>CAWUFW010009895.1:0-743579 GCA_963921515.1 Calotriton arnoldi | reverse complement strand
GGTGCAGGGTGGTATTGGTGTTTCTGTGTGGTACTGGCGTACCTCTTCCCGACGGGGCCCATGTTCTACTGGGTGGTGTTGCTGCCGCTGTGTGCTTCGCCATGTTTGTCACACAGGGGTGTGTCCTGATGTTGCGTGACTTCACTGACATGTGGGCGTCGGTTGTGTGACGTTGGGTGTTGTCCGTGAATTGGGCGTTGGGGACATGACTGTGGCAGGCCTGTCACGTGTCATGTGCGTTCTGGGTGTGGCTGGTGTGTGTGGTGCTTGGTTGTGTCCCTGTGTTGTTTGTGTGCGACGCATACATGGCGTTATGGTTGGGCGCTGAGTTGTGCGCATGTGTGGCTGCGTCATCGCCGCTGTGCTGCGGTGCCGTGACGGGGTCGTTAGTTCCTGGTCCCAGGTGGTGTGCCCATGATAGTTGCGAGATGTTGCACTTTGCCCTGTGTTACATTTGTGGGTGCAGTGGTGGATGTGTCTTGTCCACGCAGGGGTGTTGGGGGGTGCCATGTCCTCCTTTTCCGCACTTGCACTGTGTGCGCTGTTTGCGTGCCCTTGTTGTGTGTGTGCCTCACCTGCGTCTCCGCGGTGCGTTGCCTCCTTGGTGGTGCATCAGGTATAGCATGGGGAGGGCCTGCAGTGCTGGATTCATGCTCGGGGGGTCGCCTCTTCGGTGTCTGTGCTCGGCGTTCGGGTTTCCGCCTCACTTTCACGTGCGGTGTCTCTTAGCCGTGGGAGCTGTTTGTTTGCGGCATCGTAATTTGTACGCCGGGCGGTACGTGATTTCGTCTGGCGGTGTGTCTCCATTAGGCTGCGCCGCTACGTGAGCGGGCGCACTTTGATGGCGGACGGCGTCGCTGGCTTGCCGGCGGTGTTTGGCTGCCTTTTCACATCGTAATTTGGCGGGCGTGTGGGCTGCGGCATGCGGGCGGTAACTGGTGGTTTTGCATCCACCAGCACGGCGGTGGTGCTACCGCCGCCATCCTAATGGGCCCCTATATTACTAAAAATTATATTAAAAACATCAATATTCTTTAAAACTATATTACTAGCCTCAAAACACGATATTCTTGTCAACAATATTTGTGCATCATAATATTTGTATGTCACTGTATTTAGTTTTCGATATTTATGTCTACCGATATTTTAAACTTGTCTCAACGCCATTCAGGACATAGCCCACAAAGTGGCTGATTGAGATGACTGTGCATGTGTGGGAGGTTTGACCTTGGCAAGGAAGAGTTCTACAATATCTGTACACCATGAAGTTTTTAACACTGAGGAGTCTTTGCACTCTTTCATCACCCAACAACCACCTACAGGAAGAGACATGGGTGACAGAGAAGCACGACCTGTTCCTAGAGAATGTCTATCAACTGCTTCAGGTCATCTTTCAATTGCACCAGGAACACCTTAGTATGGCACAGTGGATAATGCCAGATGTCATGATGATGTCTTGCATTTCTCACAGTCCTTTATTGTTAGGGGCCCGATAAACAAGCTGGATGAGGCAATGGTAGTCTTCACATACTTGCTGGGCCCCCATCCCGACATCCCCACCAGTGCACAACCTAATGCTGACCTTAATATCGACTTTCTAGTGCATAGCCAGGGCATGTGGTGGACTGTTTTTGACATGGATGGCTACTGCAAACTACATATAATCATCTTTTGTCACTTACTGAAGCGATGCCCACACATCATAACCCTTCTAATTTGTTACCACAGTGGAAACATGTAAATCGCTGTTGCAGCCATTCCTGCATTCCCTTTACACAATAGAAAATTTGCACTTAGCTTTAAACTATTTGTCATATGATCAAAACATAGGCCTTAGGAGGAAATGTGTTCTAAAAGGGATAAAATCTGTGAATTATTCATGGAGCAATGGGTGGATGGTGCCAGGGTTCACGCCAAAAATGTCAGGACCAAAAATTGCGGTTGGCATGTGCCTCCCTAGTGGCTGCACCCAAGAGCCACCAGTAATGAGAAGTTAATTTTAGACTTAGGGAGAGGTCTGTGCCCAGTATTCAAGTAGTAGTGTCTCGAGTAATAATTGCCAAAGTCCAATGTATTTTTTAAAGTATGGTATACTGTTTTCATTGTTATTTCAAAAGTGCAACTAGAAAGAGAACAGCTGTTACCTGACTACCTGAATACTGGGCACAGACCTCTCTCTAAGTCTAAAATATAATCTGTGAACCAGTTGTCGATGTATGCTAAGTACCGCCATGGTATCACATTCACTCTAACATCAACAGGGATACTTGCACGGGATGCACAGAAGGAAAATATACCCACAGTTGGTTGCCTCATGGTAAAAACTATATTCAGTGTACATAGATGATGATAATGGTAAAATGGGCATGTAATCCATGGATGTATGGAGGAGGTTATGCCGAAAGTTAAGTGGAAAATGATCCGAAATACTTTCCGAGTCTGCGGATGGAACTGAACCTTTGTGTGGGTGTGCAAATAAAGACAGATCATTGGTGAAATAAATTGGATGAAGAAATTATAAGTTAAAGTTCAGAATATAAATACAAAGATCCCGAATTAGAGTTTGGCGGACAGAGTACTCCATTACAAATGTGACGGAGCACCCTCCATCACCCCGTCCTCTAAACACTTGGGTTCACCCACTCTATTCTGATTCCAGCAAACTGCCAGTTTCCGATGGCAGTGCCTCTGCTGGCTCCACTATCAGCGAACCTACTCTGATGGCCCAACAGAGTTAGAGCCGAAGGTCCAATGTTATTTTTTTCTATCTGACACCATCACAGACAGAAAAAAAACACAGCGAAGGGAGTGAGAAACTTGCAGCTTAGATTAAATGTTAGTCCGTTGTTATTTTATCTAACCTCTGGCTACCCATCAAAATCTATTGGTCCTCCGATGGATCTCGTTCTGTGCTGAAAGGGACTGGGTATTCAGAGGATGATAGTAACAAAACTCCTAGGCAATGTCAATAAAGCAAACAATTTACACAGTATCTGTAACATTAAGAAAACCAAGGAAGACAGAAAAAATATGTTCAAAGTTGTTACCATTTTAATAATTTCTTCTCATATTGTCTAAACAAATGATATTTATACAAAACATTTAAAAAATGAAACACAATATGTAACACATCACTTTTAATCAATAGATATAAATAAAGGGTTAAAAAGTGGCAATATCTTTATTAACTCGACGCGCGTTTCGACGTATACAATGCCTTCTTCAGGAAAGCCACACAATTATAGATCCTGTTGCAAATTAGTTCCTAGTGATTAAAACCTGCAACTCCATAGTTGGTGGATGTTCTTGATTCTAATAAATGGCTGATAAAAATGCGGTGCACCGAATGTGCAACGATGTCTTATTAATATTAAAATCAACGATTTCACGAAAAAGTCGGATGTCTTGTGTAGGTATATTTGAAAAGCGACCTGGTCCCGCTAAATGTTAAAATCCGTAATATGGTATTCTGGAAAGCCTCTGGCGATGGAAGAGATTCAACGAAGAAACTGGAACAAGCGCTAGATATGCGATAGTGTTCCAAATATGTAGCTCAATAGGCATGCACAGTAAAGGACTTGTCTGATAAAAGGAGGCTCCAGGTAGGACCAGGCTGAGGATGGCTGCCGATGATGCCTTCGGTATAAATATCATTTGTTTAGACAATATGAGAAGAAATTATTAAAATGGTACCAACTTTGAACATATTTTTTCTGTCTTCCTTGGTTTTCTTAATGTTACAGATACTGTGTATATTGTTTGCTTTATTGACATTGCCTAGGAGTTTTTGTTACTACCATTTAAGTCCCTGTCCTAGGAATTGAACTATCCATTGTGCAGGGGTCCTTGTTTTTTCTCATTTATTCAGAGGATGAGCAATTATCAAATGAGGACCAGGAATAAGATAATTCTACATTCAAAAGTTATTGCACAACGTCTAGAAACACAATGTACCGAGGTATATCATTCAAATGATTTACCCAGAAAGAAATAATGAGTCAGAATCAGCAAAAATTAGTTCAAGTTTAAAGTTTATTTACTCATTCAGAGGTAAAGAACATTAAATGTAACAGCATACAACCCTAGGATTCAACAAATACTAGATTTAGTAAAGTAGTATCAAATTCTGCGAGATTCAAGGATGACAGGGAAAAGGATCTTCCTCAGCCGAGGGAGATTATGGACGTCTATTGCATATGGATCAATAGGAAATCAGTTCAGCCTCATACAAACTCTTAGGAACGTTCAGTAAGTTCCAAGTGACCAGTTCCAGTTCATTAGAGACAGTAATCTGTCTCAGTCCATCGCTGCAACAGCAAAGTCACAGCAGCATGACGTGAAACCTTCAGCCAAAAAGGTTTTGTTGCGCTAGCATACCGGTGGGCAGCTGATGCAGTATTACGTCACAGTTTGCATTAGTCTTCATTTGTCTAAGCCGTCAGTCTCACCTCTGTAAAGCTGACCACGCACACATACACACCCAGTTCCAAGATCCAGACAATGATACTCCAAAGGTTTCTGGGGGACACCCCTTGATATCATCAGGAATATCAGACCACTCTGCCACATTGGTTGTCTTCGAAAAGATGAGGCTGATGTTATAGGTAAAAATAATACAATCCATAAGAATTAAGTAATTCAAGTTACGGAGTTTGCTTAAACCATTATCAGCTTAGTAGTATGAACAAAGAGATATTTCAGAGAGTAAGCGAAAAATGCTTATGAATTTATCCACAGTCCTTACTCAAGCATCTGTTCTAGTATCTAACAGATTTTGTTGCGAATTCAGTTAAGCTTTGCTGAGGATGTCAAAGGAAACGATTGAGAGTTAGAATACAAGTGGCAAGTTTGCTAAAAGTTCTCACAGAGTTCAAACGATGCAGTTCATGAGTTCACATTTAACAAAGAAAGCAAGATTTGAGGCCTACATTAAATACAGCTCATTCGCGATGAATTATGCTCGAATATGAATCTTGCATTGAATAACAAATAATATTAATCTCACAAATAAATGCGTTAATAAACACTTCAGTCAAGTCGTAATTGTTTCATGTAAGTATGAGGTACTCATAAAGATTTTGAAAATATCACTGTTACACTTATATATAGGATGAGTGTATATAAATCCTCTTTGCATATATGTTATTAAGGCCCACATATTTAAAAGGTACGATAGAAGAAAGTTTCACAAAAACAACTTTAACTAAAACCTGTGCAGCACCTACTTTTCTTTTGTCATTTTCAGTGTACACGTTACAACTTGAAATGATTTTTATTTCTAACACATGAAATGTAAATTTTTTCATGTGGAATTTCTTTGTTATTATTAATATCACTTTATCAAATCGTAGGATCAATGTAATTAAAATTGTTAATAATTCACATCTATTAAAGTAAACATAGAACATAAGCTTATTCTAGCATCTGAATGCTTTTACGATGCAGTATCTGAATCAAAGTTGCATTTTGTTGTTTTCCAGAAATGTGAAGCCTAACACACATTTGTCATCATTTATATATAGTATTGTCACAATTGTTTTTTCTCTTTCCTGTTTGTCATAAATTTGTTAGGAGAAATCCCTGCTCTATCACCACACATTGCTTACATGCATGCAGACCTTGGCCTCTGGAAACTGGCCCAGCCTGGTTCTTGGATGGGGCCGCAGTGCAAGGTTTGAGTGCATATGTATCTGTCACAACATGCAACAGGCTATAAAGATCTTGCACATTATGTCAAACATGGACGGTATATGCCCAGTTTTAGTGGGGCTTCCAGACATGTGTGGAATATTAGGCTTTGGTGCACTAACAATATTGGTTGGATCGAGAAGCTCCTTGCATTCAGTCAGTAAATTATCTATGCGATCCGGCACACCAACCCCTGCCACGGGGCTGAGATTCTGAGCTTTCATTTTCTCTTTCTTCTTGTGGGCTTCTCCCAACCCTCCCTCAGACACTTTCCACTTCCCCATGACAGCCCAATTACCAAAAGGGTGGGAAGGGGGCCAACCAGCTAATAACCGCTGAAAACAATTCTAGTGTAAGTCTCAGGAAACTCCAGTCTGGTGCACAATACCTTCATGAAGTAATACCAAGTCGCAGACCTCTTAAGCAAGATTTCAGGGGGTGACCCAGCCCAGCCTCTTCCGGGCTATGACAGGTGCGGACGGAACCGCCCTTGGCCGGTGGGAGAAGGCAGCGCTATAAGCGCGAGATGACCACGCCTCTCCCCGAGCAGCTGCTGCAAATTATGGGCCTTCGGTGCACCCTGGGACCTGGAGTCCCACCAGGGTGATGTGCAGCAGCCAAGAAGATCGGCCCCAGGCAAGGTAGCGTCCCACACTGCGGGGGAGAAGGCAGCACTATAAGCGCTAGATGACCATGCCTCTCCCTGAGCAGCTGCTGCAAATTACGGGCCTTCGGTGCACCCTGGGACCTGGAGTCCCACCAGGGTGACTGTGCGGCTGCCAAGAAGATAGCCTCAAGGAAAGGTAGCGTCCCGTGCTGTGGGGTAGAAAGCAGCACTATAAGTGCGAGATGACCACACCTCTCCCGAGCAGCTGCTGCAAATTACCGGCCTTCGATGCACCCTGGGACCTGGAGTCCCACCAGGGTGATGTGCGGTAGCCAAGAAGATCGGCCCCAGGCAAGCTAGTGTTTTTTAATGTTTCCTTCTGTGCTGGAGCTCTTATTTGCTACCCTCATTGGTTTCAGAGCAATTCCATGGCAATACCTGTGAGTGGCTTGGTGTGGTATGTAACTTAGTTCAAGACTTAGGGCCCGATTCGCATAGGTAAACTGAGACAAAAATCTAACTTTATGACTTGTGGTAATTACAAAGGGTATTTACTACTCGTAAATGCCCTTTGTGAATACTAAAAGTTGAACTTTACGACTTTTGATATTCACAAAGGGCATTTAAGAGTAGTAAAAGCCCTTTCTGAGTACCGAAAGTCGTAAAGTTAGACTTTCGTCTCATTTTACCTTTGTGAATCGGACCCTTAGTTGGTGTAGATGTTTGTCTTACTCTTTTTTGGCTCAAGTACTCCTCAAGTACACGTTTGTGGAACTTCTTTGAATTGTGCCAGATATACTCAATGTTTGGTGTATACTTGTATTTGCTTGGCCCTGCCTGCTCCCTTTCTTCATTGTTCCATTTTGGAGGAGATATTATTCACCATTTTCCAGTCACTCTTCCTTGTAATCCCCACATTTAAATCTCAGTAGCAGGTTTACATGTTATATTAATCAGAAAATGTGGAGAATTATTAGGCACATTAGAGAAAAGATGGGCTCAAACAGAGTTTTCTACCACAGCATTGTAAGTAGCAATTGTTGGTTCCATAATGTAGTACCACAAGAGTGCTGTTGCTCAGGGTGGTCAATGACTTTGAAACAAGCCCGGTGAGTTTACTTAGTGTGCTAACTTTTCAGTAAAATGTACTGTATTTTTTGAATATATGGGTCAATGTCATTTAGAAATTCAAAGCTATTGTCTCTAGCTGTTGTGGCAATTTCTAGAATCTTCGATTTTAGCTCCACTGTGAGATTAATTTGTCAGTATGTTATAATGTGTCTGATTGTCAGATTATCTTAAAAATTCTTTATCACAGTTCTCAGTATTTTAGATAACAGTTACTCTCCCCGTCAGCTGGATTATTTGGTTCTTTTTATGTTATTAAATAGAGTACTTATAGCTTGGAATTCTGCTGCTGTGGCACTGCATTTGAAGTATGTTTTTTCTTCTGTAAATATTTTCTAAATTCCTGTCAAAATAATTATTTATGTTGCCACCTTTGGTAGCATGGTCAAAGTTGGTAGCAAAACAACACATTTTTATGTATTCCTGTTATGTCAGATATAATTTTAACTTTAAGCTTAATTTTGCGCATATTTTATATAGATAGGATAAAATGTCTGTTTGAGTAGCCTCACGGTTCGGTTATCTTGTGTATATGAAGGGTAGCCCTTTATCTAAAATCATTTCATGAGCAGATGATATATGCATTGAGTGGAAGATTGGTAAACCTTTCTCCCTACAGTCTACAGCTGACTGGATACATTGAACAGGAATGGTGCAGAGTTTTGGAATATTCTGCAAGGGAGTATAGGTAACAATAAAGGGTGTGCAAAATTTGTGTAATTTTCTTTAGCCTCATTAGGCACACTTTGGGAAAAATAAGTGCAATTATGCATAATTATGTGAAATGGAAATCAGTCATTTAGCTCTATGTTTTAGGGTGAAATGAGTACTTGCATCAATATTTTATGCGGACTCATTTCACACAAAATATTGTCAAGAACACAATTGCCATGAGCTACAACTCCTCACGTTCTGGTTGTTTGTAATATTCCTCTGCTATAATTTTGCCATGAACAGTGGCATAATTACATGATGTGGCATAATCTCGTAATTTGGGGAAATCTCACATAAAAGCATAATGTGAAATTCCAATATTATGCAAACTACATTAGCATAATTTAAATTTCGCCCAGGTCTAGTAACAATCCTGATTTGTCAACTGAAGTCTATGTCTGTTATGCCTGTGTAGGATTCAAACCCATCACAAGACTTTGGGTTCACTGTCAGGAAAAACTTCAAAGAGGCCCAGAAACATCAGGCTGGCCTGCATGTTTTCATCTATATGTCTTTGCACAGGTGCTTCCTAATAAGGTGTAGATTTTGTGCCACTGGTGTGTGTGAATCTTGAATAACCTTCGTCTAGCAATGGATGCCAATTTGTTTCAAGCATCCATTTCCACAATTTTGCTTGGTAAGGAAGTCTACATGTATCCTATAGATGCAGAGGATCTTTTTGTCGGCCACTGGATTCTTTAGAAGCTAACAACCTTCATTTATAGGGTGTTTCCTGCCATCCTGAGTAAAGCCTCCCAAATGAAGTGTTTCGTGACTGGACACCAAATTACATTGTAGAATTGTGAAAATTAATTGGAAAAAACTCTGCAGCCCTATTGTCAATGTCTGAGCACTAACCTGTTTTTGGCGTGTGATCCTGTGGGAGCGAGGGAATTCACATACGCTGGCTCCCAACTTCTCAATGAGACTGTCACTGTCCCAGCCCCAACATACACTTGAAATTGAGTCAGTCAAACAGGGGAAAGGAAAATAGGAATGGAGAGAGGAGAGATGTCTCCAGTTGAGGGCTTCCAAAACTGCTGGTCTGGTTCTTTGTTAGTGTTCCCTTCTGTCACTTACTGTTGCGTTGTCTGAGCCAGTCTGGGTCTACAACTGTCTATAAAGACCAGTTTAGTGGGTGTGTTAAACCGTGGCATTCCTAGCTTTCTTCCCAACCCAAAGCTCATTATTGAACTTACCTTAACATTCCCACTTCCTCATGGAAGGGCCACTGATTTCTAGCGTCTCTGATGTTGGTACCCTATGATGCTAAAAGGAATATATATTATGATTCATTCTGGTGATTACGTGGCACAACCTTCCCCTTCACTCCACTAGAACCAATGCAGTAGCTCTTTTCTTCTTGGATCTCTTGTTAGTTTCTTTGATCAGGAATTGGTCTGATTTCTTTAGAACTTCCAATTCACAAACTATTTGTCTTACTCAAAAATGTTCCAACAATGCCCTCCCCCAGTTTTCAGGAAAAACAACAGGTTCTCTTGATCAAACCCAAAGGTTCAGAGGTATTCAGTTTTTTTAACAGTTTACTCTGTTCGCTCAAAGGTTCTTCCAATTTGGCCTTTCTAATCAAAGTTCGTTCTTTATACTTCCCTCTAGAGTCAATTTGATTGACTGTTATGATCCACCTTCGATTGGCAACCAATTGGAGGGCTAGTACTTTTCCCTTATAGTGCTGCGCGTATGCTTATTACCATATTGCAGAACAGCAGTTGTCTGTTGTTGATTTCTTGTCTTTATTTACTTTTCTATTTTCAGGTAATTCAGGATCAAGCTCCAAACACCAAGGGACCTGGACGTTGCCGAAGAAGAAGCTGGATTCCAAGATGTGCAGGATTCCATGGACCATGTTAAGATTAGCCTGCTTCCTTCAGATAAGTGCATATAATACCAACCAATGACTTAGACCTGGGCATGGCTTTTATACCCAGGCACACCCAAGATTGCTTCTGTTCTAGTGAGATCTTAAGACATTGCGGAAATGAGGTCAGAGTTTTCTAGAAGGGGAATGAGTTGTGTGTTCATGCTCAGTCATCCAATTAAACTGATGATGCTGTTGGGCCATTGTACACCTATGGGTGGATCGATGGGACTTGTCTCCTTCTTTACAGTGTGTGTGACCTGTAATCCTTTCCTGCACCATTTCCATTACCGTTACCCACCCTACATTGGGTCTAATGACCATCAGTGGTTAATTTGTAATATAAAAAGTGCCGGGGCTCTCCTCAGGAGGCAGCGCTAACAGGAGAAATGTGCTGATGCAAACTGTCTCCTGACTAGAGTCCCGGCACTTATTATTCGGGAGAGGACTTGGCCTAATGGCTAGAGCTGCTGATTTCGGAGCTGGGGAACTGGGTTCGAGTTTCAGTGTGGCTCAACATTCTGTGATTATGAGGGAAATCGCCTTCCTTCCAAATGGGTGTGCCCTTAATCTGATGCTATAAGCTCCGGTGCTGATGATTAGGTGCCGGTGCTGAGCACCGGAAAGCTCCGGCTCAAATTAAGCACTGAGGACCATGAATGTTTGGGGCTCACTGGGCAGTTGCAACACCTATGTTGTGAAATTTGAAGCAATATGTGGTATTTTTTAACTCTGAAGATGGAATTGTGAGTTGTGTGGAGTTTAGTGCACCTGGTAAATGCTGGGTGCGATAAAGTATTTCTTTCCTAGATAAATTTCAGCTGATCAAATCAGCTGAAATTTAATTATGGAAAAGCCAGGTAAATACTGGTTGTAGTTTGATTTGGTGAGGAAAGCACCAACATTCACAAGGCCAGTTTCTGAAGGCTGATCTTGTAATAGGAAACATTTACTGCATCCTATAAGTTCTGAACCCTGAATGTTAACCAGTGCAATAAATATTGCATCCATTGACACTTTAATCAGCTAAATAATGTCTAAAATGCTCATGTGTCTTCGAGATATGTAGCTTGTTACAATTAGAACATGAGGAATACAATCTAAACCTGGTCCCTTTTAACTTCAGTACGTCGTACTAGCGTCTTTAGATCTAACATAGTTTTATAACATAATAAATAGCCTTGTAACCAGCCACCACAAACTGTCTTCACGCAAATATTGTCTCTGTAAGTGAAGCGCCTTTCCACAAGGCTCAATAGATATTTAAAACCTCCTTCCCAAAAAAACTCTATCCACTAATAGAATTTGAATAATGTCGTTGGCTAGAGATGAAATGATAGGTATTTTTTGAGTCCTGCAAGCATCATATTTTAGGATCTGTTTTATTCACTTCCTTCAGCAAATAACAGGCCTTCATGTAACATTTTCGCATCACCATAAACGTGAGGCAAAGTCTAGATTCTATCAATGCCAATATGGATACATTATCTGCCATAAATTCTTTATTTTTATCACATTTTTGCTATGCCCAAATGTTATGGCACAAACTGTAAGAAAGGTGGACCCTGTATTTTATTGTACGGGCTACACAATTACTGTTCGAAAACAAAAGAGTTTGTTGAAGAGGGACAGCGTGGTAATGCTTACTTCCTTTAGAATGATCAGCTGAAGTGTCAGCATTTGAATCTGAAGAATTACAGAATTGTAGCGCTTACAACCCGTCTTCCCACGAAGAGGACATGACCTTTTCAACCTACGTGATGGTGACCTTTGCTTCTACAAACAACTGCACAGGATGGCTGTTGCTTGTCTAGTATGTCAAAGTTGGAGCGCTTTCACGATGTTGGTCTCAATATATATAGGGTCTATTTTCTGGTTTTGGCTCGGAGATGAGAGAAACCACCATTTTCAGTCAGAAAACTGTTGACAACATTCCTCGTATCTATTTAGCAGGGAGTGGCTGTTTGCATCTCTCAGACTGACAACGTGTAGTGAGCTCACTAGTGCCATTTAGGCTTTGTCTCTAAGGCAACCATATTGCAACTGGTTAAACTTTGTTCAGAATCGAGAGAGCCAGAGCTCGTGCAAGGAATTGGAAACTCATTGGGGTATATTCACAAGAACGTGCGCTAAACATCGCCAAAAAAGGTTAACGCAACTTTACACATCGCAGTCTATCACGGGAAAATAACCCTGTGTTAACGTGGAATTCACAACACAGCGGTCCCATGCAATTGTTTCCCAAAACGCGGCCAATGTCCGCGATATAACCACCGCGACGGCGATAAAAACACAAACCCCAACGCGAAAAAACATGCGATGGGCCAAACCGCGATGAGGAAATCAGCGATAAGCAGCGCCAGGCCTGCAATACACACACGGCAGGCGGGAAAATCACTACAAAAGTAGAAAAAACCCACAAATGTAATGTAATGTAAATAAAATTTATAGAGCGCAACTATTGCCCGAAGGCGTCTTGGCGCTATCGAGACAAAGAACAGATAAGACAGAAGGGATAACCAGTACTGGAAACAGAGCAGGAAAAGGATTTTTTCCTATTTTATGCAGTTTGTGTAAATAGCCAAGTTTTTAAGCTTTTTCTGAAGCTCAGCAGGGAAGGGGCTGATTTTAAAGTGATAGGTAAGTCATTCCAAAGCAGTGCTGTTGATCTGAAAAAGCTCCTACCTCCCCAGTTAGCTTTCTTAAAAGGGGTGACTACCATGTTCTTGGCCAGACCTGACCGTAAGGTTCTGTTTGGAACGTACCACTTCAGTTTGTTCCTAAACTGTGCTGGTCCCAAACCGTGCAGTGATTTGAAAGCTAGGCAGAGGGCTTTAAACTTACATCTCTGTCTAACTGGTAGCCAGTGCAGATGTTTTAAAGCTTCTCTGGCAGATACAATTTTTGGGATTTTAAAATGAGACGAGCTGCCGCATTTTGTATGATCTGGAGCCTATTCACCAAACCTGAATTAAGGGTGAGATAAAGGCTGTTGCAGTAGTCAATCCGTGTGATGACCATTGCCAAGGTGACTGTTTTCAGCAGTTCCGCTGGTATATATTTTTTAATTTTATTGATAAGCCTTATAGAACAGTAGGAAGCAGAGGTGATATTGCTGATTTGTGCTTTGAATTTGAGTTCCTTGTCTATGGTGATACCTAAATCCCTTACTTTAGTAGAGGGAGTAGGCAATGCATCCAATTCTGGTGGCCACCAATCTGGCGTCCAGAGGGAGGGTTTATTGCCGAAGATAATGACCTCGGTTTTTGAAGCATTTAACTTCAGGCAATTTTCGTCCATCCAATTGCTCACGTTCTTCATACAGGCGCTAAACGCCTCTCCCGGATTCTTTTCTCCATTTGTTAGGGACACCACAATTTGGGTGTCATCCGCATATGATGCTAGGGAGAACCCAGCCTTTTTTATAATAGATGCTAGTGGTGTTACATAAAGATTGAAAAGTGTGGGGCTCAGGGCTGAGCCCTGAGGAACTCCACACGGTAGGGAAAACTGCTTAGAGGCAGCCGTCCCCATTGCCACATTTTGCTGTCTATCGATTAAGAAAGATTTTAAGAGATCCAACGCTGTGTCTTTTATTCCTGCAGAATGGAGCCGGTCAGCCAGAATCTCATGGCTGATCGTATCAAAGGCCGCCGAGAGGTCAAGCAGCACCAGAGCCGCCGACCCCCTCCATCGAGAATGTTCCGAATATCTTCCGTAGCTATAATTAGGGCCGATTCAGTGCTGTAATTTTTCCTAAAACCGTGTTGTGTTTCATCTAGCAATGAATTTGTTTCAATGTGCTCTGTGATTTGTTTATTCATTATCACAAACACAAAATAACCAACACCGAAGCACCATGGAGGCAGCCGGAGCAGGCGCAGAGGACGAGCGGAACCCCACAAGCACCCCGGACGACCAGCCTGGGACCTCGGGGACAGGGAAGGGCAAGGATAAGAAGAAGAGGAAGAGGCGATTCGGTCCGCAGGAGAATAGGATCCTGGTCACGGAGGTGATGGAACACCATCAACAACTGTTCGTCACCTCCAACGTGTCATTGGGCACCAAAAATGGAATATGGCGGTCCATCGTGGACAAGGTGAATGCCGTCGGAGAGCACAGGAGGTCAATGGACGAGGTCAAGAGGCGATGGATTGACATCAAGCGCAAAACCAAGGAGAAACTCGCAGGCAACCAGAAGACAGCAATGCAGACTGGAGGTGGGAGTCCAGCGCCACAGCTGGAGCTGGATGGCATGGAGGAGCTGGTGTCGACAGTCATCAGTGTGGAGACCGTGGCAGGAGTTGGGGGAGCGATCACTGCTCGACATGACACAACACAACAGCAACAGGGTGAGTAACCACCAGGTACTGGGGGACAGGGGAGATGGCCACAATGGCACACATGCACAATCAAGCAGAGCACAGTGCACACCCACAATGACTCTGGATCATGGCCCTGATCTACAAACTGTCACAATGTACATTGCCATGCTGTCTGAATGTGAACATGTACCATGCAGCGACATACATGTGGACACATTGTAATACAGCATCTCCCCTTCACATTGCAGAGGCACCGTCAACACCTCCTGCAGAGCAGTCCCAGCCACTCTTCACTGATGACGAGGAGCACACCACCAGCATGGACACCGAAGCCCTCCAAGACATCATTGACATCATCCGCAACTCACCTCCAGGATCAGGGCAGCCAAGCTGCATCGAGGAGACCCCACCCACTCCACAAACCACCCAGCAGGAGGCACCCACAACCCCGGCTGTCTCCCAGGACCCCCACGAACAACACATGGCCTTCCAACGCCATGTGTTGGAGAGCCAGAGGGAGATGGCTGAGCAGGTGCAGGTGGGGTTCGACCTCATGGCTACCAAACTTGATGCCATCCATGGGTGTCTAAGTCCCATCAGGGACCACCTCCAGTCCCTAACGGACACCCACAGGCTGCTCCATGGTCTCCAACGAGCCCTGGCTGACATCGCTGGAGTCATGACTCGGAGACAAGAACACCTGTCCGCTCAGAGTGGCTCCAGCGATCTCAGCCGTGAGCTGGCACACATACAGAGGCTCATGGAGGACATGGTGCGGATGGAGGCGGAAAGGATGGCAGCCACCGCTGCACATCAGCAAAATGTAGCTGGGATCTACCATGCCCTGCAGATCCTCATCATGGCATTGCTGCCACAAGGCGTGGAGCAGATGAATGCTGCTGCTCCTACACCATCCACATCTCCGCCCCCTGGTGTGTCAATGCCTCACAGTGCGGCAGACATTTCCACTCCGGCACCTGATGTGTCACTGCCACACAGTGCGGCCGACAATCCACCTCCGGCCCCTGATGTGTCAGTGGCACACAGTGCTGCAGCCGGAACTGCACCACCCACAGGTGAGGCAGAGCACACATCCGAGGATGTGGATGGGTTTGAGATCAGAAGGAGGCACTAGCATTCATTTCCGCCACCTGGCCTGTTGCTGCTTGGTGCCGCACATGGCCCCATGACCTTCCACTGACCCCCGATACACTCTGCTGCACTCACCTTGGACCGCGACATGGACTGCCATATCCTGTTTGGTGACCAATGACACGGCGACCAGACTGCGGACTGTACTCTTCCTCTTCCGCTGTACTTGTCATTCCCCGATGGACTCTGGCTGGCCCTCCACGGGCCCATATGAAGTGGGGTTGGCATGGCCCTGTACTGCTCCAGCTGCAAAACTCCACTGGATGTGCATTAAACATTCAGAAACACACTGCTGTGTCATGTCTTTCATCATTCAAGTATGAATGTGTGGATGAATGTAGGGTCAGTGATTCCCCCTAACGTCAATGATGCTCATCTAGTGGGATTCCAGTCACAGTGTGCTACATTGCCGATTGCGTTCCGGGTGCCGTAGACACTACAACAGGCACACACGCATTAGTCACTTCCTTGTCCGGATATGGACTGAACCACGCCGAGAGCCCCGAGTCATTGTTGCAAGCCCTGCGCTGGTCCGGCGTACGCCAGGCCAGACCACTCCGCTTACGCTCCGAGGAGGGGGCCACATAGCTTAGCTACATGTCTCAGGTTTACACGCTAGAGGTCTGCAGGTCACTGGTCTAGTTCTCAGCATGTCACGGCCACTCCCTGACGGCAGGTTTGCACACACACAACACCCATCCGGCACAGGCGTCACAGGCCATGTGACCCCACCAATATAAGGGGCCGACAACGTCACATGGATGACGGCCGTTCCACGATTCTCAATCATAAAGGGCCCATGAGTTGTTGCGCACAGGGTTAGTGGCACCCGAAGCCATGCCGCTGTCACGGGCCTACCACCATGTGGCGCTGACTGGGGTTGCACAGGGTTAGTGGCACCCGAAGCTATGCGGCTGTCACGGGCCTACCACCACGTGGCGCTGACTGGAGTTGCACAGGGTTAGGCGCACCGAAATGGCTGAGCGGGTGTGCAGCCTGCGATGATGACGTGTGCACTGATGTGGTCTCTGCCATTGATGCCTCAGAACTCAGCGTCATGTGTGGGACCTGCTGGGCCGCGGTGCGGGTCCGCATGATGTGGAGCATGTCATGGTTGCGGGACCGGTGCCTGGAGCTTGCACGGGCACGTGGTGTGCCCACTGGGGGACACACCGTTGGCGGAAGGTGAGCAGTGGGGCCTGGGTGCGCAAGGGCGGACAGCCAGCGCTGGCCGGCGGGAGGGGCTAGGGTGCGGCTGCATATGTGCGCAGGGGCGGACAGGCATTGTTGCCGTGTGCAGTGAGATGGACTCTGCCATTATTGACTCTGGCCTCGATTACAGAATGCAGACCTGGTGGCTTGCAGTGTATACCGGCACGTGGTTGGAGACACGCTGGTAGCAGCAGGTGAGCAGTGGTGCCTGGGTGCGCGGGAGCGGCAGTGTCCCTCCCTCTCTCTCTCTCTCTCTCTCTCTCTTCCTTTCCTTCTCTCTCTCTCTCTCTCTTCCTTTCCTTCTCGCTCTCTCCCTTCCTTTCCTTCTCTCTCTCTCTCCCTTCCTTTCCTTCTCTCTCTCTCTCTCTCTCTCTCCCTTCCTTTCCTTCTCTCTCTCTCTCCCTTCCTTTCCTTCTCTCTCTCTCTCTCTCTCTGCCTTCCTTTCCTTCTCTCTCTCTCTCTCTCTCTCTCTCTCTCTCCCTCTCTTCCTTTCTCTCTCTCCTTCTCCCTCTCCCTTTCTTTCTTTCTTTCTTTCTTTCTTTCTTTCTCTCTCTCTTTCTCTCTGCCTTTCTTTCCTTCTCTCTTTCTCTGTGTCTCGCTCCTTTGATGTGCGCATGACACACGTTCTGATTTTGTGCTTTATTTTCAAGGCTGTGACATCAAGATTGTCCCGGACGGACCCGACAGGAGTCTTCCGCATTTGTGTTTTGTGTTGTATTTGAATAAAGTTTTTGGTTGTTACTTCAATGATGAGTGACTGTTTCTCGTTCTTCTGACCACACATGTGTGTTTCTTGTTGTCATTGTGCGACATCATGCGCTTTGTGTGGCTCTTGTGTCGTGCACAGTATGTGTTTGTCCAGGAGGGGGTGGTCCGGGGGGGGGGGCCTGGGAGTGGTGGCGGTGGGTGTTGTGGCCCTCTTGGGTCTCCGAGCTGCATGATCATTGGCTCCATGGCATCTGTGGGTCTTCAGATGTGGCTCTGGGCTGGGCTCCCTTTCATACTGCAGGTAGTCGTCCTGCTTAACACCAGCAGAAGGCAGGTGTTAAATCCCTGCTGCTACTGCGGCTTATCACCTGCTTTTGGTTCGCATCCCAGATCTGGCAGTTCGTTGTGAAAGTGGTGTAGTGGTGTTTTCAGGAGTGTTTGCACGGGAACGCCTACTCTGCATCTCATTAGGGTTAGTTGGTGGTGTCACTCGTGGAGATAAATTTTGCGGCAGTTATCGCGGGAATTCTGGTGATGTCTGCAGTTTGCACCCGCTTGTGAATGGGGCGATAAATCTATCTCCACTTTTGATGCGCTAAAGTGCCGATAACTCGGCGATAAGTCCTTGTGAATATGCCCCATTATCTTTTACTTGCATGTTTATTAACCTTCAGTACTTACTTAAATCTATCTATCTATCTATCTATCTATCTATCTATCTATCTATCTATCTATCTATCTATCTATCTATCTATCTATCTATCTATCTTTATGTGTATTTGAGCTATCAATCTGTATCTGTCTGTCTTTCAAGTTTCCATACATCTCTGCCTACACGTAAACTATCAGAATAGTTGCAATTAAGAACCTCATTCTGAAAGGTTCGGTTAATTGAGATATGTGATGTAACTCCTGCTGCCACACATATCGCAATTAGGGGCAGATTTACAAGCTCCTTGCGCCACTTCTGCGTCACTTTTAACATGGGAAAAGTGACGCAAAAGTGGCGTAAGGAGCTTGTAAATCTGCCCCTAGGAGTTTGCAAGCTAACCTTGCACTTCCACAGATTTCCCCTAATTAATTTTGGCAGGTCAAACCTAATCACAAAAATATGCATGCTATTCTCCTTTCACAAGCTCCTAATTGGGGGTTACTTATCGGACCCGATAAATCCGACCCAGCGGAGTTGGATGTTGTTGGGTTTGATAAATGTCAGCGCAAACAGCAGGCCACTTGTAATGTGCGCCTTAAAAGATGTGTTTTGCGGGCATGCATTGTTTGACATGCCTAGAAACTTATTTCACTAATGTTGGTATCCGTGCTAGCTACGGGCATTTCTTCAATGACCTCACTGCTAGAACAAAGCACGGCATCTTTTAAAGCTTATGCAAAACTTCCCAAAATTTGAGCCTACAAATTAATGTTGAAATGTAGATGAAATAATTTAATTTTGTGGTTTTCCATGAATAACCTGCGGTTGACATATGCCAGTTGATAAAATTAAAAGGTTTGCAGTAGCTGGCGGCTGCATTTAAACTTTTCCCCGTGTCTACTTTGTAACACACAGTGGTTCCTGTTAACGCAGGGTTTGGCTGCAGGCGAAGGATGGGAGAAATGTGAACACCTCTTGGCACAGACTGCAAGAGAGCCGAGTTAAATTGGATTAGAGCGCAGGTACCCTTGTTCCTTGATTATGAAAATGTTTTCATTTATGTCGTTCTTACAATTTAATGCTTCATGTTACTTGCCTCTGGTCTGTAATGATATCTCATTTGTAAATGGGTTTACTTTCATGCAACTTTACTTACCTAGATTTCAATTCCCGGGGATATTGAATAGTCCTTTCTTGCATAAGAATGAGTGTGGAAAAAGAGTGAATTCGTGTGAGGCTGGACTCTGCTAAACGACCCAAAGAAACCAACAACAGACAAGCTGTAAAGAAAAGGGACATTAACTGCAGAAAAAGAATATGCTACGAAAATTAGTGTTCTAAATATCTGTAATTGATTCAATATTGTGTCGAGCAATATTTTTATTTTCAACTTTAATATTTTACATCAGTATATATGCAACAATACAATCAGAGATTATGAATAGCAACTCTAGCTGTAACTCTATAACCTTGTAACTGTGAATGTATATTATTTTTTATTATTGGTGCAGCAATGCAGTAAGTATTAGTATACAAAGTTATGCTAACCTTGCAATGCTAAATAATATTACATTATTTCGTCATGGTTAAAATGTATGCAACTCCACAGAGGAACACAACTATGTTGAATGTAATTTTGCAGGTTTGAAATATATCTCAAAAGATTGCACACATTTAAAAAAGAGAAACACATATTGAGGGAGTCAGTATTTTAGAAATAATATACTGGGCAGGTTGAACTGAAATTGTTTTTTAAAGGTCTAAAAGACATTTCGATTTCACCAACATTATATGTATAATATAATACAATTACTTATAGGGGTTTTCAACGACCCCCTTAATCCATTGGTCTGTTTTAGTGTCATTGACATTGTTTGTTCACTCACTAAAGCATACAACATAGGGCATTGGTGCAGCTCACTTCAGCCAGTGGCTGAACTTCACTGTGAGTGACAGCATTCTGCCCTTTCACAAGAAGGACAGTGTTTGCTTTTTGAGACAGAAAAATATTTTAGCCAATGTTTGGTTTAGATTGATAAGGGCCTAGCAGTTTCAGTTTCCCCAATTAAAAGTTTTTGCACAAGCTACAACAAATCAAAACAAGCATTGACAAAGCCGAAAGGCTTTCGGCCAATGCACGATCTTCCACAGAGTGGCCTCAGTGCGGCATGTGGGACAAAAAGCCTATCAACCTGATTTTCTGACTGCAGTTTCGGACCACCAGGTTTACAGTTCCCAGGCGTCAGTGCCCTAAGGTGGTGGTGGTGGTGGAGGAGGACAGAGACCTGACCTGACCCAAACCCTGCAACCAGTACACGCAGCACCTGTGGAATATGAGTGGGATGTGTCCGGGCGAAGACTAGGCCAAGAGCGGTCCCATCTTCACCCGTTAGAGCCCAGATTTAGTTGAGCTGGCTCATCCCCTCAAACAAAGGGTAATTGAAAACCTGGAGGCAATACTCCGGGTAAGGAGAAAAACTCTACTATTGATGGCTTTTTGGAGAGGGATGTGAGCGTAATTTCTACAGAAATTAAACTAGCTGAAAGATACCTTTCACAATTTGCCTGCTCCCATTTCATCATCTCCCTTAGTGCATGATGCTCAAGTACATCGAAATCCCACTTCTACATCATTAGAATCTGATATTGTTGTGTCTATGAACCATTAAAAAATGCCCTAGTATTTTTACTCACCCAAAAAATCATATGTTGTCTGATAAAGTGATCATTAATGACTTACTAGAGCTTTTTAGCCAAAAATTCTAATTTTTATTGGACGAAAGCTTGTGCCCACTGGCACAGTGCCTAGAAGCAATAGAAGCCAAGGTAGCCATAATGAAGGTTGAGTAGCGTAAGAATCCACGGGCCAGCAAAAAAATAAAGTTACCCATTAGCTTGGGAAAAACTTAAAGCTTAGCCTAAGACATGCCACGGACATTCTGATGATGTGTAGGGTCCTGTGGATTAGTCCCCTGCTGTAATCATTTGAGGGGACTGTGTGATTGTAAATTTCAGATACCCTCACTTGGTCAAAGATGTACTTTTCGATAGCCAACTGACATGTCAAATTAAGCCCCTGCCACTTGGCTTTTTCTAGAGGCAAACAAGTCCTGTGATACATCTTCCGAGTACATTTTCTGAGCACCAGTTTCAGCATAACCATCAAGCTGAGCCCAGCAACTGTAATCGGTCCGCTCCCTTACAGATTTAGTCTCTAATGATTGACAGGATGATTACTTCTTTACCCCTTCCACCTCTTCAGTTCCACTCTGTGTGCAGAAAGAGGGGCCACCGAGGTTAGCAGTACAAAGATAAAGGTGACTAGCTGAAACATTGCATGAATTTCTTCCAAACTGTATGATGAGACTTGGCGGAGCTTTAAAATGAACTTTGACATTTTGATGTTGTAGAAAACGTTGGCCACGAATGACATCTATTGTTACAGGTACATCTGCTGTTCTAAACCCCAATCTCCACCCCTTCAGGAAGGGCAGAATCTAGGTTGTCTACTTGGTTTAGAACCACTCTGCCCTTTCTTAGAACTTAGATAGCTGTGGAATGTACTTATGTAGAGGCTTTTTATCTGAAGACGCCTGGAAATTTTTGCCTAGCGTTGATTAATTTTTACAATGGTGACCTTTTTTCTGCTTTGTTTGGATTTATTGATAACTTGTCAAATCATACGGCTAAATTAAGTGGGGGTTACAATTTGCTAGTTAGAGGCGATTTTAACACCAAATTGGGGGTAGAACCTTGCTTCCAACAGTGAACCCTATTATTAGCACTTATCAGTTTGAGGACAACATGCTCCCAGGATGCTAGAGGCGGTATTTCATATAACCATTTTAGGGGTCACGACCTTTGTAATGCCTTAAAAATTGTGAATCCCAGTATCTCAGCTTTTCCAACATTTGTAGGCCATGGAACAAACTTTGGGGCCGATTCCGATGTCGGACGGACTCAGGTCCGTCCGACATCGTCCAGGAGCCGTAACCGACCGACCTGCTGTCGTCGGTTACGGCCCTGCAAATACGATGCGACCGAACCCTGTTCGGTCGCACTCGTATACTGCACAATGGGAGCATGCATTCCGAGCGGAATGCATGCTTGCATTGTGAAAAGCAGGGGTGCAGTTCATCCCTGCACCCTGTGGCCGGCACCCCAAGGTGCCTGCCACCGGGTGCAGGGATCAACAGAGGGGCACCATAGGTGCTCCCAGGCCGCCATTCGGCGGCCTCGCACCCATGGGGGCCCTACTGGGGGCCCCCAAAGACATTACCGACTGCCTTTTCGTGCCGGAAAGACCGGCATGAAAAGGCAGTGAAATACTGCCATCGTACTCCCTCGGTCGTGAAGAGGCGGCCGGGGAGTACTGAAGGATTTCCGGACGGCGGACGGGCTCTCCGAGCCCGTCGTAAGCCATCCGGAAATCCGAGTCAGATTCTTTCCGACCGAGCCCATCGGAATGGCTCGGTCGGAAAGGAATCCGGCCGGCACGTTCCGATTCGGTCAGAAGGGCTCCGACCATCGTTCGGTGCCCTTCCGGCCGAAATCGGAATCGGCCCCTTTATCTTTAATTATATCTTTTTGAAGAAATTTGTGTTGCCTCATCTTAGAGACAGATGTTACCCTTAGCATTTACAGTGATCACAGACCATTATTTATCAATCTATTTACACAGGCAGCGATTAAGATGGGTAATTCTGGGTAATGTGTTTGACTAAGAACTAAAAAGAAAGGCCACAGCTTGTTTGGAAATCGGCAGACAGGGGGACCCTGTTGTATAAATTGGTCGTACCTAATTAAGACCTCTTTGATCATTGCTTATCTGCGACTATTACACCAGTGAGAGCCAAGGAGTTTTTGTGTTGCTGGGGGCTAAAACGAAGGATTTGTTAGTATAAGAAACAAGTTGTCTATAAGAAAGACCCAAAATGACCCCAATTCATGGTTCATGGTTCAATAATGCATTTTCCACCACATACAAAAGGCAGGATCTAAAAGAGTGCCTAGAGACAGGGAACTGATAATTGAGTGATGGTTGTTCTATAAACAATTGCTTAATAAAAAGAATAAAGAGCTACAGATTGAGGCCTGTGAAGACTTGGTGGTCTCATGTAAATCACGAGATTCTAGTGCTTTTGGGAAAGCAGGTAACACTCCCAAATATGTCCAAAATCACCTGTCCTGTCTGGCTGTATTGATCCCCACTGAAAGTCGGGTAAATAATTTTAGCAAAATCTATAGTCTTCCGGCTGCAGGCGGTGATGTCCAAGAGGGGGATATTCTAATCTATCCCCTATCGATTGCTTTCAATATAGCAGATTGAATTGGCTATTCTGAGACTTCCACCTAATTAATCCCTAGGCGCGGAGGGCGTGCCAGTGGATCTGTACAAGAACTCAGTTGAGCTATGGGCCCCTCTACTACTAATATCATCAATTTTGACTGCAAAGCTGGGTTGTCATCTTCATGGAGTTCTGCTGTTATTGTTCCTATCTTTAAAAACAGAAAATGAGACGACTCTAAATAGTTAACAGCGTATCTCATTGTTAGAGTCAGTGGGAAAGGTGATAGAGAGGGTTGTCTTGGACAGAATTTTGACATGCATCTCAGACTGTCACATTCTCTCATCTGTTCAGTATGGGTTATGGCCAAGAACTGGGACACTTGAACAATGCTTACATCTACACCTTTTAATTGATAAATACGACATTGCCAAGTCATTCCCTTTATATCAGTCTTTCATGAATCTTCAAGCTCATTTGAATGTGTTAATATATCTAAATTGTGGTCTATCTTCCCTGAAAAAGGTATAAATTAGGAACTGGTGTTTTTTTTAAGGGCCCTACACAGTAATCTTTCAGCTAGGAACCGATTCGGGGATAACGGCGAATACTCTGGTTCTTTTAACTTAGACTCTGGTGTCTGCCAAGTATGCATCTTGGCCCCAATCTTGTTTATTCTTCATAATATTGACCTAGAGGCTCATTAAATTGATAAATGTCATGATTTGTCGTTGGTCAAAAACAAATCCGTCACTGTGTTATTGTAAGCCGATGACCCAGTCCAAGCCAATAGTTTAATTACTATGATAAAATCATTTGTGAGTTTTATGAATGACTTGAGCCTTAAAACCAACTTGATCAAGACGTTCTATATAGCCTGTGGGGGAAAAACATTACGACTCGAGCTTTCTCTATTAAGGGGCACAGCATTGAAACGACCTACCACTTTCCTTATCTAGGTGTGCACCTTTGACAGCCTAGGAACATGGGACTAATGCATATCGACTAGAAAACTGCACTTGTCACAGGCTGTTGGTTTCATGTTTAGCTTGACAGAAAATATAGGTGTCAAACCATAGTTCTTTTGCTGGAAATATATAATAGAAAATTCATTCCTGTCTTGACCTACGGGCCAGTATCTGGGCTTATGAGGATGATAGTAGTATCCAGTGGCCAAGAAAATTGTGTGCTTTTGTCTCTTGGGAGTGCCTCCTTGTACCCCCAACCTTTCTAGTCACAAGGAATTAGGCATCGGCTATGTTGAAGATCAAATAATCCTATGTTATTATGGTGCTCCATCTGGTGTAAACAATACACCAATTTCAATAAAGATGTAATTCTTGATCGTGTGACCATGGTAGGAGATCCCATGGCTTCTTTACATCAGGAACTCCTTAGATAGTCTGGAAGGTTTAGACATGTTTACAAATCCGATGACTATACAGAAGAGCAAGGATGTTCTGTGGCTAAAACAGGTGATACAGCGGAAACGTGGGGTAAACATATTCACCAAACGTAACCAATTTAATAACCACTAGTCTTTTCTCCTTATGAAACTAAAATTTGGCCCAAACCTATAACTGGTCCCCCGACAAACCTTTTGAGAGTTGTCAGGGACTGACAACTGTTAAGACGGATAATACCCCCTTATGAGGACCTATAACAAAGGGAATATTCTACAAACCAAACCACACATCATAATGTACGAATCACATTAATCATAGTCATTAATAATGACAGACTCAGTTTTACTATTCACTTCGCTTCTATCTAATTATTTGAAAGCATATGAAATGGTGAATCAAAGACACAGCATCGAATCATGGATCATCACACAAGAGAAAGTAAGCAATTCACAATAACATCTCATTTAACGAGTATGAATGAGTGGATAGGAAGTGAGACAAAATAGCATTGTGACAAGATCAATGCAATTACAGAGTATCATACGCACCTAAGGAAACTAAAGCACAGCGTGGGAATAGTCTCAAGAGCTAACCCTTCAGCTGAAAGGGAAAACTGGGGTAACCTCTCAAAGGTACGAGGAGCAAAGTTAAAGAGTCAGGATCAGACAGCAGCAGCAAAAGTAGAGCTTAAGGAAAAGGCTCTCTCCACATGAGTAACAGCTCACACGAAAATTGTCATCCTCGCCACACCTGCCTAAGCTAAACAGTAGAGTCTAACACTAATAGTTATACCCTAAATGTCAAAGTCCATCCCTAACTTGTGTCAAAGTCCAAGAAATTCACAGTTCTCATTGGTTCAGAAACATAGGATGTTCAGTCACACCACTTCCGTCGCACCTCACTCTCAAGAGTTCTTTGTTTAGAGCCATGCGGTCATCATCATCCTTCAGCAGAGGAAATCACGATATTCTCCTTCCTAGGCTCGCGCACATCTTCGAAACAATTGCAACATTTGACTAGAGCAGTTATCCACAAAACTAAACATTTCCCCGGACAGTAGGAAGTTCCGTTGATATCCCAACCACGTAGCCGTCAACAAGAAAAGAACACAACAATCATAATGAAGGACAAAATACATTTCTTTGCAGTCTACATTTAAAAAGCAAATGAATCCTAACAGTGGTTTGAGGCCTTCTCTGTAAAGCGTGCAGTTTCTCTAGGAGAAATAAACAAATTCAGTTATTTGTTCACATAAAAAGCTCCATTTCATTATTCATTTTAGTCTTCTATTTTTCTAATATAAACACAAACATCTTCAATGATTATTCTATGAAATTAATATCACTCGTGTAAATCTCTTTTGTTAACGCGTTTCATTTATATTGCACATGAAAACTCAAACCTCTTATCATTATTTCTCTGCTGTCTTTCGTGCAGAAATCATTTGCGGCCTACAGGAACCATTTGTAATTTTCTTGCACGTTTCTCGATTCTCTTCCCAAATAACCCACGTTAATATTTTCTCTGTTAATTTTACGACTCTTGTTAATAATTTTCACTCCATCAATCCCCTCTTTGATGGCTACTTAAGCGATCATAAATCCAAAAATCTGATTCGCCTAGAACATCGTCGTTCTCATTTGTTTCAACCGAACCCCATCTATATGTTTCATTACCTCATAATAATTCCTTTTCCTGTCTTCCATTTCTATTTCTTCTCTCTTCCTCTTCTTGGCTCTTCGTTTTGTCTCTTGTGTTTTACCCTTACACTTGCAACATTTATATTTTAGAAACAGCATTAGTATTCCAGTAGCAGTAGCAATAATAGGTGTTAGTATTCTCCCTATCAAGCTATTACCAAATGTTAAAAACCAGTCTCCTACAGAGGAGAAACCCTTACCAAAAATCTCCCAAGCACCGTCAACCTTCAGTTCAGTTAAATCTTCCTCACATCTTACATCTTACATCAAGAGCAAGTCTATTTTGCAAAACCATAGACCTCATAGCCACCATTTCGGTATCAATCATCAGAAACCCACCAGCAGTGTCTGTTGATAAACGATCAACCACTGTGGGCAATTTTCTAATTGTGTGCGAATTTAGAATTACCCCAACTGAAGGTATCAATGCTCCAAAATATCTCCCACAATCTCTGCAGCACTAATTCCCTTTTACTACGTATTAGTCCACTCTTACCCTTTTATTGGTTCCATGACTCTTATCCACGTGATAGACTTTAGGAAAGACATTCCCCACATAACAACACCCATACCAACATGCTGGTAACCTGTAGTTGGCATTCTTACCACACACATAATAAATTCCATGGAAAACTGGATCCCTACTACCTCTTAATCCCCAACCCCCTGTGATTAGGAAGGTATGATCACATTCACTAGAACCAATGAAATAATTGTTATATTCAGTCTTTTGTCTTCGTTAGCAAAGCTTTCCCCTATGATGCCAATCTAGAGTCATTGCAGCATATGTCTCACCTTTCTTGTAATCCCCCTCTCTATGAGCCCAAGGAGGTACGTGACTCTTTTTCTCTGCAGCCTTTCTCTTAAAATTTCCTCTTCTATCCTCTACAACAATAATGAATTCAATTTCCTCACTCCGTAAACTACAGGTTATGTTATAACGATGAGCATATACAGTATCTATTGTCTTAGTAGCATGAAAAAACTCTCCAAAATATTCAGCATTCTTTGCACTACTTACCATATTCATATTCTTTCTAATAGGAAGTTCAGAAAAAATAAATCTAAATTCGATTAATAGTATTGTAATTGGCCTTTTTCATAGAACAAACTAGTTAGTACACTACACGAAATTCCATATGTTAAAGGAAGGTGGTGATAGGTCACCCTTTCTGACACAGAAGACGGTAATTGCATGCACACATAAAAATCTCTTGCATCCATAGTGTTAACATACTCATACAACAGTTTAGTAAAGACATTCAATGAAAAATCATTAATAGAATTATCTTGATGTAAGTCATTCCCGGTTAATCTCTTTGGGCCTGATTCTGATGCGGTTAGGAAAGCATTCCCACCTAGGGCCTGATTATGATGCGGTTAGGAAGGCCTCCTAACAGCATTTGCTCCTGCCAAATCAGATCGGGAACGTGTCTTCCCGACCGAGGGCCAGATTACGATGCGGTTAGGAACATAGGCTCCCATAGAAGTCAATGGGAGTCCAACCAAATCGTATCTGGAAGCATCCGGATGCATCATACTCGGTCAGTCGGACTCTCCCCATCCGAGTCGGTCGGAAACCATTTCCAAACCGATTCAATCGGGAAGATTTCCTAACCGCATCAGAATCGGGCCCTTAATGTTAATCTGTGGGTCTTCTTTAAGATTTTCTCCCACATTTATCTTCGTCATATCCACTAAATCATTAGTAGTATTACTCTTAGTATGAAACATAAAATAAGGCACGAGGACTAATAGTATTAACCAGACAAACATTAATAGTAAAGCACATATAAAGCAAGCATTAATACTCTTACGCCTAGTTGATCCCTAATTCTGATTACCAGTCTCCTGAATCCTACCCATTTTCAAAAATCTATAATCAAAAAACTTAAAAACTAAAAAAAAAAACTAAAAACTAAATTTTAGAAAAGTATGTGTGTCCAAGCACTTTTAAGCCTTAGGTCTTCTCTGAACTTTCCAAGACCTTAATCCAATCCCCTCTCTTTTTCAAAAGTCTTTATTCCAGTTTCTGTACTTTTCACAACTGTTTCAATCTTCTGCACCCCACTTTTGACACAGTTCATTTAGGGTGGCTCATAGCAATTTCTGTGACTTGGCTCAACAACTTCTCCACAATTGTCTGTTGGATCAACTGTTTCAGCAACCAAATACATCCATTTAGGTGCTGCATATTTCTTGGTCTGAACTCTTGCTCTTTCTGTTCTTCGAACTGTATCTTCTTCAGGATCACTTTGTTCAGATATTTCAATTATTGTATTTGGAACACTTTCATTCAAAGTATATTTCAGTCTTTTGACTCCTTTTGCCATATATCTCCTTTTCTTGTTCTTTTCTTTTGAACAATTTCAATCTCATTTGATTCAGGACTTGTCTCAATATTCCTTTTAGTTGATTCATTTTTCTCTTCTTCACTGCTTTGTTCTGGAATACATTTTTTCACTGTATTGACATTGGCAGTCTCACAAGACCCAATAGCTGATGCCCACTTTACTCGTTTCTCAATCTTTTCAGGTTCTCTTTGATCAGTTTCTTTTCTCTTTCTTGATCACCTTCAACCGATTCTCTTACTTTCAAGTGGACTTGGGACTCTTTGAGTGTGACTAGCATGGATCCAGTTCTGCAAGCCACCACACTTCTCTGCCGTCGTCGTCACCAGTATCACTTGATATGGCCCATGCCAATGAGGTTCCAAACACGACTTTCTCACGTGTTTCTTGACAAGAACCCACTCTCCAGGGCTCAAGTCGTGTGCTTGTTCTTGCTGTGTTGTGGTTGCGACTTCTCCAACCTGATGAAACACAGAATGCACCACATCAGCCAATCCTTTGCAATAATCGAGTACTAAATCATCAGTTACATTCATCAGTTGATTCGCTGGACCTATTAGCTGTCTCATTGCTCTGCCCATGACAATTTCAAGCAGAGACAATCCAGTTTTTCTATCAGGAATACTTCTTAGACTCATCAGGACTAATGGCAATGCATCTGGCCATTTCAGTGTAGTGGACGCACACACTTTTGCAAGTCTTGACTTAATTGTGCCATTCACCTGCTCAACCACACCTGATGCTTCTGGTCGATAGGCACAGTGCAATTTGAGTTCAGTTTGCAATGCTACACAAATCATTTGAATTATTTCATTATTGAAATGAGTCCCTCTATCAGATTCTAAAGAGACGGGAAATCCAAATCTTGGGATAATCTCTCTAAGAAGCAATTTAGCAACAGTTAGGCTATCAGTGCGTCTTGTTGGGTAAGCCTCCACCCAAAGGGAAAACAAACAGACAATCACTAGTACATATTTTAGTCCATTACATGGTGGTAGTTCTATGAAATCAGCTTGCAATCGTGTAAATGGACCAGCAGCTTTTCCGAATCGTCCCCAACTAACAACTGTCTTTCTCCCTGCATTTTGCTGCTGACAAGTGACACACCTCTAACAAAGACTCTTTGCAATGACTCTGAATTTAGGGTTAAACCATGACTGTTTGAACAACCTAATCATAGCATCTCTACCTATGTGTGTAGGATCATGATAAAACCTCACCATCTGGAACAACAAACTATCTGGCATGATTAGTCTTCCATCAGTATAGATCCACACTTCGTCTTCTTCCCTTCGTGAACAACCTGCCTTAAGCCAATTTCCTTTTTCCTCAACACTTGCTTCTTCTTGTAACTGCCTAATTTCTGCCCAAGTTTCAACAGGTGAGAACATCAGATTTGCCATTTTTTCATCAGATTTCTGTATCTTTTTATTGATTGAAATTGAATTTAGCGCACAATAATGCGCAACTTCATCAGCATACCTATTTCCGACTGTGATATAATCACTGCCAGATTTGTGTGCCGAGCATTTCACAACCCAAATTTCTTTGGGCAATTGTAGTGCCAACAATAGGTCTCTTACATATTCTCCATTTCAAATTGATGAGCCTGATGAGGTCAAGAAACCACATTGAGACCACAATTGTCCAAAATCATGAACCACCCTGAAACCATACTGACTATCAGTAAATATGGTTATTCTCAAGTTCTTTCTAAAGCAACACGCCCTTGTCAATGCCACTAATTCTGATATTTGTGCAGATTTTACTCCCTTCAAGCATGAAGCTTCAATTACATTAGCCACTGTACAGACTGCATATGAAGATCGCAAAGTACCCATTTCATCTCTCAAGCAAGATCCATCCACAAACATCACACAATCTGATTCAGGTAATGGAGTATCCTTTATCTCAGGTCTTGGCTTTGTACACAACTCAGTCACATCCAGACAATCATGATCTGCTTCATCCATCACCGCTTCACAACTCGAATTTTGCAACAAGGTAGCTGGATTCAAATTTGTGCATCTTGTCACAGTCACATTCTCAGCTCCCAGTACCACTCGTTCATATTTTGTCAACCGACTGCTCTAAGATGCTGAGTTCGAGTTCGTGTTAACAAAATCTCAACAGAATGTGGTACATATACCCTCAATGGATGTCCCATCACAATCGCTTCACTCTGTTCCAAACTCATGCAAGCAGCAGCAACTGCTTTCAAACATCCTGGTAAAGCCGCAGCTACAGAATCTAGTGTGGCAGAAAAGTATGACACAGGACGACGTGCTGTTACATGCATTTGCGTTAAAACTGAAAGTGCACATCCATCTCTTTCACAACAGAGCAATGCGAAGTCCTTGTTGAAATCTGGCATTCCCAATGCTGGTGCTCGACAAAGGCTGTCCCACTGTCAGAAAGTCATTATCCTGAAATGCGATGTTCTTAAACAACAGAAAGAGAGATGTCAAGTACCTTTGGAGCAAACAATACCCGATGTGGAGGAGGATGCACCCTCACCGAAGACTGCTATTCAAGGTGCTATTAAAGGCGTTGCAAAGTCAAGATAGCGTGAATTCCAAGATGGCCGCCGACACCCTTAGAGAAGAAGTTGAGCGGTCTAGTTGTTTAAAATCAAAAGAAAGCTAAAGTGCGCGTGCGAACAACGCACGTCGCACTTCAACTGGAATTCCTGAGGAGACGGTAGTGTCTCTGCGTCGTGTCTGTCCGTGAAGTGAAATTCAAGTCGAGAAACTAGCGTATTCTGAGGCAGTCCTTTAACGAAGGTGTCTCTATTATGGTTGTGAGCAGAATCCTGTGAGTAGCGCTCCGTTTTTTAGGAAGTTTGAGAGAGAGCAGTGTTTCGTTTCAAGAATATTCCTGGGAAGCAGCGTTCCAGTTCATGAAAAGAACTAGAGGTAAAATAAGCTAAAGACTTAAGATTCAGAGTAGAAAATACTGTGGCTCAAGATATAATTAAAGCGACTCTGTGGAAATTGTCAGTGACTGAATAAAACAATAGAGACTTCACGAAGTACAGAGGTTCCAGTCAGACCCTCCTTAAGAGAGTAGCGTTCCTTGAGAGGAGTACTTCCAGTAACTAGATCAGAGCTATCTCTCATGAATTGAAACTTCATTTTCAGAAAAGCAAATCTTCCTTTGAAAAAGACTTTTGACGAGAGTACAAAATATCATATATATATATATATAAATATATATATATATATATATATATATATATAGCTACGCATCAACAATTGAGAGAAAGCAATATCCAACATTAAAAGTCAACCAAACCAAACATTTTACTGGACAACTCATAAAAGCAATTCAGAACTAGTTGCCAATTAATAGCTATACATCCAGAGAGAAGTAATCCTCATCGTATTAACAGGTAAAATAGTATTTGTAGTCAAGTGTATTGAAGTGTATAATGAGAAGGTCGCAAATGTGTCCCTAATAACCTTATGCTAATTCATTGTAGGTGCACTCCTGATATCTTAGAGAGAAAGTAAACGAGGAAGAAAGGAAGCGCCAGGTGTGAGGTTCTCTCTGTTATCCCCTTCCCCTTTCCCCCAAGTTAATGCTCGAGACTGATATATATATATATATATATATGTTTCGGTCGCGGGTAGTGACAGTGGGGACTGAGGAATTATCTTCTGCTCCTGAGGAAGTCGAACATAGGTACCCACTGACACCGCAACTCATTCAATGCCTTCATACATTCCTCATTCAATTGAATCGGATCTGACACATCTTTGTGAGTCAATCTTTGTAATGGCTTTGTTGTCAATGAGAACCCATTGATCCACTGTCTGCAGTTTCCAACCATATTTGATATTTATTGATTTATAAAGCGCCTGAATCACCACCCAAGGGGTATCTCCGCGCTATAGAATTGCTACAGCCGGCCAAAGAAGAGAAACGGATTAGAGCAATGTGGTTTTAAGTAACCCTGGGCATTGAATTCCGCTCCGCTCGTGGAATTTGCGGAATTTAGGCAATTTCGCGTTCCGCGGAGAACGCGGAATTGCCAACAATTCCGCGATCCGCGGCGAAGCGGAATTATTTTCTTGTTCGCGCTTTAAAAATGCATTCTAGCACGCGCGATTATGACTTACCGGGATTCCTGCGTTCGCTGACGGGTTTTCCTATTCGTTCGCGTGCGCCACGAGATTTCGGTAGCCGGCCGCACGATCCTGCGAGAGTTTGCGATCGCGAAGACGTCATTCGCCGCGCCATCGGACAACACGAGAGTGTGCGATCGCGAACACGTCATTCGTCGCGCCATCGTGCACCACGAGAGAGATTGCGGTCGCGAACACGTCATTCGGGCGCGCCATCGGATTTCCGGTGGAATCTTTGTAAACCTACGATCCCGAACACGCAAAATTTTCAATCTGGAGAAGAATAATATCGCGAGCAGCATAAAACCTTCTATAAACTGATGATTTCCATGGAAAAAAAACCTCAGATTGATATTTGGGTGTCATTTTTTTTCAATTTTTGGGGGGGAGAGGGAGGAAGTGCCACAGAGTCTACTACTTCCTGTTACTTTCCAGCAGGCTCCTCCCAGTGCTTTCTCCATCTCCTGTTCATTTTTCACTTGGATTTGAGCTGGAAGGATCACTCTTTGTGTCTGCTGCATCATTGGATTTGAGGATTTTTGGATTTGAGATTTTACAAGTAAGTTGGTGTTGTTTGATTGGGTCATTGCAGTTGCTGCAATTACAATTTTTTAATTTTCATTATTTTTAAAAATAAATATAGTGGTGGGTAGCCACTGTAGCCAGTAGGCCCAGAGCTAGTCATGGGTGGGTGCATGATGAAACATGATGAAACAACTGTTTCTTTGCTGTGTGATGTATTTTTTAATTTCAAACATCATTTAGGGGGCATGGATGGCATTGGATTGAATTGCATAATGTGTATTTTTGGGTGTATTTCAGTTTTTGGGCTGTGTGCTAAATACATGCCTTAGTTGTGTGTGGTGTGCTGCAGGCCTTGTTTAGCCCTGTGGATTTTCGTTTTTGCATTTTATTGCATTACAGGCAAAGCAGTGTTGTTTACCATGCAGCCTTTGCCTGGCTATTATAGGTCTGTTTTCAGTACATTGTTTTCCAGGCCTCCTGCTTGTTGCTTGTGATTTGTGAGTGTCCATGTGGCTGGTAGCCATTTCTGGTGGGAGTTATAAGTGTGCTGCTTTTTTTGCCATATAGGCCTGCATGTGTTTCCTTTGTGACCTAGGCTTCTTGTTGTTGTGGGCCTGGCCATGAGGCTGGTGGCCATTTTGAAGCCAGGCAGTGTGCTTTTGCCATAGGCCTGCATTGTCTGTCTTCAGTTTCTTGTTGTTGTGGGCCTGGCCATGAGGCTGGCGGCCATTTTGAAGCCAGGTAGTGTGCTTTTTTTCCATAGGCCTGCATTGTCTGTCTTCAGTTTCTTGTTGTTGTGGGCCTGGCCATGAGGCTGGCGGCCATTTTGAAGCCAGGCAGTGTGCTTTTGCCATAGGCCTGCATTGTCTGTCTTCAGTTTCTTGTTGTTGTGGGCCTGGCCATGAGGCTGGCGGCCATTTTGAAGCCAGGTAGTGTGCTTTTTTCCATAGGCCTGCATTGTCTGTCTTCAGTTTCTTGTTGTTGTGGGCCTGGCCATGAGGCTGGCGGCCATTTTGAAGCCAGGTAGTGTGCTTTTTTTCCATAGGCCTGCATTGTCTGTCTTCAGTTTCTTGTTGTTGTGGGCCTGGCCATGAGGCTGGCGGCCATTTTGAAGCCAGGCAGTGTGCTTTTTGCCATAGGCCTGCATTGTCTGTCTTCAGTTTCTTGTTGTTGTGGGCCTGGCCATGAGGCTGGCGGCCATTTTGAAGCCAGGCAGTGTGCTTTTTGCCATAGTCCTGCATTGTCTGTCTTCAGTTTCTTGTTGTTGTGGGCCTGGCCATGAGGCTGGCGGCCATTTTGAAGCCAGGTAGTGTGCTTTTTGCCATAGGCCTGCAAGCTTGTAGCCTAGTCTGCCAACAGGCCTTTCATCCAGTGGGCCCAGAGGTAGTCAGGGGTGCATGAAACAACTGTTTCTGTGTGTTCTGTTGAATATAAACATCATTTAGGGCACATGGATGGCATTGGATTGAATTGCAAAATGTGGATTTATTTTTTGGGTGTATTTCAGTTTTTGGGGGTGTGTTACATGCCTTAGTTGTGTGTGGTGTGTTGCAGGCCTTGTTTAGCCCTGTGTATTTTTGTTTTTGCATTTTATTGCATTACAGGCAAAGCAGTGTGGTTTACCATGCAGCCTTTGCCTGGCTATCGTAGGCCTGTTTTCAGTACATTGTTTTCCAGGGCTCATGCTTGTGGCTTGTGATTTGTGAGTGTCCATGTGGCTGGTGGCCATTTCTGGTGGGAGTTATAAGTGTGCTGCTTTTGCCATTTACGCCTGCATGGTTTTCCTCTTGGCTTACTGCTTGCATCCATCCCCTTTGCCAGCTGCAGCTCCCTGAATGATGTGATGAGCAAATAATTTAATGCCAAACAGGGTCCACTTCTATTTAAGGCTGGGCGTAGTTCGCGTAGTAGCGCTACGCGAAGCTACGCGAAGTGCACTTCGCACTACGCGAGCTACGCATAGCTACGCGAACTGCGTAGTGCACTGTGCAAAATGCTGTTCGCACTGATTGCACAGTGCCGGATGCTTGTCCGCACTGTGCAATCATTGCAAACGGCTTCTTGCACAGTGCAAGCGGTCGTTTTCTGCCGCTCGAGTAGATTTCTACTCGAGCGGCAGCTTCTCAACGCGGACTGGTAGTTTCTCATCGCGAGCGGCCGCGAGCATACGCAACCACTCGCAATGAGAAACCTGACCTCCCCGCGTTGAGAATCTCGCCGGGAGGTTTATTTTCACGCTCGCGATCGGCAACTTGATGTTGCTGATCGCGAACGAGGAAAAAGTCTCGCCGGGATGTCATTTTGCTTGCTCGCGGTCGCCAACTTGACGTTGAGGACCGCGAGCAAGCAAAAATAACCGCTACGCTACGCTTGTTTGCACTGTGCTACGTGCAATTCGCGTAGTGCGAAGTAGCGCAAACTACGCGAGCGTAGCGTAGTACTTCGCCCAGGCCTACTTCTATTACATTTGTATTTTGGTTGTCCTGACAGTGTACACAGTATACCATGAAAGCCCTTGTTGACAGTCTCACAAATGGCTACACTAATTTATATCTTTTATTTGTTTGTTTGTACTACTAGTAATTGAACCACAACAACAAATGCAACATTTCACTGATGTTCTTCTCCTGGCTTCTTTGCTTTTAGGTGCACAAAAAGACAGAGGAGGAGGTGTCATCATCATCATCACCCGTTGTACTGCCAGGCTGAAGTCCTGCTGCGCGTCACGTCCACGTGTGACCACAGACATCTCTGCAACTTGTGCACCTGCGTCCTGCTGACATCTGAAGAAGATGGCCCCAAAGAAAGGTACCAGGTCCTCCAGTAGCAAGAAAGTTGCCAGTGAGAAGAAGGGAGAGAAGAAGGAAGTGGCACTTGCCAAGACTGGGGTGCCGGCCGATGTGTTTTTTGGTAAAAAACTTACGCCTGCAGCAGCGGTGTCCAGCGGGGACCAAGCTGGGAGCAGCACCTCTGCATCAGTGGCCCCACCCCAGCAACCTAGGCCCAAGCCCATGACTGTGGCAGAGGTAGCCAGTCTACTAACGACCAGTGATGTTGAAATGTCATTATCGCAAAGTAGTACCCAATCCACGCACTCGCAGGCGCAAACTCAGGAGATAAGTGGGCAACCCCAGCCGCAACCCGAACCGCAGCTGGAACTGCAACCACAGCCGGAACCACAGCCGCAACCCCAGCCGCAGCCGGAACCGCAACCACAGCCGGAACCACAGCCGGAACCACAGACGGAACCACAGCCCACAATAGTAGCTGTTCCACCTGAAGTAGGGGCAGTTCAGGAAATCGAGCTTTTGCAGACGAAGAGGAGCAAGCCACTGTTCCAGAAGATCCAGTGTCTTCCATACCCCCAGCAAGGAAAAGGAGGCTTAGTACATCAACTTCTTCTTCAAGCCCCGCTTCTGATGATCTAGATGCCACTTGGAAGCCACCAGCTCAGCCTGAGAGTGATGCACACCACAAGACAAGGCTAGTGAAAAGGAAGGTTCCAGAAAGCCTTACAGTTATGGAGGTAGATGTAGACGAGGGGGTGATGATGATGAAGAGCCAGTCATCACGAACATCACTCCTGGGCCTGCGGAGATGGAGACCAACATTATTAGACTATCCCAAATCGCTGCGAGGGATGTAGCACGGATACCACCAACACCGGTAACGCCAACACGACCTCCAGCTTCCATATTTGCCTTTGCAAAGGCCCGGCAGGGACCTACATCAAGCTCAACCACCACCTCAGTAGATGGTGGTAATGTAAGTGCACAGAGTCAAATTCCATGCACACCCTCCATTTCATCTGGTATTGAAAGTGGCACCTCCAGCAGCTGCAGAAAGTTCTCCTCCCCAGTTTGGGACTTCTTTTCGGTTAGCAGTAAGGAGGAGAACATTGCTATATGCTCAATTTGTCGGCAGGCTGTTAGGCGGGGTAAGCTTGGTACAAACTATGGTACCGGAGGACAAACAAGTCATCTCAAAAAACACCACACTATCAGGTGGGAGGCTCACCTACTTCACTTACAAAAAAGTAAAACTGGACCCATTGCTGTTGTTGGGGATGAAGAAGTAGGGGAAGATATGATCGCGGTGGAAGGTCAACAAGAGGGAGACATTTCTAGCCCTACCCCCAGCAGTGTACTGGTAACGCCCACATCCTCAGCAACATCTCAGTGGCACAGTAGTAAGAGTCAACATGAGACACCAAGGCAACCGGGCACTGCAATGAGCAAAAGTGCAGTGTCGTTGAGCCTAGCTGGGTTCAAGAAGAAAGGTGCACCACTAAGGAAAATATTCCAGCCTACCATTGACAGCATGCTTAGGTCGGAGGGGCAGTACCAACGCAACCACCCAACGGCACGGTTGTACAATGCGAAGCTGGCTAAAATGTTAGCGCTGGACCTTCTCCCTTTTTCATTTGTGGAAGGGGTGGGTTTCCTTGAATTTGTGTCAGCCATCTGCCCTAAATGGAAGGTTCCCAGCCGTTCCTATTTTGCCCGAGTTGCTGTTCCAGCACTACATCACGATGTGCTTGAATTGGTTGGACAAGCTTTGCAGCAGAGTGCTGTTCACAAAATCCACCTGACAACAGACATGTGGACCAGTTGCCAAGCCACTGATTACATGTGCATCACTGCACACTGGGTCTCTTTGTGGGGGTTAGAGACAAGCTATCTGAAGTAGGTGCTGTTGACACAGCTGCAATTTTTAATGCTTCTCGGAAACATGCAACTATATCCATGTTCGCCATGGAGAAATCTCATACTGCTGAAAACATTTTGGAAGAGTTTAACAACAAGGTCTTTGAATGGCTGCGCCCAGAGGGCTTCACATTGGTTTTGTTGCCACGGATAATGGCAGTAATATACTTAAGGCCATGACGCTTGGTAAGTATTCCAGGGTCCCGTGTTTGGCGCACTGCATTAACATTATAGTTCAAGACTTTCTGAAAAAAGAACCCATAGTCAGCAACTTACTGACCACCTGCCGCAGAATATGCACGCATTTCAGCCATTCTTTTAAAGCCCGGAAGCAGCTGCGGATCATTTAACGTGACTATAGAATGCCAGTCAAAGCACTGATCCAGGAGGTGGCAACACGTTGGAACTCAACGTATTACATGCTTGACCGTCTGTTTGAGCAGTACAGACCAATCAATGAATATGTCATGCAAAGGGCGGATGCTGCTGTGAAAGGCATGACCCTTCAGGTGGACCAATGGTGCCTAGTTAAATCTCTTACAGAGATGCTTCTTCCTTTCGAGGTCTTCACACGTGAAGTCAGCAAGGAGGACTGTACTATGGGCCAAGCTATCCCATTGTTGCACATGATGGAGCAAGAGCTGAAGAGGGTGTGTGAAGCGTACATAGGTGTGGAGGAAAAAAGAAGCATACCAGTTGGCGGAGAGCTTATCATGTCGCTTAAGTGAAAATGCAAGGGTGCAAAATAAGATTCTGTCACAACAACATTTCATTTGTGCCACAATTCTGGATCCACGGTACAAAGCGGCACTGCACAGTAAGACATTACTCCCTTTTTCAGAAGTGGATGTTGCCCGGTACAAAACTTGGATAGCTGAGGCAGCCAGTACATTGGAAAATGAACGGCTGGTAATTAAAGGCCTCAAACCCACATCAAGTACTGCAGCAGGGCATCCTGCATCAAGTTCAACTTCAGAGCCTGTGGGCAGTGCATTTGGTTCACAGCTGTCACCAACACTATTGACAACAGCAAGAACCGGATCATCATCAGCCCCAGTACAAACGGCACAGAATTGGTATTTACAGCAAGGACTTGCTAGGTCCAGTGCTGATGCAAAGACAAAAGAGGGCGCACTAAGTTTAGCACCCCTGAACATTGACCGAATGGTCCAGGCCTACCTGGATGACCCAACAGAGGTCTACATTGATCAAAACCCATTGCGGTATTGGTATGGCAAAAGGGGCCAATGGCCAGTGCTCAGCAGGCTGGCGATCAACTATCTGGCTTGCCCTATCGCAAGTGTCTCTTCTGAACGTGTTTTCAGTGCTGCTGGTTCCATTGTAACAGTGAAAAGGACCAGTCTCTCACCCATAAACGTGGAGAGGTTAACCATGATCAAAATGAATCAGCAATTTATACCACCGAATTATACAATACATGAATCACCGCAGGAAGATGAGGACAGCGGCTCAGGTGATGGAAGTAGCGTGTTGGATGCTGATTACCTACTTCTGGTTGAACCTCCAGAGTTTGAGGACGAGCTATACTTCCCTGACGGTGACAACTAGGCTTCCAGTTCTTACTGTGGTTCTCCCTTATTTACTTCTATTTCTGTGTCTGTCTTTCTGTTTGGAAACTTCAAATCACAACAAATCCATCACCACCGTCTTCGTATTTTATTCCCTTATGAGTTTCAGCTCTCTGCATTTCAGTCCACTCCTCCGAGTCCTGCTCCTCCATCCTCCTGAATCGACCTAAATCTATTGCCCTCAAGCCAGATGATGATTGGATGTAGCATAATCGAAGAAAAACTAAAATCTTGCCTCGTTGAGTCTCTCCAAAAGAAGTGGAACATGATGATGACTACTATAGCTATCCTCCTTTCCGAGCCGATACAGACTGCCCATTAACTGAAGATGAGAAGGAACAGGTAATGAATGATGACATGCATTGGACGCTGACTGAGTGATTTGTGTTGTTGTTGTTTGTAGTGCATGAAGGTAAAAAGTAACCCAATGCAATGTTTCTTTCCAATCTTGTTTTTCAATAACAATTTTCTACTTCTACTGCAGGCCGATCCATTGCATTTTGAATATGGAAAGGGGACTCAATCTGTACACTACTGCACACTGAGTTGGACAACACACCATGATGATGACCACAGTGACATTATCTCTTCGCACTCCAGTCACTCAGTACGATCCGAGATGATTGATGGAATAACTCAGTGCATTTCATGAGTGCATTACAAGGTAACAAAGTCAACAACAACCACTGCAGACCTACATGTCTGTGTAGTGGTGGAGTCGAGTGTGGTGGTATGGTATGACTGACAGCGGGGCATTGATTTAGTCACTTAATTTGCAAAATGCTATGTTGCTGTATATCTGCTTTGTCTGCCTCTGTCAAAAAAGGTACGCTAAATGGAGGATGTGTCACGGGTGCCGTGGGCCTGCTCAGTCCTGTTGTTGTTGGAGGTTAATGCTGGAAACAGACTAGAGTAGACATGATGTATCCAAATCCATGCCGCCTCTGAAAGTGTTCTTGTTGCACTCCACCGTAATTTAGGCATTTTTTTTCTACTTGATTTTTCAATATCCCTTTGGTTTTCCCATCTGCAATTACAGGCCGGCCCTTACCCTGTGCTACACTGGGAAAAACAACTCTCACTTACCTTACCAATGAATCTACATGTGCCAGGCAGGCAGTGGCGTCACGCAAGATTGATGGCCGGAGCGTCCATGGAATGGAGGACCAAGACGAACGCGGAGATGCAACTCCCCATTTTGACCAGGATAACATACAGTAACAGTATCAACTTTCATCACCTTTTAAATTTCGATTCTTTTTTTGTCTTCAATCATTACTACTGTGTGTTGTTGTTGTTATGTTTGCTCTCTGCTTATATAATTCAATTCATCCCTACAGCATTTTTTGACTTTTCTTTGCTATCTTTAAGCCCGGGCCGGTACAACAGAACAGAAACTGTATGTAATTCGGGTCTCTCTGAGGGCAGACAGGCAAGGCAAATTGCATAATATACTGCTGCCCTGTACTGTCTAATTGTCTAGTAGTAGTAGTTAGTAATATCATTAACCATCAAGTTATCATCATCATGCATGCATTTCCTTTTTCTCCCTTAACTGATTTATGGATATGGTTGTCTGCCAAGATTGTGTTTTGTTGTTGTCCATGCGTACTGTTTTTCTTTCTCAAACCTTTCCCAAAACCCCATTCCCAACCATTCATCAAACCCTAACCCTCTTCCCCGGGCTGTGTGGCTTATTGAGGTGTGACTAAATTAAATGTACACCAATAATTTATCACACGCTTGCTGGGGCGGATGTGGCTAAAGCAACATAAATGCATTTTCAAGGCAGGGCGCGGATCTTCTTCTGCTTGCCCACCCTCCTATGAGCAGTATATTTGGGATTTTTTTACCAAAGGAACCGAATCCATCAGCATTAATTGCCATCATAGATTGGATTTGTTGTCATCGTCCGAAACAGCACTAACGGTTACGCTTGTGTCGAGTCACGGACCACGTGTACTGTAGGCCTAGTCGAGTGACTCGACACAGCTAGAGTTTGTAACTCTATGTACTAGGCTATCCCCGCAACCATTATGTTTCCTTGTATTTTGGCATATTATTGTTTGGCAGTAAGTTCCGTACTGTACTTTGTTCTACTACTCCTCCCACAGTCTCTCTCAGGCGACTGACTGTCTCATTTTCTTTTATTTGCAAGTGCTACTGCCAGGGTCTACTACTACTACCACCACAACCATGGCATGTTGGGAAAGAAAACCATCACCACCATGCAGCCATCGCCGTGCCCAAGTTAAACATCAAGCACAGGTAAGAGAAGAGGTTTGAGTGAGGCATAATTAATAACGGATTTTTTTTCATTAATTCTATTCCACACACCCCTTTGAGTCCAGTTGCAGAATGCATAGATTATCAGGAGAGACTGACAGTACTAGTAGGACAAGTCCCTCAGTGACGGGTACCGCATCTGTCTGTTTGTGTCTTAGTAGCCAATTATTTAAATCAAACACTCGCTGTGGCACTGCACCCCACCCACAAAACATTAACCACATCGTATATTAAGTCTATGTAATTTAATACCCTAACAAAAATAAACTATGTAAAAAAATCCCACAACACCTGACCCACCCCTCTCCCTAACCCCAACCAATGTTCATGTCCCGCAACGAAAAAGTCCAACAAATGTCCAAAAGTCCAAAACCCAACGCCCGATTCCCACCCACCCAAATAAGATATAAAAAGGGGCAATAAATAAACGGGGTCTCAGCGGGCTCGCCTCTCCAGGACACGGATGCGCTCCTCCAGGCGGGCCACGCGGTGCTTCAGCGCGCGGCAGTTGCATCCACAGTGGGGGTGGGCAGCAGTGCTTCTTTCTGTGTGGCGGAGGGTGGCTGACAGGCGGTGACGCCGTAAGACTGGGGGGGGGGGGTGTCTGGGGCCCGGGGCATTGGAGGAGGCTGCAGCTGCTGCCGCCTCCTCCTCCTCCTCCTCTAGAAGAACCAGGCGCCGGTATTCGGCCTGTATGGCCTCCAGCTTACGGCGCCGGGCCTTGGCTGCCAACTCTTTCCTGTTGACTTTAGGAGTAGCTATATGAAGAAGATAAAACAAGACTATTGTAAAATATACTCTTAGCAAAGCAGTCAGACAAATACATTCTACACATAGTGGCACAGTAGCACTAGCAAGCACAGTACGTAACATTTGTGGTATGTATCTATACTCCCACTACCTCGGCCTCGAACATTTGTGGGAGTTTCAGGCATTCCACCACCCATGCATCTGATTCATATCACACACCTATGCATGCATGCCACGTATCCTTCTCTGCCAGTCATAAATATAAAATCTCGCCCGTCCTTCCTCCTTCCACCCTTCTTTCCCTTTTCGTTCAACCCATCCATCAAGGTCATCTGATCAGACTTTTAGTCTTCTCCATAAAAATTTCACAGCTGAGTTGAAGTCCGATAGAGGCCATTGGTTACTCTCAGTAGACTCCCGTCGCTAATGCTATTGCTAATGCTGCTAAGTAAAGGGTGTCTTCTTCAACCGGCGTTCACAACTACTTCTTACTTAAGTCTCAACAGTACAGTATACATTACACCCTTGCAGCGAGTGTAATGTCAATAAGTAAGGATTAGGAATATAACTTACCACCGCCCGCCACTGCTGCTGGCTCACCCCTGCAGCTACTCCAACTGCCGCATCGCCTGCACCCTCAGCTGCCGCGTCACCTTCACCGCTGGCCCCGGTACTGGTGGTCGGTAGTACGCCTAGAAAAAACATTACACATTTTTCAGATGCCATATACACCTCCCCTATTTTTGACTAGCAAGAATGAAAAAAAGTTAATACATACATAATACATATACAACATACATCACTAGTATAAATCAGGTAGTAGAGTAGACACTAGTAGTGTTATATGGTCCCTAGGGTCATTTTAGTCTTTGCTAAGTTACCCCGAGCCATGCAACCATTTTAGCTCTGTCTTTTATTTTTGCGCAAGTTACCTCGCAGCTTGTTGTGAAATACGCCTTTGAGGCCACATGAGCTCATACTGCTACTGTCTGAGCACTGCGTACAAGGTCGAAAAACAAGCGACTTTGTTATGCAGTTATGGTGTTAGTCCATATTGCTTATCCATAAAAAAACAGCACTTTTTGGCACGACTGAGAAATGCTTGCACTATACTAACGCGCACCATTTTTCTCATTACAGACGGAAGATTCACTTATAAGAAGAACCAGAGCTTTGCAGAGCTTATGATGTAACCACTACTAGGTTCTTCTAAGGTGAGGGCTCCCCAGAATTCTCACATCTCCATTTAGAATTTTATATAAACTAGATTCCTACCAAGGGGATGGTGGTTCGCCCACCACTGTTCAGTTATCATGATCTCGCCTTTTGGCTTCTATGGACTTGTAGTTGTAAGTAACTTGTAAGTCTAACTGTAACAATGTTTATTGTTTTAATCTTATACATTTTGCTGTTGCTGCTGCATTATACAACATACAGAGCTTGTCAGTTGGAAATAAAAAGAAACCTTTTGAACTTACATAGACTCGGTGGTATTTGGTGTGGACTTACACAAGAGTGAGCAAAAGGGTGTGCATTGCTTCCGCGACAGAGGTTGGGAGTGTTATGTTGTCTGGGTTGTCTACTCATTGGGTATTTTGGGGGGCGTTTCGGAGTAATGAGACACTATAACTAGTCGGTCAGGGGATTGTGGTGGCTTCCGATTGATGTGTGAGGAAGGTCCAACCTCCCATCACCAACGTCCTATTTTCTTGTGCAAAGTTCTGTATGTGCAGAATCCCTACAACAGTAGTAGTATGTCCTATCCTATCTAAAATTCTAAAATGTGGTTGGGCATTTTCTTGGTGGGAATTGTCAAAAAGCCTCAAGAATAAGAAGACTAGAAGTAGTAGAAGAGGACAACCCAAACTCAATGGCTATAGCTATTGGTGAATGAGTTTTATTTAAAATATTTGAAATAAAGAGTGGGCAACTGGGCAAGCTTAGCTACAGACAGACTAATAGTAGTAGTACAGAGAGTCATAGCAGACGCAGTTAGAGGCAGGGATAACAAGAATTTAGAAACAGATAGTATAGAGCAAAGAAGATTTTGTAAAAATTCGAATTAGGATACCGAAATAATAGTTCGGAAAAAATAAGGTGCAGGAAAAGTTTTGGAAATATAATTATTAATATTAACCACTGGTGGACTTACTGGGGCCAGCAGCAGAGCCCTCGATAGATCCATGGGAGGCATCTTCCAGATCTTCTGGGCCCACCGCCTGCGACCCCGTCTTCTTGCCCCTGGGTGCTGCTGATCATGTAAGATTTCATAAAGAAAGAGACAAAAATTAAAGTTTGGTGTGAAATAAATAAAATATTTTAAAATAGGCACCAAAAACATTTTTGGTTACAAAAATTGCAATAAAATTGACCTATCTGATCGACTGGTAGTATTGCGAGATTCACGGACCGTCTAGCAAGCCTAACTACCACCTGACCTAGCCCACCTATTCCAATCCAGACGGGCCAATTGTTCAGTAAGTCTGCATTTCCATTTATTTTAGTCCTCAAAAATGCATAGATGGAGGACACATGCATACATTTTTGCATACACCAAATTGTTGGCTGGTTGCTGCTGATGTTCTGCTAGTGATGATATAAGCCTATTAACACTCAGTAAACAAACTCCAAAAGGTTCTGCTAAGGACTGGGGTAAGCATCACTCAGCAGCCCGTGACGTGACAGAGGATGCGTCACGCACACAACTTACAAATTACCAACTAATAAGTAACTAAACCTATCAATCCACCACTATCCCTTCTTAGTGGCACGAGGACAAAGGAAGGACTACTCTCTCTAGCATTACATCACTTAAGTTCTCTAAAGTAAACTCTTACATAATCATCAGGCCAAGCGAGCGCAAAGTTGCAAACAAGTAAGATTAGTAGCGCCGAGCGCCTGTGTCATAACAATCACAGATTTTTAAACGTAATTTACCTGCAATGTAAGCAGCAGCATTCTTGCTGGTCGGAAAAAAAAATATTCGCAATATATAACACAGAGCAGAAGAACACAAAGTTGTAATATTAAATAGCTACTCACCAAGCCCCGGGACCTCTACGCCTAGCAGGTCCAGCAGGTCCTGCTCCCGGTCCAGAATATCAGACCACCGGTGCGTCAGCTGATTCTGTGTGCGCCGGACACCAGAGCAGCGAAACACTGCCCGCCGCACCTTGCCCCACCGCTGCCGACGCTCCCGGAGCCCGTACCCGGACCCAGGCCTGCCGCCTGCTGCCAGGGTTAAGGGGAGGTGGCGCTGAACAAAAAAACCAGTGCGGCCACCTCCGCCTCATTGAATAAGGCCCGTGCCTGCACCCTCTTTGGCGCCGTCTTCCGCAAGGAAGGCGGTCGCGGCTCTGGCTCCGACTTCGAGCCCTGTGGCTGTGGCCCTTTGCCATGGTTCTGGGTAGGCGGGGGACGGAAAAGAAAAGGTAGGAATTAAATAAAGTAAGTAAAAGAAATGAAAAAGCAGGTAATAGAAAAAGTGTGAAAAAGTAGTTAAAAACACACAAAAAGTAGAGAGAAACTCAAAATATAGAATCAGGAAAATAGAAAGATAGATAATAAACAAAAAAGACCCAAAATAAGTTTACAGAAACAAAGGATTGAAAAGATAGAGGGAGGATTGAAAAGCAGGCCCAGAACCATAGAAATAGAGTGAAAAACAAGATGGCCGCGCCCATTGCGACTGCATGGGCAAGTTCGCGCGATATTCCCCCCCGAGCACGCAAAAAGCGTCGCAAACACGTAATATGCGTTCCCGAACAGGAAACCCTTATTGCGAACGGGCGGGAGCATGCAATACGCGACCCGGAACAGGAAATACAATCGCGAGCGGGCGGGACAAGTGAAAACAAGATGGCCGCGCCCATTAGCGACCGCATGGGCAAGTTAGCGATATATTTCCCCGCGAGCACGCAAAAACACATCGCGAACGGACGGGACAAGCAATTCCGCGATTTTGCAGAATTTCTGCGAGCTCGCGGAATTTGTTAGCAATTTCGCAAAGATTTGCGTAACGCGACTACGCAAATTCCGCCCACCCTTAGTTTTAAAGAGCCTTCTGAACTGTAAGTGATCTGGGCATTGTCGCAGGTGGATAGGATGTTGGTTCTAATAAAAGGGGGCTAGGTGGGAAAAAGCTTTACCACCTAGGCGCAATTTTTGTAACATGGAGTAAGAAGTAAAGATTTGGTCCCTGATCGAAGGGACCTGAGTGGCCGATATTTGGTAAGTTATCTGCCAGATAGCTAGGGCCTTTGCCAATCAGAGATTTGTGCACAATGCAACAGATCTTAAATCTGATCCGCTTCCGCACCGGAAACCAATGCAGTTGTTGCAAAAGAGGAAAGGAGGCCGTTCGGGCGGGGGGCATTGGAGACCAGGCGAGCCGCGGTGTTCTGGACTACTTGCAATCTATTTCATGAGGCTTCACTAGCTGAGATCAGCAAAGCATTGCAATAGTCCAGGTGGCTTAACACCAGTGCCTGGATGAGAGTTTTTCGAGTGGTTAAAGGCAGGAAGGGGAATACCCTACGGAGAAGACTTAGCACATGGAAGCATGCGCCGACAGTGATTGCGGCGTGCTCCTTCATTATCAATTTCTGATCCAGGCGGACTCCCAGGTTTTTAACCACCAGTTTGGGAGTCGGCGCGGTGCCCAATTCCTCTGGCCACCACCTTGGGGACCACCTCACCGATGCATCTCCAAACAACATGATCTCAGTTTTCCCCGCATTAAGCTGGAGGAAGTTGTCCCTCATCCAGCCAGCGATGGCCGTCATGCCCTCCAAAAAGGTAGACTGGACATTGGGATTGTTTTTATCGAAGGAAAGCAGGACCTGAGTATCGTCAGCATAAGATATTGGAGCAAAACCTAAATTCCTGAGTAATCCCGCTAAGGGAGCAACATATATGTTAAATAAGGTGGGACTAAGACAGGAGCCCTGAGGTACTTTCTTAGACAGTCTTGTAGTCTTTGAGCGGAAAGGGCCAAGGTTGATAGTCTGGGTTCTATCAGAAAGGAAACTCGACATCCATTGTAAGGCATTCCCATGGAGGCCAATTTCCCTAAGTCTCCGGAGCAGAGTCTGGTGAGAAATCATGTCGAAGGCCGCCGATAAATCAAGCAGCACAAGAAGCACTGCTTGTCCGTTGTCCAGGGACAGTCTAATGTTGTCGGTGACAGCAATCAGAGCTGACTCAGTGCTGTGCCTGGGTCGGAAGCCCGACTGGGATGGATCGAGGCAGCTCGAGGCTTCGACAAAGTCAGACAGATGTTTATTGATGTGTTTTTCTAGTATCTTGCTCAGGAAAGGTAGCAGTGAAATAGGACGATAGTTAGATAAATCATCCGTGGGAACCTTAAGATTTTTACGGATGGGGATTATTTGCGCCGCCTTCCATTCAGAAGGAAGAAGACCCTCCTTCATTGAGCAATTAAGGATTGAACAAATAGGGGCAGCAGGTTGTTTGGAGAGCAGTGAGGTGGTCTTAGCTGGAATAATGTCCAGTGGGGAGCCTGATTTTACTGTATTTAGTAGAGACTCTACATCCTCTGGCGTAAGTGCAGGAAAGTTATCTAACATCTGCACATTAGATGTGGCCGCTGGGTGAACTACCGTAGTGTCTAGCTGAGAGCATCCGGCTGAGGTGCTTTTATTATAGATCGATTCAATTTTCTGGGTAAAATGGGTTGCTAGTTTGTCACATGTGGCTTGGGAGGGAGCTTCTTCATTATTGCATGCCTTGGGATTAGTGAAGGATTTTAAGATCTGGTAGAGAGTTCTAGGGGCGTTCCCTGCATGTTCAAGTTGCTGCACAATATGGGCTTTGCGAGCAGTTTTTATATTTTTCTGATATTGAGCCAAGGCGGATTTGTATCTTTCTTTATCCTGTGCGTCATGTGAGAGGTGCCAGTGTCGTTCCAGATTTTTGCAGCGACTCTTTTCTGTCCGAAGGTTGGGGGAAAACCACGTTGTCTGGGGCGTCTAGCTAAGCTAGGGCACTGTTTCAGGGTTGCCAGATGATCAATGTCGGTTTTAATTATAGAATTAAAGCGGGCCAGGCACTCCTCTACATTGTCTGAGTCAGGGTTCTGGGGTGGGATTATATCCAAAAAGTGGTCGGGCGTGATTTTATGCCACTGCCTGCGCCACCTCTGGGGGGTTGTGTGGGAGACGTCGCGTGCCCCAGGACCCCTGATTTGAAACTCTATTAATGAATGGTCTGTCCATGTAAGTGGGTAGGTAGTTCCACAGAGAATATTAGGAGAGTTAGTAAAAATAAGATCCAACGTGTGACCAGCTGAATGAGTAGGGCCGTCGTTGATCTTACTTAACTCGAGTGTAATTAGATCTGCCAGAAATGTAGAGGCATCTTGATTTGTGGTGTTTTCACTGTGGACATTAAAGTCACCTAGAAGCAAAAAGTTTCTAGTTGAGATGACATGCGGAGAAATAAGTTCCATGAGTTGAAGCGAGAAGTCAGAAAGGGGACCCGGAGGCTGGTAGACAAGGGCGCCTTTCCAACTATGTTGAGAAAGCAGGTCAATTCTGAATACTAAGATTTCCAGTATGTCATTGCTTAGTTGCTCAAGTATAGAGACTTTAATGGAATCCTTATGGATAATGGCTATGCCCCCCCCACCTTGGTTAGTCTGTCCAGCTTTTGGATACGGTAACCTTCTGGAAGTGCCACTGCGATTGCAGGGGTGGAGCTGGGTTTAATCCAGGTTTCGGTCAGGAATCCGATGTCGGGGTGTTTGGATGAGAATAGATCCCAGATTTCAACTGCGTGTTTAGGCAGAGATCTAACATTGCTTAATAAGCAATTCCAGCCTCGGTTTTCTAGAGGAGTCTGGGGAGAGGAGTCAGTCTCACCATGGCGGCTGTGTTGACTATTGCCCAGGTCAGATGTCGTACTATTAATGGAGAGCTGTTCCAGCTTCATGCCCTGGAATCGACAGGGCCTGCACGTGAAGGGCCCTTCCATGACCGTGGAGGTATTAAGCATGGCATTTGTCAGGTGAGTGCAGTTATTTGAGCTACCTTGTCTGATCTTGAGGAGTTCTTGATTAGTGTATGTGCGCAAGTCCCTCATTCTATTACCTGAACCTGGCGCAAAACTAGCAGGAGTTCTGGCTCCTGGCAACGGCCAGGCGCAGACGGTCTTGCCTATGGCGTGCCTTTGGCGCGCTGCGCTCGCCCGCTACGCAGCGTGCCAGGCATCTGATTAAGTAGTGAGGCTCACAGCTAGACCGCTGACCTCAGTCTCCGTTACACCCGGAAGCACCGAGAGGCCACTTCCGCTTTTGCATAGTCCATACCCAAAAACATTAGAATCTCTTTCTGCGTCTTGGGTGGTTTCATTTGCAAGATCACATTTATTCGATCCTGTGACACTTTTCTGACTCCTTTTTCAATTTTGTGCCCCAAATAAAGAACTTCTTTCTGGCAAAATTGCAATTTTGCTGGTGACACTTTATGCCCACCTACTGCCAAATGATTCAGTAGAGTTCAGCGCCTTGAGACCTTAAGGGTGAGTAGCTGCGCTATATAAAAACGGCCTTACATTTTTTTTACATTTAGCAATAGTAAATGTCACACAAGCATCTCTCGTCTTTGTTGCAACAAGCAAATCATCGATATACTGCACCAAGACTGAGTCATTGGGCATTACCAGTAACTCTAAGCACCTATTCAAAATCTGATTGAAGATTGAGGGGCTCACGGTATACCGTTGAGGAACTCGGCACCATGCCAAAACACTGTCTCCAAACCGGAACGCAAACACATATTGACTATCCGGATGCAAAGGTATCGAGAAAAACGCTTGACACAAATTAATCACTGTGAACCACTAAGCATCACATGGAATTTGATAAAGAATTATTGGACAACAAGGTATTTATTTTTCTCAAATCCTGAACAATCCTATATTTTCAATTTGGTTTCTTAATTCCCATTATAGACGAATTACAAGGGCTGCCTAATATCTCTTTTAGAATACCATGTTCAATCATCATTTCAATCACAGGCGTTACTCCTGCAATTCTCTCATTTTGTAAAGTGGCGTTTTTGGAAGTTCTGCACCTTGTTTAACTGAAATTTGAATTGGATCGACTCCTTTCATTAATCCGATGTCTTTCCCTGAAAAATCCCACACATCAGTCAACACAGTGTCTCTCAATTCAACAGGCAAATCCTTTGCTGTAAATAAAGGATACAAATCATTCACTTCTGTCCCTTTCCTTGCCATCTTGAACACCACGTCTTTATCCTTTGTATGAAATGCTATTCCATCTGGTGTACAATAGATGGTGCAATTCATTTTGCACAACAAGTCTCTACCCAACTAAGGGGCCCATTACGATACCCGGCGTAAATAAATCCGCCAGGCATGGAAGCGGCAAAAATCCGCCCGCACACACCGCCTGAACACCGACCACGCCATTACGATTACACAAACCGAAAACCGCCATCGGCGGAAAAATCACACAAAATACCGCCCGCCATCGTCCGAGTCGGAGTCAAACCGCCCGCCACGGACGGAAACACGCACGACAACACAAAACCGCCCGCCCACACGGCCGACACACCGCACGTGAAATTACGATCGCACCGCCATGAGCGCGGAAAACCACAAATATACCGCCCGCCAGCGCAAACAACGCCGATGAGAATCGACACGGCAGAAGCCATGGCGCCAACGTACCTGCACAGAAACCATCCGCACACAAAACCAATAGCACACAACATGGCCAACAAGTCCACACAGCAAGGCACGCACAAATACACAAGCACAGTACACATCCCGAAAACACCCCCCGGACAAACAAAAAATACAAAGGCCAGAACCCCAGACACAACACACCTGAAAACAACAGACCATGAGGACACACCCACATAGGTGAGTACAAAAGCAGCACTCCCACAGACCACAACCCCTTGCTACATTGCAAACCAGAGAGGAGAGGAGAGGACACAGTGACACAGCAAGGACAGCAGCACACCACAGAAACGCACACATCACTACCACCACCACCACCACCACCAAACACCACCACCACCACCACCACCACCACCACACCCCGGCACCACAAACCCCCTGCACATTACACAACACACACCGCACCAGCACCACAAACACCATGGCACCACAAAGGATGCCCAAGTTCACGCCCATGGAGCTGACGGTCATGGTCGACGAGATCATCAAGGTGTACCCACAAATCTATGGGAACATGGTCCAGCACACACCACTAGCCACCAGAAACAGAATGTGGAACCGGATCGTAGACCAGGTCAATGCAGTCGGGACCCTGCCCAGGAACAGAGTCGAGATTAACAAACGTTGGAATGACGTCAAGAGCCTGGTCAAGAAGAAGGAGGGCAAAAACAGAGAGCTGGCTGCCGTCACTGGCGGAGGGAATCCCGCGCTCTTTAAGACCTTCAAAGCGTGGGAGGAGAAGGTGCGAGTCGTAATACATCCGGAGATCCTCGCCGGATTAGCAGGGGGAGTGGAGGCTGGTAAGTACAAACTAATGTATACCAGCACACCGCTATGTACTCACATGCGCAACTACCATGCCACAGCTCCCAGGGACAAACACCCCCATGTCCAGCACACAATACACAACACATCACACACACATGCAACAGACACTACCACACACAGCCCAAACCGAACAACTGTAAGATGCGTGGGGACATGTGTACACTCAGCCAGCCACGTAACCACCAACAGGTCCCCAAATATGCCAGAAGCGCCACAACGAGCACCCACCACACCCATGTGTCCGCCACAGCTGCACTAACCGACAAGTAACAGGTAAGTGGCAGGAACACAAAGTGCAGTGGGTGGGAGGGTGGACAGCCCAAGTACAACACACACCAGGCCCCAGTCCCACAGCACAGCAAGGAGGAGCATCCCCCACACCCCACAGCCACGTGTCAGCCACCGCAGTGCACAACGACAGCCGAAAGGCAGACATCACGGTCCACAGCAATCGGTGTCAGTGGGTGTCCAGCCACCCCCACGACCCACAACACCCCCCACCCCCACAGACCTGCAACATGGAGCACCCCCGCTTAGAGCCATGTGGCATCCAGTACAGTGCACGCACGAACAACTTGCAGGTGGGAAACTGGACAGGGCTGGATTACTGGAGGCATGAGGACCATGACACGACCAACACATGGGACATGTCACGTAGCAGACGAACACGCAGCACCGCCCACCGTCACGAACAAGTGAACAATGTGCACACGGACATGAACAACAGACTCACACCCCACATGACCCATCACAGACATAGCAACACCCAAGGAGCCACGTCTGCATGCACAAGCCACACTGAATATAGTCCCACACGGCAGCCACTGTGCAACTCATCACACACAACCGAAACACCATTGAAGTCCTGTCCATGTAGCCCCTACTGCCTGTCAACCACACACCCCACAACTACGCCTATGTAAGACAAACAACACTAGACGCAACAGAGCGGAACAACAGAAATGCACACGAACACCACTGAACCCATCAAATTCACAGACACACCATGCACATACAACACACCATCCATCCCATCCGTCAGCCCCAGTCTCATGAAAGGCATGTCATCCGCACAGCTGCCACACATACAGCAGTCACGCTAAGACACATGCCCATGACCAACCATGTGCCAGAAGTCAATTAAGCGCACGACACACTGTGAGCAACAACACACAACATGGGCCACACCCCCCCGAGCACTGCAGTGATGCACATGGCACAGGGCAGCACGCACACCAAGGAGATGGGACAACTGCAATACGTTGGCTGGCACACAACTATCACTCACTCATAACGATGCGTCCAATGCCATGTCCAGTAATCACAACAGACAGCAAATATGCAGGCCATGTCAAGCATGCACACACCTCAAACCATGCACTGTCATGCTGCCACAACACATGTCACGTTCGGCACCCATGGCTCACAGCATGTACCCCAAAAGCATATCCCCTCCCAAATGCGAATTTGGGGCATGGCCCCCATGTTGCCATATGCGTTCCTAAGCGTTCCATTTGAACCCCAAAAGCATATCCCCTCCCAAATGCGAATCTGGGGCATGGCCCCCATGTTGCCATATGCGTTCCTAAGCGTTCCATGTGAACCCCAAAAGCAAAGTACAAACCAGACCCAGGATGGGCCAGGAGCCCGCATACACCAGAGTCACAATGAGTAGGGGCACAGCAACACACCCATCGGCATGGCCAATCCGTCCCATGCCACATGTGCACAGCACACAGTCCCATTGCCTAGCACACACAACTACAGATGCCACAGCCACACACTCGCCTCCGGGAAACCCATGTACGAGATTGCACGAACTGCCAATGTCAGACGACAAATACATACTTCGCCAGGTGCAACACAATAACAAATCTCATTCTCTCCACAGGTGACGAACTGCCGGATGCTGGGGATGGAGACAGCAGCCAGCACAGCCAGCCCACAAGCCCCCAACGAGGACACACGGATCTGGAGGATCTGTCATCCTCTTCGGACACGGACCACCAAGCAGGCCCATCTGGCGTGGCAGGGCCCAGCCGCTCCCCAGGACCCCTCCTACCCACCAACCCATCATCCAGGGATGCTGAACAGTCCCAGCCCCCTGCTGCCACTGTCGTTGCGGCCACACCCACGGTCATTGCGGCCACTACCACTGCCGCAACCGCCACCATCGCCGCACCGACCACCACCGCCACCACCACCACCACGTCTTCGCTGGCACCAGCCCCAGCGCAGGTGGTGGCCCGGCCGACTGGATCCACCCTGGGAGCCACAGCGAGGACCGTGGTGTGCAATGTGGCTAGTGGGCAGGCCGGTGGCAGCAGGACTGGTAGGAGGAGCAGGGTCAGGGAAACGCCAGCCTCCCTGGGAGCCATGCCCTGCCTCAAATGGCCAGAGTCCTTGGGGCCTATGAAGAGGCCCAAGGACAATGGGCCAGGTCTGCTACAGACACGCGGGAGGTGCTGGGGGTGCTGAGGTCCATGGACGCCCATATGGGCCAATTCGTGTCCCGTATGGACCAACTCGTGGACCTCATGGGCCAGCTGGTGGTGGCGGTGGGGTCACAGGCAAGGCCAGCAACACCACCTCCGCCACCACCTGCTAGGGCGCAGGGTCGGGCAGCAGTGTCCACTTCCCCTGCGTCCACAGCCAGTGAGCACACCTCACCCACCACCAGCAGGTCGCCACCACACACCCCCCTCCCAAACGTGGAAGGGGCCGTCCAAAGAGGAAACAGATCTCCCGGGAGGACTTCGCACGCTCCAGTCGCAAGTGAGGCAGCCAGCCAGCCTTCCGCCAGCCTTCCTTGACCAGCCACTGCATTGACTTGCTCTACGATCCCACTCCACACAGCCATCTGGATGGCATGTGTGTGTTGGACTATGGACATAGAACCAGTGGGTACACCCTGAGCTTCACGCAGCCATGACCGACAGCTCATTGTCACTGCACGCACCACTTTTGTCATCACCTTACACACAATCACATGTCACAGTTTGTAATAAATGCACCTTTTTCACTAACTGCTGTTTGTGCCCTGTGTTTTATTTGTACGGAATACAACGGCCACCTTGGGCGGAAAGGCACCTGATGCGTGGCATGGCAATGGAATCCGGAGGGCCTGTAGGGACCTAGGGGTGGGAGACAGAACAGGAGCACATTCAATGAGTGTGTCACACACCCATCACACAGTACATGTCAACAACTACAAGCAATGTACACACATCGCACAGAGCAATAGGGCACAATGCCACAGTCACCAACAGTGGCATACTACCCTGGCCATGGAGCGTTGACACACTGCACGCAGTGAACATACGGCCACCCTGACACAGCACACACACCTGCACAGATACAGACACATCATCCGTCGTACATGGACACTCACCGTCAAGTGAAGTAGCGGGCGATGAGCTGCTGGCGCACATTCCCAGCTTCCTCCTCTCCGCTGTCCACCTCACTCGAGCTGTCCTGGTCTGCGGGCTGGGGCCCTGGTTGATCTCCGTCATCCACAATGAGGGGGATCTGCTTCCGAATGGCCAGATTGTGCAGCATGCAGCACGCCACCACTATCTGGCACACCTTCTGTGGGGAGTACGCCAGTGCACCCTCGGTGCGGTCCAGGCACCTGAACCTGGACTTGAGGAGGCCAAAGGTACGCTCGACCACACGTCTGGTCCTCCCATGTGCCTCATTGTATCGATCGTCTGCTGGGGTGCGAGGATTCCTCAATGGACTGAGCAGCCATGCCCCATTCGGATACGCAGAGTCACCTGGGTGTGAGGGACACAGAGAACCGTTGCTATTCCAACTGGACAGGGGACAGCATCGCACAACCAGCACGCTACACCACTCCACATACTCACCGACAATACAGCCACGATCCTGTTGCAGATTGGCCATCAGTCGTGGCAAGATGCTGTTGCGCATTATGTGTGCGTCATGGGCCGAGCCTGGGAACTTTGCACACACGTGGGTGATCACCATGTCCGCAAGGCACACCACTTGCACATTCAGGGAGTGCGTGTGCTTCCTGTTGCGGTACAGGTGCTCAGTGGCCTGTGGTGGAACAAGGCCAACATGTGTGCAGTCAATGGCTCCCACGACGTGTGGGATTCTGCCAAGGGCATAGAATGCACCCTTCACTGCCGCCAATTCACGAGCCCTGGGGAATCTGATGTACCTGTTCCGGTACAGCATCATGGCTGCCAGTACATCCCTCAGCACCTTGCTGAACATGGGCTGGGACATCCCTCCTCCACTGCCCACTGTGTGCTGGAATGACCCAGTGGCGAAGAAATGCATGGCGGCCATCACCTTAGCCGTGGGGGTGACAGCAGTCGGATACACCCTGCGGGGACGGAGATGGGGCTCTAACATGGCACACAGTCGATGCAGGGTTGGCCTGTCCAGCCGAAACTTCCTTATGACCTCAGTATCCTCCATGTCTGCCAGCAATTGGTATGGGCGGTCAATGTTCGGTCTCCGCCTGGGTTAAATGGCAGAGGACACATGTCAAAGCAACACGGCACATAGCAATTTCGCATACACATCACTGACATGACTGAGCAAGCACATGAGCCACAGCCCAGCTGTCAAGCTGGGACGGCACGGCCACAATACACTTACACAGGTCTCCCAACAATGGCAATGGCAAGTGAGACATACCACTGCCATGTGCATGCACATGGGGATCTAGGCCCCAATGACTTGCGGGGCGTGCTGATGGGGACTGACTGCATATTCGTCAAGCGGCAACGCCACGGCAACATGAGTGTCTGCTGAGCATGGAACTGCTTCCGAGGCTGGATGAGTATGGCACACGACGACGACGATGTGGGCACGGGCTGAGCGGCCAATACAAGTGGGACCTGTGGCACGAGGGGATATGAGACAGTAGTAGGTGTCAGCACTGCACCCTATGTACAGCACTGTACGGATCACAGCTCCCGAAACATTGACTGGTGTCCACATTGACAGCCCCATGCCAAGACGGCTGTGTGCTTGCAGTCACACGTCACAGGTGAGAGGTTACATTGCACGTGCCAGGTGGCAGACGTACATAGTGGGAGCTGGCATGTGTGTGCATGTGTCTCCTGTTCAGGATCCACCAGATGGGCGCTGACTCTGTACTGACCATTGGACACAGCATGTTCCGTGGAAGGCTTGTGTGTGTGGGATGGTGGCACTGGATGTGCCTCCGTTGGGTGGGGGCCATGCACAGGGCGGGTACGTCGATGATTGCGCATTGTTGGTCACGGTGGGTGCACCAACTAAGATGTGTTGCCCTGTGTTCAATTCCTATGTCCGCATGATGATGGACTGTGGATGTGGGCAGACTACACATTGGTCGATGTGCTGTCTATATGCATGTGCCTTCACACCAGGCACAGCTGCCCCTGCACATTTGACCCCTGCTGGACTCGCTGCAGGGTCTGTGGAGCTGATGCACCTTCTGCGCGTGGGGCGGACAGCTCTCCTCACTTCCCTCATTGCGCATGTCATGTCTTTGCCGCAGGTGACATGGATCATGGAGGGCCCACATGTACGCGTGGGTAGGCTACACATGATTGTTCACTGGTCGCCACCCCCAGTCAGTGTTTCGAATGGGAAGGTTGTCGTGCTGGTGGTATGTTCGATGTGGCGGATGGGCGGGCCTAGGTGCGGGCTTACATTCCGGACATGGGGGGTAGTTGGATTGGCGACTAGTTGCAGTACACACGGGACACGTCTCTTCCTTTCCACATCTGGGTCATCCCTTGTACTAACTGACAGTGATACAGTCATCTTCGCCCCAGCCCTCATGTCCTCCCCTCGCCCCCCAATATGCATGCTCACCTGCGAGGCTAGCGCTTGCACAGGCAGCCCCAAGCTCGCACCAGAGAGGGCAAGGAGTGTATGTGTGGGTCCAGGGTATGATGTGTGGCGGGACGCCGTCCACCTGCGTGGTGCCCCAAATGGAGACCCGGCCTGCATGGACTATGCATCACAGTCTTCGCCTTCCGGATCCGCCACCTGCGACACCCAGTGGCTGTGGCTGCCCTTGCGGCCATGCCGCGTCCGTCTGTGGCTGATGGCCCACACATTCACTCTTTGGCCTCTCTGGGGAGGGCTCGGGGGTGGTGGCGCACGCGCTTGCACTTAGTCGCAATGGCATGTGGCGTGGTTGGTATGATGGGCAATGGATGGGATGGTGCGAGCCACCTCCCGTGACGTCAGTGCTGCTCGTGCTGTGGTGCGTCCCCCTACACTTCCATCTGACTTGTGCCATGCTAGACGTTGAGGTTCTATTGCCTGCGTGATATGACCAGGAGGAGCGCGAGGAGACCTCTCACACACCATGCTCCACTGCCATCCCGTGCCCTGTATCGCCTGTGCGGATTGACTATGTTGGGGTTACACCTGGTCGACTGGGGCTGTGTGTGCCTTGTCAAGGGGCATGGCGGGCGCACAACAGGATCCAGCTTGTCCACAGAGGGTGGGCTGAGGTGCGCCTGGTACCGCTTTGTACGTGTGCCCGGCTGCTGTGCACACACGTGTTCACTCCCCCCGACAGGTGTCCTCTCACAATGCCCAGGGAAGCGGTGGTGTACTGTTCATGACCCCTCCCAACACGGCGTGCTCCAACTTGGCATGTGCGCATCTACCCGTCACACCCACCCACCTGAGCACTGCGTCCATACGACTTCACACGACACATGTGTGTCTTCCACAGTAGTGCTACTCATTTGCGTTGACATCCAATACCAGTGGACTACATGGTCATGTCACGACTGCCGTGTACTTCACATACTCTCATCCTCTCTCATTCGTACTTGTGAAATGAGTCAGCGGAGACAGTTTTGGTTTCAAACATTATATTGAGTCTTCTGTCCTCTGTGATGCAGTATAGTGGACACTACTGGCAGCGGAATACATGTTGAGGATATACTGAGCATGATTACAAATGGGATAGGGTGTGGGGTAACATCTGCTTGGCCAAGGCTGTGCTAATGTACATTTACGTATAGCTGCGGAGCTGCGGACTTTGACACAGACGGTATACATGTAGCCTACCAGACCGCTCGGCATCATGGGCACAGTCCATCTCAGTTCCATGTGACAGGTTTGCTGCGGTTGTTCCTCATGCACGCGTGCATGTGAGATGACATCAGGGCATGTGCTTGCGTGCATGCAGCGGCGTGCCACTTGTTGTTGCACTGTGGTGGTTACTGGACATGTCACAGTCACTGGGGTCGTGTTGTTGTTGTATGCACTTGTCGTCCATGCAAAGGTCCTGGTATAGGATTCCCGGGGCGGGGGTGGGAGGGGTGCAGCACCCACAGACTCCAGGCGACCTATTCATGTCCACTGAGCGGTGTGTGTGTCCATGTGCGCTGGATCCATGTCGTGTCCTGGTTGTCCGTGCAGTTCCGTCCATGTGGGTGCGATACACAGAGCCCATGCCACTGCCTCCCACGATGCATGCGGTGTTCCTGGATGTGATGGGGAACAGTGTGCATGTCCCGGTCATATCCGATGTCATGGCGATGTCGTTGATGGTGTGGTTACAGTTGCCGGTTGTTTGGTATGGCTGTTGTGGTGGTGACTGGCCAGTCCGTGCGGAAGCTGAGCATGGGTGCGGGGTTGGACTTCATAGGTCACTCGGGGAACCTGCGTTGTGGTCCGACGTATTTACAGGTTGTCAGGTATGCGATGCCGTCCAGCAGGGCTTCCATGTCATTGGTGGTGTACATGTTTGCCAGCCAATGAAGCGGATGGTGGCTGTCAAGGTGTTGTTCGTAAGTTGTCCCTTGGAGGACCATGATGGGGCATGCTGGGTGACATTCGATGTAGCTGTTCTCGATGATCTGTCGTGTGGAGGCACAGTGGTCCCATTTCAGTGCGGGTGCGATGTTGGCCACATACGCCATGCCCCCATAGGCAGAGCAGGCCCTGTCGTGTGCGTCCAGAGGGAGGAGTAGTGGTAGCAGGTCCGCCTTCAGACATGCCGGGTTGGAGAGGCATATCTCGACGGGATGCTGGTAGGGACACCTCCGACAGTAGAAGACGGGCATGACGCAGCTGAACAATGTGATGCGGTAAGTCAGTCGGTAACTTACGTTCAGCAGGGACAGGAGATCGCATCCCAATGTATGTATCGTGTTGGTTTTGTACAGCTTGAGCTGTTCGGCGTAGTTGGGTAGGTGTGTTGCGGTTGCCATTTCGCAGCGGTTCGTTGAGGTGGCGTGCTCCGGCTGTGTGTGCAGTCTGCAATGTGCACGCTCCGGGGTTGCTGTGAGCTCTGTGTAGTCGTAGGGAGACAGGACTTGTGTTCTGTTGGCTTGTTTGGAGGACACGGGCCCTCTTCCCACATGCTTCTCAGACAGTTCAAGGTCAGTGCTGTGTGACTCCTTCCAATTAACTTGCATGTGGCCGACATGGGGGAGTGTTTTCTTCTTTCTTCCCCGTCCGTTGTGTGCTTCTGTGATATGCGCTATCTGCCCTGTGGTCGGTCTCCTCGGCATGCCTGTGTTGGTCTATTCTTGGACAATGGCTGTATTCACCGGCTTCTGTCGTAGGGCTGTGGTTTCGGAGTTGGAATGGAAGGTCATTCAGTGCTGTCTGCTCTCCCTTGTGTGGGCGGCAGCCTGCCTTTCCGCTCTGCGTTGGGCCTTGTGTGTGGATGTTATTCTTGGGCCACCTGTTGTCGGTCCCCGGGCTCTTTGGTGTTCCGTTTCATGTGTCTTGTTCATATGTGCAGGGTGGTATGGGTTTTTCAGTGTGGTACTGGCGTTCCTCTTCCCGAAGGGGCCCTGCTTCTCCTAGTTGGTGTTGCCGCCGCTGTGTGCTTCGCCATGTTTGTTACACTGGGGTGTGTCCTGCTGTTGCGTGACTTCACTGACATGTGTGCGTCGGTTGTGTGGCGTTGGGTGTTGTCCGTGAATTGGGCGTTGGGGACATGTCTGTGGCAGGCCTGTCACGTGTCATGTGCGTTCGGGGTGGGGCTGATGTGTGTGCTGCTTGGTTGTGTCCCTGTGTCTGTGTGCGACGCATGCATGGCGCTGCGGTTGGCCTCTGCGTTGTGCGCATGTGTGGCGGCGTCATCGGCGCTTTGTGGCCGTGACGGGGTGGTTGGTTCCTAGTCCCAGGTGGTGTGTACACATGTGTTCCGCGATGTTAGGATTTGGCCTGTGTGTCATATGTGGATGCAATGGTGGATGTGTAGTGTACACGCGCTGGTGGGGGGTTGTCCGCTTTTTCCGCCCTTGCACTGTGTGCGCTGTTTGCGTGCACTTGTTGTGTGTGTGCCTACCTGCGTCTCCGCGGTACGTGCGTCCTTGGTGGTGCATCAGCAGAAGCATGGGAAGGGCCTGCAGTGCTGGATTCATGCCCGGGGTGCCGCTTCTTCGTTGTCCGTGCTCTGCGTCCGTGTTACCGCCTCTCTTTCACGTGCGGTGTCTCTTGGCCGTGGGAGCCGTTTGTTTGCGGCATCGTAATTTATGCGCCGGGCGGGACGTGTTTCGTCGGACGGTGTGTGTCAGTTGTGCTGCGCCGCTACGTGAACGGGCGCACTTTGATGGCGGACGGTGTTGCTGGCTTGCCGGCAGTGTTTGGCCTGCTTTTCGCATCGTAATTGGGCGGGCGTGTGGACTGCTGCGTGCCGGCGGTAACTGGTGGTTTTTGCATCCGCCAGCACGGCGGTTGTGCTTCCGCCCGCCATCGTAATGAGCCCCCAAGTCTCTACTTGTATCACACACCACAAAACGATGCAAATCTCGAAAATCTCCAATCTGTACTTTCATTGGTTTTGTCACTGGAGTTATGATCAATTGATTTGAAACGCCTACAACTTGGATAGTATCTCCCGAGAGGGGTAGGTTAGGAATTTCCACAGTTCTCACAGTGGAATGGGTAGCAACAGTGTCTACAAGGAATGTAATCACATTATCTTCTACCTTACCATCCACAAAAGGGCCACACTGACATACCTCTAGGGATGCGCCAAGCACACACTTCTCCTCTCCCCTCAGGCACCGTCATTGAGATGTATCTGAATAACTCCCTTTGCACTGCAACCAATATTGTGAAGTCACTTGTATATTTGAATTTACTGATTCATCTGCGTGAAAACCCATATTCGCACTGTATCTCTGTACTTGACCATTCATATTCTGATTTGGCATAGGAACTTGAGGTATTTGAGAACCTTGTCCTCTCCCATCTGGTACTTGAGAACTCTGATTTTGCATCTGATTCATATCATTTACGCCAATATTACCAACATTTGCGAACAGACTCCTACACTCGCATGTCCCAACTTACCGCAAGCATGACACGTATATTTCTTCTTCAAGTCTTCTTTGTTACCTCTACCTTTTCCACCACCTTTCGTAACAGTAGTAGTAGTATTCTGAGCATTTTGACCCTTTCCCTGGAAACCTGACTGAAGAAAATCTACAAAACCACCTTTTTGTGCCGCTTTCATCTGAGCCCACATTAATTTCTCTCTCAACTTTTTGTGTCTCGTTTCAATGTCATCACTACAATACTTGGCATAACGCAATATTTCGTCAATTGTCTTACTCTGCCAACAGATTAAATGCTGTTGAATCATCATACTAATCTCTGGTCTCAAACCAAACACAAACCTATGTACAAAATGACCCATATCTTTGTCAGTGATATTCTCAATGCCAAGTACACTGTTTAAACACTTGAAGAAGCCTTTCATAATATGCATGCACTGTTTCTTTCATTTCTTGAGTAGTTCTATCTATTTTGACCCAATCTGTTTCTTTCTGTAAAATCTTCCCCTTCAGATAAGTAATGACCTGATTATATTTTTTCATCACTTCATCAGATGGTGCTCCAGTTTTTGCATCTCTTGGATATTCTTCTTTCGGCCAATCTACAGCAATTTTACACTCAACCCACAAATCAGCTGGAACTACAATATCAAACAGACCATGTAAGTCTTTCCACAAGACCTTTGAAACTTTCACAAACCTCTCTACCTGTTTGTACCACTCCTCAGGTTTTTCTCTCAATCTGGGAAAATCATTTGTAAATGACAATATATCCTGTCTCGACCTTGGGACATGAACATACCCACCTCCTGGTACTTCTCTCATGGGATATATCATTTCAGTCAATTCTGCACCTGTTTCTCTCACTGGAAACATTGATAAAGCCCCTGTATTCACAACAGTTTCTTGCTTCTTTTTAGCTCATTTGCCTTTCCAACAATCCAACTCACCCCATCGTCTCAATGTGCTAATTAACTTCTTAATTTGCAATCGTTTCCCAGAAGCATTTAAACTCTCCAGATCCTTGTCACTGAAATCCAATTTGTATGTTTTTTGTAATGTCTTCGACTTTTCCATATCCACACCATATGTCTGTGCAACTTCAGCAAACTTCTCATGAAGATTTCTCGCTCTCATCGTAATATTCTTACACAAGAATAACAATTCCTCTTCTGATACCTACGCAATCTCTCTGGACTAATTGTACCTAATATCATTTCCTCCAAATCCGCTTTTAATTTACCCACATCCATGCTCTTGTCAACTTTATTAGATGTAATTCCTCTAAACCACTCATCCAATTCCTCTGGCAAAGGCCCTAATGATCCTCCTGATGTAGGTGTCACTCCCTTCGTATTCTGCAACAATCTCCTTGGATCTATTTTCACACCATGTTTTGGAGTTTCCACTGACCTCTCTGAAATATCAATCAATGACTCTGATTCACTTGCACCATTGCTAGTGCTGTCATTCACTACGGGAAAAAGTCTTATCTAGAACTGCAGGAACTGTTAGAGCATGTCCACGTGAAATACTTTGTCCATCACTGTATAATTGAACTATAGGACCAATAGTCACAGGAACTGACAAAGCATCTGCATTCAAATTCAACTGATTAATTCTTTTTGTTAAATCTCCTTTTGCCTGACTCAATACACTTGTATTTTTCCCTTGAGGAACTTCTTTCTGAATCAATGGAGCACTTGGTGAAGGTCTCTGTTGTTCTTCCTGATACGGTGGTGGTCTATTCAACAATATTTCATCCAACAACTCATCATCTACCTCATTCGGATCTGATTCTTGTTCTAGAATATTCTTCTTCTTTTCTTTACACTTTCCTCCTTCTTGATTCTCCACTAGCACAACTGAATACATTCCTTCACCCATTGCCACTACATCTCTTCTTCATTTCTTCATCTGTGCATCCCATTTTGCCTCTGAGTATCTACTCACAGTGTTTCCGTATCTATTCTCAGTCCTGCCTCTATCTCTTTTGTATGCCTCATGTTTCCACTCTTCAAGCGCTTCATACTGCATTGGTCTAGGACTTGGTCTCAACTCATTCATCTGATATTTCACATTTTCTAAAATCCTGGTATTAAAAGTACCATACTCTGGAAAAGCCAAATTACCATCTCTTTCTGTATACTTCACCCAATTTTCTAACCATGTACACGTATGGTAACCCCTTTCCAATGACATAAAAGAAGCAGGCGTACCCTCAGGAGCTACAGGAATTCCCTCTCGAATGGGTATAGGCTCATCCTTTCTAAACAAAGTTTTCAACAATTTAAATAACTTCATTTTGTCTTGGCCGCTGAGACCCTATTCAAGAACTCCTTCCATACTTCTAACAAATCTGATTCGTTCACACTATCCAATACCAGCGCGACTCACACCAACCAACCAATAGCAGCACAACACTCTTGTATCGATTCACACTAACTAACCAATGTCAGCGCGGCTCTCTGTGACGTCAGTATAACTTCTTCGACTGACCCTCCCTTTACAAAATTATAGGCAACAATTTTAAAGAACTTTTTAGACAAACAAGATTAGAACACATAAGACAATTCAGCTTGTCTGCTCCACTAAAAGAAAGATAGATACAATTCACTCTAAGAATTCTTCCGCTACTAGTAAAACTTCGACCAGTGCGATTCTACTCTCAACCAAGTGAAAACGTTCGGGACTTCTCCAGATGCTCTTTCCAAAGGTACCCAAATAAATCTCCACTATGCTAACTTCAAAGTTCCCTGTGCATACCGACAACACAACCATTGCTCAGCACTGCATCAACAGCAGACAACGCTATTCTACTTAGTGTATGCCACACTAAGACACGCCCTTGGGCTTATCCCGGGATCTTAGGCCTACTTCGGACCTGCTAACTCAATTCCTTACGGTCAAACGGCGGACCACAACATGTAACAAAAAGGTACGTAAACAATATTAATAACAAATTATGATTTCCGTCTTAAATCAATTGCCAGTATAATCAATCTAAACTAACCATCCTAACTTTGCTACCAAAAACTGATGCAGCGGAAACGTGGGGTAAACATATTCACCACACGTAACCAATTTATTAACCACTAGTCTTTTCTCCTTATGAAACTAAAATTTGGCAAATACCTACAACTGGTCCTCCGACGAACCTTTTGAGAGTTGTCAGGGACTGACAACTGTTAAGACGGATAATACCCCCTTATGAGGACCTACAACAAAGGGAATATTCTACAAACCAAACCACACATCATAATGTACGAATCACATTAATCATAGTCATTAATAATGACAGACTCAGTTTTACTATTCACTTAGCTTTTATCTAATTCTTTGAAAGCATATGAAATGGTCAAACAAAGACACAGCATCGAATCATAGATCATCACACAAAAGAAAGTAAGCAATTCACAATAACATCTCATTTAACGAGCATGAATGAGTGGATAGGAAGAGAGCCAAAAGAGCATTGTAACAAGCTCAATGGAATTATAGAGTATCATAAGAACCTAAGAAAACTATAGCACAGCGTGCTAATAGTCTGAAGAGCTAACCCTCCGGCCGTAAGGGAAAGCTGGGGCAACCTCACAAAGGTATAAGGAGCAAAGTTAAAGAGTCAGGATCAGACAGCAGCAGCCAAAGAAAAGCTTAAGGAAATAGCTCTCTCCTCACGAGTAACAGCTTACACGAAGATGCTCACCCTCGCCACACCTACCTAAGCTAAACCGTAGATTCTAACACTATAGCCTTATAGCCCGCCGTAGCGGGCTATACCGGCTATTAAAGGCCCGCTCCAGCGTTAACAAGGGAGCGGGACTTTAATAGCCAGTATAGCCCAGCTACGAAGGGCTATAAGGTTATTAGAACATTCTGCCACTAGAGGGCAGAATGTTCTAACAAATAAAACAAAGGCCTCCCGGAGCCCGAGGGGGTTTAAATCCCCTCGAGCTCCGAGAGGCCTTTGTTCACAGTAATAGCTGTGAACAAAAGCAACATTGGAATGTTGCTCTGTGGGCCTTTACCGGCCAGTAGAAGCTCGGAGCACTCCATTGTATTCAATGGAGTGCTCCACATTCCAATGTTCTAATAATAGTTATACCCTAAATGTTAAAGTCCATCCCTAACTTGTAACAAAGTCCAAGAATTTTCAAAGTTCTCATTGGTTCAGGAACATAGGGTGTTCAGTCACACCACTTCAGTCGGACCTCACTCTCAAGAGTTCTTTGTTTAGAGCCATGCGGTCATCATTGTCCTTCAGCAGAGGAAATCACGATATTCTCCTTCCTAGGCTCGCACACATCTTCAAAACAATTGCAACATTTTACTAGAACAGTTATCCACAAAACTAAACATTTCCCCAGACAGTAGGAAGTTCTGTTGAATTTCCGTTGATATCCCAACCACGTAGCCGTCGACAAGAAAAGAACACAACAATCATAACGAAGGACAAAATAAATTTCTTTGCAGTCTATGTTTAAAAAGCAAATTAACCCTAACAGTGGTTTGAGGCCTTCTCTGTAAAGCGTGCAGTTTCTCTAGGAGAAATAAACAAATTCAGTTATTTGTTCACATAAAAAGATCCATTTTATTATTCATTTTAGTCTTCTATTATTCTAATATAAATGCAAACCTTTTCAACGATTATTCTATGAAATTAATATCACTCGTGTAAATCTCTTTTGTTAACGTGTTTCATTCACATTGCACATGAAAACTCAAACCTCTTAGCATTATTTATCTGCTGTCTTTCGTGCCGAAATCATTTGCGGCCTACAGGAACCATTTGTCATTTTCCTGCACGTTTCTCGATTCTCTTCATCAATACCCCATGTTAATATTTTCTCTGTTAATTTCACAACTCTTGTTAATAATTTTCACACAGTAGGAGGTTTAACCCGTTCCATGCGTGGGACGGCCGGGAGCCGTCTGACGTCACAGTGGGAGTGGGACGGCTCCCGGCCGTCCTAGCACCCACCCACGGGGGAAGCGCTGGCGCCCCCCCTGTGGGCCACCCTTTAAGCTGCCCCCACCGGGAAAGGCAGGGGAAGCCCTTTCCCTGCCCCCCCGCCCCCTGCTCCTCGTCATCTAATGACGTCAGCGCGTGAGGCGCACTGTTGGCATTAGAGGATACCGGATGCACTGGAAGCCATTTGCTTCCAGCGCATCCGGAGAAAAGGAGTTAAGTTTCTCCTCGGGGGGGGTTTAAAAAGGCATCGGAGGAAAGGAAAGGGTTTTCCTTTCCTCCGATGTCTTTTTAAGCATTCCTGGTGCACGATCGCCAATGGGGCACGATCGTGCACCAGGAATGCCCATTTTTTTTAAATGGCCTGAGTTTTGGGGAGCAGCCCCTTGGGCAAGGGTCGCTCCCCTTTGGGGTGTAATTTTTGGAGCTGGGTCTTCCCCCCTTGGGGGGGGTGGCAGATCGTTAAGGAAAAAAAAAAAACATTTAAGGCCACTAGGCCACCAGGGATTTTTTTTTTTTTTAAAGGGCCTTTGTGTATGGGAGCGGCCCCTTGGGCAAGGGTCGCTCCCCTTGGGGTGCAATTTTTTAAGATGGATCTGCCCCCCTTGGAGGGGGGGCAGATCCATCTTAAAAAAAGAAAAATTAGAATCTGAGCCCACTAGGCCACCAGGGATTTTCTTTTTAAGGGCATTTGTGTCGGGGAGCGGCCCCTTGGGCAAGGGTCGCTCCCCTTGGGTGAGTAATTTTTTTAGCTGGGTCTGCCCCCCTTGGGGAGGGCAGATCGGTTTTAATTGAAAAAGCCACTAGGCCACCAGGGATTATTTTGTTTTTTTAAATATGTTTTTGGGGAGCGGCCCCTTAGGCAAGTGCCGCTCCCCTTTGGGAATCAGTTATTTTGCCCCTTGTTACTCTAGAACCATCTGCCCCCAAGGGGGGAAGAAGCCATTAGACACCAGGGATTGTTTGTATTGTTGGGGAGCGGCCCCTTGGGCAAGGGTCGCTCTCCTTGGGGGAGCAATATGTTTTTGGGGAGCGGCCCCTTAGGCAAGGGCCGCTCCCCTTTGGGAATTATTTATTTTGGCCATTTCTGCCCTTCTTGGGGGCAGAATGGCCTTGTTATTCTAGGTCCATCTGCCCCCAAGGTGGCAGAAGCAATTAGACACCAGGGATGGGTTTTAATTTAATGTTGTTGGGGAGTGGCCCCTTGGGCAAGGGTCCCTCCCCTTGGGGGAGCAATAGGTTATTGGGGAGCGGCCCCTTAGGCAAGGGTCGCACCCCTTTGGGGAGCATATTTGGGCCGTTTCTGCCCCCCTGGGAGGGTATATCGGCCCAAATAAACAATTATTTGTATTGTATGCCCACTAGGCCACCAGATTGTTTTAGTGTTGTTGGGAGCGGCCCCTTGGGCAATGGTCGCTCCCCTTTATAGGGTGATTTTTGTTGCCATTTCTGTCCCCTTTGATGGCAGATCGGCCATATGTTTTCAGGACCATCTGTCCCCTAGGGGGGGAGAAGCCACTAGACACCAGGGCTTTTTAAATGTCGGTGTTGGGGGTGACCCCTTGGGCAAGGGTCGCTCCCCCTTTATGAGGGTGAATTTTTTGGCTGTTTCTGCTCCCCGTGAAGGCAGATCGGCCTTATGCTTTTTAGGCTCACCTTTGCTTGGCTGGTGGATAGTGTGTGGACTAGTGCATTATTTGCATATGTGATTGTAATGTTTTATTTCTCCTTATTATTCTAGTGCAAAGCTTTTGATTCTTGTTTGCGGTTTTGGCAGTGGTTGATCTGCAGTTTTGCGTAGTTGCATTTTTTTGGTAAGAAAAACTTTTTTGTTGTGTTTACTCCAAATGAGTATTAATGTCATGCATGAATGAATTTTTTGTAAGGGGTGTCATAATAGCAGCATATTCTGTTAGTGTTTTGAGCATGAAATTCTTTGCGATGTGTTTTGCGTTGTCTTATGTGTAATTCTCTTTTCTTTTTCTTTTTTAGTGGGATACTGTTGGTCCTTACTGTGTCTGTGAAGAGTAGGTGGTGGTGAGTCTAGCTGCTTCTGGCAAGTGAGTGGTATAGTGTTGGAGTATATAGGTCTTTGTGATAAAACCGCAATTTGTTTATTACTTATTCTACAAAGGATTTATTGTTGTTGGCTTTTTTTGACAAGTTACCTTTATTAGTAAGCATTATGGCTAGCAGTAGAATTACTGCTCAGCAGGTGGTTGGTATGCTTTTTGAATCTTCCTCTGAGCAGGATTATGAGACTGACAGTGCGTCTGAGGTAGAGGAGGGAGCGCAAGATTCTGGCAGTGAGTTTTCTGTCCACGAGGAATCATCTGATGATGAAGCTACTCTCAGTGCGGATGAAGTACCTGTTTTAGAGGAGGACACTGATTTGCCAATGGTGCAGAAAGAGACATCGGTATTGCAGCCTGAGGCTGCAAGGCTTCCTACTGGAAGTGCTGGACTCTGGGTTGTTCCAAACATGGTGCAGCCGGTGTTGCCTGCCTTTTGTGGGGATGCAGGGTGTAGAGTGAATTCTGATTTTTTTTTGCCTATACAGTTTTTTCAGTTGTTTATGGATGATGTATTTTTGGCTGAGATTGTTGAGCAGACTAATTTGTATGCTGAACAGTTTTTGAGGGACAACAGTGCCAGACTTAGGCCCCGCTCTAGAGCTACCCGGTGGACTCCCACAAATCTGGATGAGATGAAGAAGTTTTTGGGTTTTACTTTTTGGATGGGCTTGATAAGGAAGCTGTCCATGGCTTCATATTGGCTTCATATTGGTCTACCAGTCCCTTGATGGCAACGGCCATATTTCCTGCAATTATGAGTCGTGATCGGTATTTACTTTTGCTTCGGATGCTGCATTTTGTTGATAATGCTTTGGTGTTGCCACAAGATCACCCTGACTGTGACCGTCTTTTTAAGATTCGGCCCGTTCTTGATCACTTTGTAGATTGATTTTCAGAGATCTATACTCCAGGGAAAGAAATAGCTGTTGATGAGTCTTTGGTCCTGTTCAAGGGCCGTTTGGTTTTTAGGCAGTACATTCCTAGCAAGAGGGCACGTTATGGAATTAAGATGTATATGTTGTCTGAGAGTAGGACAGGATATGTCTGTAATTTCCGGGTGTACACTGGTAGGGATTCCACTATTGACCCCCTGGTTGTCCGTCCACTTTTGGAGTTTCAGAGAAAATTGTGTGGGATCTTGCTAGAGGACTGTTTAACAGAGGCCACCATTTGTACCTTGATAACTTCTACACTGCTGTGCAATTGTTTAAGGAATTGTTCAAAGTGGACACTTTTGCTTGTGGCACAATCCGCTCTAACCGTAAAGGTTACCCAAAAGAGCTTGTTTGCAAAAAGCTTCAGAGGGGACAGTGCAGTGCCTTGCGTAGTGAGGAACTGCTAGCTGTGAAATTTGTGGACAGGTGGGATGTGTACATGCTGACTACCATTCATGATGAGAGTACTTCACCTGTGACTGTTTGGGGTCAGGTTGCTGAAGTGCGCAAACCTGTGTGCATTGTAGACTACAGTAAGCACATGGGTGGTGTCGATAGAGTAGATCAGAGGTTGGAACCTTACACTGCTGTTCATAAGGCTTACATTTGGTATAAGAAGTTGGCCATCCATCTCTTCAATTTAGCAACTTTCAATGCTTTTGTTGTGTTCAAGGAGTGCTCTCCTGCGTCAAAGATGACTTTTGTTCAGTTTCAGGAGTCTGTGATAGGCAGCCTTGTTGTTGTGGAACAGGCAAGTGTTCCTAGAGTTGGAGTGGTGGAGGATGTGGCTAGATTGAAAGATCGCCACTTTCCTGATTTAATTCCTCCCACGCCCAAAAAAACCAATCCCTGTAAGAGATGTAGAGTCTGCTTGCGAAGAGGTATGCGGAAGGAGAGTCGTATCCACTGTGCCGATTGTCCTTCTAATCCTGGGCTGTGTGTGCCCACATCTTTCAGATTGTATCACACTCAGAAGAGTTTTTGGGAGCAACCGTGAGTCTAATAGTGTACTGCCTGGTCTGTATGGTTTTATATAGTTGTTGTTCAGTTTCACGTTTGGCAATAGAATGATGTCTTTAGTTACTGCTGTTGTTTTTGTAGTTATAGTTTTGTATCTAGTTGCAATTGGTTTGTGTTTTCTTTTTTGTTAAAAAAAAATTATGACGGTGTGTGTGGACTGGCATTTGGCTGGCGGTGTGCGTGGACTGGCACTTGGCTGGTGATGTGCGTGGACTGGCGCTTGGATGGTGGTGTGCGTGGATTGGCGCTTGGCTGGCGGCGTGCGTGGACTGGCACTTGGCTGGTGGTGTGCGTGGACTGGCACTTGGCTGGCGGTGTGTGTGGACTGGCGCTTGGCTGGTGGTGTGCGTGGACTGGCGCTTAGCTGGTGGTGTGCGTGGACTGGCGCTTAGCTGGCAGTGTGCGTGGACTGGCGCTTGGCTGGCGGTGAGCGTGGACTAGCGCTTGGCTGGTGGTGTGCGTGGACTGGCACTTGGCTGGCGGTGTGCATGGACTGGCGCTTGGCTGGCAGTGTGCGTGGACTGGCGCTTGGCTGGTGGTGTGTGTGGCTGGCGCTTGGCTGGCAGTGTGCGTTGGCTGGCCCTTGGCTGGCAGTGTGGGTGGGATGGTGCTTGGCTGGCGGTGTGCCTGGGCTGGCATTTGGCTGGCAGTGTGTGAGTAGTGACTTGCTGCTGGTCATTACACACTCTGCTAGTCAAACGCCACTGCAGACACTATGTCAACCATCAGCCGGTGTGATTGCTGTGTCAGTCATGTGGGCGTATGAAAGTGATGGGCCCTTGAATGGCGCTGTCTGTTGATGTGAATGTTGTAATGTGCTGGGCCCGCGGCTGGCGGTGTGAATGGTCTTGTGTGTCATGTATGAAAGGTGTGTGAATGGCCTGTAAAGAGGTTGGTGCCTTGCCGTGGCTTTACAGCTCACGAGCTGTGAGTCATTGGTTCAGGTTTTTAACCTTTTAAATATTAACAGTGCATTTCTTTTTTGTGAAATCTCTTGTTAATAGAATTTTACGCTCTGAACCTTCACTCACCCTCATGCCAAATCCAACCAGTATGTGTGAGTACTTAAGGAATTGTTCATTTTGAAGGAATATTTGTCTTTTCTGTCTCTCTCTGCCAGGGTGTACATTGTCTGTGAATGTGAGTGTTGTAATCTGCTGGGGCCGCAGTTGGTGGTGTGAAAGTGTGTGTCAAGTATGAAAGGTGTGTGAATGGCCTGTAAAGAGGTTGGTGCCTTGCCGTGGCTTTACAGCTCACGAGCTGTGAGTCATTGGTTCTGGTTTTTAACCTTTTAATTATTAACAGCACATTTCCTTTATGTGAAATCTCTATTAATATACATTTTGAACCTTTCACTCACCCTCGAGCCAAATCCAACCAGTATGTGTGTGTATTTGAGGAACAGGTGGATAGGCAGTCATATTTGTCTCATTTGTCTTTCTGTGCTAAGGTGTAGTCTGTCTCTAGGGAAAATTTACCAACTTTAGATATTTCTGTAAAGTAAAAAAAAAAATGGGGAGTGCTGGGTGGTGTGCCTCTCATGGATCCTAACATGTTTTTTTACTCACGCCATGCAAACCTCAAAATGTGACTATAGTCACTCATTTTCCTTGCATTACTGTGTCATAATATTCTGTTGTCAGAAAAACCACAATTTTGCTACCACCCTGCATTCCCCCCAGGTCTCCCGATAAAAATGGTACCTCACTTGTGTGGGTGGGTCACGTACCCGCGACAGGCAAGGGCCCAAAACCTATTGAGGCGACATCAAAATTACCTATCGCAAAACAACCTGGTTTTGCAAGGGGGGTCCCATGAGTTTTTGGCCCCGGGCTCGGCGGCCATCTAGGGAAACCTACCAAACCCACACATTTCTGAAAACTAGAAACCCGGGGGAGTCCAGTGAGGTATGGCTTGCGTGGGTCCCCCAACATTTTACTACCCAGCATCCCCTGTAAACCTCAAATTTAGCTGAAAAATGCACTTTTTTCTCAAATTTTTGTGTGGGAAAGTTCTGGAATCTGCGCGGATCCACAAATTTCCTCCCACCCAGCGTTCCCCCAGGTCTCCCGATAAAAATGGTACCTCACTCGCGTGGGTGGGTCAAGTACCCGCGACAGGCAAGGGCCCAAAACCTATTGAGGCGACATCAAAATTACCTATTGCAAAACAACCTGGTTTTGCAAGGGGGGTCCCATGAGTATTTGGCCCCGGGCTCGGCAGCCATCTAAGGAAACCTACCAAACCCACACATTTCTGAAAACTAGACACCTGGGGGAGTCCAGCGAGGTATGGCTTGTGTGGGTCCCCCAATATTTTCCTACACAGAATCCCCTGCAAACCTCAAATTTAGCTGAAAAACTCACTTTTTTCTCAAATTTCTGTGTGGGAATGTTCTGGAATCTGCGTGGATCGACAAATTTCCTCCCACCCAGTGTTCCCCCAGGTCTCCCAATAAAAATGGTACCTCACTCGTGGGGGTGTGTCAAGTACCCGTGACAGGCAAGGGCCCAAAACCTATTGAGGTGACATCAAAATTACCTATTGCAAAACAACCTGGTTTTGCAAGGGGGGTCCCATGAGTTTTTGGCCCCAGGCTCGGCGGCCATCTAGGGAAATCTACCAAACCCACACATTTTTGAAAACTAGACACCCAGGGGAGTCCAGCGAGGTATGGCTTGCGTGGGTCCCTCAACATTTTCCTACCCAGAATCCCCTGCAAATGTCAAATTTAGCTGAAAAATTCACTTTTAACTCAAATTTCTGTGTGGGAAAGTTCTGGAATCTGCGTGGATCCACAAATTTCCTCTTACCCAGCGTTCCCCCAGGTCTCCCAATAAAAATGGTACCTCACTTGTGTGGGTAGGCATAGTGGCTGCAACAGGAAATGGCCCAAATCGTACTGTGGAGAATTCAAAATTACCTATAACAAAACTACCTGGTTTTGGGGGGGGCACCTGGGGTTTTGGCCCCAGGCTCGCCGCCATCTAGGGAAACCTACCAAACCCACACATTTCTGAAAACTAGACACCCTGGGGAGTCCAATGAGGTATGGCTTGCGTGGATCCCCTAACGTTTCCCTACCCAGAATGCCCTGCAAACCTCAAATTTAGCTGAAAAAAACACATTTTCCACATATTTTTGGGTGGAATCACCGTGCCGGCACATATGTCCTACCCCACAGTGTTCTCCTTAGTGTCCCGAGTAAAATGGGTAAAATGATAAAATGTATAGCTTTCCAGGATCCATTATTGCTTTCATACCCATTTCTACCATTAACTGGAAGAAGTTCGAAAGCACAAAAAATAGCAAAAATAGGCTATATCCCAGTAAAATGCCAAAACTGTGTAAAAATTTTTGGTTTTCTGACAAAAGTCTGTCATTCCCTAAATGCTGGGAAAGTGGTGATTTCAGGCCCACAAACCCTTTGTTGAGACCATTTGCAGGGAAAAAAACAGATGCTTTCATTTGCAGCACTTTTTTCCCATTTTTCCCCAAAAAAACAAAATGTAACTGTATTTTGGCTAATTTCTGGGTCCCCTCCTGGGGAATCCACAAACCCTGGGTACCTTTAGAATTCCCATGATGTTGGAAGAAAAGGACGAAAATTTGGCGTGGATACCTTATGTGGTCAAAAAGTTACAGGGGCCTAAGGTCCAACTACCCCAAATAGCCAAAAAAGGCTTAGCACAGGGGAGGGAAAGGCCTAGCAGCGAAGGGGTTACTCCGAGAAGGTTTTATTTGCGAAAATCCTGCTCCATCACAGGTCTTTATTTGAGAGAAGGTGGGGGAGAGATTGACTGGTGAACTTAAAACAACGTCTGTCACAGTTTGTGTGGCAATTAAAACCTCTGTAGCCTGGAAATGTATTTAGACCCAATTCCTGGGAGCGCTCTTTGCTTACTCGATTCAGACTTGCCATTATTATTATATGAGTCCTGAATTTACCTCTGCAACAATTTGACTCCAAATTGAATTGTCTGAGTCCTTGTGATGAGCGCTCACTCTAGAGCCTATTGCATTTTACCTCTTTTTGCAAATATTTTCATGCCTCTTCTAAACGGTTTTATATACCTACCGGTATAAGAACATGTTTGCCTGCACTAATATTTTTACAGAAACTTGGGTCCCAAGAGGTCTTCATTATTGTGTGTTCTTTGCTGAAATCAGCTATTCGGTGCTGAGACAGAATATCGAGTTGGAAATGTCGACTTACACAAATATCGAGTTGGAAATATCGTATTTCAGAAATATCAACACCAAGAATATCATGGTCAAGAATATCGAATTTAAGGTAAGAAATATCGTTTTTAAAAATATCAAAGTCGTTAATATTGTTTGCAGAAATATAATAGTTTAAAATATCGATTTTTTAATTAGTGTTATTTACTTTAGTTTATATTTTTTTTTCTCAAACTTCATATTATTAGGCATATTAGCATTTCACAGAATGACTGTACATCACATAAGGAAAAATGCTGCTTCAATCCCCCCATCTGACAAATTATCTATCGAGGTTACAGTTTCATTAAGAAGAGGAATGGACGTTGCCACATTCTGCCCCTGACAGCTCACCACGTCTGGCCCAAATGGTACATCACAGGAGGCCTAGAACTTTAAACCCCCCCCTCACCCTCTTCCCCCCCTCCTCCCTCTCACAACAAAATAACTTAACAACCAGAAGGCTGTTCTTAATTGAGGCTTACACTGGACTCTAGGTCCAAACGAGTCTATGGCTGTCAACATTATGTACGTTTCTGATGTCAGGTTGGTTATTCAAGATGCCAAGTGTCCTTCATCTAAAACTGAAATAGGTGCATAGCACGCAATGAGGGAGGGCAAACCGCCAAGGGGAGGCCGCTTGTGAGGTAGGCGACGAGAGACCCTTATTTATATTCGAAATTTTTATAGTCATCTCTAAAAATATCAGCCATCCTCTCCATAGTCAATATTTTCCAAAGACGTGCATGCCATTGAGATGGTACCGGTGCTGCGTTTTTCTTCCATGCTGCTGTAATCGCTACTTTGGCAGCCCCAAAACAAGCCCACATTATGGCCCTGTCAGCTTTTATTTGATGTTCTAACTCCGGATCTCTCAGTCCTAGTAAGGCTCCTTCCTTGGTGGTGGGTATAGGGTAACCAAGAATATCTTTCATGTGGGATAGAATCTCTTCCCAAAAAGGTCGTATCGTAGGGCAGTCCCACCATATATGACTGAAGTCCCCTAAGAGGCCACACCCTCTCCAACACAGATCAGAGGTCTCTGGAAAGATCTTTTTAAGTTTCGTCGGGTACAGATACCAATCAAAAAGAATCTTATAGTGTGCCTCCCTGAGTTCTAGGGAATGGTTATCCTTGGCGATATCCCTCCAAAGATGTTTCCATTCCGCATCTGAGATCTCTTTCCCTGCCCACTGTTCCCATGCCTGCATGTATCGGGGTCTTGGCATATGTGAAGTGAATAGAAGGAGGGGTTATAAAGAAAAGAGATCACCCCTCTCATTGACCCTACCCACTGCACACATTTTTCTATTGACGTCTTCTCTCGTGTAGCTGCCTCTCTAACCTGCGGCTGGAGAGCCCAGTGTTTGAGTTGGAGATAATGGAAGTGTTCGCTGGGCGGGACTTTGAAATCCCTTTGACAGCTGGCAAAGGTGAGAATATCGTAGTTATGAAATAGATCTGATAGCATCAAGCAACCCCCTCCGTCCATAGATCAAATGGACTCTCGCGCAGCGCCGGGGGGAATTCAGGGTTAAAGTGAATAGGTGTGTAGGGCGAGGGGAATGTAGACCACTCCAATCCCCTGGACACCTCTTCCCAAACTTTGAGTGTGGTGCATGTGGGAGTGCTAATGTACGCGTTTGGCGGCCTCTCTTTCTAAGGTTTCCATATGATGATGATGATGAGAGATTTATAGAGCGCGACAAATACCCTGGGGTGTCTAGGCCCTGCCTTTGATCCAATCAGTACAGACAGAGAAGTAAACAATTAAACCGAGAACAACCAAGTTTTAAGGCCCTTCCTAAATTTAAAGAGACTATGTTCTTTTTTCAACGTGATAGGCAAGGAGTTCCAGAGCCTGGCCGTTGTGGCCGTAAAGCTCTTACCGCCTCATCTCACCCTGCTAACTCTAGGAACAGTTAGGTTTCCCAGTTCAGCGGATCTGAGGGCTCTGGCAGGAGTGTAAGGCTTAAGATGCCATATTGTTCTCCCCACAACCGCTCTGTCCATACGCAGTCAATGTACTTCTGATTCTCTCTGACCACTCTGTCAAGATACGGAGCTGGGCTGCTTTAAAATATAAATGAAGGTCCGGCAGCGCCACCCCTCCCTCGCATCTTGCCCGACGTAAAGTGTGAAAGGGAAGCTGCGCTCTACCATTCTGCCAGCTATAACAAGTAAAGAGAGTCCTCAATTTGGGTAGTTAGTCCCTGTCCAGGTCTATAGGTAGGACTTGGAACAAATATAAATTTTTTGGTAAAACAGTCATTTTTATTGCATGGATGCGCCCCAACCACAAGATAAAGAGAGGCTTCCAGCATTTGAGATCCTGCTGAATTTGTAGCAGCAATGGGGGGGTAGTTAGCCTTAAACAGGCCCTCCAACGTGGGAGTTAGGTTAATACCCAGGTATTTGAGTGTATGTTTAGCCCATTAAAGCGAGGTATAGTCACGCAATATACAAATGGCTTCCTTTGACAGTGTGAGATTCAGAATAAAAGATTTCGTGAGATTTACTTTAAAACCTGCAACTTTCTCAAAAGCATGCAGTTCATCCTGCAGCACCTGCAGCGACTGATCGGGGGAGGTAAGGGATAATAGCACATCGTCAGCCAAAAGCGATATTTTGTGCTCCTCCCCCAAACGGAATGCCCTGGATTTCTGCAGATTTTCGAATCCGTAGGGTCTGTGGCTCAATGCTTAAAGCAAAGATTAATGGCGAGAGCGGACAGCCCTTCCTTGTGCCACTCTCTAGGGAAAAAAAGGGCTGAGCTAGTACCGTTAACCTGGACTTTAGAGCGCGGGTGTGCGTAGTTAGCTTTAATCATGTCTATAAACGGTTTGCCAAACCCAAAGTTTTCAATCATGCTAAAGAGAAACGCCCAATGCACCCTGTCAAATGCCCTTTCGGCGTCCATGCCCACCAAAACTGCAGATTCTTAAATTTGGTTGCCTTCTCAATCAGCTGAATGATTCTTCGAATATTATCTTGGATCTGTCTGCCTTTTGTGAAGCCCGATTGATCAGGGTGGATTAGGTTTGGCATCAGGTCCTCCAATCGCATCGCCAAAATTGAGGAATATAGCTTGGCATCCAGATTCATAAGCGCGATAGACCTGTAAGAGGCACATTCTCGGTGATTTTTCCTGGGTATGTGAATGACCGCGATAACGGCCTCCGCCATTGAATGGGAGACGGCCTAGCCCTCCACCATCACATTAAAGAGATGTGTTAGGTGTGGGATGATGTCTGGCGCAAAGATTTTATAAAAGTGGGCTGTCAGGCCATCGGGTCCCGAAGATTTATTAGGTTTGAGAGCCGTGATTACCCTCCTCACCTCCTCCCCCGAGAAGGGGGCGTTTAGTCTTTCATTCCAGTCCGGAGAGACCTGTGGGAGTTCTAGCGACTGTAAATATTGGTGTTGAGCTGCAGGCTTTAGGAAGTCCCTAGCATATAGAACTGTATAGAAAGCCCCAAATGCATTTGCCTTATCGGTATCTTCATGGGAAGTATGTCCTGTTGCATCTACTATGGTCCCAATAAATTCTTTCTCCCTCTTCTCCCGTAGCTGTCTAGCTAGGTGCAAACCAATCTTATTCCCCTGCGCATAAGAAATGTGACGCAGTCGCAGAAGGGTATGTTCCGCCATATTAGAGTATATCGATGTAAGTTTCCCCTTGACCTCCCTCATCTGACGCAGTACAGTGCATGAAGGATTCTTTTTATGTTCCCTTTCAAGAACCCCCAGAGACTCTTCCAAAGCTTCCCTCTCCTTGACCCTCTGTTTATTTAAGGCGGAATTAAGTTCTATACACTTTCCCCCTATAACAGCTTTAAAAGCATCCCAATTAGTCAGGGGTGAGGTGTCCTGTGGCTGATTTAAGCGAAAGAATTCTGTGATGGCCCCTTGGAGTTCCTCTCTTAGTAACCTATCCCTCGTCAGAGAGATCGGAAAATACCATCTTGGAGACATAGGACCGTCCCCCTCCTAAGCGAGACAAATCGTGATTAAACTGTGATCAGAGATAGAGATCGGGAGGATTTTCGCTTCCTGAAGAGACCCCAGGAGACTTTGACTTATAAAAATATAATCAAGTCTTGAATAAGTTTGGTGAACGTGGGAAAAGAATGTGTAGTCCTTGGTGTCGGGATATAGATGCCGCCATGCGTCTACAAGGCCCAACGCTTGTATGGACTGTTTAAAACTCCTGGGAAAACTACCTGTAGGTCACCTGTGAGGGTGCGTACTATCCATACCTACATGCCATGTGAGGTTGAAATCCCCCATCAGTATCACTGGGCCCTCCGCAAATCCCCCGATCATAGTGAGCAAGGCAGATAGGAATGCCAACTGACCTGTGTTAGGGGCATACGCCGATATAAATGTGCAGAGCCTCCCTCTCACTTTCCCTTTCACCATAATAACCCTATCCTACTTATCGGACTTTATAGCTTCAGGTTGGAATTTCAGGGAATTGTGAAACATTAGAGCTATTCCTCTGTGTTTGGTGGTCGCTGAGGATCGATAGATTAATGCATAATTTTTATGGCGCAGCCGAAGCTCCGAAGCTCGTTTTAGGTGTGTTTTCTGTAAGGCCACAACCTCAAAGTCATGGTCTAACAGATATTTCCAGACTTTCTGCCTCTTAAGGGGTGAATTCAGCCCCTTTACATTCCAAGAAGCTATAGAAATCGGCATGATCTTGTTACACCCATCACCCTCAAAATCAGATCCTGTGGGAGGCCCATCTTTCTCCTGCTAATGTCGCTTACTGGAAGGAAACCCCCAGCCTGATCGAGGTACGGACGTGAGTTCTGAGCCATTATAAGTACCTAGCCATAGCCTCTACTTGATCAATTACTACCCCCTGTAACCCCCCCAACATTGAAAACAATTATACAAACAAAACCTTTGCCGGTGCGCTCCTGCGCCCCCCGGCCATAGCAATGAGGAAAAAGTTTGTAATGTGGGGCAAACGGTTCAGGTCCGAATCCCCGGCTGTCTTTTCCAAAAGGTTGTCGTTCACCCAAAACATCTAGTAGCACCGCATGGTGTGGGACTGTGAGCGGTTGAGCAATGTCCATGCTCCCGATTGACATAGGACCATCAGGTGTGAGTCTTTTCCCTGTGGCATCTCCCATGTTGGATGAAACTCCTGTAGAACGAAAAAGCCTTTTGCAGCTATGATTCCCATCGAACTGCAGTCTCTAGTCTCTCGAGTGACAGCCCCTGACACTCGCATGCCACCGTGAGGAGTTGTCGCTCTCTTTCCCCCATGAGGCAGACCCAGCGTGGTCCTCTGTGCTGGGAGGGAGACCCAGAAGATTAAAACCTTCTTTCAGATCTGTGATATGTTTCGTTCTGTTGTTTAGTTCGAAGGCCAGACCGAAGGGATATGTCCATCTATACTTGATGTTGTCTGCTCTTAGCTTCATAGTGATGGGCCTAAACTGCTGCCGCCGTAGTAGAGTCGCCGGTGCCAGGTCCTGAAAGAGGCTGCAACAAAAGCCCTGGAAGGATATCTCGTCTTCTTTTCTAGCAGCTTGCAAAATTGCCTCTTTAACTTTAAAGGAGTGGATTTTTACAAGGACATCACAGGTGCGTCGCCGTTCTCCTCCCTGCTGGGCCCCCACATGGTGCACTCTCTCAATTTTGACCTTCGTTTGGCTTGATCCCAGGACGTCCGCAAAGAGCCTCTCAATGAATGCTTCCAAGTTTGGACCTTCCGTTCCCTCCTCAAGGTCCTTAATTCTAATGCTATCACACCTTGATCTATTTTCCAAGTCCTCCGTCTTTAATAGCGCTGTATGTAACTGGACTTGTAAGTCCTGTATGCTGTCTTGCATGGCCGCCTTTCTTTTCTCCAGTTCCTGGGCCTGAGATTCCACCTCTAGGACATGCGTACCCAAAGAATCCACATCTTGTTGGTGCGCCGTCATCCGCTCAGTAAGGTCATCTTTCAGTTGATGCAGGGAGGTCTTAATGTCCACTTTTAATTCTGCGCGGCACTCTTATTTGAACTCCCTAAGGGATGTCATTAGATCCTCTTTAGTAAGAGCCATGCTGTCCGCGTTTGCTCCCTGCTCCTGTGCTTGCTTCTTCTCTGCCATGGGGAAGTAGCTGGATACCTTAGCTGGCCCCTTTTTTGGAGGCATAAGTGCTACCCGACCCCCCTCTCTCCGTGGGTGGCCCACTTCTGTTCAATCCTGTCCAGTACTCTCAGCAGGAGCCCTCTCAGCCGCAGAGTTTGAAGTTTCCCAAGGTTTTGCGTGACCCTTATAAACTATGCAACCAGAAGGTGCCTCAATGCTGGGACACATGGTATCCCCTCTGGTTCTCGCAAAGACCGCTATGCACATTGAAAGATCATGGCCAGCTACTGCTTTAGGTGGTGTCTTCCTGTGTGGCAGGCCGCTTGCTTCATACTTCTCTGGGCTTCTCTAACAGAGTAGAGCAGCTCCCACTTCCCACCACGCTCCCTCTCGTTCTTGTTCCCCCAGCCTTTGATGTGTGGCAGCGGTGGCCACCATCGTAAGGTCAGGCACCGTGTTCCTGGCCGGCCCTGCGCTTCATCCTTGGGAATCAGGGCGCCTCGTGGGGAATTCACATTATGTAGTAGGGGGTCCCTCGATGCCAATGGGGGTCACCAACCACCATAATCAGAAGCCTCCTCCTACCAGAAGCCTCCGCGAGGAGAATGATGGAAGCAGCCTCCAACCGCGTTTCAGGGTGGCTCGTCTCGTCCTCTAGCTTCAATCTGTCTGCCGCCTCTCGCACAGTGCCACCACAGCCCGGGGTCTCGACAGCAGGTGCAACCGCAAGCTTCTGCCAACTGCGCGGCTCCGCTAATGCTTGCTTTGGGTCCGCACGAAAGCTCCGAGCGCCGCCGCCATTTTGAGCATGGGCCGCTCCTCCTCCCTCTGTCTTTTCCACTCTCCGGAGGTCGGAGAACAGCCTGCGACTTCAGATTTCTTAGTCACTAGTTGCACTGCATTTCATTCCCCACCCTCAAGTGGGTTTTGGGACGAATTTGCTCCTCGTAGCACCGGAGACAGCCAAGGGGACGACAGAGCCGAGGTGAGTTACGTCCACCCAGCCATCTTGCCTGGCCACGCCCCCCCCTTTGTTTATATTTTAAATGTATGTAATGTATGTTTTTTTGTATAAGTATTGTTTATGTTTTTTAATATGTGTTACATTTTTAGTAGTTATTAATTTTATTTTAATCAAATTTTGCATTTTTAAGTTCCGTAGCGGGTTGTGGGTTTATAGGGAAATAGGATGTGAAGTATTTAATTATAATAAATTAATGAATATTTTTTATTTATTTAATTTAGAATTTATAGCGTTAATTGTGGGAAGTAATATATTTGTATTTAATTATTAATTGGTTGTTAATTAATATTAATTAATTAATTGATAATTAATTATGGTAATTGTGTAATTTTTTTATGTGCGGGTTGTGGGGTTTATAGGGGTAAAGGGTGGGAAGTAATTTATTTTTGATTAATTAATAATTAGTTGTTAATTTGTATTAATTAATTGATTGGAAATTAATAATGGAAATTGATATCAATTTTAGGTGCAGGTTGTGGGGTTTATAGGGGTAAAGGGTGGGAAGTAATTTATGTTTAATTAGGTGTGGGTTGTGGGGTAAAGGGTGGAAAGTAATTTATTTTTAATTAATTAATAATTATTTCTTAATTAATATTAATTAATTGATAAAAAATGAATTACGCAATTGTGTAAATAATTTTAGTTGCGGGTTGTGGGGTTTATAAGGGTAAAGGGTGGGAAGTAATTTATGTATAATTAATTAATAATTAGTTGTTAATTTATATTAACTAATTAATTGATCATTAATTATGGTAATTGAGTGATTTTTTTAGGTGTGTGTTATGGGGTTTATGGGGTAAAGGGTGGGAAGTAATTTATGTTTAATTAATTAATAATTAGTTCTTAATTAATATTATTTAATTATTTGAAAATTAAATATGGAATTTGTGTTATTAATTTTAAGTGTGGGTTGTGGGGTTTATTGGGGTAAAAGGTGGGAAGTAATTTTTGTTTAATTAATTAAAAATTAGTTGATCATTAATTTTAATTGATTAATTTATTTTTCATTAGGGTATTTGTTTATATTTTTTGGTGTGTGGGTTTTATTATTATATGGGTACAGTGCGGGGATAAATGAATTTTACTTACTTTATAATTAGTTGTTGAATACTATTAGTTTTTTAATTGAAAATAAGTTTTAATTGTGTAATACATTTTTTTATAGTTTAATTTTAACTGTGGGTTGTGGGGATTATAGAGGTAAAGTGTGGAAAGTTAAATAATTTGTATGATTTTTTAAATTTATAATATTTCTTTAATTGGTAATTAATTATGTTAGTTGAGGAAGTACATTTTTTTTATTTAGATGTGTGTTGTGAATTGTGTGGTGTTGTAGGGTAGGAAATAAAAAAAGTTAATTTATGTAATGATTGATGTTTTTGTTTCTAAATCATTTTTAATTAAAAATATTTATTTGTTTGGAAATTGTTTTTTATTTTATTTAATATAATATTTGTAGGTATTTGTTATATGCATTTAACATTGTAATATTGTTTTTATTTTTTTTATATTAAATATATTTGTATTTGAATTTTTAACATATTTATATATTTTTTAATTTATTTTGTTTTTTTAATATTTGTATTGTTAAAATGTTGATTTGTTTTTAATTTTGAACTGACTGGAGTGAGAGTATTAATTGTTGCTCCTCTGAAATCCAACACTTTCCCTACTGTTGCACTCACTGGAGTGGGAATAGTAATTTTTACCCCTCCACTATGCAACACTTTCCCTACAGTTGCACTCACTGGAGTGGGAATAGTAATTTTTACCCCTCCGCTATCCAACACTATCCCTAATGTTGCACTCACTGGAGTGGGAATAGTAATTTTTACCCGTTCGCTATCCAACACTTTCCCTACTGTTGCACTCACTGGAGTGGGCATAGTAATTTTTACCCCTCCGCTGTCCAACACTTTCCCTACTGTTGCACTCACTGGAGTGGGCATAGTAATTTCTACCCCTCCGCTATCCAACACTTTCCCTACTGTTGCACTCACTGGAGTGGGAATAGTCATTTTTACCCCTCCGCTATCCAACACTTTCCCTACGGTTGCACTCAATGGTTTTAGGTTTAGAATTTCTTTATTATATTTTGCACAAATAACAAATGAACATTAGCATGTTAAGGTACACATTCTGATGTCCCAAAAAGCGGGAAAAGCCATAGTAGCTTGCTAAACAACCCTTCAAACAACCCCCCAGGCAATAGTAATTTTTACCCCTCCGCTATCCAACACTTTCCCTACTGTTCCTCGTAGCACCGGAGACAGCCAAGGGGACGACAGAGCCGAGGTGAGTTACGTCCACCCAGCCATCTTGCCTGGCCACGCCCCCCCCTTTGTTTATATTTTAAATGTATGTGATGTATGTTTTTTTGTATAAGTATTGTTTATGTTTTTTAATATATGTGTTACATTTTTAGTAGTTATGAATTTTATTTTAATCAAATTTTGCATTTTTAAGTTCCGTAGCGGGTTGTGGGTTTATAGGAAATAGGATGTGAAGTAATTTAATTATAATAAATTAATGATTATTTTTTATTTATTTAATTTAGAATTTATAGCGTTAATTGTGGGAAGTAATATATTTGTATTTAATTATTAATTGGTTGTTAATTAATATTAATTAATTAATTGATACATTAATTATGGTAATTGTGTAATTTTTTATGCTGCTGGTTGTAGGGCTTTATAGGGGTAACACGGGTGGGAAGTAATTTATTTTTGATTAATTAATAATTAGTTGTTAATTTGTATTAATTAATTGATTGGAAATTAATAATGGAAATTGATATTAATTTTAGGTGCAGGTTGTGGGGTTTATAGGGGTAAAGGGTGGGAAGCTAATTTATGTTTAATTAGGTGTGGGTTGTGGAGTAAAGGGTAGGAAGTAATTTATTTTTAATTAATTAATAATTATTTCTTAATTAATATTAATTAATTGATAAAAAATGAATTACGCAATTGTGTAAATAATTTTAGTTGCGTGGTTGTGGGGTTTATAAGGGTAAAGGGTGGGAAGTAATTTATGTATAATTAATTAATAATTAGTTGTTAATTTATATTAACTAATTAATTATGGTAATTGAGTGATTTTTTTAGGTGTGTGTTATGGGGTTTATGGGGTAAAGGGTGGAAGTAATTTATGTTTAATTAATTAATAATTAGTTCTTAATTAATATTATTTAATTAATTGAAAATTAAATATGGAATTTGTGTAATTAATTTTAAGTGTGAGTTGTAGGGTTTATTGGGGTAAAAGGTGGAAGTAATTTTTGTTTAATTAATTAAAAATTAGTTGATCATTAATGTTAATTGATTAATTTATTTTTAATTAGGGTATTTGTTTATATTTTTGGTGTGTGGGTTTTATTATTATATGGGTACAGTGCGGGGGATAAATGAATTTTACTTACTTTGGGGCCCATTACGATGGCGGGCGGAAGCACCACCGCCGTGCTGGCGGATGCAAAAACCACCAGTTACCGCTGGCACGCAGCAGTCCACACGCCCGTCCAATTACGATGCGAAAAGTAGGCCAAACACCGCCGGCAAGCCAGCAACACCGTCCGCCATCAAAGTGCGCCCGTACATGTAGCGGCGCAGCCCAACTGACACACACCGTCCGACGAAACACGTCCCGCCCGGCGCATAAATTACGATGCCGCAAACAAACGGCTCCCATGGCCAAGAGATACCGTACGACAAACCGAAGCGGTAACACGGATGCCGAGCACGGACAACGAAGAAGCGGCTCCCCGAGCATGAATCCAGCACTGCAGGCACTCCCCATGCTTCTGCTGATGCACCACCAAGGACGCAACGTACCGCGGAGACGCAGGTAGGCACACACAGAACAAGTGCACGCAAACAGCGCACACAGTGCAAGGGCGGAAAAAGCGGACAACCCCCCACCAGCGCGTGTACACTACACATCCACCATCGCATCCACATATGACACACAGGCCAAATCGTAACATCGCAGAACACATGTGTACACACCACCTGGGACTAGGAACCAACCACCCCGTCACGGCCCCAAAGCGCCGATGACGCCCCAACACATGCGCACAACGCAGAGGCCAACCGCAGCGCCATGCATGCGTCGCACACAGACACAGGGACACAACCAAGCAGCACACACATCAGCCCCACCCCGAACGCACATGACACGTGACAGGCCGGCCACAGACATGTCCCCAATGCCCAATTCACGGACAACACCCAACGCCACACAACCGACGCACACATGTCAGTGAAGACACGCAACAGCAGGACACACCCCAGTGTAACAAACATGGCGTAGCACACAGCGGCGGCAACACCAACTAGGAGAAGCAGGGCCCCTTCGGGAAGAGGAACGCCAGTACCACACAGAAACACCCATACCACCCTGCACATATGAACAAGACATATAAAACGGAACACCAAAGAGCCCGGGGACCGACAACAGGTGGCCCAAGAATAACATTCACACACAAGTCCCAACGCAGAGCGGAAAGGCAGCCTGCCGCCCACACAAGGGAGAGCAGACAGCACTGAATGACCTTCCATTCCAACTCCGAAACCACAGCCCTACGACAGAAGCCGGTGAATACAGCCATTGTCCAAGAATAGACCAACACAGGCATGCCGAGGAGACCGACCACAGGGCAGATAGCGCATATCACAGAAGCACACAACGGACGGGGAAGAAAGAAGAAAACACTCCCCCATGTCGGCCACATGCAAGTTAATTGGAAGGAGTCACACATCACTGACCTTGAACTGTCTGAGAAGCATGTGGGAAGAGGGCCCGTGTCCTCCAAACAAGCCAACAGAACACAAGTCCTGTCTCCCTACGACTACACAGAGCTCACAGCAACCCCGGAGCGTGCACATTGCAGACTGCACACACAGCCGGAGCACGCCACCTCAACGAACCGCTGCGAAATGGCAACCGCAACACACCTACCCAACTACGCCGAACAGCTCAAGCTGTACAAAACCAACCTGTTACATACATTGGGATGCGATCTCCTGTCCCTGCTGAACGTAAGTTACCGACTGACTTACCGCATCACATTGTTCAGCTGCGTCATGCCCGTCTTCTACTGTCGGAGGTGTCCCTACCAGCATCCCGTCGAGATATGCCTCTCCAACCCGGCATGTCTGAAGGCGGACCTGCTACCACTACTCCTCCCTCTGGACGCACACGACAGGGCCTGCTCTGCCTATGGGGGCATGGCGTATGTGGCCAACATCGCACCCGCACTGAAATGGGACCACTATGCCTCCACACGACGGATCATCGAGAACAGCTACATCGAATGTCACCCAGCATGCCCCATCATGGTCCTCCAAGGGACAACTTACGAACAACACCTTAACAGCCACCATCCGCTACATTGGCTGGCAAACATGTACACCACCAATGACATGGAAGCCCTGCTGGACGGCATCGCATACCTGACAACCTGTAAATTCGTCGGACCACAATGCAGGTTCCCCGAGTGACCTATGATGTCCAACCCCGCACCCATGCTTAGCTTCCGCACGGACTGGCCAGTCACCACCACAACAGCCATACCAAACGACCGGCAACTGTAACCACACCATCAACGACATCGCCATGACATCGGATATGACCGGGACATGCACACTGTTCCCCATCACATCCAGGAACACCGCATGCATCGTGGGAGGCAGTGGCATGGGCTCTGTGTATCGCACCCACATGGACGGAACTGCACGAACAACCAGGACACGACATGGATCCAGCGCACATAGACACACACACCGCTCAGTGGACATGAATAGGTCGCCTGGAGTCTGTGGGTGCTGCACCCCTCCCACCCCCGCCCCGGGAATCCCATACCAGGACCTTTGCATGGACGACAAGTGCATACAACAACAACACGACCCCAGTGACTGTGACATGTCCAGTAACCACCACAGTGCAACAACAAGTGGCACGCCGCTGCATGCACGCAAGCACATGCCCTGATGTCATCTCACATGCACGCGTGCATGAGGAACAACCGCAGCAAACCTGTCACATGGAACTGAGATGGACTGTGCCCATGATGCCAAGCGGTCTGGTAGGCTACATGTATACCGTCTGTGTCAAAGTCCGCAGCTCCGCAGCTATACGTAAATGTACATTAGCACAGCCTTGGCCAAGCAGATGTCACTCTGAAGCCCACATCCCACATGCAACAGCCAATCACATGTAACCCCACACCCTATCCCATTTGCAATCATGCTCAGTATATCCTCAACATGTATTCCGCTGCCAGTAGTGTCCACTATACTGCATCACAGAGGACAGAAGACACAATATAATGTTTGAAACCAAAACTGTCTCCGCTGACTCATTTCACAAGTACGAATGAGAGAGGATGAGAGTATGTGAAGTACACGGCAGTCGTGACATGACCATGTAGTCCACTGGTATTGGATGTCAACGCAAATGAGTAGCACTACTGTGGAAGACACACATGTGTCGTGTGAAGTCGTATGGACGCAGTGCTCAGGTGGGTGGGTGCGACGGGTAGATGCGCACATGCCAAGTTGGAGCACGCCGTGTTGGGAGGGGTCATGAACAGTACACCACCGCTTCCCTGGGCATTGTGAGAGGACACCTGTCGGGGGGAGTGAACACGTGTGTGCACAGCAGCCGGGCACACGTACAAAGCGGTACCAGGCGCACCTCAGCCCACCCTCTGTGGACAAGCTGGATCCTGTTGTGCGCCCGCCATGCCCCTTGACAAGGCACACTCAGCCCCAGTCGACCAGGTGTAACCCCAACATAGTCAATCCGCACAGGCGATACAGGGCACGGGATGGCAGTGGAGCATGGTGTGTGAGAGGTCTCCTCGCGCTCCTCCTGGTCATATCACGCAGGCAATAGAACCTCAACGTCTAGCATGGCACAAGTCAGATGGAAGTGTAGGGGGACGCACCACAGCACGAGCAGCACTGACGTCACGGGAGGTGGCTCGCACCATCCCATCCATTGCCCATCATACCAACCACGCCACATGCCATTGCGACTAAGTGCAAGCGCGTGCGCCACCACCCCCGAGCCCTCCCCAGAGAGGCCAAAGAGTGAATGTGTGGGCCATCAGTCACAGACGGACGTGGCCTGGCCGCAAGGGCAGCCACAGCCAGTGGGTGTCGCAGGTGGCGGATCCGGAAGGCGAAGACTGTGATGCATAGTCCATGCAGGCCGGGTCTCCATTTGGGGCACCACGCAGGTGGACGGCGTCCCGCAACACATCATACCCTGAGACAGCCCACTCGTGCAACTGGACCCACACATACACTCCTTGCCCTCTCTGGTGCGAGCTTGGGGCTGCCTGTGCAAGCGCTAGCCTCGCAGGTGAGCATGCATATTGGGGGAGCGAGGGGAGGACATGAGGGCTGGGGCGAAGATGACTGTATCACTGTCAGTCAGTACAAGGGATGACCCAGATGTGGAAAGGAAGAGACGTGTCCCGTGTGTACTGCAACTAGTCGCCAATCCAACTACCCCCCATGTCCGGAATGTAAGCCCGCACCTAGGCCCGCCCATCCGCCACATCGAACATACCACCAGCACGACAACCTTCCCATTCGAAACACTGACTGGGGGTGGCGACCAGTGTACAATCATGTGTAGCCTACCCACGCGTACATGTGGGCCCTCCATGATCCATGTCACCTGCGGCAAAGTCATGACATGCGTAATGAGGGAAGTGAGGAGAGCTGTCCGCCCCACGCGCAGAAGGTGCATCAGCTCCACAGACCCAGCAGCGAGTCCAGCAGGGGTCACATGTGCAGGGGCAGCTGTGCCTGGTGTGAAGGCACATGCATATAGACAGCACATCGACCAATGTGTAGTCTGCCCACATCTACAGTCCATCATCATGCGGACATAGGAATTGAACACAGGGCAACACATCTTAGTTGGTGCACCCACCGTGACCAACAATGCGCAATCATCGACGTACCCGCCCTGTGCATGGCCCCCCACCCAACGGAGGCACATCCAGTGCCACCATCCCACACACACAAGCCTACCACGGAACATGCTGTGTCCAATGGTCAGTACAGAGTCAGCGCCCATCTGGTGGAACCTGAACAGGAGACACATGCACACACATGCCAGCTCCCACTATGTACGTCTGCCACCTGGCACATGCAATGTAACCTCTCACCTGTGACGTGTGACTGCAAGCACACAGCCGTCTTGGCATGGGGCTGTCAATGTGGACACCTGTCAATGTTTCGGGAGGTGTGATCCGTACAGTGCTGTACATAGGGTGCAGTGCTGACACCTACTACTGTCTCATATCCCCTCGTGCCACAGGTCCCACTTGTTTTGGCCGCTCAGCCTGTGCCCACATCGTTGTCATCGTGTGCCATACTCATCCAGCCGCGGAAGCAGTTCCATGCTCAGCAGACATTCATGTTGCCGTGGCGTTGCCGCTTGACGGATATGCAGTCAGTCCCCATCAGCACGCCCCGCAAGTCATTGGGGCCTAGATCCCCATGTGCATGCACATGGCAGTGGTTTGTATCACTAGCCATTGCCATTGTTGGGAGACCTGTGTAAGTGTATTGTGGCCGTGCCGTCCCAGCTTGACAGCTGGGCTGTGGCTCATGTGCTTGCTCAGTCATGTCAGTGATGTGTATGCGAAATTGCTATGTGTCGTGTTGCATTGACATGTGTCCTCTGCCATTGTCCCTAGGCGGAGACCGAACATTGACCGCCCATACCAATTGCTGGCGGACATGGACGATACAGAGGTTATTAGGAAGTTTCGGCTGGACAGGCCAACCCTGCATCGACTGTGTGCCATGTTAGAACCCCATCTCCGTCCCCGCAGGGTGTATCCGACTGCTGTCACCCCCACGGCTAAGGTGATGGCCGCCATGCATTTCTTCGCCACTGGGTCATTCCAGCACACAGTGGGCATTGGAGGAGGGATGTCCCAGCCCATGTTCAGCAAGGTGCTGAGGGATGTACTGGCAGCCATGATGCTGTACCGGAACAGGTACATCCGCTTCCCCAGGGCTCGTGAATTGGCGGCAGTGAAGGGTGCATTCTATGCCCTTGGCAGAATCCCACACGTCGTTGGAGCCATTGACTGCACACATGTCGGCCTTGTTCCACCACAGGCCACTGAGCACCTGTACCGCAACAGGAAGCACACGCACTCCCTGAATGTGCAAGTGGTGTGCCTTGCGGACATGGTGATCACCCACGTGTGTGCAAAGTTCCCAGGCTCGGCCCATGACGCACACATAATGCGCAACAGCATCTTGCCACGACTGATGTCCAATATGCAACAGGATTGTGCCTGTATTGTCGGTGAGTATGTGGAGTGGTGTAGCGTGCTGGCTGTGCGATGCTGTCCCCTGTCCAGTTGGATTAGCAACGGTTCTCTGTGTCCCTCACACCCAGGTGACTCTGCGTATCCGAATGGGGCATGGCTGCTCAGTCCATTGAGGAATCCTCGCACCCCAGCAGACGATCGCTACAATGAGGCACATGGGAGGACCAGACGTGTGGTCGAGCGTACCTTTGGCCTCCTCAAGTCCAGGTTCAGGTGCCTGGACCACACCGGGGGTGCGCTGGCGTACTCCCCACAGAAGGTGTGCCGGATAGTGGTGGCGTGCTGCATGCTGCACAATCTGGCCATTCGGAAGCAGATCCCCCTCATCGTGGATGACGGAGATCAACCAGGGCCCCAGCCCGCAGACCAGGACAGCTCGAGTGAGGAGGACAGCGGAGAGGAGGAAGATGGTAATGTGCGGCAGCAGCTCATCGCCCGCTACTTCACTTGACGGTGAGTGTCCATGTACGACGGCTGATGTGGCTGTATCTGTGCAGGTGTGTGTGTGCTGTGTCAGGGTGGCCGTTTGTTCACTGCGTGCTGTGTGTCAACGCTCCATGGCCAGGGTAGTATGCCACTGTTGGTGGCTGTGGCATTGTGCCCTATTGCTCTGTGCGATGTGTGTACATTGCTTGTAGTTGTTGACATGTACTGTGTGATGGGTGTGTGACACACTCATTGAATGTGCTCCTGTTCTGTCTCCCACCCCTAGGTCCCTACAGGCCCTCCGGATTCAATTGCCATGCCACGCATCAGGTGCCTTTCCGCCCAAGGTGGCCGTTGTATTCCGTACAAATAAAACACAGGGCACAAACAGCAGTTAGTGAAAAAGGTGCATTTATTACAAACTGTGACATGTGATTGTGTGTAAGGTGATGACAAAAGTGGTGCGTGCAGTGACAATGAGCTGTCGGTCATGGCTGCGTGATGATCAGGGTGTACCCACTGGTTCTATGTCCATAGTCCAACACACACATGCCATCCAGATGGCTGTGTGGAGTGGGATCGTAGTCCAAGTCAATGCAGTGGCTGGTCAAGGAAGGCTGGCGGAAGGCTGGCTGGCTGCCTCACTTGCGTTTGGAGCGTGCGAAGTCCTCCCGGGAGATCTGTTTCCACTTCGGACGGCCCCTTCCACGTTTGCGAGGGGGGGTGCCTGCTTGCGACATGCTGGTGGTTGAGGTGTGCTCACTGGCTGTGGATGCAGGGGAACTGGACACTGCTGCTCCACCCTGCGCCCCGGCAGGTGGTGGCGGAGGGGGAGCTGCTGTCCCTGGCTGTGACCTCACCGCCACCACCAGCTGTCCCATGAGGTCCACGATTTGGCCCATACGGGCGTCCATGGACCTCAGCACCCCCAGCACCTCACGCGTGTCTGAAGCAGACCGGACCCATTGTCCTTGGGCCTCTTCATAGGCCCCAAGGACTCTGGCCATGTGAGGCAGGGCATGGCTCCCAGGGGAGGCTGGCGTTTCCCTGACCCTGCTCCTCCTACCAGTCCTGCTGCCACCGGCCTGCCCACTAGCCACATTGCTCACCACGGTCCTCGCTGTGGCTCCCAGGGTGGATCCAGTCGGCCGGGCCACCACCTGCGCTGGGGCTGGTGCCAGCGAAGACGTGGCGGTGGTGGCGGCGGTGGTGGTCGGTGCGGCGATGGTGGCGGTTGCGGCAGTGGTAGTGGCCACAATGACCGTGGGTGTGGCCGCAACGACAGTGGCAGCAGGGGGCTGGGAATGTTCAGCAGCCCTGGATGATGGGTTGGTGGGTAGGAGGGGTCCTGGGGAGCGGCTGGGCCCTGCCACACCAGATGGGCCTGCTTGGTGGTCCGTGTCCGAAGAGGAGGACAGATCCTCCAGATCCGTGTGTCCTCGTTGGGGGCTTGTAGGCTGGCTGTGCTGGCTGCTGGCTCCATCCCCAGCATCCAGCAGTTCGTCACCTGTGGAGTGAATGAGATTTGTTATTGTGTTGCACCTGGCGAAGTATGTATTTGTCGTCTGACATTGACAGTTCGTGCAATCTCGTACATGGGTTTCCCGGAGGCGTGTGTGTGGCTGTAGCATCTGTAGTTGTGTGTGCTTGGCAATGGGACTGTGTGCTGTGCACATGTGGCATGGGACGGATTGGCCATGCCGATGGGTGTGTTGCTGTGCCCCTACTTATTGTGACTCTGGTGTATGCGGGCTCCTGGCCCATCCTGGGTCTGGTTTGTACTTTGCTTTTGGTGTTCAGATGGGACGCTTAGGAACGCATATGGCAACATGGGGGCCATGCCCCAGATTCGCATTTGGGAGGGGATATGCTTTTGGGGTTCAAATGGAACGCTTAGGAACGCATATGGCAACATGGGGGCCATGCCCCAGATTCGCATTTGGGAGGGGATATGCTTTTGGGGTACATGCTGTGAGCCATGGGTGCCGAACGTGACATGTGTTGTGGCAGCATGACAGTGCATGGTTTGAGGTGTGTGCATGCTTGACATGGCCTGCATATTTGCTGTCTGTTGTGATTACTGGACATGGCATTGGACGCATCGTTATGAGTGAGTGATAGTTGTGTGCCAGCCAACGTATTGCAGTTGTCCCATCTCCTTGGTGTGCGTGCTGCCCTGTGCCATGTGCATCACTGCAGTGCTCGGGGGGGTGTGGCCCATGTTGTGTGTTGTTGCTCACAGTGTGTCGTGCGCTTAATTGACTTCTGGCACATGGTTGGTCATGGGCATGTGTCTTAGCGTGATTGCTGTATGTGTGGCAGCTGTGCGGATGACATGCCTTTCATGAGACTGGGGCTGACGGATGGGATGGATGGTATGTTGTATGTGCATGGTGTGTCTGTGAGTTTGATGGGTTCAGTGGTGTTCGTGTGCATTTATGTTGTTCCGCTCTGTTGCGTCTAGTGTTGTTTGTCTTACATAGGCGTAGTTGTGGGGTGTGTGGTTGACAGGCAGTAGGGGCTACATGGACAGGACTTCAATGGTGTTTCGGTTGTGTGTGATGAGTTGCACAGTGGCTGCCGTGTGGGACTATATTCAGTGTGGCTTGTGCATGCAGACGTGGCTCCTTGGGTGTTGCTATGTCTGTGATGGGTCATGTGGGGTGTGAGTCTGTTGTTCATGTCCGTGTGCACATTGTTCACTTGTTCGTGACGGTGGGCGGTGCTGCGTGTTCGTCTGCTACGTGACATGTCCCATGTGTTGGTCGTGTTATGGTCCTCATGCCTCCAGTAATCCAGCCCTGTCCAGTTTCCCACCTGCAAGTTGTTCGTGCGTGCACTGTACTGGATGCCACATGGCTCTAAGCGGGGGTGCTCCATGTTGCAGGTCTGTGGGGGTGGGGGGTGTTGTGGGTCGTGGGGGTGGCTGGACACCCACTGACACCGATTGCTGTGGACCGTGATGTCTGCCTTTCGGCTGTCGTTGTGCACTGCGGTGGCTGACACGTGGCTGTGGGGTGTGGGGATGCTCCTCCTTGCTGTGCTGTGGGACTGGGGCCTGGTGTGTGTTGTACTTGGGCTGTCCACCATCCCACCCACTGCACTTTGTGTTCCTGCCACTTACCTGTTACTTGTCGGTTAGTGCAGCTGTGGCGGACACATGGGTGTGGTGGGTGCTCGTTGTGGCGCTTCTGGCATATTTGGGGACCTGTTGGTGGTTACGTGGCTGGCTTAGTGTACACATGTCCCCACGCATCTTACAGTTGTTCGGTTTGGGCTGTGTGTGGTAGTGTCTGTTGCATGTGTGTGTGATGTGTTGTGTATTGTGTGCTGGACATGGGGGTGTTTGTCCCTGGGAGCTGTGGCATGGTAGTTGCGCATGTGAGTACATAGCGGTGTGCTGGTATACATTAGTTTGTACTTACCAGCCTCCACTCCCCCTGCTAATCCGGCGAGGATCTCCGGATGTATTACGACTCGCACCTTCTCCTCCCACGCTTTGAAGGTCTTAAAGAGCGCGGGATTCCCTCCGCCAGTGACGGCAGCCAGCTCTCTGTTTTTGCCCTCCTTCTTCTTGACCAGGCTCTTTACGTCATTCCAACGTTTGTTAATTTCGACTCTGTTCCTGGGCAGGGTCCCGACTGCATTGACCTGGTCTACGTTCCGGTTCCACATTCTGTTTCTGGTGGCTAGTGGTGTGTGCTGGACCATGTTCCCATAGATTTGTGGGTACACCTTGATGATCTCGTCGACCATGACCGTCAGCTCCATGGGCGTGAACTTGGGCATTCTTTGTGGTGCCATGGTGTTTGTGGTGCTGGTGCGGTGTGTGTTGTGTAATGTGCAGGGGTTTGTGGTGCCGGTGTTTGGTGGTGGTGGTGGTGGTGGTGGTGGTGGTGGTGGTGTTTGGTGGTGGTGGTGGTGGTGGTGGTGGTTGTGATGTGTGCGTTTCTGTGGTGTGCTGCTGTCCTTGCTGTGTCACTGTGTCCTCTCCTCTCCTCTCTGGTTTGCAATGTAGCAAGGGGTTGTGGTCTGTGGGAGTGCTGCTTTTGTACTCACCTATGTGGGTGTGTCCTCATGGTCTGTTGTTTTCAGGTGTGTTGTGTCTGGGGTTCTGGCCTTTGTATTTTTTGTTTGTCCGGGGGGTGTTTTCGGGATGTGTACTGTGCTTGTGTATTTGTGCGTGCCTTGCTGTGTGGACTTGTTGGCCATGTTGTGTGCTATTGGTTTTGTGTGCGGATGGTTTCTGTGCAGGTACGTTGGCGCCATGGCTTCTGCCGTGTCGATTCTCATCGGCGTTGTTTGCGCTGGCGGGCGGTATATTTGTGGTTTTTCCGCGCTCATGTCGGTGCGATCGTAATGTCACGTGCGGTGTGTCGGCCGTGAGGGCGGGCGGTTTTGTGTTGTCGTGCGTGTTTCCGTCCGTGGCGGGCGGTTTGACTCCGACTCGGACGTTGGCGGGCGGTATTTTGTGTGCTTTTTCCGCCGATGGCGGTTTTCGGTTTGTGAAATCGTAATGGCGTGGTCGGTGTTCAGGCGGTGTGTGCGGGCGGATTTTTGCCGCTTCCATGCCTGGCGGATTTATTTACGCCGGGTATCGTAATGGGCCCCTTTATAATTAGTTGTTGAATACTATTAGTTTTTTAATTGAAAATAAGTTTTAATTGTGTAATACATTTTTTTATAGTTTAATTTTAACTGTGGGTTGTGGGGATTATAGAGGTAAAGTGTGGAAAGTTAAATAATGTGTATGATTTTTTTAATTTATAATATTTCTTTAATTGGTAATTAATTATGTTAGTTGAGGAAGTACATTTTTTTTATTTAGATGTGTGTTGTGAATTGTGTGGTGTTGTAGGGTAGGAAATAAAAAAAGTTAATTTATGTAATGATTGATGTTTTTGTCTCTAAATCATTTTTAATTAAAAATATTTATTTGTTTGGAAATTGTTTTTTATTTTATTTAATATAATATTTGTAGGTATTTGTTATATGTATTTAACATTGTAATATTGTTTTTATTTTTTTTATATTAAATATATTTGTATTTGAATTTTTAACATATTTATATATTTTTTAATTTATTTTGTTTTTTTAATATTTTTATTGTTAAAATTTAATTTGTTTTTAATTTTGAACTGACTGGAGTGAGAGTATTAATTGTTGCTCCTCTGAAATCCAACACTTTCCCTACTGTTGCACTCACTGGAGTGGGAATAGTAATTTTTACCCCTCCACTATGCAACACTTTCCCTACAGTTGCACTCACTGGAGTGGGAATAGTAATTTTTACCCCTCCGCTATCCAACACTATCCCTAATGTTGCACTCACTGGAGTGGGAATAGTAATTTTACCCCTTCGCTATCCAACACTTTCCCTACTGTTGCACTCACTGGAGTGGGCATAGTAATTTTTACCCCTCCGCTGTCCAACACTTTCCCTACTGTTGCACTCACTGGAGTGGGCATAGTAATTTCTACCCCTCCGCTATCCAACACTTTCCCTACTGTTGCACTCACTGGAGTGGGAATAGTCATTTTTACCCCTCCGCTATCCAACATTTTCCCTACGGTTTTAGGTTTAGAATTTCTTTATTATATTTTGCACAAATAACAAATGAACATTAGCATGTTAAGGTACACATTCTGATGTCCCAAAAGCGGGAAAAGCCATAGTAGCTTGCTAAACAACCCTTCAAACAACCCCCCAGACAATAGTAATTTTTACCCCTCCGCTATCCAACACTTTCCCTACTGTTGCACTCACTGGAGTGGGCATAGTAATTTTTACCCCTCCGCTGTCCAACACTTTCCCTACTGTTGCACTCACTGGAGTGGGCATAGTAATTTCTACCCCTCCGCTATCCAACACTTTCCCTACTGTTGCACTCACTGGAGTGGGAATAGTAATTTTTACCCCTCCGCTATCCAACACTTTCCCTACAGTTGCACTCACTGGAGTGGGAATAGTAATTTTTACCCCTCCGCTATCCAACACTATCCCTACTGTTGCACTCACTGGAGTGGGAATAGCAATTTTTACCCCTTCGCTATCCAACACTTTCCCTACTGTTGCACTCACTGGAGTGGGCATAGTAATTTTTACCCCTCCGCTGTCCAACACTTTCCCTACTGTTGCACTCACTGGAGTGGGCATAGTAATTTCTACCCCTCCGCTATCCAACACTTTCCCTACTGTTGCACTCACTGGAGTGGGAATAGTCATTTTTACCCCTCCGCTATCCAACACTTTCCCTCCTTTTGCACTCACTGGTTTTAGGTTTAGAATTTCTTTATTATATTTTGCACAAATAACAAATGAACATTAGCATGTTAAGGTACACATTCTGATGTCCCACAAAGCTGGAAAAGCCATAGTAGCTTGCTAAACAACCCTTCAAACAACCCCCCAGGCAATAGTAATTTTTACCCCTCCGCTATCCAACACTTTCCCTACTGTTGCACTCACTGGAGTGGGCATAGTCATTTTTACCCCTCCGCTGTCCAACACTTTCCCTACTGTTGCACTCACTGGAGTGGGCATAGTAATTTCTACCCCTCTGCTATCCAACACTTTCCCTACTGTTGCACTCACTGGAGTGGGAATAGTCATTTTTACCCCTCCGCTATCCAACACTTTCCCTACGGTTGCACTCACTGGTTTTAGGTTTAGAATTTCTTTATTATATTTTGCACAAATAACAAATGAACATTAGCATGTTAAGGTACACATTCTGATGTCCCACAAAGCGGGAAAAGCCATAGTAGCTTGCTAAACAACCCTTCAAACAACCCCCCAGGCAATAGTAATTTTACCCCTCTGCTATCCAACACTTTCCCTACTGTTGCACTCACTGGAGTGGGAATAGTAATTTTTACCCCTCCGCTATCCAACACTTTCCCTACTGTTGCACTCACTGGAGTTGGAATAGTATTTTTTGCCCCTCAGTTATCCAACACTTTCCCTACTGTTCCTCGTAGCACCGGAGACAGCCAAGGGGACGACAGAGCCGAGGTGAGTTACGTCCACCCAGCCATCTTGCCTGGCCACGCCCCCCCTTTGTTTATATTTTAAATGTATGTGATGTATGTTTTTTTGTATAAGTATTGTTTATGTGTTTTAATATATGTGTTACATTTTTAGTAGTTATGAATTTTATTTTAATCAAATTTTGCATTTTTAAGTTCCGTAGCGGGTTGTGGGTTTATAGGGAAATAGGATGTGAAGTAATTTAATTATAATAAATTAATGATTATTTTGTATTTATTTAATTTAGAATTTATCGCGTTAATTGTGGGAAGTAATTTATCTGTATTTAATTATTAATTGGTTGTTAATTAATTAATTGATAATTAATTATGGTAATTGTGTAATTATTTTATGTGCGGGTTGTGGGGTTTATAGGGGTAAAGGGTGGGAAGTAATTTATTTTTGATTAATTAATAATTAGTTGTTAATTTGTATTAATTAATTGATTGGAAATTAATAATGGAAATTGATATCAATTTTAGGTGCAGGTTGTGGGGTTTATAGGGGTAAAGGGTGGGAAGTAATTTATGTTTAATTAGGTGTGGGTTGTGGGGTAAAGTGTGGGAAGTAATTTATTTTTAATTAATTAATAATTATTTCTTAATTAATATTAATTAATTGATAAAAAATGAATTACGCAATTGTGTAAATAATTTTAGTTGCATGTTGTGGGGTTTATAAGGGTAAAGGGTGGGAAGTAATTTATGTATAATTAATTAATAATTAGTTGTTAATTTATATTAACTAATTAATTGATCATTAATTATGGTAATTGAGTGATTTTTTTAGGTGTGTGTTATGGGGTTTATGGGGTAAAGGGTGGGAAGTAATTTATGTTTAATTAATTAATAATTAGTTCTTAATTAATATTATTTAATTAATTGAAAATTAAATATGGAATTTGTGTAATTAATTTTAAGTGTGGGTTGTGCGGTTTATTGGGGTAAAAGGTGGGAAGTAATTTTTGTTTAATTAATTAAAAATTAGTTGATCATTAATTTTAATTGATTAATTTATTTTTAATTAGGGTATTTGTTTATATTTTTTGGTGTGTGGGTTTTATTATTATATGGGTACAGTGCGGGGGATAAATGAATTTTACTTACTTTATAATTAGTTGTTGAATACTATTAGTTTTTTAATTGAAAATAAGTTTTAATTGTGTAATACATTTTTTTATAGTTTAATTTTAACTGTGGGTTGTGGGGATTATAGAGGTAAAGTGTGGAAAGTTAAATAATTTGTATGATTTTTTTAATTTATAATATTTCTTTAATTGGTAATTAATTATGTTAGTTGAGGAAGTACATTTTTTTATTTAGATGTGTGTTGTGAATTGTGTGGTGTTGGGTAGGAAATAAAAAAAAGTTAATTTATGTAATGATTGATGTTTTTGTTTCTAAATCATTTTAAATTAAAAATATTTATTTGTTTGGAAATTGTTTTTTATTTTATTTAATATAATATTTGTAGGTATTTGTTATATGTATTTAACATTGTAATATTGTTTTTTTTTATATATTAAATATATTTGTATTTGAATTTTTAACATATTTATATATTTTTTAATTTATTTTGTTTTTTAAATATTTTTATTGTTAAAATTTAATTTGTTTTTAATTTTGAACTGACTGGAGTGAGAGTATTAATTGTTGCTCCTCTGAAATCCAACACTTTGCCTACTGTTGCACTCACTGGGGTGGGAATAGTAATTTTTACCCCTCCACTATGCAACACTTTCCCTACAGTTGCACTCACTGGAGTGGGAATAGTAATTTTTACCCCTCCGCTATCCAACACTATCCCTACTGTTGCACTCACTGGAGTGGGAATAGTAATTTTTACCCCTTCGCTATCCAACACTTTCCCTACTGTTGCACTCACTGGAGTGGGCATAGTAATTTTTACCCCTCCGCTGTCCAACACTTTCCCTACTGTTGCACTCACTGGAGTGGGAATAGTAATTTTTACCCCTCCGCTATCCAACACTTTCCCTATGGAGTTGGACTAGTATTTTTTGCCCCTCAGCTATCCAAAACTTTCCCTACTGTTGCACTCACTAGAGTGGGAAATTTAAGTTTGAAGATTGTTAAATAGTTTAATGTTTTGATTTATAATAGAATGTTTTTTTATTAGATTTTATGTTATTGGTACACACACACATATTTATACATATATATATATATATATATATATATATATATATATATATATATATATATATATATATATATGTATATATATATCGTCACAAATGCTGCAATCATTCCTCAGAGACAGCAAAAACCGCGAACCAATATCTTGCGAAAAGAGTTACTTTATTTCAAACAGTGGCACAACAAGAGTTACTTTATTTCAAACAGTGGCACAACACCCTACGTTCGGAGCACGAGTGAGCAAGGAGCGTGTGCTCCGAAACGCGTAGGGTGTTGTGCCACTGTTTGAAATAAAGTAACTCTTTTCGCAAGATATTGCTTCGCGGTTTTTGCTGTCTCTGAGGAATGATTACAGCATTTTTGACGATGTTAAGGGAATCACCAGCCCACCGCGGAACCAGTGTCATCTAAGAAGGCTCGGGTAAGGTGAACTGTTGCGTTGAGATATATATATATATATATGTATATATATATATATATATATATGTGTACATTTTTATATAATTTTAAAATGATAAAATAAATTTAAATTAACAGTTTATTAATTAATTGTTTTAAAGGAAATATATATGAACTATTATATATATTTGTTTAACTTTTTTAATTATGTTTATTTATTATATTTTTTAAATGTATATCAAATCTACTTTTTTTTATATTAATTTTATTATTTAACATATTTAATATTTATTATTTTATTTTATATATATGTAAAATTCGATATTTTGTACAACTATATTTTTTACATCGATATTTTTTTCAATATTTTTGTACTTACCTGTTTAAGTATAACGAGTCAATATTTTTGCATACTATGGGGTCGATTCCGATTCGGGCCGGAAAAAGCACCGACCGACTCGGATCCGGAAAAAATACCGACCGACACGTACCCGTGGCGCACGACACGCCAAGTACGATGCAAGGCGCGAAAAATCCGACCGACACGTAACGAAACCAAGTCGACCGACCGAGCCGCACGGAAAACAGCAATCCGGCCGGAAAAACACGCGAATCCAACCGACCGACACGCACCCGGAACAAATCCGACCGAAACGTACACGCTAACTCCAAACCGCAAAGTACGATGCAAGGCGCGAAAACCACGAGCGAGTCGGACGGAGGACAAGCCGTACGACCGACACGCATACAAAACCGAGCCGAAGCAACACAATACACCGCGACCGACGCGTATGCAGCATAGAAAACTGCACAAACACAGCGTGAATGAAACGGAGAACACCGTACGAGACCAATGCAGGGTACGACTCGGTCACACGAACGTTTCCAACATACACAAACAGCACAAAGGAAAAATCACCCAAAAAAAGGCCAAACAAGCAATAACCAAGCCAATAAATACTGGGGGGTGGGGACAGAGAACAAAGACACACCCACAACTCCACCTATATAAAGGACACAAATAACTACCATGAGCCTTTGCAAATGCCATTCCACTGCCAGCACCCAAGAGAAAGCAACCACACACCCACAGCTCATCCCTCACACAAGCCACACACCATCAGCACACCAACAAATACCAACCTCACATACACCCAGCAAAACACACACTCACACACCCTCACCTGCACACCAACACACACATCACTCACCATCACCACCCATCACCATGCCCCCCAAGAAGAATCACAAGTTCCTAGATTGTGAATTGGAAGTCCTGGTAGACGAGATCCTCAGGGTAGAGCCACAGCTGTTTGGCGCACTGGTCCAACAGACCCCCATCTCCCAGAAAACCAAGATGTGGGAGAGGATCATCAACAGGGTGAACGCACAATCACCATGTCTGCGCACAAAGAATGACATCCAGAACAGGTGGTATGACATGCGCAGGAGGGTCCGGGAGCTGCTCAAGAAAGACTACCTCATCAGCCAATACACCGGCAGTGGCCCTCCTGCCAAGCCAGTATACCTCAGGCCCTGGGAGGAGAAGGTGCGGGCCATCCTTCCGCCAGTGAGCGTATATGGACTAGAGAACATCCCAGAGCCTGGTGAGTACACAACAAATGTACACAATATTCTGACACAAAACACACACACATCACTGTCAAGGGGAGAGTCAAACCATGCACTCATAGCAATTACACAGCAACCAGAACAGAATCATCCCAAAATGTGTATGTCAGTCAGATAAACACAACACATGCCATCAAAAAAGTTACATCCAACCGTGCCATCACATGTACAAACACAACTACAACTACAGCTAGGCAGTGGCACAAATAGAACTAACAAACACATCCAGACATGTATCCACCACAACAACACCAACAAACAGTGAAGACCACTCAAAGGAAGGAATTCTGTGTATGCTGGCCAAGTCAGTGTAGCCAATAGCATCATGGGAGTCGCAGTCACACATATTGCCCCCCCCACAACTGTCCCATCAACACCACCATGAACCATGCGCACATCACAGGGAGTGGAGAAGGACTCACAAGATGGCTGACACTGGCTACTGCTGTGGGGAGCACAAGGCCCTGCTGGCAAATGTGCACCAACAAACAGCAGGACATCACTGACTGACATCCTGAGAGACAACTTCCACTCCCTGCAATGCAAGCACGTTCCATGGTGGGATATCTGGCTGGCTGGGTGGGAAGGGGGACTTGCAGCACTGACTATAGTCACAAGCACCTCCCCTCACACACCCCCCCAACACAAACTCCACAGTACCCACCTGGTAGTATGCAATGCCCTCCATCCCAACACAAGATCCCACAAAGAACCACCACCCTGGGTTATGTTGTGTGAAGCACAGGGACACTCTTGGGACTCTTAGCCAAACAACTGCCAGGACAACACTCCCAGCCATCCTGTCAGCACAGCCAGCCCACCCCACAGGGAAGCAGAGTCAAAAGGAAGGAAGCATGGGCATGCTGGGAAGGGGGTGGAGGCAATAGCATGATGGGAGTCGTAGTCACTGATATTGGTCACCCCCACAACTGTCCCATCAACACCACCCTGAACCATGCTCACATCACAGGGAGTGGAGAAGGACTCACAAGATGGCTGACACTGGCTACTGCTGTGGGGAGCACAAGGCCCTGCTGGCAAATGTGCACCAACAAACAGCAGGACACCACTGACTGACATCCTGAGAGACAACTTCCACTCCCTGCAATGCAAGCACGTTCCATGGTGGGATATCTGGCTGGCTGGGTGGGAAGGGGGACTTGCAGCACTGACTATAGTCACAAGCACCTCCCCTCACACACCCCCCAACACAAACTCCACAGTACCCACCTGGTAGTATGCAATGCCCTCCATCCCAACACAAGATCCCACAAAGAACCACCACCCTGGGTTATGTTGTGTGAAGCACAGGGACACTCTTGGGACTCTTAGCCAAACAACTGCCAGGACAACACTCCCAGCCATCCTGTCAGCACAGCCAGCCCACCCCACAGGGAAGCAGAGTCAAAAGGAAGGAAGCATGGGCATGCTGGGAAGGGGGTGGAGGCAATAGCATGATGGGAGTCGTAGTCACTGATATTGGTCACCCCCACAACTGTCCCATCAACACCACCCTGAACCATGCTCACATCACAGGGAGTGGAGAAGGACTCACAAGATGGCTGACACTGGCTACTGCTGTGGGGAGCACAAGGCCCTGCTGGCAAATGTGCACCAACAAACAGCAGGACACCACTGACTGACATCCTGAGAGACAACTTCCACTCCCTGCAATGCAAGCACGTTCCATGGTGGGATAACTGACTGGCTGGGTGGGTGGGAAGGAGGTCCGGCTGCCAACCAAACACAACCAATGCAGACCATGTTCACACCCCAGAAAATACATAGAAATGCCCAAATAATGCAGGACAATGTGCCACACCAATATCAACCCCTGACTGTGACGACTCAGGACAATGCAATGTACAGGCCCGCACCCAGAGGCACAGTCACAACTGTCATGTGTGTCAACCATTGATGCCTGCAGAAACATGACATACATTGTTTGTGTCTCCCAAAAACAGGTGATGATGGGGACACAGCAGCAGACGCTGAGGAGTCCCAGTCCCAGGCTCAAGAGGATGCCGAGCTCACTGGCGTCGTACAGCCTCTGTCCTCCTCGGACGATGAAGAACAACCTGGCACATCCGGTGCAAGTCAACATGCAGCACCAGCAGGACCACCAGCTGCAGCACCAGCAGGACCACCAGCTGCACCCCCTGCACCCACCCCTCCAACGACTGTCACCACGAATACCATCCCTGCCGACATGGACAGAATAAGGAGCAACACCAGCACAGTGACCCTGGACCAACCTGGGGCCATGGCCACCACCACCACCACCACCAACTCCCAAGGTGGACCAGGGTTATCTGTGCGTGCCACTGCACACACTGCACATGTCAGCAGGGGTGGTGGGAGGGGTGGGAGACAGAGGTCGCTGCTTGCAGACGTTGCTGGTGTGCATGATGACCCACAACTGGTACGCATAGCTGATGCGTACCAGTCCAGCACCGGAGAGCTCAGCCAGGTAGTGGGGCTCCTCAGAGACATTAAACAGCAGCAGGCTGCCCATCATGCCCGCTTGGACTCCCACATGTCCCACGTGGAGTCACACATGTCCCGTGTGGACTCACACATGTCCCGCATGGAGTCCAAGTGGGATGCACTGCATGAGATGACGGCGGTGCACAGGGACATTTTACAATGCCTCCGCCAGATGAACAGCAACCAGTCCACACCTCCCTGTGTGCCAACAACATCTGGTGCCGAACAAACTGCAACTGCCACAGGGAGGGAGGAGGACTCTGGCGGAGAGTCCCCTGCACCGCAGCAGCCTGCACTTGAGGGCCCCCTCCCAAGAAGAGGGGTCGTCCGAGGAGGGAAAAGTGAGAGGCCGATGGCCAAGCGCAACTCCCAGGAAGCCTGAACCTGTTCTGGATGTTCGCCTTTGTGCACAGACTGTTCACCCTGTTGACGGCAACACTACTCCCACACATTGCATGGGGAGTACAAGTTGGACCAATGTGTCAGACAACTGTGGCCCCGATACTGGGGATCCTGTCTACCCGGACTTTCAATTCACCTAGGAACTTGGGATTGCAAGATTCATGTACAGCACAACCCATCCTATGCACTATTAACACAAATGTATCACAATAAACACACTAATACACCATACTTGCCTCTGTCGTGATTCCAACGTGGGTGCTGTTATGGGGATGATGAACTGCAAAATTACACTGTGTATGCGAACTGCAACAGCAAGGACAACACAGGCATGTGAGTACAGGAAACGTGACACACATGAGGGAGACACACCACCAGGGCTACACGACACATACACACCTAGGCCATCTGACTCATTGCCTACACTGATGTTGCCAGGGAAGACGGTGCAATGCACAGACACCACACCCATTCCCAGTTGTAGTCAAGTAGCCCACAGGTGCAGTAAGCAAATGGCAGTCAAATGTGTGACCACAGACAACGCACATCACAAAGTGAAGCACAGGTTTATTACACAGTTGCAACATGCCGTAACCACTACAGATGCAAGGTAACCCCACCTGGCAGCGGGCACACAGTCAACAACTGTAGACGGAAGGAAGTCCATGGGTGTGGCGCACATCACCTGTAGGGACACAACAGCTACCAGCCTGGATGTGCAATCACGTCGTCGGTGGACACAGTTGACCAAACGAATCTGAAAGTACCCTGTGAAGGACAGAAATGACACACAGTCAAAAGCAATGGAGTACAGGACAGAACAGCAAAACACATGCACAATACATGTTACAAGATACCCACCCAGAACCAAGTTAGCATGTCAACACTGTTGGGGAGTACAGCCCACCTGTTAGCACACATCGCAACACACATCCAGTCAAGTGGCCCATGGACACACTCCCACAGCACCAGAGCACCACCCACACATCATGCCAACTCACATCATTGACATGACACCTCAGGATACTCACATTCAGCTAAAGAAGTTGGTGATGAGCTGTGTGCGGACATCACCATCACCATCATCATCATCATCATCGTCACTGGCATCGTGGTCCAGGCCAGGATCCTCCACAGGTGGCGGATGTTGGTCATTGTCATCCTGGATGAGAGGCAACTCCTTCCGCACTGCCAGGTTGTGGAGCATGCAGCAGACGATGATAATCTTGCACACTTTCGCAGGGGCATATGGGAGGGACCCTCCGGTCTTGTCCAGGCAGCGGAAGCGGCTCTTCAGGAGACCAAAGGTCCGCTCAATCACTCTCCTGGTCCGACCATGTGCCTCATTGTAGCGCATCTGGGCAGGTGTCACAGGGTTCCTGAGGGGTGTCAGCAACCACGGCATGTTGGGGTATCCCGAGTCACCTACGGACAGACAAGTGCACATTAGCTGACTTGGAACAGTGGGCGGAATACTACAGATCAGATCACACACAATGGCACAAAGTCAGTACACACCGACAAGCCAGGCACGCTGGTTCTGCATCTGTGCCATCATCCTGGGGATGCGACTACTCCTCATCACAAAGGCATCGTGTGCTGAACCAGGGAAACGGGCACACACGTGTGTGATGGTCATGTCTGCAAGACACACCACCAGTGCATTGACCGAGTGGTAGTGCTTGCGGTTCCTGTAGGCCTGCTCCTGGGCCTGTGGTGGTACCAAAGCCACATGTGTCCCATCAATGGAGCCAATTACATGCGGCATCCTCCCCAGGGCATAAAAGTCACTCTTCACGTCAGTGAGTCATCGCAGTCTAGGGAAATAGATGTACCGGTTCAGGAAGAGCAACATTGCCGCCAAAACATCGCGGAGCACACGGCTGAACATGGTCTGTGACATCCCACCAGCAGTCGCCACAGTATGTTGGAAGGTACCAGTGGCAAAGAAGTGTAGGGCTGCCATCACCTTCACCTTGGGGGTCAGCGCTGTAGGATACGGCCGGCCAGGCTGCAAATGTGGGGACAACTGCACTGCCAAATCCTCAATCAGCTGCCTGGTGAAGCGGTACCGTCGGATGCTGTCCCGTTCCACCATCGTTGCCAGGTCTGGGAATGGCCGATGGACAGCAGGAGCCCTGCAGTGCAGAGGAGAAGTAAGCAAGATTGTCAGTCACCCGACATATGCGGCATTGAACACACTCAAGATCCCAACATACATCATTATGAGGCACAACTACATGAAGTGTGCAGTACCGGAAGGACATGTATGGTACATACATGGCCAACATCTGTCAACACGGTCCAACAGGTGGCATCAATTAGTCCCAGGTTGGCCCATTGGATATCATGAGGCCGTGTCACAGTTCCCATCTCCTGCTGCCGTGTCACAATAACCCCCCACAGGGACATGTGAGGACAGATGTGCCCCAGGCACCACAGCTCAACGACAGGTACATTCCCAGGGACCCTGTAATGCCACATGGACACTGGCATTACATGGAGTATCATGTATACACCACAGCAAAACAACCATGACCCCCACAGGTAGTGGCCCCACTTGCCACGGCAGGACAGACATGGACGTCTGTGACACACACGCACAACATCAGAGTCCATGCACACACAACGTGGATGTGGAGACTGTCTCCCATTGTGCACATGAAATCAGAGACATTGTAAACACCACATGCACAAAGACTGTGGAGGACCATCACTATTGTGCCACTGGGACACCCTGGCTCAAACATACCGTCCCACATGGGACTCACGGGGTATGTGACATGACATACACATACACCACTGTGAAATGTGACCATGGCACATGCACAGATATGAACAGTTGCACATCACAGTGGTCACGTACACGTAACACCCAGGATCCTGTCCCCATGAACACGTGCACAGCCTGGGGGTGGCTGCCCACAGGTGACACCCACAGGACAACATGTACACCAACATACACACAATAGGAAATGCAGCCTTACATGCCTTATGATAAAGTTTGGACAGGCTGTCGTGTGGTAGGTGTGCCCCTCACTCCCTGGGAGCTATCTGTGGCTGGCATATGTCCATCTGAGACAGGCATGCTGACATATGCCAGTCACATGTACAGTGATGCGTTGAACTGCAATGGACCGATCGGTGCCTCCGGCCGGCCCATTGCTTTCAATGTGTGCGGGTACGCGTTGTACCCCTGTGCGCGTTGAACAGCAATGGACCGATCGGTGCCTCCGGCCGGCCCATTGCTTTCAATGTGTGCGGGTACGCGTTGTACCCCTGTGTGCATTGAACTGCAATGGACCGATCGGTGCCTCCGGCCGGCCCATTGCTTTCAATGTGTGCGGGTACGCGTTGTACCCCTGTGCGCGTTGAACTGCAATGGACCGATCGGTGCCTCTGGCCGGCCCATTGCTTTCAATGTGTGCGGGTACGCGTTGTACCCCTGTACGCGTTGTACCGCAATGGACCGATCGGTGCCTCCGGCCGGCCCATTGCTTTCAATGTGTGCGGGTACGCGTTGTACCCCTGTGCGCGTTGAACTGCAATGGACCGATCGGTGCACACCCATTGACAATGGGCTTGCCTGGCAACGGACGCGTTTTCGGATTTCGAACGAGTCGGTTGCTGGAAATTCAGTTGGTCACCCACAACAATGTTGCAAAATCATGTATGTCATGAAGTTGAAGATTTGAAGGATGCTGTGGGCGTGTTTTGGTGCTGCTATTCCATGGATTGGCCAGATTCAGAAGATGCAAACGACTTGGACCTATCACTTTGGACACAAGGGACAGTATCTGCCTCTCCAGCACATATATATTGCTGGCTGTTCCCCTGAGAGCCCACTTGCCTGCACTACATGCTCCAAGACAACATCTGCCACTGCACTGCTGCTGTCTCTGCCCCTCTGGACCCTGCAATGGCACGTACTGTGGAGAGAGCCCCAGCCTTCAGCCTTGAAGAGAACCAGGCCCTGCTGGACAGCCTACTTCCACAGTACAGCAAGCTGTATGGGACACCAGGGGAGCAGGTGAGTGTTCTGTGCACTGCCTTTCTGAATGTGCTGTTTGTCTGACTAGCAAGGCTGAGAGTCTGCACGCCACTGGCTAGCAGGCTCACTGAGTAGTTGTCACCCCCCATAGTGTGTAGTGACTTGCACTGGACAGGTATGGTGCAGTGACAGTGCATTTGAACATGGTTTTACTTCCCATGCAATGATACCATGTAGTGACGTCTGGCAAACTGTCCATGGTCAGCGTTGCACTGCCTGTGTACATCATGTGCCCCTGTGATTGAGACATGTATATACAACTGTGTCATGCACGGATATGTTGCATGTGTGGTAATGGCCTTTTCACTTTGTCATCCTGACAGGTTAATGCCCATCGGAAGCAGGAAATCTGGAAGGACATCGTCCGGGCTGTCCGGTCCGTGGGGGTCTACAAGCGCCGGATCCGCAACTGCCAGAAGAGGTGGCAGGACCTTCGGGGCTGGACCCGGAGGATTGCACGGGTCCAGCTGAAGCTGTCGCCTCCTCGCAGGAGGGGCGGAACACGGACCCTGACCCCCCACATGCTCCAGATCCTGGCGGTGGTCTTTCCAGACCTGGATGGGCAGCTGAAGGCCAGACAGCAGCAAGGAGGGGGTGAGTCAAAGACTGCACTGTGAACTCTGTATTACATGCTTTGTGCCCTCCTCTGGCCTGGTTCAACTGCCACAGTGCAGCAGTCATGTTGTCCAGGAGCCATGTCCCTCTATTGTGCACTGCCCACTGCTCATCTGATACCCAGGTGTGGCCCTTACAGTCAGGGAATTGTGTCACTTGGGACTGTGTCCTTGCAGTTTGCTTCACTAAAGGTGGGGGACAGCATCTGTTTCCCTAACTCTGTTGTGGGCATCATGGGTGGGTCCATTGTTCACACAACGCCTGGGTTTGGACATGTGATCTGCGTGTTGCTTTGATATGCGGTCCACTTGCTGAGCTGAGCCACCACATGTGCCTGGGGTATGTGGCACACGCCCATGCAGCGGGTGGGAACAATGTTTGTGCCCCAGGAGTGTGCAGATTACGTGTGTCACACATACATAGCCAGCTATCCACTGTCCAGGGCACATCCCTCATTCATGTGGAGCAGGACAGTCATGCCTACTCCAGGCCATGCAATGCACTCTGTACTCCCACTCCCGTGTATCAGCTGACACATTGTGCACAGTGATTTGACCCCTCCGGTGTCTGCCTCTGTGTCAGTGTGCTGTGGATTAGTTGCCAGGAATGCTGGGGTGTTTCTTGGTAGGGGCTCAGCATGCCCCTGGAGATGTGACCATAGGAGACGATACTTGTGTGTCACATAGGTGTTTGATCAGCTGCCCGTGCAGACTGGGGTATGCGAATGTGATGTTCAGGCAGCTGTTCCCCATTCACAGCAAATTGTGAGGGGCTCAGGTTCAGAGGGTAGTGTCACAGGTCTCCCATATGTCCAATAGGTGTGACCTGGACAGATGAGGGTTGAGATGATGTGTTGTGTGGGGGATGTACATGTGCACTTGTGCAGCTCCAGGACTTGCATTCCCCATGACCTACTATTGTGACACAGTGCATAGTGTTGTTGTCTGGCTGCCAAGTCATACATCACTGAGACAGTGATGTATGACTTAACAGTCATGCCTCTGCCATGGCATGTGTCAACTTATTTGTGGTCCTGCAGGGGAGTGACATGTGCTACATGCACACCATAGTGGCGCTGGCTATCAGGACATGGGTGCATCATGGTGTCTGTCGCTGGTATGCATCACATGCATTTCCTATTTGACTCTGGGCATCCCTTTCATCCGGAAACCTGTACTGACTCAGTGGCAAGAGCTGTGATGTGTCCACACCGTGTCCTCTGCACTGTCCAACTACTGTGTACTTGGTGCATGTGTCCACATGGGGTGTTGCAATCCAACAGACACCAGACAGATGGGTGCAAGGCCATGTGGGATGTGAGTGCCATGCTTGGCATCAGACTGACAATTGGCTTCTCCTGTTCAGTTAGGGCACTTTTAGCAATGTACAACTAATGATGCCAGGCCTTGCTCTGTGATGTGCTGTGCTCACAGTGGTGTGTGCGTTTGGTGCAGGTGACCGATGTCTGTCTGTTTCGCCATTGTTTGCAGATACATCCACGGCCACGGAAGGGGACAGCTCCACGGACCAGGAGGAGCCAGAGAGCCAGACTGGGTCAGTAGCCGAGGAGTGGTCGGAGGGACCCAGTGGCACGGAGGGCGAGGGGAGCCACACCGAGGAATCCTCAGCACCATCCACCTCAGCTGAGGACCAGAGCAACTCGGAGGATGACTCCCTTGTGGAGGCGGGTGTCAGCAGCCACCACACCCCAGCTAGTGTTGCTGTCCCCGCCACCACCAGCACCACCACCGCCCTCCCATCGGCTCCCATTCCCCAGGTCCGTGGAGGCTCCCATGTTCGGGAGCGTGTCTCCTTTGGCCCAGGCACCGCACCCCCTGCCCCTGTGTCCCCTGCTGCCCTGAGTGAGGAGTCTGTGTACCTCCTTCGCCAGCTCCATGTAGGGCAGACAGCCATGCTGAGTGTCCTCCATGCGCACACCGCACTGTTGACTCAGCTGGTGTCGTTCATGGAGGGCATCTCATCGTGCATGTCTGACCTACAGAGGGGCAACAGGTCCATGGACTCCTCCCTGACGGCAGCAGTGTCCCTCCTCAGACAGTCCCTCACCCCTCCTGCCTCTGCTCCATCCACACTCCCCAGCACCTTGCCCGTCCCAAGCACACACACACCGGCACAGGCACACACCAGCACACACACATCCAGCACACAGACACACACGCCACAAACTAAACGCACACGCACGCACAGTCAGGGGACTGAAACCAGACTCACAGGGGATGGGGCCCTGGTACACACACACGCATCCACGGGCACTGCGCAGTCCTCACTTGCCTCTCCCTCCAAAGCACCCTCCCTTGCCTCACCTGCAACCCCAAAGACCCAGCGCCTCTTCCTCAGTGACCTCGGCCTCTTCCCCTCCGATCCAGCTGCCCCAGCATCCAGGGGGAAGAGGAAGCCCCCCCACACGAAGCAGAGTGCCCCTCGCCCCCGGACACCCTCTCCCAGGCGCAGACAGACTGAGGCCCCCACCCGCAAGTCCCCCCGGAGTGGTAAGAGCAAGACCCCGCCGCCGCCCTGCAGCTCAAGCACCAGGTCACCTTCCTCCATCCCTCAGGCCCCCACTCCACAGGTGCCCCCGCCACACCCTGCCCCAGGTTCCCCCACCCACAGATATACCATCCACAAGAGGCTCCGGCCTTCTCCCCCTGCCACTTGCTCTCCCGGCACCACACCCCCCGCTGCGCTTGTCTGTGCCACTGATGTGGTGAGGGTGTCCTCCCCCTCTGTCCAGCCCACCTTGCCTGTTCCCCATTCTCCTCCCCTGGTGGTAGGCACTGCAGTGGAGTCCACTACCACCCTGTCTAACTTGGGCACTGCAGTGGCGGACCTGTCCACTCCATCTGCAGGGTCCACTGCAGTCGTGCCGGCACCCACAACATCTGAGCCATGCCCCCCAGTTGTGCCGGCACACACCATGTCAGACACCTCCACTGCAGTTGTCAGTGGCTCTCCAGCACCCACCACCCCTTCCCTGCTTCCTCCTGGTGAGCCCTGATCCTGTCCCTGCGGTGCCTGGCCTACCCCCCCGGTTGCCCCTCCTAGTGGATTGTCCCTGGTTTTGTGCAGGCATGTGTAGGGTGGCATCTGCCACTGTCACCCACTTGTGACTTTGTTGATGGACTGGCCATTGGCCTTTGTTTATGTTCTACCGGACTTCTACTTTTAATGCCACATATGCTGAATAAAGCAACTTTCTGTTCTCTAGTGCTTTTGCTTCTGATGTACATGATGTTGATGATGCTAACAATGCCCTTGCTGCAGTGATGGTGATATTTGGTCTCATGATAATGAAGTGTTACTGTGCAGGAACCCATGTGGTCCAGGGGTTATGGGTCCTATCCTGTGGTGTATCCATGTCATCCATAGCAGCATCTGAGGGTGTCATGTGTTCAGTATTTGGCAATGAGATTTCCTACTTAGATTGGCAACTTCACATCTGTGGCTTCCACCCCTGCACATCTGTTGTGCCTGCCATTGTTCTATTCGTCTACTTCCCTGACCGTGTGGCCATCTCCAGTGAACATGCAGGTTTGGGCATCAATGGGGAAGGACTCATCTGTGTTGTCAGTGCAACATTGCTATACAAGTGTGTTGGATCTGTGCTGATGATTCCGTTGGCACTTCCATGACCAGGCTGATGGGACGGGAGCCCTCATTTGTTGCTAATTGTTGATTGTGTGTCCCATTGCTGCCATGGTATGGTATCTGTTCGCCTCACATCTGCAGTCTCCACAGGGTATCTGCATGTGTGTGCCCATTGGTGCAAATATGTGGGTCTGCATTCGGATGGTCACTTCTGTCATTGTGTCATTGATGATTGTTGACGGTGTCAGCCCCCATGGGTGTTGTTTGTCTGCACATGGCCAAAGTTATGTCTTATTTGCACTGCAGGATTTGGCTCCCCCAATTTATGTTGCAATGGGACACATACACTACTTTGCCACTGATGTGTTTGTTGTTCTGTGACCAGGAATCATCCATGCAGTTTGGCAGTTGCACCTCTTACTTTGTCAACACTTGCCTTTTGGTCACTGTGATGATGGGGGTTTGGACCCCATTGCCACAATGTTCAAGATGTGCTGCAGCTATGGACCCCACACTTGCCTTTTGGTCACTGTGATGATGGGGGTTTGGACCCCATTGCCACAATGTTCAAAATGTGCTTCAGCTATGGACCCCACACTTACATTTTGGTCACTGTGATGATGGGGGTTTGGACCCCATTGCCACAATGTTCAAAATGTGCTTCAGCTATGGACCCCACACTTACCTTTTGGTCACTGTGATGATGGGGGTTTGGACCCCATTGCCACAATGGTCATGGCCTGCTTGCATTGTGGGTGCCACACACATATATGTGTGGCACATGTGCTAGGGGTCACATTGTATGTTCAAAGTCATGTTCGGTGTTGTAGGCATTTGACACAGTCTACACACGCTTGTCATGGTGTTGGGGGGATGTCTTCTTCTTGCATTCCCTAGTTTGTGGTGTGCTGGTTGTGTCATGCATTGTCCATCCTATGAGTGGGGGTGGTAGTAGTGGTAGGCATCCTGCCCCCTGGCTAAGGGTGGTGGTAGGCATCCTGCCCCCCTGGGTGAGGGTGGTAGTAGTGGTAGGCATCCTGCCCCCCTGGGTGAGGGTGGTAGTAGTGGTGGGCATCCTGCCCCCCTGGGTGAGGGTGGTAGTAGTGGTAGGCATCCTGCCCCCCTGGGTGAGGGTGGTAGTAGTGGTAGGCATCCTGCCACCCTGGCTAAGGGTGGTGGTAGGCATCCTGCCCCCCCTGGGTGAGGGTGGTAGTAGTGGTGGACATCCTGCCCCCCCTGGGTGAGGGTGGTAGTAGTGGTAGGCATCCTGCCACCCTGGCTAAGGGTGGTGGTAGGCATCCTGCCCCCCTGGGTGAGGGTGGTAGTAGTGGTAGGCATCCTGCCCCCTGGCTAAGGGTGGTGGTAGGCATCCTGCCCCCCTGGGTGAGGGTGGTAGTAGTGGTAGGCATCCTGCCCCCCTGGGTGAGGGTGGTAGTAGTGGTGGGCATCCTGCCCCCCTGGCTAAGGGTGGTAGTAGTGGTAGGCATCCTGCCCCCCTGGGTGAGGGTGGTAGTGGTGGTGGGCATCCTGCCCCCCTGGCTAAGGGTGGTAGTAGTGGTAGGCATCCTGCCCCCCTGGGTGAGGGTGGTAGTAGTGGTGGGCATCCTGCCCCCTGGCTAAGGGTGGTAGTAGTGGTAGGCATCCTGCCCCCCTGGCTAAGGGTGGTCGTAGTGGTAGGCATCCTGCCCCCCTGGGTGAGGGTGGTAGTAGTGGTAGGCATCCTGCCCCCCTGGGTGAGGGTGGTAGTAGTGGTGGGCATCCTGCCCCCCTGGCTAAGGGTGGTAGTAGTGGTGGGCATCCTGCCCCCCAGGCTAAGGGTGGTAGTAGTGGTAGGCATCCTGCCCCCCTGGGTGAGGGTGGTAGTAGTGGTAGGCATCCAGCCCCCCTGGGTAGGGGTGGTGGTGCGCATTCAGGCCCCTGTGTGCATATGTGGCATTGGTGATGGGCATCCCGCCCCTATGGTGCTGCTGTTGCTGGTGTAAGTATATTCAGCATCCCCGTGTGTGTGTGTGATGTGTCGTGTACGTGTTGTATGTGTTTTGTGGTTGGTGTCTGGCTTACCTTCTGCGCCGTACGCGTCCGTGCCTGTTCCGGTAGTAAATGTAGAATATTGGTATGATCGGGACGAAGGGATTCATGGTTGGTTCGTGTCGTTCGTCCTTCTCGTCGCTTCGCCTCGTCCCTTCGCCTCGTCCTCGTCGCTTCGCGTCGTCCTCGTCGGTGCCGTGTTCGTCTCGGAGCCGTGGATCGTGTTGTGGCGCGAATCGGAGCTTATGTGCGCCTCTCCCGGATGCTTTGACGTGCCGTGCGTAGCGACGGGTTCGGCGCGTACGGAAAGCGCATCGTACTTGTCCGGCCGGACGGGGCTGCATTTTTCCTTCCGTGCGACTCGATTCGGCGTTTCCGGATTCGCCTCGGTCGGAGAACAGGACCTGGTTTGGGTGAGTACGGCTCGGCCGGATTTTTTGCTGTTGTGCGCATCGTACTTGCTCGTTCGGTGTACTGTACAGATCGGTCGGGAAACAGGCTTTCGCATGGCTTTTTTCCCGACCGAATGGTATTGGGTGCGCCTCCGACCGAGATCGGAATCGGCCCCTATATTTTTCCACTGATATTTTTTACTTCTATATTTTTAACTTCGATATTTTGTCAGTGAACCCAGCTATTCGCCTTCGTAACTCTTTGATGTTTAAACTAATTTTTCATTTCTATCAGTTTTTAGAATGTGTACCAGTCTTTATTTTATTGATCGTTTTTTAAGTCTGTGTTTTTATGTGGAATGGATTTCTAGTGTATTTTGATCATATTATTGTTCTCCTTTTATGATTATTATTGAATGAGCAAATAAAGAAGATTGACTGCTGACTGGCCTTTAGCAATGCTTGTTTTAAATGGTCTAATAAACCTTTGCATGTCACCCTCAGACTAATAACACACAAACAGAACCTTGCAATTCTTGTGAACCCCTTAAAGGAAGGCATGACATATCCTGTCATTTTCCTCTACATTCACATTTCAATAGCAAAAATAGGCCTTCTGACAGAAAATGTACTAAAAGCTGCATACTTGTGGGTGCCCCAGAGCCATTAAGAAACATTTGCTTTCTTTGTGTTTCTTTGACTGACAAATTGTAAGAGTCTTAATTGGTACATAGTGCAAAAGATCTTATAGGGAGCTCTGAAGGGCAGTTGAGCCCTTATCTGGTTGCATTACGATTGACGCCACGGTCTTTTAACTAGTCTCTTAAGTTCAGCCTGTTTAATGCATATACTGGTGTGGTCTTGAAATGAAGTTTTAAGGCACGTTTGTTCAAACGGCTTATTTATTCATTTGTAGTATTTTTGTAAAGCATTTCATACCACCTAGGTAACAGAAACAGGAGGGAGATGAAAACTGTGACACCCCAGATGAATATGTTAGTGAATACCTTGTAGAGACTGATTAGAGGAGCTCATCTCCTTGGTGGTAGAAAAAGAGTATCAAAACTTTAAAAGTGCATGAGGCAGTTTTATTTACTTACTTTCAGATGAGGCTACCAGCATATTTTAAGGCATTTGATATTGGCGTATCCTTTCAGGATGGCAAGTTTCCAGTTCAAAACTGACAAATAGGCTGCTGCTTCTGACATCGCCCTAACCGCTCATTTTCTCCTTCAGATCAGGCTGCAAAAAGAACAATGAAAAATTATCAAGCTGCTCAGGAATCTCTAAACCAGGGGGCAGATTTACAAGGAACTGACGCATCTGCATAGATGCGTCAGTTTCCTTGCGTCAGCGCCAAATGTCCTTGCGCCACTATGGATGCACTGTATTTACAATACAGTGCTCCATGGCGCATGGATTAACAGATGCGTCAGAAATTCTGACGCATCTGTTGGCGCAAAAGTGACGCATTGCTGGAGTTGCTCATGAAAGTGACGCAACTCCAGCAATGCGCCACAATAGATGGGTGAGTCCCATTCAAAAAGCCCTGCGTCATTCCTTACGGCTGCTCTGAGCAGGCGTAGGGATTTTGACGCAGTGAAGGCGTAGAGTGACGCAGTGAAATATTGTAGATTTCACTGCGTCAGTTCTACATGGCTTTTTGCGTGGGAACGCCCACCCTGCATACATTATATTTGACGCAGGTATAATGTGACGCAGGGCTTTGCAACGTGACACATCTCCCTAAATGCGTCACGTTGTAAATGGGCCGCAACATTTACGCCGCGGCTGCATCACAAAAGTGACGCAACGTTGGCGCAAAAGTCACGCAAGAGGCTTGTAAATCTGCCCCCAGGTATCCAAGTTTAGGAATCACCAACCTATGCTGGCATTGATTAAATGGTCACTGCGCCATGTAAGACATTTTCTGCCAGTACAATTTCCTGCCGAACAAAATGTGCAAATGTTTGCAACCACGAAATTCGCTGAATTGTGCATGACATGAAATTCACATATGTCATGTTCATAGTAGAAATGTTGCATAAGTCTAGTCTGACAACAGAAATTCTTATGTCTCCCAGGATGAGGAGATATCCAAGGGGAAGAGACGTTATCACCAGGACCAGAAAAACAATAAGGGAAGGTCATGCCAGCGCGAAATGACTGCTTTTTTTTTTAGATTTGCAGGTTTACAGAATAATAAGGCTGTTGACCACAGTACCTCCAAGTGAAAGAGAGGTCAACCAGGGATTCTCCAGAACTAGGACTGGTGTCCCTAACCAGTAAGGTGACAGTCCTTGAGTTGACTCTAAAGTCCCACTGGATGCCTGACTTTTCTACATACTATATTTGTAGAGGACCACAGACTGATTACATTCTGAGACACAGGAGTAAGCATGACAAGTTCATGGTTCATGAACGGTGCATCTGTGGATTCATATGCCTTACAAGACTAGCAAGAGGGAATCATTTTGGTACCCATTGACTTTGGTATGTTTACAGGTTACAGACAAGGTGGAAAATGTTATGATGGGAGTATTTAAGGATATGACTATTGATTGTCTTGAAGGAAATGTTATCTTTTAGGTGAGCATGGTTGACAGTTGCTTATATTAGTGTAAGGTGCCTCACAGGGAATGTGCTTTAGGGGACATCAGTAGGACAGTAGCCTGCCAGGGGGCCATAAGAGAATGCAGGTTAAATCCAGTTTCTGCACTGAGATGTCTGTCAACAATACTTGACAGGTAGTGGTAGGAGACTCAGAATATGTGAAATCTTGTGGGGTCTTAATGAAGAGATAGAGGGCTCAAACTAGAGGAGGATTAGGCTCCAGAGAGGGACCTGCACCAGTAACTGGAATGAAAATCTGCTTTCTTGATAGGACTGCCCACACAGGATGGTATCTTATTCTCAGGCAAATACCTCTGAAAGGAATAAAGGGGGATATTTACAATAAAATGTCAGAGCACGGTGTTACTCTAAAATTGGTAACGCCATGCTCTGACATTTTTTAAACTCTGGGATGCGCTGTATTTACAAAAATATGGCGCACCCCTGCGTTTCCCCTAGCATTGGCACTAAAAAAGCTGCCAAGCTTCAGTGCAGGCACACTTGCACCATGTTGCAAGGGTGCCTGCACTGCAGGGGCGATTGTTTATGTGCAGGAAGGGACACCTTCCTGCACATAAAAAATCTTTATAGGCGATTTGCTGTTTCTATGTGTGCTGCAGAATGCAGCACACATAGAAAGAGCAAAATATGAGGAGAAATTAATAATTTCTCTTTGTATCGCCAGTCTAAGATAAGGTTTTACCTGGTCTTAGTTTTTGGTGCTGCCTTATCCTTGTAAATATGGGGCAGCGTCAAAAAGCAAAGGGTGTTGAGGTGGAACACCCATTGCAACACCCATTGCATGCCCCTTTGACACTAAGTAAACCGTGAAAGGGGGCCTTATTTACAAGGCAGCGTTAAGCCACGCTAAGTGGCTTAACTCCGCATTGATGACCCTTTACAAGCACAATCTGTCACTGTAGATGCTGGATGTAATTTGTTCAGTCAATGTTGCAATTTCTTTGCCTGTTGACTATTTCCATCTCATTCTGGATCAAACCTTCCTTGAGGAAATTGTGCATGAAACAAATTTGCATGCTGAACAGCTTCTGGGGGAGCATGGATGCAGTCTCAGGCCTCATTCTGAGGCACACCAGTGGACTCCCACTTCACTTGGGGAGTTGAAAAAATGGGCCTTATTCTTAACATGGGAAAAGGTCATAAATCAATCGTACAGTCGTACTGGTCTGTCATGGACATTTGTCTGCCAAATTTCCAGAAATGTTTACTCCTGGATAGAATATAGCAGCTGATGAGTCCTTGATCCTGTAAAAAGGGTGACTGTTATTCAGGCAGTACAAACTAAGCAATAGAGCTTGTTATATCAAGATGTACAAGTTGTGTGAGAACTCTAGTGGTTATTGTCAGAAATTGGGGTGTTGAGAGGGGTAGAAGCCCTACTCTGGCAACAACCACAATGCTTGTCAGGGTGAACCACAAAAGTCACAAAATTAACCTGCGTTTAGCCCTCTGGCAGCTTGGCTCAAAGCAGTCAGACTCAACTTATGTGTAATGTGTACAGTATTTAGGCAGCACACAAACAGTATGAAAGTGAAAACACAAAACAAGAAAATTCCCAAACAAATTTAGAAACATAGAGTAAATTTAAATATATAAAATGATACCAGAATGAACAAATGAACAAAATTCTATTAATAGGAGCTGAGAAATTGAGATTTTAGTGAAAATCGAAACCAGAAGCAAAAACAACCCCATGCAGTTATCTGTCGCACTCGACCCGGGGAAAGTAATAAGTTCAGTTTGACCGCCATACAGGGACCAGGTTAGTCCCAATGCAGAATTGCATTCTCAAGTCTGACATAAAGAGTTCTGTTTGCGTTGGGGAAGGTTGCAAGTTAGGGCTTTTGGCACAAACAGCAGGCTAAATGAGCAGGCGGTTGTTGCTGTAGCGCAAAGAGCCACAGTTTGCACTCGGGCCTCACATTGGTAGATAATCCGGGATGGTCACTGTCAGAGCAAACAACAGTTATTGCATGGCAGGTCATCACAGACAGTCACAGTCGTTGTGAAGAGCAGGTCTCACCGGTACTTCGCATTGGCGTTCATTGTGGGCGTCAGAGTTTTGGCATGAACAAGACCATTTGCGGTCGTGAAGAACCTAAACTTCATAATTTTAACCTTTTTCTTTAGGAGCTCTCACAGATGCCAGCCAAGAGTCCAGAACCTGTGAGCACTCTTGGGGATCAAAACTCTCTTTAGCAGAGTCCAACAGCAAGGCAGTTGGTCTGCTGGGCAGTTGCAGGGAGGCCTCTAGAAGCTTGTTGGTCCCAGGAGGTTAGTCATCTGACCCTTGAAGTCACTCTGGGTAGCTTGGGATCAAGGCAAGGAGATCCAAACGTCCTTCTTCACACAGCAAAGCAGTTTGTCAAGCAGAAGGGCAATCCTTTTTCTGAATTTTACACAGGCCTAGGAACATTCTGATGAGTGATTCTGAAGGTCCTATTGTTATTCCTGGTACCATCCGTTGTGTGGGGGAATTCCCCGAACTACCCACCAAATTGGTTCTGGTCAGCTCATCCCCTTTCCCTGGGTTTGGCTCCAAACTGTCTATGGTGACAAAAGGCAGGGAAGTCCTGATGTCTGGTTCCTTTGTGTATGCTGTGTGCAAGATCCTCCTTTAGAATGTAATACTTGCAGGGTACTACTTGTCCCCAGTCATTGTGGCAGGAAGACGCTATCCCAGCTATAACCAGGTCCTATTCTTCATTGTCTGGTCCCAATACACATTCTTGATGGAAGAACCACTAACAGGCCCAGGAAGTGGCAAACTCCCAGAAAGGCCTCAGAAACTTTTGGCAGTGAAAATGCCAACTCTCTAAAATGACCCAATTGCAAAGAGCAGGTTTTACTTAGAAAGATGTAAAAGACATTTCTATATCCTTTCCTTCCTTTTCTTCTTTTTTCACTAACAATTATTTCATAAATCACTGACAACTTCTGTTTCCCAAAATGTTTTTTTAAATAGGATACTACACTTATGTCCGTTGTCCTAATGTGGCTCTTTCTTCATTACACTGTAGAATATTTACTCCAAATAGATTGAATGTTATCTGCGATCTCATGCAGACACTTATTTATGAGTGTCTTTCTTCACGACTTTCAAGCTCTAGCTATCATCAAATATAGACCTTTTGTCTCATACGTGATATTTCAAGATGGCTGCCATAATCTACATTCTATTTCCCCTTTTTTAACTGTCTAGGACCTGAGTGCCATAAAGATCAATTTTTGTTTAGTCATTCAAGATTTGTTAACTCCAAATTAGTTTTTTATAATGACCAGTAGTTTCATCTTGGTATCCTTGAGTGAATCGTGACGACACTCATAAATAGTCTCATCCACCATTAAACTTAGGTTCCTATACCATTATAAGATGGCCGCCATTCTCATTCAATTTATCCATACACGTGCACGTCTATTAATGATTCGTCATGACACACAGAAGTATTTATATACTTCCAGGTCCCTCTTTCAACTTTACATTGGACCGGATAAGTGACATGCCCACCATTCTCGGTGAAGTAAGTGTTACTGCATCAGTGATTTTCTTTGCGGTTTGCAGCACTATCTCCCTTAACTTAGTTGTTTCTTTTCATTTAGCGTGATTTGTGCCCGTCTTTAAAGTAATACAAGGACCGCCCCGAATCGAGGGACTTCAATAAGCCCGATCATATTTTGACGAATTATTCACATGCCGATTAAGTAAGTTTGGGTGGAACAAAAAATCTTTTTTTGAACAGTACGGGCTAGAATTTATCGTTTTAGCTTACGCACTTAACATTACTCTATAATAAGGTTAGAATTTCAATCATCTTTTCCAGAGATTTATCATTGCTTAGATTGGTCATCAGGTTTTTTCCCAACTACAAAAATTGATTTTTCGACAATGCAGATTATTCCCTATCCATCACTAGGGATACGACTGTCATGATTAGGACGACTAAATCCAACAACAGACTTAGCTTAAGCCTGTTCTGTCATGAGTAACTATCTAAATAGTACATGACATCTTTTTACATTAGCAATTGTTTTGGTCAACTATAAGGCAAATTGTGCCATTTTTTATTGGGGTATGCCATGGACTTTTTACCGAAGTTTATTATTCAAGAATTGGTTAATTATTGTCACCACGAAACGCATACCTCTTTTTAACAATACATTTCTATTTTTTTCATAGATACTTGGAGCATAATCTTTTCAGTGCAAATTGAGTTGCACTCTATATAGACAGTTTTGGAACATATTCTGTATGTTCATTCTTCCCAAGTAAGCATTAAAACCTTTTTTTGAAAATGCACATGGTGGGTTAAGGTTCTTTCCACTCCTAGCAGAGCATGTTCTGTTAATTAAATAATATAATTTTCTAATTCACAAGTCTTACTGGATTTGTATTCGTGGGCATGTGAATTTTCCTTCTTTCACTTGGGTGTACATTCTTTTTGTCTATTGATGTCTTCTACTGGCACACATACATTTCATTGGATTACTTATATCTATAGGGGTCATCAGTTCACATGTGAACACCTTGTCCTGAAGATGGCCTTGTAGATGATACAAGATAAGACCGAAATGTCGACATTCTCAACCCATTTTCATCTATATTTGTATATAGGAGCCGTTTACTGTATTTCAATTATGTTTTCATTTTCATTAATTGCAAGAAATGGGCTTTTACAAAAGTGTTTTTGAGAAAAGATTTGTGTAAAATTAAGTGTCCTTCTCAGCTGCTTTTGTATATGTGAAACGCTTTATGTACCCGTATTTGCTCCATTTATATAAATTTGTTTTCAAAAAGTATACACCCACTTTTGTATTTGTAATTTTTGCCCCCTTGTTTTGTATCTCTTTCTTTGATAAGTTCATTCAGAATTGCTATAATTTATTTGTGTAATTTATTTACAAGAGGCCAATAATAAGGGCTTTCATAATTTGTTTTGAACTATTGAATAACTTTGCATATATAAAAAAATCCCTTGTGGGCACCATTACCCTATACTAACTCTCTAAAAGAGGACATTTTAAAATTACAATCTAAAATACAACTTCATCATTAAAGAGGATTTTAAATTACAGTTCATTTGAGTGTAAACATAATGTCTCTATCTGCTATCAATTTGAAGTTAGCACTTCATCAAATGTAATACGGTAACCCAGTGTTAGCCTATGAGAGACACAGGCCTTTCAACAGTGAAAAACAACTTTAGGAGTTTTTCACTGTTAAGACATGTAAAACTTAAGCAAATGAATTGCTTTTTAAATACCATGCACCCTGCCCTATGAGCCTTTAGGGCATTCCTTAGGGGTGACTTATAAGTGTTAAAAAATAATATTTAGGACTAGAAAAAGGTTTATTTTGCCAGGTCCAAATGACAGTTTAAAACTGCACCACAGGCTGCAGTAGCAGACCTGACACATGTTTTAAAAGACTACTTGAGTGGATGGCACAATGAACCCATAAGTAACATTTAAATTATAGGCCCTGGGTGCATGTAGTACAATTTACAAAGGACGTCTATGCAAAGTAAATGTTCCAATCACCCTGAGTCCTAAAAGCCAACAAAAGGGGGTTCAGCAAAGGTAGGCAGGGGAAAGAAAAAGCTGGGGTAACCTGGCAGAAAGGGCCATGTCCAACAGTTACGTATACTGCCTAAGAGTACATAATGACAAGGACTCAGCTATAAATCCTGGTTACACTTCCACATTAGAAATTAGTGAAAAGATTGTTTGGGAGCGTGTCCAACTGCTCCTTCATAAAAGTTATAAGCTTTTTTTGGACAACTTTATTAAGGACTTAAGTTGTTCAGCATCCTGTACAAAGCTGGTACTGTAGCTTGTTGTTAGAAATGGGGGTCTCTATTGGCAGCGGTAGATACCTTTGTACAAATAGGGACCCTTCTTCCTAGTCAGGATAAGGGAGTTACACTCCTAAAATAACCCCTGCTCACCCCCTTGTTAGCTTGGCACAAGCAGTCAGGCTTATCTTAGAGGCAGTGTGTAAAGCATTTGCACATAACCAACAGTAATACAGTGTAAACACTACAAAAGGACACCACACCAGTTTAGAAAAATATCCAATATTTTTATATACTCAAGACAAGACCAAAAACGATAAAAATCCACAATACAGTATTTAGAAATCTTCAGTTATCAAAATAATCTTGAAAAACAGTTCCTTGAAGACGATAGCTCCCTCTGGGGCTATCATGGCGTCGTGAACAACAAATCCAAACAGTTCTGGCTGACCGCGGCATCGCGGGCCAGCTACGGTGTCGGGAAGACCCGCAAAACAGTACCTTTAGAAATGCAGGGCGTTGGCGACCTCTCGTTGATCTTCCAAAAGCACGGCATCCGCAGGCGTCGGTTCCGGAGGTTGGTGCGGGAGTCGTCGGGCCCTTAAAGTCACACGCGTTGCAGATCGAACTCCTCTCTGTTGAAGTCAGGAGCGCTGGCGTCGGCAGGCGTCGGGTGCTGCGGTGCGAAGTGCAGCGGTGCGGCGTGCGATGCCTTCAGGTCACAGCGCGAGCAGCGGCTCGGTGGCGGCGTCAGATGGCGTCATCGGTGAGACCAGGGTCGCGATGCGAAGTGTGCGGTGCTCATCGCAGTGCTGGCAGGTCACGGTGCAAGCAGCGGCGTCGTCGTTGCTGAAGCGCTGTCGTTGGCTGACGAACTGGAGTCGATGGCGCCGGCGTCGGTAGGCCAAGACTGCGGTGCGGGATGAGGGCTGTGCGTCATGTAACTTTACAAGCAGTGCCCTCGAACCACGGTGCAAGCAGCGGCGTTGATTTCGGCGTGGAGCGTCGTCGTCAGGGATACCAAGGCGGCGTCGTGAAGCGATGCGGAGTGCGGTGCCCACAGGTCACGATGCGAGCAGCGGCTCAGTGGCAGGCGTCGTCGGTGAGACCAGGGTCACGGTGCGGCGTTGCGGCGTTGCCCTCTGCGGTGCCTTCAGGACACGGAGTCGGCAGTGGCGTCGTAGACGGCGTCGGGTTCCTTATTCTTCTGTTGCAGCACAAAACACACAGTTCCCAGTGCTGAGGGCAGAAGAGCTTGAAGTCTTTGCTGTTCCTGAGACTTCTTGAACAGGGGGCAAGCTCTACCTCAAGCCCTTGGAGAAACTCACAAAAGTAGATTGCAGAAAGTTCAGTCCAGTCCTTTCACTGCCCAAGACAGAAGCAGCCACTGCAGGCCAACACAGCAAAGCACACAGCAAAGTGGTAGTTCCTCCTCACAGCTTCTCCAGCTCTTCTTCTTGGCAGTCTTCTTGGTCCAAAAGAGTTCTAAAGTTCAGGGGTTTGGGCTCCACTTTTTATAGCCCAAAATCCTTTGTCCTCTCAGGCAGAGAGTGTCTGTGCCCAGCCAGAACCAGTTCTGCCCTCTCTGGTGTGGCCTCCTGGCAGGAGGTGGAGAAGGCATTGTCAGAGGCAGACCAGGCCCATTCAGGTGCAAGGAAATCTCCTCCCCCTACTCTAAATGCAGCCCAGGTCTATTCAGCCCTTTTCTGACCCACCTAGACTATCTGGAGCCTCTGCTGCTCCCCAGCCCCTGCCATCCAAAACCCAGACAGTCAATCCACAAACCCAGCAGAGGCCTGCTGGGTGGCTGAGCAAGAAAATACCTATTTCTAAAAGTGGTATTTTCAAACACAGAATGTAAAAATCACCTTCAGGCATACTAAACTTTATTTTCCTACCTAGTTCCCAGGGCCAGTTATGTTTATACGATGTTATAAACAAACTCCCCATTCTGTCCTATAGGGAACAGGTAGCCTTGCAATAGTGAAAAACAAAATTGGCAGTAATTCACTATCAGGACATGCCACACACACCAGGGCATGTCCTACCTTTCACATACACTGCAACCTACCCACAGGGGTATCTTGGGCCTACCTTAGGGGTGACTGACATGTAAGAAAAGGGAAGGTTAGGGCCTGCAAGTGGGTGCACTTGCCAAGTCGACATGGCAGTACCAGACTGCACACAGGCTCTGCAATGGCAGGCCAGAGTTACATTTACGGGCTGTTTGTGTGGGTGGCACAATCCAGTGCTGCAGCCCACTAACAGCATTTGATTTACAGGCCCTGGCACACTCAGTGCACTTTACTAGGGACTGACACATAAATCAAATAGGCCAATCATGGAAACACCAATCCATAACACATTTTACCACAGGAGCACTTGCACTTTACCACTGATCAGCAGTGAGAAAAGTGCGCAGAAACACTAAGCCAGCAAAAACAGAGTCAAAACCGTGAGGTCAGAAAGCAAAAACTCAGGGGAAACACGCCAAAAGATGCCAAGTCTAACACTTGTCGAACAATTTGAAGGCACCACAAGATGCTGCAAAGAGCCCAGAGCACTGTGTTGGAGTCAAATTCTTAGACTGGCGGAAAGTATATGTGCTCATGAAAATACATGATCAGAGCACTTCTCTGTGTGGGTCAGATGGCAGAAGTTCAGTAGCCCAACTGTATACTTGATTACAACATTTACATGGGCTTAGTGGATAAAAACTACCAGGTTCTTCAACCAAATAATGTGTCATAAAACGTGCACATAGTACAAAAAGTTGGTTACTTACCAGATATAATTGGTGACATATACTGTGTATATTGTTCACCGTCAGACCACCATAGGAAGACTGATGATTTTCCTCGAAATTCAGTTGACTGTAATTGAAGTCTTACTGCTGTTGAAGTAGTAGCCTCTACATCATCTACTGTGGAAGAAGTTGCAAGGCTGAAGGATTGGCACATTGGTGAACGTATTCATCGATACAGAGTTTGGTCTCACAATGAAAGAGAGGTGTTATTACTGTCCCAGTGCCCATGTCAGCCAAGGCTATGTCTTCCAACTTGATTCACTTTTAATAACACAAGAGTGAAGTTTTTGAAAATTGACTGAAGTGGAGCTGTGAGGCTGATAGTATGTTCCTTTAAATGTCTGTGCATAAATACATACATACTTTCCATGGCCCACTACTTGACTCTGCAAGCAGCCTTTCAAATTGTTCCATCTAGTTTGGAAACTCTTTGCATAACCTAAAGTGTGTTTAAAAAGCACACTTTCACCTAAGGGCTCAACGTAAATAATAAATGTAGAATTCTCTGTGTGCAAGGTTCTTTACCTCCCCTGCGCCACAATTTAGGTACCAGCTTGATGATTTTAGCATACATCATCAATTGCTCTGCTGGGTTACTACTGTACCTCCGCAATCCTGTCAACAGTTTTAGTGCCCTGCCATCAAGTAGCTCTCCTACTGTGAACACTCTTGCAGAGATGGAGGTCTCCAGTCTTTCTGGTCCCTCCTGGCCCTGCAACCAGGCAATCCCAGGATCAGAACTTTCAAGGCATGCACTGCTTTCGAGTACGTTCCTATTAAGCATCTTGTACAACAATATTCAACCACTCTTAACAATCTAGGCTTTCCTGTCTGACTTGATGCTGCCACAAGGAGTCTAGAAAGGTATCCCAATTGCATATATTCCATTGTTAAGACTGACTTAGGTAAAGGAGTACCAAGCAGCCATCTTGCTACACACTGAAGTTGGGCAAACAATATAATATAGTTTGTAATCTGGATCCCTGAACAGCTCTTCTATGGGGGCAACTGAAGTTTCCATATGACTACTCTAAGCCTGTCTGAGCCTGAAATCAATTAGAGTAGTATGATATCCATCTTTTTTTTTTTTTTTACAGAGTTTTATATAGCGCGAACTTGACCAGAAGGTATTGGGTATCAGAGCCCTTTACACGAGCACCAGATGCGTTACAAAGAGAACCACATCCGGTGGTTCTCTTTGAACCACTGGATCAGAACCTGGACTAGCAAGTTTGTGAAGTAGCCCACTAATCATAGCATCATTACAATTTTATCCAGAGCTATCGTTCCCATTACTAATATAGGCAACATATTCTAGGAAGGAATGCAGCTACTGATAGTTGCCAGTGCTTTTCCGATGTTCCCCTCACAAATATCCAATTTTGATCTGTGCATGTATACCCCTAGGTATATGAAAGTGACAGGCTTTAAAGTCAGAGCCCGAGTAAGCACACGAATATCACACATACCTGTTTCTTGTCTAATTAGGCATATACATCACTTAGATCAATCCACTGTTAGGACCGATAATTTCCTAAATACTTCCTGATCTGAAATCTACGTGTCTAGTTCTGTCTACATGTCTCTTAAATAGAGTAACATGTCATCAGCCAGATACAGAGATACAGAGAGAATCATTCTTGCCATTTGGATGTCTGTGTCTCTGTCTGTGCATAGTATGACGTTGGCAAAGGGTCCCATTGCCAAATCGAATACCATAGGTGTTAATGGGCATCCCTAAAGTGTCCCCCTCCCCACTATATGAATCGGAAATTATGTTTCCCATGTCGACACTCGCAGTTGGTTTTGTATAAGTTAAAGTGATCCATCTTTGCACTTCTGACCCTAAGGCCATGTACATGGGGGCATGGAGCTCTCCTCTCTCTGTCCAAGTTAGTCAGCGTAGAGCAGTAAATCACAGGTATTTATCAATTTGTGCTTGTCTACACCCGCTGTTTCCATTTACAAATCTGAATAATATTAGGAAATTCCAGATTCATTACCTGTTGGTCAGCATAAGTGTTTCTACTGCTCTCAATTGGGGACACTATTTTTCATTTTACTTAAACAAGCTATCTGTTTCATGGACCTGTTCTGGAATACTGATGTAGGTTCAGTGGCAAAAGGGCCTAAAATAGCGTTATTTTGGCGTGGGCATGAAGGGTACTAGAGATACCACATTCTGCATTTCCTACTTAAGTACCTCTCTCTCCTCTTCAAAGGCAGTCTGGGAGAGGGGGAGCTGCAAAACGTCAATGTATGATGTATGGAAGAGTTCTTTAGGAGGACCCTTCTTCTCTGGCTTTGAAGGCCACTTGAAGATTTCTACAAGGGCGAGGGTTGTTACCTCTGGAACCACACTTGTGGGGGTCTTGAGGACAGTGGCGGCCTGTGAACTTTGAAAGTGGAGAGGCGCTCCGTTTATCCCAGCAGACTGTAAATTTGGCAGCCATGGAAGGCAGATGATGCATTCCAGGCCTCTAAGGCTTCTTGACAGACGAGATAAGGTGCACTTGTACGCACTGTTTTCAGCTTGGAGTTTCACCCAGGGGTGTCTCTCGGGTACGGCTGCATCTGGTGAAGGAAGAAGGGAAATACGAACCCAGCACAGGCCGAAGGAAGCAGTACTTGAAATCCCGCCCCCTATTCCCATAGGCTGACATTATCAAGGGTCAGCCAGTCAGAGGAGGAGACAGAATCCTAGAAGGATGTTCTGAGCTACGTCATAGATCCGGGCAAGCCGAGTATTCGACCGAAGCCCTGAAAAAACTGCTGCTTTAGGCAGCGCCTGCTTGCTTTCACCTCTACCTCACAGACGCACACTGCGCATGTGGGATTTGGGTGGTATTGAAGTGGTCCACCTCACAAGCGCAGCATGTGTTTGTAAACGGTTTTGCTGAACTGCTACCAGACTGGACAGTAGAAGTGCCGCAGCCTCAGACCAGTCTTTCAATCTCCTTCTACTTCCTCTGAGACTCGTGGTGCTCCGCCCCCTACGCCCTCATGCAGGAACCACCCCTGCTTGAGGGCCCACTCCAATGGTCTGGAGGCCCTCTTGCATATAAACATGGTGAGGCAGTCAGAACTATTGATAAACCAAACCCAACTGGTTCCTCTTGTGCCTGGCCAAGCACACAATCTTGCATTTCAGCTTGTGTACTATTTTTGTCCCTTTTTAATCCTCACAGTTTTAACTGTGGCACCTAATATATATTGTTTTATATTTTGGTGAAATCTGTCTCCAGTACTGGATCGGCCAGTTTAAAAAATACATTTCAAATCTATTCGTGGTCATGGTCAAAAGGGCTAAGAAGTCTGGGTTTTAACAGTCTAGGTCCTTTTGAATTACAAACAGTGCGGTTAGTTTGATTCAGAGGGTTGCATGTATTTGGCACACAAGATACAATTTAAATATCGCAAACCATCATCTAGAGATTCCTTGTCAACGTGATAATGAGGCTGAAAGAAAGTCGTATTTTCTTTGCCCAATCTTTTGTTATGAATACTGTAAGATATCTTTTGTGGACTTTTGAAAATGCCAAATGGAGAGAACTGCTCAGAAGTAAGCAGTTTTTTTTTTTTTTACTACTCAGTATTTTCACGTTCGCGCTGAAAACTCAAAAGAGCAGAAGTTACTGTAAAGCGGGGGTAGGCACATGGTTCACCGTTCATTGGGCAGACTATCAACTCGACGCCTCCGGACGACGCTCTATTCCCATTTTAGGGAAAGAAGCCGTTCTCATCGCTCACACCGACCTGGGGTTTGGCACGAGATTCCGTGGCTTTGGGGGCCGGCTTTCAAGTGAAGTGGAATTGCAGGGCCCGCGCTTTCACACACCCTAGCAAGCAACTGCGGTTCACGTCCCTCCAAAGATCCGCTGCCAAAATCCAATGTTTCCAACAGTCTAATTGCACACTGCTCCATCGAGTGCGTGTTTTCCCCTGGGAGAAATTACAGGGCATTCTTTGGCCGTGTCCTATGTTTAGAGCGTACAACAAACAGTATTGTTGTGCTGTGTGCTTGACGGCTCCTGTGAAGAGCTGCACCTTCTGAAGCCGGCGGACAAATATTAAAAGAAAACAAAGCAGCAGCCAAGCTTCAGTGTTTGAATAAAAAGCACATTTTGACAGGTTGCACGCATCTGAGAGTTCACTAATGAACATTAGGTACCCATAAATACACTGTTTTAGCCTGAGAATCGGGAGGGACCGTTACTAACTCACTAAATAACATTACAGCAGACCCCAAGAACACACTGCACAGTTTTTTGTAGGCCGCATATAATGTTTTGTGGTATCCAAGGCGGCCAAAGTTGCCAATGTCTATCACGGATTGAATGAAGGCCTCTCTTATTCTTTGTGAAAAGGAAAGCTTTGAATACATTTCAGTTTCTTGAGAGTTTTGACTGTCCAGGTTGAGTTCTGAATTCAGCATCATACTGACATCCCTAACATTTGTCACTGGGTTAGGGCACTTGCCCATTGAAAGAGGCCATAGCGGAGGTCGCCAAAGTTTAAGTTTGCTTTGCATACATAGTAATTCAGACTTTCACAGGTTTAGATTAGAACCACACAACAATTTACTACTTATGTTGTGGGAGTCACTCCCTGAAGTTGGTTGTCTGGCTCATATATCAAATTAATTACAATATGGGTATCATCAATATGCTGTCACATTTACATTTTTGAGCCAATCACTTTTAAACAAGTATTGGAGAAGAAAATCATGATGCATCATACTTCCCTACTAAAGATGAGAGATTACTCATATTGTGTTGGAACTCTTGCTGGTTTAAGGCTTGGTGCTTTGGTCTGGGAAGCTAGTCTCCTGGTTTTCACTCCTAGATTTAATCTAGTCCTTGGTCTGTTGTGATGTCCTCCATCCTGCAGAGATAAGCACAAGAGTCTGTTGCTCAGTAGCTGTGCAATTCTGGAAGCAAAGAATCACAAAGATGCCGCAAAAGAGTCCCTACTGCCTGGACTACCTTGGAGTTAAAGACAGAAAAGTATCACTTGTTTATCATGTGTGGAAAGACCAGAATTTGTGTGTACGAAGCCTGAGGGTTTTTAAATCAGTTCTGAAGTCTTTTAGAAAAGCATCAAGGTGACCAATCAACAACCACCCAAATATAATTTTGTTTTAATATTACCTCTGAAAATTCTTAATGTTTGTGGGAGAACCACCCCAGGTCACATGACACCTAATGGCACTGAGAATGCTTGGTCCTTCCCAGATTGACTGCAAGCATTAATTTATGCCCAGGACAAAATTATCTGAACTTTTACAGCCCACCTTCTGACCCTCTGTCAGCACTGGGAAGGAACCCGCGGCATGCAACTACAATTTATCATCCATTAGCAACTAAAAGACACCACCTTCCATTTGCAGTTTTTACTCTAGATTTATGTCTTCAGTGGGGGCTCCAGCAGCGCTTATCCAAAACGATAGGGCGGATCAAACTCAGCTCAAATTTTTGTAAGGCCAGGTTGATTTTTGGTCCATTCTGACGACAAGCTTCTTGACCAGCTAACTCTCTTCACAATTGTTCACTTATTGGTAGGTCCAACTTCAGACCTTGATTTTGGTCAAAGTCTCTTGAGAAGTCTTAGTAATTCTTCTGAGATTTTGTCCTTTCCCATTAGTAAATGGTTGGACCCAATGACTGAAATAGGGAATATTTTATTTTTATTTTTGTCTTTGACATTTACAAGATGATTTTTTTTGTATTTTCTATGTTATGTTATGCTATTCAGATTCGTAGAGCACACTGCAACCCGGGAGGGTATCACAGAGCTTAGCAGGTGTGTCAGTCTAGCCAAACCTAGGGCTTAGTTGGACAACTGGAAAAGACAGATCTTCAGCTTTTTATGGAATTCAAGAAGTTAGAAGGAGGCTTATATGTCTAGTGGCAGGTTGTTCCAAGCTTTAGGCACAATGTAGGAGAAGGCTCGACTGACGAATCTGGCTTTCCTTATGCATGGTATGTGTCCAAAATGGAGTCCAGACAAGTGAAGGGGACTGGAAGGTTTGTGAAAGCAGATGCAATTTTTGGTATGGTGGGCCAGTGTTATATGTAGCGCCTTGAAATTGTGGGTGAGAAGTTTGAATTGTGCTCATTTGTGTATGGGGAACGAGTGAAGTTCATTCAGGTGTGTTGTGATGTGAGTGCGACATGGAAGGTTAAGAGTGATTCTGGCCTCTGAGCTCTGAATGATCTGCAGCATTCTGGTCAATTTTTGGTGATCACAGCATTGAAGGTGTTCCTGTAATCCAACTTGCTTGTGATGAGGGTGTGTGTGACGGTTTTCAAGATGCTGATTGGAAGCCATTTAAAAAACTTCCTCAGCATCTTCAGGATAAGGAAGCATGAGGCGCTGATGGCACTGCCTTGGGCATTCATGTCAAATTTCCTGTTGGTGACGATCCCGAGGTTCTTGGTGTGGGTGAGTGCCAGTTCCACTTCTGTTGGCCACCAGGTGGATTCCCATGATGAAGTGCTCTTCCTGAAGATCACAATTTTGGTCTTGGCAGTGTTCAGCTTTAGACAGTTGGTCTTCATCCAGTAGGCGATTTCAGTCATGAAGGCATTAAACTTTATCCTGGTAATGGGCATCTTGCCCGTCAGGGAGAGAATGAGTTGTGTGTCGTCAGTGTAGGAGAGGACTTTGATGTTGTGAGAGCAAATGATGCTGGCATTGAAGAAGGTCGGGTCCTGGGAGGATTCTTGCGGATCTTTACAGACGAGGTTGCGGGCATCTGAGGAGTATGGTGCCAGGATGACTGGCTGAAGTGAGAAAGTAGCACATCCATCAGAATGAGTGTTCTTGGGTTCTGATGTCATATAGGTTTTGAATGAGGATGGGGTGGGTGACCGTGCCGAATGCTGCAGAGAGGTACCAGAGGATGAAGGCCACCTTGCCTCTTCCATCCATAATATTGTGGATGTTATTTGTGGTGGTAATGAAGGCAGTTTCCATGCTGTGATTGGTTCTGAAACCAGACTGAGTGGTGTCTAGGCGTTGGTGATCTTTGAGGTAATCAGTGAGACCTCTGTTGGTGGCTTTCTGTAAGACCTTGGCTGGAAGGGTAGCAGGGAGATCGTTCTGTATATGACACGCTTTGAAGGGTCAGCAATGGGAAGACAGTTATGTGTTGGGAAGGCCACGGATGAGGAATTTAGAATGGTGGTGAGCATTTTGGAAGAAGTAGAAATAAGTGGAAAAAGTATTAGATGAATTAAATTATTTACATACATAGAAACAATCACTTATTAAAAAATAATAAGTTTAGTTCATCTACATGACATGAATTTAATGTATGTTAACATTGAAAGTGGTTTTCAAAAGACTGCAGTCATATTTAAGTCCATATCTATGCAATAAATCAATGTTGTGAATGCCAGGCTCTTGAGATGAGAGCTGCTTATAACATCCAAAAGTATTCATCTGTCTAATAATTATTAACATAAAATTAAGTCAACATTTGATTAAAAACTATATTGCTAAGTTTTACTGTTGACAGTGAGACTGCATATAGGATGTGAAGAACTTTCAGATGAACGTCCTTAATGGGTATTTTCTTTTCCATTACTGTGAGGTATTTGGTGAACCTGCAGTTTAACTGGGTGTTGGAGCCATCTAAGCAAACAATCATTTCTTGATGACAAGTTTTAATTTTCAACGAGTTCAAAAGTGATTTCAAAAGGTGGATTCTATTGACCTTAAATATGGGGTATGTGCATATAAAATGAAGTGATGTTTCTAAATGGTATTGGCAGAATTTACAGCTTGGGTTACAGTCTTTTGGCTTTTATTAAGGCGATCCATCCTTTGAGGAAATTACCCCAATTGGTGCTGCAGAAATGTAATTTTTTCTCTAGCTGAGTAAATTTTCTGCATGTTGTCTTGAGGTCTGAGTTGTTTCTATGAATTAATAACAGACTATGCGCGAGAGCGTTTGCTAAAAAAGCATTTTCTCCTCAACAAAGAAAAGTCTTTTAACCAATCTGCTGCCAAAATATTTGAATAATTTATGGCTTATTTTGCCGCACAACAGGTCTTGTGAGCCCAACGTATTCAATGAAGTGGTTAGTAGGTCAAGACATGGATTTCTCTGCATGCCAATGGTGTTGGAAATTTCAAGCCAAGTGTAATAACTTAAAAATGTAGTATTAGATTGTTTCATGTTATTCATTAATTTAACAAATGCTAATTGCCTTATAATCAACTGATTCTGGAGCCAAAATTCCAGCTGGGGTTGACCTTAGGAAGAGTTTGATGGGAGGCAGAAGATGTTTCTGTATATTTTTGTGATTGTTGTGTTAAAAAACAGGCAATATTAGTAAGAAGTAGAGCTAGGCCATAGTTTAAAGCTGGATCTTATTAGCATTTAATGATTTTCAGAAATGGTTACTGTAGTTGAAAGTGTAACAATTTAAATGCGTATATCAGGACATTTGCTTTTGCCTTCAAGAAGGCTTTATGCTCTTGAAAGATGCCACTGTGAGCAAACATAATGGCCAGATATTTATATGATCTTACAATTTCAACCTTATGTTTAATAATGAACCAGGACCCTTGTTTCATTATTTTCGATTCTACCATCATGATTTTAGTTTTGTCCAAATTCTTGTCGGTACAATAAATTCTCAATTTGTCCAGTAATAGTTGTAAGCCGATCAGGGTTTTGCTCATTAGTAAAGTAGTATCCGTAAGTAGTATTGTAAGATTGGTAGATACATTTGAGCTAATTTTAGTATATCTGATTTTACTTTGTTTTGGGTGCCTGTAAGGTTTGGTGTGAAGAGGTTGGAAAGTGTGGGATCCAGTATACAACTCTGTTTAAGCCTGTTTGAGGTGTAGACACGAAATTGAACCTTGATCTCAGATTTTGATTCTGACCCATGTCTCCATATATAAGAGTTGTATAACCTTCAAAATTTGGATAGGTATCACAGTTTAGACAGTTTTGGCCACAGAAGCTGGTATGATAATTTGTCAGAAGCCAAATTAAGGTTGAAGAAGCTAGAAAACAAGGTTGTTGTTTTTTACATGGTTTTTGAGATTACGACTGAAAATGTTTGATAATTTCCCAGACCACGTTGAAAGCCAGTTTGTGTCAAGGAGATTATCTTCTGATCATCCATCCACTCTTCTAGCTCTTGTAATAGTTAGAAAAGTATTTAGATTCTGTATTAAACAAGGCTACTAACCTGTAGTTTGAAAGGTTGGCTGTGTCATCCTCTTTTGTCAATTAGCTGCAAGGTTGAGCTGTGCCAAAGTTCTGGGATTGTTTGAAAATAAATACATTAGTTGAAGAGTTGGGTAAACAAGGTTGACTTAAAGCAATGATTGAGTTTGAAAAGAGCAGCTGGAAGGCCATTTGCACCCAGGGATCATCTGTTCTTCCATTTTTAATAATTGCAGAGATTTCCTTGATGGTTTCCCATTCAATTTATTCGAGGCTGCACCTTATTCATCAGTGATTTGCTGTTTGCTGTTGGTGAAAGTTACTGTTAGCCAAATTTTGGGGTCGCTCAATTGTAAACTGTTAATTGTAAACAGTTATTGTCAGGTTGGGTGTCGTATAATGATTGAAGGAAGAGAATCCTGTTGTTTTTAGTAATACTTTGTGTGTTGGGTGCGTGATAATTATAGGCTGGTTAGTTGATAAGGGCCCAGAATGGTTTTGTGTGATTTTTGTTGCAGGTACTTGGTAAGATGTTTCTGAATTTCTCCTGTGACAGTTAGGGGGCGATTACGATGGAGGTCATCGTCAGTTTAAATTCTGACTGGCTGATTATGTATCAGCCATTCGGAATTCAAGCCGGCCAGTCATTCCGGCTGGATTCCGACTGGCTCAAGCAGCCCCTCGGCCAGTCTGAACCGGCCTGTAATCCCAAAGAGTGGGCCTTTCCGCCCTTGGGATTACGATGCATGGTTTCCAGCATGGTTTCCATGCCGGCCTGTCCGACATGGAAACCATGTCAGAAAGCGTGTTTGGGGGACCCCAGCACGGCCCCCTTGTGTTTGCGTCCTCCGGTTGGGGGCCGAAGGGGGCACCTATGGTGCCCCCCTGTTCATCCCTGCACCCCGAGGCAGGCACCTTGAGGTGCCTGCCACGGGGAGCAGGGATGAACAGCTCCTCCTATTTCCCTATGGGAGCAATCTCCCATAGGGAGATGTAGAAATGTGACTGAACAGTGTTCGGTCGCATCCTAATTAGGTGGTCGGGACCGCCGACCGGAGGTCGGTCGGTCCCAGGACCGAGACAGTGTTGGGTGGACTTAGGCCTGCCCAATATCGTAATTAGGCCCTAAGTGTGCTTTCCAAACTGTTTTCTTGATTTTTTTTTACTTTTTTGAGTCTGCTTTGAGTTGAGTGGGCATTTAGTCATACTTCTTATTTCCCTGCAAAGCTGTTTATTTCCTTTTAAAGTTCTTTGCTTAACCATCTTTTCAAGTGGTGTTGGTTATTTTGTTTGGAAGGATTTGGGGTGTCATTGAGGGGTTGTTCTGACCAAGTTGTTGTAGGAGCTTAGGTCTTCAACATATACATTGTTTCAATGCTTTCCTTTCTCAGACATTGAAGATGAATTTTGCACACAGGTACTCTGACACGGTGATAGAGACATAGGAATATTAGCACTGGGACCCTGACATACTAACCTTGGCATTTTGCACACAAACCCCTCGACATTGACTCAGACAATGGGACATGAATACTGTACCAAAACAACAGGCATATAGACATGGGCATGGATTCTGGAGAATGGATTCTGGGACTCATATGAACACTTGGGCATTGACATTGAGACAAGCGCATGAGGTAAAGCACACTGGGTCATATGCTAGTATATGTACATTGGGAAAACAACAGAAATATGAAAACAGATACACTGAGAATAGAACACTGTGACTTATTCATGTGAACATAAATACTGTGATAAGTTCACAGAATAGGAACACTGGGATATGGGCACTGTATCATAGACACTGGCATAAACCCATAAACTTTAGAACACTGTTATAAGACTCAGACTCAAGGAAAGACCCTTTATTTGGACAATGGAATACCAGCACTTGTAATTAAGCCCGGGCGGAGCAGGCGGAGTTGCTCTACGTGGAGCTCCACGGAGTTGGGCAAAAACTCCGCTCCACTCCGCGCCTCCACCCCCCCTCAATAAACATTTATAAAATAAAAATTAAGGTAAATAAAACACACTTACCTTTATTGCGGCGTCTCCGGGCTGCCCTCCTCCTCCTCGCTGTGGTCCTGCAGAATCCCCTACGTCAGACGTACGTCATGGTAGGACGCCATGACGTACGTCTGGCGTAGGGATTCTGCAGGACCACGGCGAGGAGGAGGAGGAGGGCAGCCCGGGGATGCCGCGATAAAGGTAAGTGTGTTTTATTTACTTTAACTTTCATTTTTATTATAAAAATTATTTATTGACGGGGTGGAGGCAGGAGGGTCCGGGGCTGAACTCCGCTCCGCTGCGGGGTCTGAAGTTTTGCATGAACTTCGCGTTCTCCGTGGAACGCAGAGTATGCACAAATCTGCAAGCTCTGCCAGCGGAGCAGGGGTTCCTGCCCAGGATTACTTGTAATAGGACACTAAGGCCTGAGACATGAACATCGGAACAATGACACTGAGACAAGGAGATTGGAATGTAGAGAACAAAACGGAGATTGGACAATAGACACCAGATGAAGAACATAATAACCCAAAAACTTGGATTGTTGCTTAGGACATTCACACATTCCCAACAACACAGGAACCCACTCACTGAACACTAGGCCACGGACGGAGGTAGTTCAACTCTCGGACATAAACCCTGGAACATGGATGATAAAACATGGGCACAGAGACACAGAAATAAAGATATAAAGATAGTTACATAAGGTGACACAGTATAAAGGACATGGGCATAGTTACAAGGACACTGGGAAAAATGCACTTGAATGTCAATATGGATAATTGAACACAGACATCAGGACATGAACATGGGATCTCATACGTGACAACAGACACTGACCCTTATGTGGAAACTGAGGCTTGGGCTTGAAAACCATACATAGGTGTAAAGTATAGACACCAGGATACAGACATGAATATGAACAATGGTATGATGTCTTGGAGCCTGATCCCATAAGACACAAGTACTTGCATATGTGGGCAAACACACAGGGTCAAAGGAAATGTGACAAGGAACAGAAACACATATATAGAAATACAAATCCTCAACAATAGACACTGAACCTTATATGAATACACTGACACTAGAAAATAGACACAACCGTGTGAGACAAATTCAAGAAAACCAAAACCTACATTAACAAAGACACTAAGACACCATGAAACTGAATACTGGAAGCCTGCTGCTTGAAGAAGGGCACTGGAAGAAGGACATCAAGCTCATACATAGATAAAGGGCATGAATATTCACTCAGACTCAGAGAAACAGATATTAAACATTGACCCTGGGTCAATGATATTGGATCATTGGTACTAGGACATGGATACTGGAATGAGGATTGTGGTAAATTCAATTGGAACTGGACATTGGAAATGAGATTTGAGCAATGGCACACAAGCACTTTGTCGAGGCAACTGGGTGTAAGCACTTTGACACTGTTTTGAAAACAAATTAAACTGTGACACAGACACTGGGACAATGGCATTAGGAGGCTGAAGGGCAAGGACACTGAAGCTCATGCTTAAATATGAAACTGACAAACAGACCCTGACAGAGAGGTTGTGCCAGTGACAATGGGATGCTGACATTAGGGCATTAAAACTGTGAGGCTCTAGATCAGTACAGCATAGCAATGCCATAGGTGACATGACATTCTGCCAGTATCTTTCCTGGAACTGGGCCATATTTGATGCATATGTGTTTCGGTGCAACATGATGTCCCCCTGGCTATTGGTCAGATCAAAATTGTGCATTTGTTTTTTCCTACCTTTTGAATCACAACATTTTACAGCCAGTTATTCCCTTCGAGGCTGGCATGTGCTTTGGAAACTTTAAAAATAATCGAAATAAGTACAGTACTGGTTGAATATGACAGTGTAAACAGAAATGATGTGTTTGTCAAAGTGGTTGACCATTGCTGTATGTTTTGACTTTACACATTGCTACCCATTTAGGACATCTGTAGATTTCACATTACATTGTCAGGCACTAATGCATTTGCCCATTGTGCTTTCAATAGTTTATGCACCACTCGCTTCATGTACATATATCTATCCTCATGATGCCTCTTTATGGGTGCTGTGCCATTAGCATAGATGCAGGTTCATTGTTGTTGAGACACTAGCAGGCATCACAGAACATCCTATCCTTGTTAGTATAAATTGCGCAGGCTCCAGCCAAACCTTTCCAGCACTTGATGCATCCAGATGTTTAGGCTCTAAGGCGGGTACGTCATGTTCTGCCTGCCATCAATATAACATTACTCTAGTTTAGGAAGGGTACTTTTCTAAGAATTTTCCACTTGTGCTCCACATTAGAAACAGCTCCCAAGCATCAATTTCTTGGAAGTTTCACACTGGTACTCATGCAATTACCTTCCACACAACTTCCCCACAACTTGCATATGGTTTGTCATTAAGGTAGATGTAACCAGACACAGCAATTCTGTTAGGTCACTGAATGTTTGCAGTTGTGCCTCTGTTGCCTTTTAGTGAGGTCTTCTGCCTTCAGTAGCAATTCTCCTCGGGCATGTGATCATGAAAGCTACTTGAATTTGTCGGTGCATCCATTTTTAGATTGACGTTTTCACTTTAGCGAAGTAATGAGTTTCTATCCTACACTCAAGTATGTGTGCACTTATGTTCCATTCCAGTGGTTCCACTTGAGGGTTGCCTTTCTAGTTATCTTACTGGTATTATGTCAGTGTTTTTGTCTTCATAGTAGTAGTTTGTAGATTATCTGGTGTAATTGATCTTGGGGACAAACACAGATTCACCGAGTATCTCTGCTCCTGAATTTACATTTCACTTCATGCAGTTTGGTGTAGATTCTTTGTCAGACCCAGTGTCTTCTTAAGGATTTATGGGGACCTGGGCAAGACATATTTTATGGGCCCCTGTCTGGAACAAATTTGTATTTTATTACTCATTTCTTGCTAATTGAAGCCCACATGATACCAAACAATACAAAAGTATCTAACTTTAACACGGTCACACAAAAACGTTGAAATATGTCTTGCTCAGGACACAAAAAATCCTTAAAATGAGACAGGGTAGTGAGACAGAGGTAGAGGTAAGCAGAGAGGGAGAGACTTTGAGATACATAAATAGGATAGAGAGAGAATACTTTAAGAGAAAATTCACTTTCCCAGAGGGCCCTTTGCAAGGTGGGGGCCCTGAGCAATTGCCCACTTTGTCCATGCCTTTATACGTCTCTGGTCAAACCCTGTTCAGGGACCATGGACCAAACAGGGGCTCCTGGGCCTCAGCCATTGGGGCTGGGGTCATTTTGCCTCTGATGTCCCGGGGTCCATCCTACTAGGCTCGGCAAACTGGGCCAAGTACAACCCATTCAACAATTGACTATGAGAGATAGCAATGTCGAAAAGTCACAGGCTTCTAAGGGAAGCAATGTGGGGGTGTATTACGCTCAGAAATTAACCCAGCAGTGCAGTAGTTGATTGTCTAAACCAGTGCTTATCTTTTATAAAAAAAGAAAGTACTTTAGTACACTCAAAACCAAACCACTACACATTACATTATGGAGATACGAATATCTGCTAGTATGGGGTCAATGGACCAAGGTTCAAGATCCCCTTCCTCCACCTTTCCCTAACTAGGTGTAAGATATAGTACGACAATTTTCAGACACAGCTGCAGTGCTTCTTCTCTCATTCAGGGTTTGTGTCCTCAGTTTTACAGTCTCACTCCCACTGTGTAAATCTCACCAATGTGAGTTCTTTTCTTCTGCGTATTGGGGTCAGGATCCACAGCACTAGTCTTGTTCCTCCTCTCACCTTTGGGGGGAAAACATATTGGCATTCTGGTCCTGTCCATGGAAGCAGCAGGTGCAGAGGCCACAACCCACAGTTTGACTTTTGGGCAGGTTTTGGCATTGCTGGTGGTCTTGGTCATTTGAAGGCCCTCTTCCAGGTGCAAGGCGGATTGGGTGGGCCAGAAGTCGAAAGCGAAAGCAGTTCTCAGTGCAGCGGTACAGCTCTGACACCAATCACTGTGATGGGACAACGACTTAGTCCAATTATATCCTGTCAGTAATCACAATGGTACAGTTCGCTTTGGCCTCACTTCCCAACTTGGAATGGCATGGTCTACTTTGGGACCAAATGTTTAGGGTCACAGTGGTGCAGTCTGCTTCAGGTATGCTTCAGAACAGTGCATTTGTACAGGCTTCTTTCACTGTCACAATGGCACACTTTGGCAGTACTGCGGTGCATCCGTGTCAGGCCAGATATTCAACTCTACAATAAGGGAGCATGCTGGTTGAGCTCTCACAAGGTCTCTCTGAGTGAACAGACCTTCAGTTCTGGGGTCAGCTGCTTCTGCTCACCCTGGTAGTCAGCACCTCCTGCAAGGTTTTCACTCTCCTCTCTACTTCATTGATTGGCCAGCATTCAGAATCTCCAGGGCAGAGGGAAAACTTTTCCTTCAACATCAGACTTCAGGTGATGTTCTCTCACCTCTGGGAAGCTGGCTGTCAGGAAGACACCAGAGTCAGATGTACATTTGTTCCCTCAGGTGCAACCCCTTCATTGGTCAAAGGAACTTAGAGTTTCAACAAGAAAATGGGTCAGCAATTTCCACTTTTGTACAGATAAAGCAGACAGGGGATGTGGATTCTCTATCTGCACTCTCAGAACCTGTTTGAGTTGGTTCTTAATTCATGTGTTCTTTCTAGGCTGTCTTCCTCTTCTTTCATGTGGTGTCCTTTCCAAGCTGTCTTCCAAACACAACCTTTGTGTAGAATCATGCTCCTGAAAGTAGGGTCATCTCCAGTTTGAAGTACCCACAACAGAGGCACACAGTGATGTGAGCTTTCTGCACTTGACTATCAACAGCCACTATAAACAGTGTTCAGGAAAATAAACTAATGGCTGACCTCCCTTAAAGGATCCTTCACTTTCTGAACAACAGAGACTTCAGTCCCACCCTTCAGCCCCACCATCTAACAGATGGCAAGGCTCAGAGAGGCTAATCAGCAGTTCTTTGCGGCAAAAGGGCCTAATTGAGTTTCTAAATGGAGCCCTGTCTCATCTTTTCCCACTTCAGTGTCTACGTCTCCTTCGTTCATCTTCAGGAATGTCAACAGTACACTTCCACTGACTGGGAAAATAATGTCACCTTCATCTTGTGTAGATTAACAAAATATAACCCACAAGCCTCTACCACTTGGTTTGTTCACACGCACAATGTATACACTACGCAGGCCACACACATACATGCACATCAACATGTAGCAGGAGTAGGACTTGGGTTAGTGTGTCTGGTAGCATGTCGGATGGTTTACTGTCTGACAAAATTGGGATATAAGGGCGATGTGTAATAAGATCACTACAGATTTTCCCAAAACCCAGAGTTCAGTGATCTATTAACCTAATGCTTGTTCTGAAGACGACGAGACAAGTGGTGTGAGTATCAATAGGGTTGTGAAATATTGTTGCTTAGTTGTGTTACTAATGAGAATTGATAGAGAAATAGTTTTAGTGTTTGGTGTAGAATAAAGTTGTTGTATTGAGGTTATTATCAGGTCCGAAGTGGGATATACACCTAAGGGTGGTCTCAGTTTGGCATACGCTGAGTACGTTTGTCTGCTGTTTCGAAGGTGCTGTGCGTGAGACGTCATCAGCAGTACCGCCAGAGAAGGGAAATTGGTGAGAGTGTGAAGATTAAAATCGTTGGGATTTTTCTCAAGTTCACAGAGATTAATCGTAAGGATTTTTCAGGTGAAGTTGCACTGGTCGAGATTTTGCTTAGGTTGGATGAAAAAATTCTTGTTTGTATGGAGATCTATAATTTCTTTTAGTGGAGCAGACAAGAATGTATTTGTGTTTAGGCGGTTGTTTGAGATAGTAATTGAAGAAGTTGAATTGTGAAGGAGGGGTCAGTTGCTGTGAGGAGTTGGTTTGACGTCATAGAGTGTCACGCAGCGATAGGACGGTTGGTATAGACCCGCGCTGGGATTGGTTGAGGGTGTCAGATAGAACCGCGCAGTGATTGGTAGCTAGAAACGATTATAAGGAAGTGTATTTCTCCTGAAATAAGAGTGAAATAATTGTAAAGGACATTTAAATATTTTAATCGGAAATCATGAAATTTCTAAAGAGCTTAAAAACATTGATACATGGGGCTGTGCCTGTGCCTACTAGAGAAGGAGTACCAATAGCACCTGAAGGCACGCCTGCTTTGTACATGTCTTTAGAGAAAGGATATTATACATGAACTTGGTTAGAAAATTGGAAGAAATGTATTGAGAAGGATGGACCTTTAGCTTTCCCTAAATATGGTATCTTTAATGCACAAATTCTTGAAAATTCAAGGAGACAAATGAATGATTTTAAGCCAACACCAAGACCTATGCAATTCGAAGTGCTTGAAGAATGGGAACATGTGGCCCATCAGAAAGGAAAGGAGAAATATCAGGGCAGATATAAGAATACATTCAATAAGTATGTTGAGGCTAAGTGGGACTCACAGCAGAGAATATGGAGAAGGGATATTGCAGAGGGAGCACAAATGTATCCTGTATTAGTCGCAGAAAAGAATTAGGGAGAAAAATGCAAAGAGAAGTAGAAACATCTAGAAAACCTTCAAGCTCTCACGTTAACTGATGAGAGTGTTGATGAGATCGATGATGAATTTCTGAGTGATTTATTGATGAATCGACCTCCACCATATAATGAAGAACAGTCACAGACCGGGTCAAATCCATCTGTGGGAATTCAACCAGATGCCCCTGCATTGCCAAATAGTTTAAATTCTGTAAATCCTTCCCTAACTGAAGAGCAAATGCCTAGAGTTTAATTACCCCATTATACCCAATGCTCCAGATCTTCTTTAAGTTCCAGTAACCTTAGGACATGTGGTTCCTTTGTATCAATCAGGTATGGGAGGCCAGCAAGTACATGCATTAACAGTTCCCACTGTATTGGGGGGAAGGAATAGCGTTTTACGGGAATTAAGTAGAGATCAAATAAATTCTAATTTGGCATTTCCGAATGTAGTTACCTCTCAACAAGGGAATGAATCAGGAGTCAGTCAGGGACCATTCGAACTACTTTGTCACATAATCAAGTGAGATCAATTCCATTATCTAATACTACAGATGGGATTACGGAAACCCCTTATTAGAGGATCACAGGCTATTGCGGGATAAACTTTGTAAATGGGAACACAAGGTTCTGAAATTCGTGTTGCACCACAGATTGAGGGAGCTAGTGGAGGATCACATGAGGGTGTAACAGATCAAACAGTAGGGCCTACCACACAAAAACTCAATGAATGGATTAAATATGTTGCACCTTCTAGTTTTGACAAGGGCGGAAAAGAGCAGGGAACTCCAGGGATGAGAAATTTGAGTGAGAATTCACTTGATGTAGCTAAGCTTAAGGTGGGATTGGAAGAAATGATTTTGGGAACTATCAGTCCTGGAAGAATTGTTAATTATCGGGATGATGAATTTACTGTTCATATGCAAAGATATTACCAGGAGAGCTATAAATACCCATGAAAAATTGGCTGAGGCTGAACAGAAATATGGGATGGACATACAGAAATCGAAAGCATTGCAAAAAACTTATTGATTGGATTTCAGTGATAAAGATCTTGAGAGTTTAAACCCATCAGTAAAGAGATTACAGATTAAGGAATTACTGTCAACACTTAGGAAATGGGGTAAGTTAGAAAGATGGGAAGGCAGAAAAGAAGCAAACGAGGAAGGAAACAATACCAATGTATCAAATGTTCGAAGGGGAAACCGAAAATTCAGAAACGAAAATATTTCCAATGAGAGAAGTGCCAGGAGGAGGGTATGTTCATGTTCCTTGGACTAGACCAGACATATTGTCCTTTACAAATGATTTCCCAAAGGTAAGAAAAAAAACAGTTGAATGGTATAGACAGGTTGAGAGATTTGTGAAGGTTTCGAAGGTTTTGTTGAAGGATTTAGATACCTTGTTTGACATTGTGATCCCGAGTGATTTATGGACCTAGCGTAAGATTGCAGTAGATTGGCCAGAGACAGAGCCTGCAAGGGATACGAAAACTCACCTGAAGTAATAAAAAAAATATAATCAGGTCATTACTTATTTAAAGGGAAAAAATTTCTCCAAAGGAAACTGATTGGGTAAAGATTGATAGATCGACACAAGAATTGAAAGAGACAGTGCATGCGTATTATGAGAGACTTCTGCAGGCATTTAAACAGTATAGAGGTATGGAAAATGTGTCAGGGAGAGACATTGGACATTTTGTATATCGATTCGTGTATGGATTAAGACCTGAAACAAGTGCAATGATACAGCAGCATTTGATTTGTTGGCAAAGCAAGCCCATAGATGAGATTCTTCGGTATGCAAAATATTGCGGAGATGAAGGGTATTTTAGACATAAGCGATTGAAGGAAAAATTGATGTTGGCTCAGCTGAAGGCAGCAAATAAAGGTTATGTGGGTGTTGGTGGTAATTGTTCCGTTAAAGTACAGGGAAACTGTCAGATGAATGCTGGTATGCGAGGAGTCGCAGGAGGTCAGCAACAGGGTTCGGCAACTCAAGGCAGAGGAAGAGGGGTTTCAATAGAAATGTTGAAAAAGACTAACCCAAGTCACATTTTTTTTTTTTGTTTTGTTTTTTGTCCTCATCTCACCAATAAGCTTCTGCAGATTTTAAAAAGCCGTCATTTTCCAACTGGGTGCCCTACAGCTTACTGCACTTGCTTAGGTCGACCCGACCTAAGCAAGTGCAGCAAGCCATGTCACATTTGTGGCAAGTTCGGGCTTTGGTAGGTTTAATCCATTGAATCAGATGAATGGGCAGGTAATGCAGGGCAAAACTATGCAGGCCTAAGCATATGATGCAGAGTCAGCAGACTCAAATGCAGAAACAATTAAGTTTGACTATGCCACAAGCTCCTATGCCCCACATGAATGGTCAGGCACTGAAATATAATGTAAACATGGGATTCCATACAAATGATCAAATTGACACAAACCTGAACGTAGCCCAATAATAGTTGATACAGGTTGATGACAGTGATCCTGACTTATCCCAATGACGGTGCCTGAGAGGGGAGGAGAAATGCGTGCTTGAAGTATCCTTAGAGGTAGATCGGAGTGGTCCTTATGTCGATGGCAAGGTAAATGGAACACCTATTTAATTTCTTGTCGACACTGCTGCTACACGTTCCACTGCGAGAACAGCGGAAGCTCCCAACCTACCCCTCTCGGGAGAAAGAATCAGAGTTGTAGGAATTTCTAACCAATTAATGTCAACCCCTGTAACTGAACCTGTTAAGGTACAAATTGGATCATTTGAGGATTTCCACAAATTTGTGATAAGTGATTCTATCCCTGTAAATCTCTTGGGTCGAGACCTGTTATGCAAATTGAATCGTTCTATCTATTGCACTCCGAAAGGAATAGAGTTTCATACCAGTGATGAAGATATTGTATTCAAAATGGCAAAAGAAAAGACTGAAATCAAAGGGTTATTTCCCTTATTAACCAGTGATGATTTACCCTTAGAATTGAGGGGTACCGTGTTACCTGAAGTTTGGGATTTCACGGGAAAAGATATTGGACTGATTAAAGGAGTAGCTCCCAAACGAATCACTCTGAAACCAAATGCAGAGTTTCCTTGAATTTCACCATATAATCTGAGTCCTGCGACCATTGCCGGTATAACACCTCTGATTGAGTCATTGATTGAACAAGGAATTTTGAGAGAGATCATGGGAAGCCCATGCAATTCACCTATTATGGGAATTCAGAAACCGAACGGAAAGTATAGGATTGTGCAGGATTTGTGCAAAGTTAATCAGATTGTGATACCTTGTTGTCCAATCGTGCTAAATCCAGCCGTGATACTATATCAGATTCCATATGAGACTGAGTGGTTTTCTGTCATTGATCTGTGTCAAGCTTTCTTCTCCATCCCTTTGCACCTGGATAGGCAATTTGTATTTGCTTTCCGGTTCGGAAACCGTGTCTTGGCATGGTGCCGAGTTCCACAAGGGTATGGAAAGTCCGTCCATTTTCAATCAAATATTGAAAAAGAACTTGGAATCATTGGTAATGCCAAATCATTCTGTTCTGTTACAGTACATTGAGGACTTGCTGGTAGCGTCAGGTACTCAGGAGGCTTGCATATGTGACACCATTGCATTACTGAATCATCTGCAGGACGTGGGCATAAGGTGTTACCAACAAAGTTATAGTTTTGCAGGAGGGAGATAATTTACCTAGGACATCATATTGAGAAGGGAGCCAGAAATGTGTTACAGGAACAGATTACTGCCATCCTGCAGATTAATCCACCAAGCACACAAAAGGAGGTTCGCATGTTTCTGGGAATGGTTGGCTACTGCTGCTAGTGGATTCCAAATTTCTCATTCACAGCTAGGCCACTTCAGAGGCTTACGCACAAGGACGTGTCAGATCCAGTTCCATGGAGTGATGAATGCATGCACTCTTTTAAGAAATGGCTGGAGAGTCTGTGTCGAGCTCAAGCATTGGGAATACTCGACTTTAACAAAAGCTTTACTCTGTTCTGCAGTGAGCACGAAGGCTGTGCATTATCAGTTCTAACGCAGATGCACGGAACTGCGCGCAGACCTGTTGCATACTTTTCAGCTACATTATATCCTGTAGCTGGGGCATTACCTGGATCTCTAAAGGCAGTTGCTGCCACATGTGTAAGTTTGAAGCAGTGTGAGAGCATTGTGATGGGTCACCCGCTGAAAGTGCATGTACCACACTCTGTTGAGATCTTGCTTACCCGTACTCTAACGCAACATCTCACAAGTAGCCGGTTAAACAAGTATGAGCAGGTGATTCTGGGTGCTGAGAACATGTCATTGGTGAGATGTATGAGTCTGAATCTGGCTACATTTATGCCCTTGCCAGGAAATGAAGTTGTGATTGATGAAGCAGATCATGATTGTTTGGATGTGACAGAGCTATGCACAAAGCCTTGTCTTGATATTCTGGATGCTGTTGCCTGAATCAGACCATGTGTTGTTTGTGGATGGATCATGTTTGAGAGATGAAGGAGGAAACGTGAGAGTTGCATATGCAGATGCCATCTGTACAGTTGTGGGAGTGGTGGAAGATTCATGGTTGCAAGGAGTGTATTCAGCCCTGGTGGCTGAGCTTATTACACTGACCAGGGCTTGCAGCATTACTGAACAATTGAGAGTCACCATTTTCACGGACAGCCAATATGGATTTGTGGTCGTCCATGATTTTGGGCACTTGTTGTCTAAGCGTGGGTTCATGACCTTTTTGAGTTCACCCATCCGAAACGGAGAGAGTGTAAAAAACCTACTGTTGGTATTACAACTGCCAGCCTAAATTGCAGTGGTAAAATGCCCAGCCCATCGACAGGGAAATGATTATGTGACGGTCGGCAACCGCTATGCGGATGAGACCGCACGCTATTGCAGCTTACATTTTTACTTCTTCAATGGGGATCCATTAAAAGAACAACCTGATGTCACAGAATGCAGACTGATTTTTTCAGTTGTGGAAACATGGGAGGAAATATAAGCGATACAGGATGAAGTGTCAGAAACAGAAAGACAGGGAAGGATCAAAGCAGGTTGCACACATAGGCAAGAAGATGAGGTGTGGGTGTTCACAGATGGAGGACCAGTCTTACTTGATAGTTTGTTGTCACCAATGGCAAGAAACTACCACGGTCCTGCACATGTTGGGAGAGATGCTCTGATGCGCCTTTTTCGACAGGCATGGTTGAACCCCGGATTCCGAGCTGTTGCAGAGGGGTTGTGCAAAAGGTATATAATATGTCAACAACAAAATGTGGGAAAGAAGACACTAGTTGCCATGAGTCATGCAGGGAGATCTGGAGGACCCTTTAATAGGATGCAGCTCGATTTTATCGAGATGCCCCCTTGCAATGGACTAAAATATGTTCTGGTGATTATTTGTCTGTTCTCTCGCTGGGTGGAAGCTTATCCAACCAGGCGTAATGACAGTTTAACTGTAGCTAAATTACACCTTAGAGAGCTTATACCATGGTTTCGATTTCTGATCTCTTTGAAATTAGATAGAGGGACCCATTTTAACAATGAGGTGATGCTAATGCTTTATGCAACATTACAAATTGAGCAGAAGTTACACTGTGCATACCAACCAGAGGTGTCTGGAGTGGTCGAGCAAGTGAATGGAACACTGAAATCCCATCTGGCAAAGGTGTGTGTGTCCTCGTCTCCGAAATGGCCTGATGCTTTGCCCTTGGTGTTGATGTGTTTGAAAAGTACCCCAGACAGAAGAACTGGACTGTCCCAACACAAAATCACAATGGGGAGGGCTATGAGACAGCCTACAGTCCCAGCCAATCAGCTAGTAAATATAACTGATGATTTGGTACTCGATTACTGTAAAGGATTGGCTGATGTGGTCCGTTCTGTGTCACAGCAGGTTGGGGAGGCTGTCATTTCACCACAACAGGAGCAGTGCCATGAGCTGTGTCCCGGTGACTGGGTCCTAGTGAAGAAGCATGTGCACAAATTGTGTTTGGAGCCACGTTGGCGTGGGTGTATCAAGTGATCCTTGTTACCACAACTGCTGTCAAATGTGGTGGTCTGCCTAACTGAGTACATGCTGCCCACACTCGCAATGTCCCCTTGAAAATGCGGTACCTGCAGAGGATGTGACGGTGGTTACAGTGAGACGTCCAACTAAGGTCATTCACTGAGTAGAGGGGGCGCGAGCTACTGGGTCTCGAAGCACTGGTTCAAATGAGGGTCCAAGAGAGTCAGTCCCTGTAGGTAACGAGGGTCATGCAGAGAGGGACCTGACAAGGCGAAGTGTTGATCCAGCTGTTGTGAACAGTGCAAGTGAAAAACGAGTGATAAGTGGAGACCGTTGGTCCAGAAGAACTAACAGATTGTGGTAAATCTTGGCAGAGGGCAAAGTACTGCCAACTGTAATCAAAGTCTCAAGTCAATCTGAGCAAAATGATACGGATGAGGACGGACCAACAGTGAGAAAATGGAAAAGAGCTAAAGTACCAAGTCGGAGATATGCTGCACCCGAATGGACTTATTTAACAGCCGCAAATGACTGAGAGAAAGCATATTAAGCTTTTTGCTTCAAGGATTTAAACTCACAAAAAACACTTTGAGAGTCTGTTGTGATAAGAGACATTTGCAAGGCAGAAAAATAAAAATAAATGGCCTATGAATAACTGAAGAGACATAATACACCGGATTATGCCAAAACTTGAAACATGGGACCTGTAACAGTGGGAAAAACAAAGAAAATGTTGTTCCAAGAGCTCAAAGAGATACTATAAAGCATTCTCAAATGTAAACAGAAAGCATGAGTTCCCATTCTAGAGAGATGGGAAATCCAAACCCGGTATTGCTAAATTTATTTTATTTTTATTTAGAGTGTTTTATAAAGCGCGCACATGACCCAAGGGTATCAGAGGGCTGTACATAGGGTTGAATGAAGAAAATGATAGGTATAGACAGGTACATCAAAAGTAAAGAGCCACAATAGGCTGTTGCAACAGATATCACATTAAGTGACCATCGGTCCATTAATATTTCATTAGTCTGCATTGAACTAGCATCTTCATGGTGGGTATTTGCTGCTGCTCTGAAACTATTCAAATCCAGGTCAAACGCATATGTGCTTGCTTCTTAGCCGCTTTTTCTATGATTCTTGTATTGTTTTAATTCTTCCTCATCATGTTTATGTGAAGAATGATATTAACCCTACCCCTGTTACTAAACTGTTGGAAGAAAGGAATGATGGAATTGTAACTAATGATCTAACTGATAAGACTTTACATCATGAGCAATATATGAATGACTTTTCCTTAAAAGTCTTTACTAAACTTCTCTATGGGTACGTCGATAATATGGATGCTAGAGATTGCTATGTGTGCATGCAACTATCTACCTCGGTATGAGAGGGGGTACTTGCCATCACGTACCTCTAACTTATGGCATTTTTTGTAGTGTACCAACTAGTTTTTTCTATTGCAAAAGGGCAATTTTAATATTATTATTCAAATTATGATTTGATATTTTCTGAATTTCCGATTAAGAAGAATTTGAACATTGTACCAGATACGCAAACTGCTGAAATAATGGGTGAATTCTTCCAACCAACACAAAGTATAGACACAGTATTTGCGCATAGACATAATCTGGCTTGTAATTTGCATAATTTCGAAAATGATTTTATTAATTCAGTTGAAGATAGATGTGGAAAAATATATAAAAAGGCTGAAACATAATCAAAGATTCCACCTTGGAAACACCAAGAGGGTGAAATTAAAAAGGGTGATGCACACTCTGCTATGGCTCTGTATTGGCAACACAAAGGAAAGTTATGCATATTGAGAAGTAGAACTAAATTTAACCAATAAGTTTGCTGGTTCCAGTGAATGTGATCGGACCTTCCAAATTGGAGGAGGGTGGAGTTTATATCCTGGAGGATCTGACTCAGTCTTTCCAGGAGTGTTTTCTATCTGTGGGGGAATGCCTATTATAGGTTACCAAAACATTGGTATGGATGCTGCTATATAAGATTAGTATTTCCAAAAATTCATGTGGGACAAGCTAGTGGAACCAATTAATTTAAACACACTCGTTTAAGAAGGGGAATAAATGCTGCTGAAATAATTGTGGATATTTTTGGTGCAATAATACCATCAGTTTGGGTGATTCTAAATTCTCACAAAATTCGAAACCCCTTTACTGTGGTTGATCGTTTATCAACCAATCGAGAAGGAGGATACTGAAATGGTTGCTATCAGATCTATGGTGCTACAAAACAGACTTGCGTTAGACATCCTACTTTCAAAAGCGGGTGGAGTCTGTCGCATGCGAAAGGTCAAACAGTGCTGTCCTTATATCCGTGACAAAAGCAAAACTTTGCGAGGATATATCAGCAATATTACTAATTTGGGAAAAGATTTGACTGAATTAAAGGCTAAAGATGTGTGGGAATCTATTGGCAAAGAATTTCCTTCTGTGGGAAAATGGTTTGCAACTTTGGGAGGTTGTTTAGTGGGGAGAATATTAACACCTATACTAAATATTGCTATTTGCGTACTAATAATAACAATGATCATCAGATATTATAGACATACACAAACTGAGAAAGAGACTAGGGGGATAAAGAGGAAGAAAACAGAAATTAAATTAGAGGATAGACAATGTGGGTACTACGATGAATTAAAAGCCTTAGAACAAACTAGGCTAAAACTTATGAAGACATCCACCTTATAAATGTGACATAAGATAAAGATAAAGTTAAGAGTGTGATGGCTCGATTCACCATCAAATGGGGAATTGATGGAGCAGAGATGTTGTCATTCACCTATTTACGGCAAGTTTGCACAGAAAATGGATTGTGACACTATTTTACATGAAAATGACATAGATGTGTATTAGGTTTCCATGTTTCAAGAAACACTCAAATGAGATTCTGATTTAGATACTGCATCGTAAAAGCATGCAGAATGTTAGAAGTAGATTTCTGATACCCCCTAACAGTCAATAAGCTGATGTGCAATTTGACATTTTAGTGACATGTGCACTTATGCTTAGATGAACTTGGTAAATAAACGATAACACAGAAAATTTCTATTTAAGAATAAAGTTGCTTTATGTTTTAGGAAACTAGATAATAACACTAGAATGTGTAACGTGAGTACTGACATAGACAAGAGAAGTAGATGTTACACAAGGTTATGTTATGCTGTGCACTTCGTAAAAGTTTAATTCAAGTGTGCTTTTAAATTCTGTATGATGTATTAACGTATAAAGTGGAAAAGAGACTTACAAAATGATATGTGAAATGATAGTGAGTGCTAAAATGTTATGAGTACCCTATACTTACATTAATTAATTTCCATTTATAACAAAATGATGCTTAATTGAAGAATTAATGCACTTTTCTATTTAATGTGAGATTCATATGTTAGCACAATTTCATTGTGCATGAGCTGTGTTTCATGAAGGCCTCAAACGTTGCTTCCTTTCCTAGTATGAACTTATGAACTGAATCTTTTGAAGCTTATGGGAACTTTTCGTAAAGTTTCCACTTGTGTACTAACACTCAGTCATTTCTTTTATGTGTGTAGCTTACTTGACTAGACTTGCAACAAAAGTGTTACTTTCTAGAGCAATGCTTGAGAATGGATTGACAAGAGATGAGAGCATGAACTCGTCTTCTTCTTAAATGCAACAAACAATCTTATGACAAAACTACAGTGGTTCTAAGGAAATTGCGAGTAAATGGATTACTTAATTCTTCCGGATTTGTATACTTTTACTTACTACATCATATCATCCTATCGTGGGCAACCAATGGAACAGAGTGGTCCGACAAATTTGGTGATGTAAAGGGGTGTAAACCTGGAACCGATGGAGTATAATTGCCTGAATTTGAACTAAGGGGTATCTCCCCTCTACCCATCTTGCGGTACAGAGACTGACGATTTGGACTTTCAGAAACAATGTGAACTGTGACGAAATATTGCGTTTGCTGCCAGCTGGTATGCTATCATAGTGGAACCTTTTCGGCTGAAAGGGTTCATAACAGAGCAGCTGTGGCATTGACATTGCAGTGCAGACAGAGGCAGATGATTCTGTCTATGAACTGGAACTGGTTATTTGGTATTTGCTGAACTTTCCTAGAGGGTTGGTATTGAGATTCAACTGATTTCCTGCTAATTCACTATTCTAGAGTCAATAAATTATTCCTCGGCTGAGAAAGATAGTTCTCCCAATTCTGAATCTTGCAGAATTTACGAATGCTTATTAAACCTGATCTAATTGGAAATTAAGTCTGTATGCTAAACCTTTGATTCTTAAACAGTAATATATTATGATGAAATATTCTGCTTATTCTGCTTCATTTATTTGGTTGTGGCTAAATTCAAAACTGATTTAATGATCAACTAATTAAGTGTGGGTTTACTTAAGAGATTGCTTTATTATTGAATGTTAGATATTATCTATTCCAGGTCCTCATACGATAATCGTTCATCCCCTAAATATTCCTGTCCCTTTCAACACAGAACAAGATCCATCGGAGGACACAGGAAGTTGGATATGATAGCTGAGGTTAAACTGCAATAAAGTAAAAATAATCATACAAAATAATTATGAGGCCCAGCACGTTTGCCCTACAACATGTGCAGCAACAGAACTTTATAAGTGTGAGTCAGTTGACCTTCACTCCTGATAAAATGGTTTTGTCACAACTACTGATTCATAAAACATAGTACGTTTCCATCACCGTCTGTTTGCTAAACCCATAACAAGGATGGTATCCACTGTCAAACAAATGACAGCAGGCCTTATCCTCCTCTACACTCCCCCGACAAGAGAAATGCCTAGGCCATTGTGCACAGATTACCAGAGACTCACATACGATTTGGCACTCCAGCAGAGGAACAGAACTTTACACCATGCAGGGGACATTCCCATCCCAACATACCTCATGACTTCTCCACAGGCTTCTAAGTATAACACTGATTGATTGTATTAATCCTTGTTTTCAATTGGTCTATATTCAAGACTTATATTGGTCCTGCCATGGAAGTGTATCTGTTTGCTTATATCATATCCTGGAATATTCCACATGGGGGTTTCTTCGGATGGGGTGAAGGCCTATGTCCTATTTTTCTTTGTATCCAGGTTTTTGATAGAATGAACCACGATTTCTATTATGAGGCCAATTAGGAGCCTTGTGACTTGTGTGGTTTTTTGCTAATGCTGTGGTATATGCTGGGTGCATGGAATTGTGCAGAGGTACAAACGTATGTGCTAGGATTAACAAAATATGCAGCAAGTAAACCCATTATGCTGCATAATATAAACACATTATGCAGCATATCATGCAATAAAAATCATATAATACATCACTTCTATGGTATTATTGTCTACCTGATTCAGGTGTTTTAAAAATGCATGTTTCTTGAGAAAAAAAACCTACACATTCAGCAGATCCTAATTAAAATGTTAAATTAGTAATATAAATTTGCATGGAACACAGATATGTCAACCTTGAAGTTTCTACTTCCCAGAGTACAAGGATATGCAAGTAGATGATGACTATGGCATCTCAGAGGAGCAAGTAGTGGCATGGTACTCCGTCCCTCTTCATCTGGTTTGAATGTTCCCATACCATTATTGCCCATGAGTTACTGACCACTGGAGCAATACCTTCGACCAACAGGGTCAAGTCTAAAACCTTAAAGTCCAGCCAATCCCGGTACTTACACCAGTTGTGAACATGCCTCGAAAGTTGAGTGCAATAGTACATCACCATGCCCCAGTGTGTGTAGAAAGGCAATGGGTAGCATGCCAAGCCTGTGCCATTACCTATGTGTTAGATGATATTAATTGCACACATGTTGCACTTCATCCATATCTGCACAAGGTGCACCATTATTGTAATCGACATAATGAGCACTCCATTGACATGCAAGTGTCATCATTGTTAGTGACTCTTCCATCATGTGTAACTTGCCTTACCGGGTTTCAACACATGGCAAGTTCACCTTCTGTCAGACGTCAATTGCATGTCAGTTTTGTGCTGGGGATTTCGGTTCCATGTGTCCTCTAGGCAAGTGCTGCTAAGTCCTACAGGGACTACAAGTGCAACGGGGTTACTGCATTATGGTGAATACTACAAACTACATCCCTTTCCTCAACAGATCACTCATAGAGTTTCTGAATGTAGTCGTGAATGAGATATAATTTTGTAATCATTTTAGAATGCTTAGCAAATGTAACTCTTTTAACCATGTGTAGTTTGCAGATGATGCTCTGCATGGTATCTCTCCTCTTCTTTCTACACCCTTCAATGATCCAACCACAGTGCCTCAACAGATGTATAACAGATAACACACTGACCAAAGGTATTGCTGAACACACATTTGGTATCGTCAAGTCACACTTGCAATGCTTTGATTGCACACGTGCTACTCCTGTACTCACCAGAAGTAGTGTGAAAGATAATCTTAGTCTGTTGTGTATTGTGCAATATCTCCTTGTGGCTGAATTAAAATAAAGACTCACAATGGACACTACAGCATCATCCAAAACCCCTGGTCGTGGCCAGTGTTCAGAGTTCAAGTCTGCATGTGAGTGACCAGCTAATGGCTTAATACCTTATCTGAGCTGCAAGCACAGTTTTTGCAACCCGGTTAGATTGTATGTTGACATCTTATTTATTGGGGAATGTGACATGATGGCTGTTGGTGACTGTTGTATGGGAGGGATCCTCTGCTTACTTGAGGATCTGTGGGGAGAATATGGGAGTTGTATGTGGGTGAGCAGGTGTTATAGGGGATTCATCTGAGGTTAATGAAATCTAGGCATTAGTGGTAGGTATACCCTGCATAGACAGGATAACCATGCATGGCTTTAATCCTTGAGATTTGAGGCTTGTAATCAGGAAAACTACCTGACGAGTAAGAAAGTGATGTGTTGGAAGTTGGATCATCCTACAATCAATCAATCAAAGGACTTTATTTTGATCACTTAGATCATAAACTTACAACTCAAAACAAGGCACTTACATTAAAACTAAAAAAAATATAAATAACACAGTACATACATAATACATAGAACAACCAAATCTTAGAAATTTTTACCTATTAACACACATTAAAATAGCAGCATATAAGAGATGAAGCTCCTCTGTAAAATCTTAAAAATGTACATCTGTTAAATACATTAAGATAGCAGCATTTGGAAAAGAAAGCTCCTCCACATAAAATTTAGCAAGAGACTGTCAGCAGCACAACAAGATAGCAGCATAAGAAAAATGGGATCCGCAATTGAGATGTAAATGGAGGCTGATTTATACATCCTTTACACGTCTTATCCACATTGCCATTAAAAACGTAGCCAGGCAAAAGACCACAATCTGACTTGTGTCGGTTTATAGTATTCTGAGCCCCTCCTGGTGCTTTCTAATGGCTAGGTTTTTACAGAGGGGAACAATCCACTTTGAACGAAGCTGTTTATAAAATTGACAAAAGAACAGTACATGGATGAGCGATATATCCTACATATAGCCTACATAGCCCCGTCATTAGCAATGTTGGGTTCTTCAGGAGCAGTGGGATCTCTCTTGCAAATTAATATAGGCACCCACTAAGGGATTTAGCAACATCTTAGCTCTTGAGGGGCTGTGAATAAAACCTTGGGGTGGACGGAATGTTACGTCCTGCCCATGGAATTAGCAGAACTTTGGCCACTCCACGTCAATCTTCAATAATGAGACCTGGCTAAATTCTGCCAAGCACCACGTAGTGGAATTTTTCTCCCACAAGGCTCCATAAAATCGGAGGTGGCAAGCGAGATCTGGCATCCCTTAGCATGATTATCTGACACGGCGATAGCCTGCAGTTAGGGGACTGTCGTTCTAGTAGACTTTCTGCAGTTCATGCAGATTTCCTACTGGAGCAGCAGCAAAATCAACTCAAATGGTCTTGCGCTCTTGTGCTACGCATGGTGCCGTTTGCACTGATTTTCAGCACTGCTCGCAGTACCGGCACTAAATTGCAGTGCAAGCTGCATATTTTCTGCCTATTGGCAGCATTCCATGGAATCTCACAGTTTTTTTGTAACTATGTGGAATTCCGTGGAGTGAAACTCTGAGAGTTCCGCCCACCCCTAATAAAAAGAAACCTCTTGTTAGCACATACATTTATGTAAGGATTGACTGAGAACCAGCCCTTATTGACACAAACAACAAGGTCTGACTTGGATAGTACACATGACAAATTGTTGTTTTTTTGTTTTATATAGCGCAAACTAGACCCGAAGATATCAGGTACCAGAGCGCTTTACATGAGCACCAGTTGCGTTACAGATGGACACATTCATTTTTGTTTGGCACAGGGAGATTAAGTGATTTGCCCAGAATCACAGGATGTTGAGCGTTGTTGCCGAGACTTGAACCCGGTTCCCCAGATACGAGGTCGACCACTCTAGCCATAAGCCTACATCCTCTCCCCTATCTTATCACTTGGAAAATGAGAAGAATATAAGAGAGTAGACATAGGGGCCGATTCCGATTCGGGCCGGAAATCTCTCCGACCGAGCCGGACCCGGAGAGATATCCGACCTAATCGGACCCGTGCAGCCCGACCGAATGAGTACGATGCGCACGTATGCCATCGGACTCGAGTCGGTCGGACTCCCATTGAAGTCAATGGGAGCCTGTCGTACAACGCGTACGCGGGCTCCCATTGACTCAATGGGTGCGAGGCGGACAAGTGCGCCCCCTACAGCGTGTACGCGGCGAAGCGATTCGCGCCGTACACGCACAGGTAGGGGGGACCCATGGGTCCCCCCTGTGTGCAACTCGCGCGGCTACGCGTACAGGGGGGTCCGACACGGACCCCCAAAGTACGGCTTTGACAGCTCTTTCTAGCCGGAGTGCACGGCTCGGTCGGACTGCTCGCGGCGCGCATCGTACTTACCCGGCCGGGGAACGTCTCCATTGCGCGGTGCGAGTCGAGTCCGTGCGAGTCGGGCGGTGCGGTTAGAGCCGGGATCGAGTCGGTCGGAGCAGTCGGGATGCCCGGACAAGTCGGTCGGCGATTTCGCATCGTACTCGCTCGTCCGGACGCGCGTACGAATCGGTCGGGCAATAGGGCTCCGAATCGGATCCGGTTAAGCCGAATCCGATTCGGAGCCCTACCGGCCGAGATCAGAATCGGCCCCATAGTGTTATTGCTTATATCTGACTTTAGGATTGGGACATTTGTTCAGGTCTAATAGATGTTGTTGTCATCCAACTCCTGGCCAATATCTTTCATATATATTCAAAAGTCACTAATTTAGATATGGCATTGTGATACAGATGCCCACACAAAGCTGTGGAAGTCCTGTGCAACATCTTGAACTGTGCATCAAAAAGAGACTCAAAGGTATGAAGTTACATAGATGCCGGTACACACCCATTCTGAGCCATCTGTGTGAGAGTCTCTTGGCAGTCCAAAATATACAAACATGCATCCAAACATGCAAATTAAAACAGGGAGGCCTAAATTTATGCAAGTCCAAACGTGAACATTCAGGAGATGCTCATATTCTCTGATAAACTTGAAATGCTGTAAAGAAATTTATAGCGTGGTAGTACAGAAATGCAATCCGTGTTTGCACTGAGCGGCGTTTTGCCAAGATATGCACCTACCATAACTTTAGGGCCTTTATTTCAAACCCTGTGTGATTGGTGCATTATTTATCGCACCAAATAAATAATGATACCTTGGGGGTCATTTTTTTCTGGGATGTGATAAATGATACCAAATACAAGTTACTGTCTGAAAATGGGGCATAACTTGTGAATTGTGATGCTAGCTGCACTAAAACGCACATGTCCCGTTATTTACTGAGCCTCTGTCATGCGATAAATTTAGGAAGGGTTGACCTGTCAAAATCTATCATTGAAAAAATCTGATTTTCGCTAAATCCCACAAACACATAGGGCCACATGTATGAAACGATTTTGCATTTGCAAACGGTGTGGATTGCAAAATTCGGCTGTTTGCGAATGCAAAATAGCCTTTCATGATGTATGAAAGGCTTTGTAGTTGCAAGGGAATCGCAATTTGCGATTCCGTAAGCACATGTACCAAGCATTTTCTAAATACAAACTGTGCATTTAGGAAATGCTATTACAGTTGATTTGAAGTCGATGGTAACCATGTGAAAAATGCACAAACATGTTATTTTTCAAAGTGGCATGTAGCGCACACGTCACTAGGGCATGTGTGCGCTTTACATGTGCACTATTTTTTTTGGGGGGGGGGGTGCTTCAGGGGGCCTTAGGCCCCCGGTCACCCTTGGCTTTGCATTCGCTATTTTGCAATTTCCAATTAGGTAATCACAAATTAGCTAATACAAAACCATTCGGAGAAGTGTGGCTCAATGGTTAGAACGGCAGACCCTGATGCAGAGATCTGGCCCGGGACCAGGGTTCAATTCCCGCCTCGGCGGGTCTTGGGCTCAATTTCCTCGGACCTGTTAATTCTCGCCTTGGTGCCTATTCTAATCATGGGTCCCACTCTGCAACTCTGGGCAATAGCTTGCTTAATCTCCACAACAGCCCCAACAGCGCTGGGATGCCTGGCTTCACCCTGGGGGTGCCCAGGAGTGGACATTTCACAGGGAAAAGCCAGGAAGGGTTCCACAGCGGTATGCGTACAGCGCCTGGACACCCCTTTGGGGGTATGGGTGCGCTTTACAAGTACAAATTTCAATTTCATTCGTACCTATGGCCTTTCGTCCCATAGGAACGAATAGAGTAATATTACTTAATAGCGATTCACTATTTACCAAATCGCTATTAGGTAATATTTAGGAATCGCCAAATCTTTGGCAATTCCTTACATACACAGAATTTAACGATTACCAAATAGCGATTCGGTACAAATCGCTATTTGGTAATCCCAAAATGCTATTTTGATACATGTGGCCTATAATTCTGACAGGTGTGCAAACCAGGATTTTCATGGGTGTCACAATGTAATGAGGTAGTTGTTATCTAGGCCTAGGTAAATAGCAAGGCCAATTTGCTCTTTCATGTATGTTGGGATTTCTATGAATTCTGGGTTCTCTTTCTGTCAAGACATCTAGCAGGGCTAAAACACGAGAGCAGTTCTACGGCAAAAAACATTAGTATGGGAGCCATCCATTTTATGGCAAAAATACATAATACTCGTTGGCTACAATAGGGTGTTTTACATCCATTCTAATGCTCACAAATAACAAATTACCTAATAGACACTTGTCTTTAGTGCAAATGTCTGGTGAAGCCGGTCTGCCTCGCCCCAGCTGCTATGGAAAGTACAGAACTTTGGGTCTGCGTCAGTTGGAAGGAATCAAAGCAGATACGCAGATGACGTTGACACTGATGGAAGAGAGATCGCCATCTTATTCTGTGTGGATTTCTCTCAACCGTTTCATAAATTCCCACAATTTCTTTTCGAGCAGGAATGTTTACACAGGCCCGATTCCATCGATTTCAGTAGGTCTCTAATGTCAGACAAGCCGTGTAGTTATTTGTTTGCCAAATATTATTCTTAGCTAATTAAACATTGTTGGAACAATACGACCGTTGAAAGCTGTTTTGTTAGTCTAGGTGTGCTAGTGCAGCTGCGGAAAACAAGGCCTGCTTCATGGTGCATGTGAAAGTGCACCTTGTCTTGCAATCCCGTTGCCTAATTACTTGTGACAAGTCAAGTAAATTAACATCTAACTCATTTTTTCTTAAACAAGAGCGCAGTGCTTGAAAACAATTGCAGAAAAATGTCGAAAAAATATGGTGCACGTTTCCATTGTGGGGAACAAAAACAGCTCTTTTACAACGTCTGAAGGAGGCAGTGGTAGGTGTCACCTCTGGGGACGGTATAATATTTCGGTCTCCAGTTTTCATTTAATCTTTTCTACCTATCTCTAGTGACTGTCGGAAAGAATGATAAGCAGTTTGAACGGTTTGAGCAGCTATCAGTAGTAGAGATACCTTTCCAGCGAGTCCTACTTCAGAGCCTGTCAAAGTTGAACATTCGACTTGGCTAAGGTTCACTTTTGTGCATTTTAAGTCTGTTTGATTTATTTACAATTGGAAAGCAATCGCTTGTTTTCAAACGCCTTTGTTTAAGAGCTACGAGTGAAAATTCATATATTTTTTTAGTTCAGATTTATATGTTTATCTATACATTCTTGAAGGGCTGTGGCCTACGCTGACCCGTGTATATATGGCTGTGGTTATGCAATGAGTGACGCACACATGCATACACAGTGGACCATGCATGGGCTACCCCTCACAGATTGCAGTTACAGCGAGCTCCTAAATGCAGCACTCTATCACCTCAGTCATTTGAAATTATTTATTGGGTGAGGTAGATCGCTTAGTCAACATTATTGTTGTGCACATCTCATACAGCAGAGAGTTTACTATGACTTTACATACAGGTCTGATGTTCAGAGGTTTTAGCATATATAGGTATCACTTATCTTTATAATCCCCTTCATGGATGAGTGTAAATTCCATTTTCCGGTTCAACAAATCAGAAAGTAGCACTCATAGACTATAATTAGACAAAAACAATTTCTGCCAAAATATCAGAAAGTTCTGTGTGAGGAAGTCTGCTTTCCGTTGTTTGTTTGTGGGCATTTTGTGGTGATTCTGTCTGCAAAACCTGGTGACCACCCCCACACTTGCAATTTGTAGAGTGTTCAACAAAGGTCAGAATGTAGATGCCGACCTTGAAAATAGAAGGAGGACATGTAGAAATCAGTTTTGAAGGTGGGAACTGTGATGGAACACCATCAATATCAGTCAGGGTGTATTGGAAATAGTTTTCTATGGAGAAAAGTATTCACCCCTTTAGAAATAAATAAATGCTAAAACACCTCATTGAGGTATTTCCTTGTGCATAAATGATTAGGCATTTCATTACTCATGGGGAGCTGCAGCAGTCACAACTTCCCATATTTATTCTTTGAATTCTTTAGGAATTGCTGGTAAGAGGAAAATGTATTCAAAGTGCAGGAGCAACGCAACTTCCTAAGTGCTATAACTCTAGTAGCGCAAATTACAATAAGTAGTTGTCTGACTACAATGTCATCATCCATTTTGCAAAGCTTGGTTGATCGGAGACTCTTTTTTATCTTTCACCAAACCTCCAACAGTGGGGATGGTTCTTGAAAATGGTTGATATCCTTTAACATTGTGCAATTTTAGGCCAGAGAGTCACTTCCATAGTCTTTAAGGAAAGGAATGTGAAGTTAGGGGATGTGCAGTATAAATAGCATAAACCACTTCTCTTTGGACGCTGAGGTTACATGACAGCTGTTAGGAAATTTAAAGCAGAATACAGTTGTTTTAGAATAGCTAATATGAGAATCTCTTTACAATTAAATGTAACCAGATGGATCATAAAAGCGACAGTGATGGTAAAACCAGAAGATAAAATTCTTTAACTTTGCAGAAGAAAGTCTGTACCCTTTCCAGAACTTTGATATCCTTTTTCATCTCACAGGATGACGCTAAACATGTAACTCTGTGCCTTGGGACTGAAAATAAAAAGTATAGCTATAGCAACACTTTTATGAAAACTAGTTGTGCATTATTTCAGAATGTGCACAGCAAAAGCATGCTTCTAGTGATGTCAGAGATAAACTGGGTGTTGCACAGAGTAATGATTCAATGAAACCATCAGAACTACCACATGTGTGACCATGACACTGCTATGGACTTAAAAGCTGGTCGTTACCAATGAGTACATTTAATACAGTTAGATATTGAATTATTTGTGACGGTGACTCCTAGTCAGTTATCACACTCTTCAAATAAATCTGGTAGTATGGTACTTATAAATATAATTTGAACTGACTGTGATTTTTCTCTGATATTTTCAACAGTCTACCAATATATAATTTACACGTTGACACCCCAAAATGATAGCCATGATCCCTACCCTAAATGAATGAAAATTCCACCAGACATTCCTTTTATTTGTTGTGAAGCAAGAACTGAGAGATACATACATTGATACAGTCTTCCACAGCAACCATAACACGATGGTTATTAATGTTTTTCTTCCTATATTAATAGCTACTGCTCATGGCATCCATATTATATGCTGTCCCGCACATTTATTGACTACTAATGGAGGAAAGAGCAGAGTAAAAAGACGTTCAGTCCCATGCGCGGTGATGTTTGTATTAGCACCACAAAGAACACTTTTATTGATTTATTTCTACCTCACAACAGGGTGTAAGCATTCATTGATGAGATTGAACTTAGATTGGGAATGCAAGTGATTTTATATTAAAGTTGTCACTTACTATATGCCGTATCCATGTGCCACTTTGCATGACCCTTACAGGATGGCAGACTGCCACTGCTTGGAAGAGAGGGCTGTACTCAGTGAACAGGCTTCTGAGTCCACTACCCTAAGCTCTATCTCTCAATATCTCGCCAGTGGGCTCAACACTCTTTCTTCGAGACATTGCCCAGAGCTCTCAGCAATTGTTCATTCCTTGAGAGGTCTTACAATGAAGAGGTCCTTTCACGACAAGATAAATATTGCACGAATTTTGGTAAGGTTCTTTGATTTAGATTTTCAACCAGGATGGTCTCAGTTTTAATTAGATTAGACAAGCTAGACTATAGAGGCACACAGCATGCCCACATGAACAGCCACAATTGGAAAAACCAAACATTTGACAGGAAACGAACAATCTGCACTGTCGCTAAACGTTTGACAGCTTGAGGCTCCACCCGATGTGAACGGTAATCACTAAGCCCAACAATTTGTAGCAGTGGAAACTTTAACTTGAGTAGCCGGGTGTAAGAATTAATAACACCTCTTTTATAGCACAGGGTAAAATTAGGATAAAATAGCTTGATGGAGTAATACTATCAAAGCCTTTGACAGATCTATAAGTGCCCCTGTACCTACAGATTGTAGCAAGGTAATGCTAAATCATGCAATGAAACATGAAGTGAAATATTTGCTGATATTCTCTGGCTAATGCCCCATGCTTTCATCCACATTTTACTAGTACTTCAGTGGAACATTGCACTGACATCTCATAATACCAAGGTACAAACAATAAGTCATAAATGTTTGTGCCAAAACCCTTATAAAAACTGCCAGGTCTAATTTTACTGCTTTCTCTGGAGATTCTAGCCTACAACATTGATCAAAACCGTTCAGTGCATGATCCTTTGAAAATATTGAAAATGACACTTTTTGACCTCAAAAACACAATAGAACAGAAATTGTGCATTAGTTGTTGAAAGTACGGTAATGATAAGAAGTCATGTGAAAGCCTGGTGAGAGGGCTTTGATTTAAGAGTGAGTAGAGAAATAATGAGCCTTCAGTGACATGCCAGTCCTTAAAATAACATTGTGGCATGAAATTCCCCTTTTATTGGCATCTCCCTTCAGCTAAGGTAAACACAAGAGGGTTGAATATGACACTTCTTGTCTGTACTATCCCTATGTTTCCTACCACTGTTCTGCACAGCAGGGTCAAGGGCAATTCGTTAGGACAGTGTCCCTACCAATCTATGTCCGCCTAGACTACCTTATTGTCTGGGTGCCTGTAGGGACTTCATGCCACAACGTTATGGAAAAATATTTTTACTAAAGCCATCATCTTAGCATCTCCGCTTTGAGTATATTGCTGATCTCTGATGCTCAGGCCCTGTATGCTGCCCGTTTGATGCCCCCATAGAAGTTAGCAGGTCTTTTTGGCAACACATTTCAGCAGGAAGAATGGTTTATGTGTTTCATACATCTGATATACACAACCCTTTGGCCTCCTCTAAATGGGAAACATTGCATGGTCGTTGATTATTTAAACCATTCTTGTTCTGTGACTCCAGCTTCCCCAAATCATTTCATTAATGCAAAAATTAATTGCATACATTATTCACTGGAACGTCTAAAATGAATAGGCTACACTTGTGTTCTGCTGTGTACATCACGCATAATATTTACATGCACAATTCGAGGTTTCTACATATTACCTGACTTGGGCCTACATGAAGCTATGTGAATCTGCCCATACATTCTTTTTTTTATCAATCCTTTGAGTGGAGGAAATTATTCCTGAACACGTTAGTGGGAGTTGAGTCACACAAACTACATGGTTATTCCCTTGCAGTCAAGCATGGCCATGGAATCCTCCTCTGGTAAAATGCAAATGATACCGAGCACAGCATTTGACACTGTGGTAAGATCTAAACTGTGGACTGTGCTGAGGGACATGGGGAGAATGAAAATCTCGCAGCTTTTTTGCATAATTTGCAGATGGGACTCGAAGCCTCTGTAAGATATAACCCAACAGGGAAATGCACTGTGCACTTTCAGCTAGGAAGGGGGGTCCGGCGGGCTGCATTTTGGCCCCTATGCTTTTTATTCTCTACATCAATTGTTTGGATTTATATCTATGTGAAAATTGTATAGATGTATAGAAGGTAGGAAACAGAATGGTCCCAGCTTTTTCATGCATGGACGACTCTGTCCTTATCGCGCAGACAGCTAAGGGTCTACAGTTGTTACTGGATCGCTTTTACGACTTAATGGAAAATTTTGGTCTGAAAATCAATTTTACTAAATCTTATACGATGTTATTAGGGCCAAAAAAAGTCAAGACCAAGATTTATAGAATAAAGGACCATTGTATAGGAATTGTGGATAAGTTCTGTTACTAAGCGGCTCATTACGATGGCGGAACGATCGCCACCGCCTGGCCGGCGGTGGCGATCGTTCCGCCATCAAATTGAGAATTACCCACCCCCATATTAGGATGGCAGTGGGTATCGCGGCGGACGTAAATTCCGTCCGCCGCTTTTCCGCCGGTGGCAATCGCTCCGATTGCCTGGCGGGCGGAGCAGGGCCACTAATATGGTGGGGGTGCCTAGCAGGCACCGTCCGCCATATTAGGATGTGGGTTTTCGGAGGCCTTTCCATGGCGGCGATGCCGCCATGGAAAGGCTGTTAAGGATTGGGTTTGGGGGCCCATTGCGGGCCCCCCATGGGTGTCGCTACACTGGGGTACCCATGGTACCCCCCTGCATTTCCATGCACCAAGTGGCAGGGAAATGCGGTGCAAGCACCTTTCACATTGCGGATGGTGCTGCAGCCAGCAGCACCGCCCGCAATGTTAAAGGCCCAGGATGCGCCCGCCAGTATGGCGGTCGCATCCTAATTGCAGTGGTGGGACCGACCGCATGTCTGGCGGGCGGTTCCAATCACCGCTACGGTGGCGGGCGGACTAAGTCCGCCCGCCATCATAATCAGCCCCTTAGACATTTTGTTGGATCACAAAATTAATTGGAATCCTCTGTTGAGAGCACATGTTCAACCTTTTAACAGAGTTGCTCACTGTAACGATGCCTTTTTCAAAGCAGCTAGGTCATAGCTATAGAAAAGTCTTATTGCATCATTATAATGTGAACTGTGTTCCAACTATAGCTTATGGAGCAGAGATCTGGGGGTATAAATTCTGTCGCCCCATACAGGTGGCAGAGTATAAATTCCTCCAACGATTGTTGCGGATTCCCCAAAGTGGGCCTGCAGAGATAGTGCATGATGAGCTGGGCTTAGGCTTTATTGCAGATTTAATACAATTGCGACCCATACTCTTATGGTTCTCTATGTGGCTCAAAAGTGACTTAGAATTTAACAGGAAAATCTTGAAAGATTGTATGAGCAGGGAATACTGTCAGCATGTACCATGGATGAGTTTTATAAAATCTACTCTGAGTGATTTGGGTAAGCACCAACTTTTTAACTCCTCAAAATTGATTACTAAATAAGATACTGTGTGGGTACAGGGAGCGTTTAAGACATTTATCTTAAAATCAAGCGCTGTAGGCTCTCCGCATAAAAGTAGTTAAATGCAGTTTATGATGGTAAAATCTATGAATAAATTAGATTTGTATTTAACACTGGATATGCCGGCTTTGCTCAGAAGGTTCCTAACGCATTTTCTGTTAAATGTATTCCCTCAGCTGCCTGTGGGATGGCATAAGTCCTCAGACCTCCCCGTTGTTCATGTGAAATGATTTCTGTATTGAACACTTTGCATATTGCTTTTATTTGTTCCACATGGCTGTTCTGCGTTACAAGTATATCCATCCTCTTTTATTGCCTTTAAATTTTAAACAAGCTAGACCAGCATTACTGTATTTGCAACTTCAAGATAACTGTAATGTATGCTGCTTCTTATTTAGGTTTTAATGGGGGTATTTTATGCTTACACATTTGTAGTTTCTGGCTAACTCATGTATTTACTGAAGATTTTTTAAATGTTTGTATTGTGCTTTTATGATTACTATTGAAAATCGAATAAAGAACATTGATTGATTGAAAAGGATATTGATTGTGACACTATACACTACGAACTGTATGGATGTATCACCTATTTCCAAGACAGGAAGCGACCTTTCTGTCATTGTGTGTCACTTGCTCAAGCATGACAGCATTTAACACCAGAATAACAATGTGTTGTAGAATCAATAAGGCCAGAGATGGAACTCAAGTGAGAAGCAAGACAGGTGTGGTCATAAAACTTGCCTAATTAAAGAATCTGGGCCTGAAGTAAGTCAAGTGTGGACGTAAAATATCAAATTAAACAGCTGGAGTCTGTAAAGCTGCTTATGTTTGAAAACATTTCAGAGAGCATAATGAAAATGTATTTGAAGAGTTATTTTATCCCAAGTCCGTGTAACTAAAGCAAACAATATAAAGTGGAGGGTAGAATTAGAAAAACAAAATGCCTTCACAGTTTCGAAACTGTGTTCACCTTTCATGTTATTAAAATATAATTGCCTGCCAGAATTAATGATTCGTGACCTAGTGAATGAGCAAAGCCACCAGAAGTTAAAACAGATGGGACAGCATGTAAAGAATGGCATGGTGGCTCACTTCACTATAAACATCCATACTGGGTTATTTCTGTTTGAATGTATATTCTCTATCATTATTATATGTGTTTATCATAGACCAGTAAATGGCTCAACTGAGTAAATGGAGAAAAAGTACCCTTTTTCTAAAGAAGCATAAAAATGTTAATTTAGTAGTTGTGTATATACATGTATTTTAAATAGGCAAAAGCTAGCTCCAAAGAACAGCTCAGGGCATTAAAACATTTTATTTTATCAGGATCAACACATAGAACAATAGTGTGTATCTGAAATGCGGCGAATGAAATAAAGAAGTGCAGTAAAAATTAAATTTTAACAGCACTAGACAGCACAACATTTACTTGTAGAAACTAGCAATAGATATTTTTAACATGAGACATTTACACCTATTAACACATTTAAAGAACAATTAAATGAAATGATTTACAAAGAAACACAGCCTGCTTGTTTTAGTGCCAAACCAGGCATTAGAATTCCATTAGCTCAGTTCCAAGGTCAGAAACTTTGTAGCTAGACTGTATGGCCTGCTTCGTTTTTTATATCACAATTCTTTATTAACCCTGTAACTTCTGAAGCTTTTCCACCCCAGTTCCGAGCCCTTTTTTGGGTATTTGAGGTAGTTTGTGCTAATGCCTCCATAACCTTTTCTCCACATAAGGTATCCACGCCAAATTTGTGTCCTTTTTCCCCAACATCATGGGGACTATTAGGGGTATCCAGGGTTTGTGGATTCCCTTGGAGGGGACAGAGAAAATAGACAAAATATAGCTGTATTTCTTTTGTTTTATTTTAAATGGGGAAAAAAGTTCCCTTTAAAAAAGTGTATGTTTGTCATGTTAGCAGAGAACACAAGTCACTAACCTTCAGGAACAAAACCAGTGGAGGCGATGGCAGTTCCCCCACTCTTCCTTATGAAAACCCACAGAGAGTGAAGAAAACCACTATCCTGCAAGAATGCACACAGGGAAAAAGGGAAATGGATAAAACAATAAAATGCTGCAGAATGCCACAGGAAGGCCTCTTCCGTCTTCACTCTCACATAAGAGAAATACCTCTTTCTCTATGAGATGTATGCCTCACACGAGACCCTGTATGTAAGATAGAACAGAAGGAGGCATTCAGCAGCAACCTCGCTGTCAAGTATACAATTTATGGCATTCATCCTCAACATCTGTCTATTCACATGCATTCCACACTAGAGCAGCTTGTATATTGGAACTACACCAGCAGAAAATTCAGTTGAATTCCGTGGGTAGAAAACAGGCAACAGTCTATTAACTTTGAGGAACAAATCCGGGCCCACGTGATTGTCTAGATATCACCATAAACAAGGTAAATAATAATCACAATGAAGTGTGTGGCTGGTTTCTTATCTGCCCATAACACAGCACAACTCCTTCTCCTCCTGTTACCTCACAGGAACTGGAAGAATACTGTCAATACGCTATGTGTCCGCAAGCATTAAAAACACTTCTGTGATGTTGCAGGGCTTTAAGTGAAAATAGTGCTCCACACAGATTCAGTCCGTCTGTGCGAGCGCGTAAGGTATCTGTAATCGGAAACAAAAGAATCCACTGTTAAAGAATACTCCTCTACCCTTCCTGAGAGGCACAATGTTTCTGGCTGTGCGGAAGCAGCTAATGCCAAAGCCAAGCGTTCAGGAATGAACAGGCTGAGAAAAGTCCTTGCTGTGCCGAGACAGCATACGCGGAAGTAAGCGCTCAGCAATGAATGCGCTGAGGGTATGCAGGAAAAAGTTCCTTGCGGTACAGAGACAGGATCCACGGGGAGGAAGCGTTCAGTAATGAACGCTCTGGGATCGTACAGAGGGAGTTTCAACACTTGTGAAGCTTCGTAGCAGTTTGACAAGCACCAGTCCACTCTAAAGGAGTGGCTTATATACACAGGATCCGCCCTTAATCAGGTCTTTGCTGATTGGCTTGCCCGGTGGTTTCTGGGAAATGCAGTTCATGCCAGGATAGTTGACAGACAAATCCTCACCCAACACTCGCAATCCAGTCACACGTTGGTATATCAAAGAGATACATCTAGGAAACCTCTGTGTGTATGTCTTCCTCACTTCAGGGCACAGCCTATGATAAATGACCATGACAATGCTTTTTCTCTGAAAATTGCATCAATGAAATGTTTACTGTGCTAAAATTACCATCTTCATACCTATCAGGAACATGCAGAGTTGTATGGAACAACCAATTCCTTTACTACAGTTTTGGCATTTTTCTAAGAGGTTGCTAATTTTTCTGATTTTTAAAAAAAAAAATGTATTAACATTTTCCATTAGGTCAGCGTTAATACAGTTTATAGCCTCAGACAAACAAACCAAGGTCTTAATGCCCTGCTTATACATTGGTAGTGACAGATTGAATATCAAAACATAAAGCGTAGTCGTACATTTCACGGTTACCTCAATACTCAGTTTACCCCTACCCCACCTCCCACGCCCTAATTGTCTTGGGATTGAACTATCCTTTGTGAATCCTGTATCTCGAGACCATAATACTGTATCCAGGGAGTCCATATTTTCCAGAATTTCTTGGGGCATCCCCGAGCCACATAAGTGGTCTTCTCACCAGTCATGTACATGTCCATCCCCTTTTTCCATTCGTCTACTGTGGGCACCTGTGCCTTCCCCCAGCTTCGTGCCAAATCTCTTTTGGTGACTACCAAGCCAAGATTGGTTAGCAACAATTGTGGTTTCGAGAGGTCCACTTCTGTACATATGCCTAATAGTACAAATTTGGGATCTCTGGGTATCTTTTGGCCTGTCAGCGCCTCCAGCTCTAGAAGTATATTGACCCAATAAATCTGCACTCTACGGCACTCCCGTACCGTGTGGAAATAATTACCAGTTTCCTCGTTGCATCTAAGGCATTTAGGTGTATCGGCCCTACCTATCTTGTGTAGTCTTGCCCTGTCGTAATAAGTCCTGTGTAAGAATTTGAATTGAATTAGTCTAAGTCGTGTCTTGATGGCAACCTCTCGCGGGTGCATCAACGCATTTTCCCAGTCTAGGTCTTCTAAGACTCCCAACTCCAGTTCCCACTGTACTCTTAGTTTCTGGAGCGTGTCTGGTTTATTGTTTATTATGGTACAGTATGTCCAAAAGACTGCTTTTTCCACTATTTCACCCATGAGGAGTCGTCCCTCTAGCGGTGAATATTCAGGTAGCGTTTCTGTGTCTATGTGTTGCGCCTCCCATGCAAGGGCCAGCCTCAGGTATTTATAATACTGTGTCCGTTGGAAATCATACTCTTTCTGGAGGGCGGAAAATGTGGCTAATTTCTTTCGATCTAAAATGTCTTTAATTTGGGAGATACCCAGCAAGTCCCATTTTTTAAAACCGCTCAGTTTTACAAATTCTTTGAGTCTCTCTCCTACCCAGAGAGGAGTTACTCTAGTGATTTTATTGTTCCAGTTGATATATCTTTCTGCCTTTTTCCAGGCGGATAGCACCACCTGCGTGGTTGTGAGTAATTTTGTCGCTCCCTTCCCCCCATAAAGGTAGTGTGTATGTGGATGTAGTTCAAATTGTCTGCGCTCCAACGCATATGTGGGATGGTCCCCCGGCATATGTTCCCAATCATTTATCACTATAAGGTGGGTAGCGTAATAGTAAGCTCTTATATCAGGTAGTGATATGCCGCCATTGTATTGGTTGCGTTGCAGCGTGGCAAGCGCCACTCTAGGATGTTTCCCCTCCCAGAGAAACGTGCGTAAGGTGCCATCTATCTTACTAAAGACTTCATCTGGGATGGGAAAATATGTATTCTGGAGGATGTAAAGGAATTTTGGCAATGTTATCATCTTATATAAAGCGGCCGTACCTAAGAGTGTCAGTGGTAGAGTGCTCCATCTTTCTGCGTCCGCCTTAAATTCTCTAAGAATTCTATACAAGTTCCGGCTAAGTGCCTCTCGTCGGTCTGTAGTAATGTAGATGCCTAAATATTGTATGCCAGTATTGTTTACTTGGAGGCGTCCCGTACATTCGGGCGGTTCCCACCCCGGATTTGCATTGTATAAACAGGATTTGTCCCAGTTTATTTTATAACCAGCATGTTTGCCGTAGCAATCGAAACTTTCAAATATTCGTGGAAGCGTCTGCCTGGGGTTCGTAACATAGAGAAGGATGTCATCCGCATATAACGATATGCGTTCATCCTGAATCTCAGTGTCATTAAGTCGAAAGCCCGTCATATCTGGATTTATCCGGACAGCGCTCACGAGGGGTTCCAGCACAAGGGCAAAGAGGAGGGGGGATAGAGGGCATCCTTGCCTCGTCCCGCGCTCTATCGGAAAGTCTCCGGAAAGTACTCCATTTACCCATACCCGCGCTATTGGCTGTTCATATAAAATGGCAATCCATCGTCTGAAAATAGGACCAAAGCCAAACTTCACCAACGTTGCCATTAGAAAGGGCCAATGAACAGTATCGAATGCTTTTTCTGCATCCAACGATAGTATGAAATGCGGGTCCGTCCTGGTTGTTACTACTTCTAGCCAGTTATGTATGCGCCTTAAATTTAATCTTGTGGACCTCTTTGGCATAAACCCTGATTGGTCATGATGGATAAGACTGGATATTACTGTTGTGAGCCTATCGGCAAGTATACGCGCAAGTATTTTCGTTTCTATGTTAAGGAGCGAAATGGGCCGGTATGAAGCACATTTTTGTGGTGGTCTATCTTTCTTGGGAATCACTACTATCGTAGCTGTTCGGAGATCCTTCGGGAGGCTGCCCACAGTTTGTGCTTCCAGGAACAGGTTTAGGAGATGGGAACTTAACAGCGTCGCATTCTGCTTAAAAAGTTCAGGGGGCAATCCGTTGCGACCCGGGGCTTTCCCGGTTTTCAAGTGGCTGATTGCCTTTCTGACTTCTTCTATCGTTATTTCTTCATCTAACGCTTGTGCATCCTCCTGATCTAATCTAGGGATCTCGATTGTCTCTAGATATCCTGTTATCTGCGCTTGCCCTGCCAGGGGACGCTCGGCATAGAAGTCTTTATAGTAATGTGCGAAGGCTGTTGCTATCTCGGTGGGAGTCACGTGGATTTGACCGTCATCTGTTTCTATCTTTGTTACCCATCTAGTCTCTGATTCTTTCTTACTGAGCCATGCCAATAGTCTGCCTGTCTTGTCTCCTGTGTCGTATAGGCACCGGTACATTGCCTGTATTGCCTGTTGCGCATTGTTCTTGGCCAGAGCCGAGTACTCGTGTCTGAGGGTCTGAATCTTTCGGAGCAAGGAAGGATCGTCTTGTGTTAGGATTTGTGTTTCAAGTTGGAGGAGTCTAGATTCAAGCTCGGTTATGTCTTCTATTTCTTTACGTTTTTTATGGGCTATAATGTTCTGTGCCCTATCTCTCAGGACTGTTTTGTAAGCCTCCCAAAGATTTTTCTGAATTTTTGTACTTTCAAACTACTTCCAGTTCGTGGTGGAAACAGGCATGAAACCCACGGGTGATTCCAGAAGGCTATACATTTCTGAAAAGTAGACAAAATTCAGAAAGAGGGGCATTTGTGTAGATCCCTCAAGGTTTTCCCAAAGAAAGTAACAGTTGAAATAAAAAAAAAAAATGGGAAGGAAAGACAGCCATTTGTGACAACATGTTCATCTGTATTTCTTGTAATGGAGGCAAATTTACAAAAGCAATACAACAGTACACCCCCTTGACTCTTCTGGTTGTGAGGATATATACTATTTGTAGGTTTACTCAAGGTACCCAGAGCCAAAAACTGAGGTGCACATTACAATGGTTTTTCATTGTGTACCAAGTATAGAGCAATTTATATGGGAAAAAATAAGGAGTGAAAAATGACTATGAAGCGGCCAAACTCCACTCATTATTAGAAGACAAAAGCATACTTGCTAAGCGGTCCCATGCGTGGATGGTTCTCCATTCTTACACATCAATACGCCCGGCGGAATTCCTAAGCAACACATATTCATCTTACCAGAAACAAAAGCTAATGGCTATCAGATTCGGGGCACTACCAAGTTTGGCCGATCAACCAACATGGAAGTACAATGGCCCCAGAACATGTAGCTTATGCGGTGCAGTAAGGCACGATTTTTTTCATCTCATCTGTGTTTGCCCCTTCTTAAAATCTATCCGGGTTTCGCTACTAAAAAAAGCTTTTAACGAAAGGGCCAATCGAACTTGCAGATCTGCCATTATTAAAGTCTGGGCACAACAGATCCTCAACTGACCTGTAAGATGATGACATTTCTGTCACTTTACGAAAAGATAACACGGCCCAAGGATATACATACCACCAGTCTAGCCCAGTACAAGGACCCATTGACTGCATTTAAACCATAAGCCGCCGCACTAATGCACTTTATATCAACACTGATGTGCTACCAATATTGTTGATAATTTTATGACATAGCAACATGCTCCATTTTAGGTTGTTTTACATGATATGAAAACTGTGTTTTTAGAAAAAACATATTCAAATGCCTTTTAAACATTTTTAATGCCTGTAAATCGACTGACCTTCTTGCCTTTTACGACATTGTTATGGTTTTTACTAACTTAAACAATAAAGCATTGATTGATTGATTGATTGACTATGAAGGAAGCCTATGCATTCATAAAAAGTACACCAGATACTGAGTTTATGAGCAGCTAGTATTTGTACATCTCTGAATTTGTTGGTACCCAAACTAGCTTTTGCTTTAAAGGGCATTTTGCAAAATGACTTCTTCCTTACACACTGACTTACATTTGAAAGGCACAAATGCAAAGAAATCCAATTGCAAATAAATGCTCTACTATTCTGTGTTCCCACACACCTTCCGATAAAAGTGGTGCCTCACATGTGTGTGTCTGTGTGTGTGGGCCAAGCCCCTGCAACACTAAAGTGCCCAAAATTCAACATGGACACATCAACTTTTTCCACTCCAAACCACCCCTTTTTTGCAGTTTGGTTAGCTTTACATTTTAGGCCCTAGCACAAACAGCACCTAGGGAAACATACCAAACCTGAACAAATCTGAAAAAAAGAAAGAGACAAAGTTCAGGGGGTACTACTGAAGGCCAAACCCGTCCCCTATTCAGCCCTATTTTTCATTCTGCAGACCTGCACAACTTCACAATAGCTGGCAATATTTTAATGGAAATCGTGAAATTGTGTGGCCACCACTAGTCGTAAAATGATGGCTGCTGGCTTGAAGTGTGAAATACTAGAATCAGCATATTTATTACTTCTAACGTTTGTATTTCCTACGTACTAGCTAAATCTCTGAAAACTCTCTATTTGTTTCAAGGGCATCTCAAAGTCACAAACAGAAGATTTAAAATCCTCAAACACAAAAGTGGATTAGAAAAGTGTAATCAAGGATGAATTTTCTTTTGGGGGCTGCTGCGTGCAATGGATTGCCACGTTTAGCGTTCTTTATATGAGAGAAGTAATACTCTTGAGTATCTTCGGAAGCGCATCCTATGGTCATGAACTTAAATAATTAAAGCTCTGGACTAAGGCTGAAGAGTACATTAAGTCAGGCTGGAAAGTCGTGGCCAGTACACCCTCAGCGTTTTCTACCATAGAGCAGCCCTCTCTAGTCCTGGGAAAATACATTTGTCTCTAAAACCGAAAAAATATTGAATTTTTACAATAGTAATTGTTTGAGGCAAAAAGATATCTCAAAGAAGGTTTCAAAAGAATAAAACTGAATTTGCTTAATATGACAAAATGTATTCTGATTGTGAGCAGCATATAAATGACCTGCGAAATCAGGTTTGCTGAAATGAAAGAAAAATGTATTATATGGTCCCTTTTGCATACATGCCAACATTTTAGAAGAGCAAAGTGGGAGATTAAAGAAAAAAAATCGGGAGAATGGGGCCTTGAATCGGGTTACTGTCATGAATGGGCTTTGCATGTGCTGCTGCAGGATCGGACATTTGAAACGCAAATGCACGTTTTTTTCTTACCTTTCAGAAGCATGGAGTGCAATGGCAGGCAGAAAGAGGGTGATGCAAGTGTTGTGCACTGGCCTGCAGGAGCAGGTTGCTGGCAGTGCATACACCACGTTACACAATACCAAGCCCTGTCAGCTGAAACCCCCGAGTAATCGGGTTTTTGCTTGAAGGAATCGGGAGGCGGGAGACTAGCCTTGAAATCGGTAGTCTCCCGCCTGAATCGGGAGAGTTGGCATGTCTGCTTTTGATACATTTTCAATTGAAAAAAATGAATTGTCAATACATGTAAATTATGCGCACTTGGGACCATATTTATGGCAAAGTAACGCAGTGCAGCGCAGCACTACAAGTCACCTTGCTGCGCTGCATTACAAAAAAAGGGCAGGCACCCTTGCACCATGACACGATTCCTGCTCAAAAACAATACTGAGAGACAACTTCCTCTTTCTATGTGCTGCATCTGCAGCACACATAGAAAGAGGAAGTAATGAGGAGAAATAAAGATATTTCTCCTAGTTACGCCTCACCTGGGGATGCGTACCTTTTTGATGCATTCCCAGGTCTACCAGTCTTGGTAAATTTGGGAATGCATCAAAAACCATGGGAGTTGCATGGGAATGCCCACGCAGCGCCCATGGAATGCCTCCCCAGCGCAGAGTAAGGCAACGCAGCGATTTGCACTGCGCTGTTTTACTCGAGATTTATGGAGCCACTCAGGGCCTCGCATGGTGGCCTTGAGAGTCTTCATAAATCTCTTTTTTGAGTTGCGTCGCTCTTGCACCACATTGCGTGGTGCAAGAGCACTGCAACGGGGGTTGTAAATATGGCTGTTGGTTTACATGGGCCTCGGCCTGACGAACAGAATTTAAATTTTCTTTAGCACGCCATTCGATTTGCTGCCCTCTGCTGAATGAAAGGAAAACGAGATTTATTCAATACAACCCTTTCTTGTATAAGTTTAGACTGAACACTGACGTACCATAGCAAAGAAAATATGAATGTAGGTAATGAGCTATTTAGGTAATTCCATAATCCATTTTTGAAATTCTAATATATTTCACCAGCTGCAAACTCTACATATAAAGTCAATGTTTTCTCATATGGAAACGTCTCTGCTTGGGGGTCAAGAGGCAGTAAAAATATGCAGTGCCCTGGCTGTTGAATTTAATAACTAGTTACCGACTAGTGCTTCTTTATAAAAAATGTTGCTCAGGGCACGCAAACATAAGTCTTAATAATGACATCGACCATACAGCTCTCTTCTACTCCAACCCAGTCCATTTGAGGATTGGACTTGAAACATAGGGCACAAATCATTTCATAATTCACTCATTGACTGGAAACAGAGAAACACGCACAGCATTGTGGGCAGAATGGTGAAACAGTGTATAGAAATGCCATGGGTCATCAAACTGCTTGATCTCCCTTGGCAAAAAGTAATATGTATCAAAATATTATGCGAGATTTTTATAAAATTAAAATTCACCTCATGCCCTCCTTTTAATTATGCTACATTCATAGCCATCGGGTTTTTTAGTTTCAGGTATTGACAATACAATATGCCCATATTTTATTTAATGTACTGTGTTTTCAAGCCCTTTGCGTATGCCCAATGTCTCAAATGCAAATTTTATTTCTTTCAGCATGATAGTTTGCCGTTCTTTCTCCAGTAAGTAGAAAAAGAAAAAATGGCAAGGAGGAAAGAATATATGTATGAATCTACTAACTCATAGGGAACTCCATATTACCCTAGAGGCAGTCCATAATCCTGTCGTTAATTCATGTACCTCATTCAAGAGCAAAACATCACATACCACAGACACAATTTTTTAGAAAAACTAATCATTATTATTTTTTGTTGTTTTTCCTTTAAAACATACAAACATATATACAAACAAAGTATACATCACAAATCAAACAAAAGCAACAAAAACCCATAAGTTCCTACTACCCACTCATTAGAAATTCATGTAGTGTTTGCATATTAAATAGAAGCAATCCACTATGAGGTCATCATTTAAGCACATGAGGTAATCACCCCTCTCTAGACCTTAATTCAAATGTGCCTTTAAACATACACAATTTTCATTTCTTGTTAGACTCCTCTTGTCAAAGGACTGTCGACGCGAACGCGTTTCGGCCGTCATTTACATCTTGGCCTCTTCAGGACAAGGGTGAGGGAACAAACCTACATAAATACAAAACAACATATAGTGCCAACAATAAAATAAGAAAGATTAAATCACTGTCCCCATCTCTGTGCAGACCATGCTAGGCAAAGGCACCGCTGGAAAACGTGTCTCCCCGAGAAGAAAGGCGGTGAAAGATCACCACAACAACTGGCGCTATGTGTCTGTAGGGTCATGCCACTGTTAAAAAGTAAGTCCTGTGCACCTTAATCAGAGAAAGTCCAGAAACACAAGACCCCCATGCTAAACCAATGTGAGTAAAAGATATGAGTAAAGTGTCTGAATAATACGACACTTACAAGACGCAGTGAAAAGCGGCTAATGGTCGGCCTCCAGGGAACTAAATCAATGCCTGTAGCGATATTTCACTATAACGAGAAAAACACTCTCAATATACAACCTAATACCACAAAATGATCCTTGCAACCAGTTAGTCCAGAAAACACATATACTAACAGAGCTTACCTCCACTCATTGTAATAACTTATACACTGAATCCTCAGTCGTGATTCATTTAAAAGCGTCCCAGGTATTACTCACTACAAACGTAAAAAACAACAAAACCTCAATCGTGTAATTGTTCATGACGCTAGCTTAACTAATAAAGTATCAACAAAGGGCCAGGTGAGCTCAGCACTGGCTCTTACCTCTATTCGTTTCTTCACCGGGCTAAATGCCAAACTTTACACCGTCTGCCGGCAACTGCAGCCGCAGCGCCGGCGCGTTTAGTTTTCATAGTGTGTTAGGGCATTCCACGTGATCGGGGCAGAAAGCTAAACAATAAAGAGGGACTAATCACTCGTAAGAATATACCTCGCCTGTAAAAACTAAAAACAAACAACGGACTAAACCGACCTATCAGTCCATTTTGGAAAGAAGGAATCTCAACACGGAGACTAGTAAATAATACGAAGTTAGTTATGAGGACTACCAGACGATACGTGTGCCACCCATACCCTGCACAGAGATCGGCTCACATTCTAATATTTATACACAACCATAAAAGTATTCATATAAAAATATACAAAAAAACAATGTACCAAAACATCCTTGTGATGTATAGCCGAATAATCAAAAACGTACAACAATACATTGTGTGCATAAAGAGCATAAACAGAATATACACTATCCATTGTATTCCTTATTCTCTTATTGGTACTGTACACCATAATAGATTCCATAATCAACACAGATTTATATCAAAGCCCATATTTCATCACGGTCATTCAGACCCAATGTTGCGGTCTGATATCCTTCAATCATGCGGGCCTCCAGCCTATTGAGGTTAGCCTGTAAACTCATTTTGTTACATGATTTTATCACCAATAACACAGACCACTTAATTTCATTCTCACTGTGATTGCATTCAGCAAAGTGATGTACCAACGGTGCACCCTGTGTTCTACAGCGGATTCGTGATTGGTGTTGTAACACCCTCATTTTTACTGATTGTGTAGTCTGCCCAATATATACCTTACCACACGGACATGTGATTGAATACACAACATTTTTCGTGTTACAATTGGAGAAATTATCAAGAATATGTTTTTTATTGTTTAACATAACGAATGCCCCAAAAACCGTCACCTTTCTGTTTTATACTATGTTGGCAAGGTCATTTTTATGGCTCTACCATGTCTAATTAGGTCTGGCTTAACAGCACAACTGTCACCTACCTTTGTGATCAATAGAAAAAGAGCTTTGAGAAGTACCTCTGAGTGCGGGGCTTTGGATCCGCTGACATGTTAGTTAGCTTGAGTACAGCATTTGATTGGACAGAAGTTGTGTACTTGTGCCAGAAGAGTGCCTGTGCTGCAACACCTATTGGTGTTGGAGAGTCTCACATCAACTAATATATCCATTATGTTAAGACACGATGATGTGATGGCATGCAGGAAGAAATCCACTATGATACTGTGCTCCTATATGCGCTGGCTGTTGTTTGTTTACCACTTTTTGTGATCCAGCAGCAAAATGGCTTGCATAAAGCTTCTTTCTGTTTTTTGCACTTTATTGTCCAATAAAAGCTGGCACTAAAAACAGCAGAAGTCATCTGCCACGTAAGCCTGCCCAAAAGAAATGTAAGAGGCATTGCCTAAACCACTGCAGTCTGTGGGGGCTAGCCCTGAGGAAGCCACTCGGTGAGCACCGCTGGAGGTGGAAATTGGGCGGGGGACATGTCCCAGCTCCCAGCAAGGGCTGCAGAGGTGTCCACATCGAAACTCTTTCCACATGTGGTGGTCACAGAGGTGCTACTGCATTTCTTTAGACCCTTTTGTGTGGTGCACTCACTCTCTAGCTGCAATGGTTCTTGTGCGTGGAGGTGAGGTAAGGCACTCTCTGATTGTGGGTGATAGGTGGGTGAGAGAGCACTCTCTGAAGGTGGTGATGGGCCCTCGAGTTATGAAAAAAGTGTACATGGTATGAGTTTGGACCAGCATGTGTTGCCGGCCATTAGCCTGCTCCTTCACCATTGGATGAGCTGTGGCTCCTGCCTGAAGAAGAGTCTTTTTATAGAGCAGTCCCTATTATTGCTAATTGCAACTGTAGCAGTCAGACTGCTCTCAAAATAAAATGGCCCAGTTCTCTGTTCATAAACCTTCACTTCTGGAAATTTATTGCACAACATTCCTCTATGAAATTTCGACAATATTTTCATATGTAGACCATCCATCCATTAAAACATTTTGGGGGCTAGCAGCAGATACAATGGGGGGGGGTGAGATGTTCGGCTCATGATGTGGGGTAGATTCCACGTCCATAAACAGTCATCTTGATAGCATCTCAGTCATTAAATGTGATCACACAGTTTCCTGTTAGCTATATAATTACATGAGAAAAAAGCCAATTCCCTTTACAATGACATAATGTTCAGTAAAAGATCTAAAATGGAAGATACATTGAGAATGCAGAACTATTCCAAGCGGTGTGAAATAGATCTGAATATTTTTATCACCAATCTTCTTGGAAACATGATTCCTGACTCATGCTGTGTCTGTTGTAGCTTCCAGGTCTGTGTGATTCCATGACAGATTTAGAATTTTCTGATTCTCTGTTTGTGGTCCGCTTTCTGCTACTAGATTTTTTTATCAAGAGAACATGTTCGATATTGAGTGCTGTTTAAAGGCAAAACAATGCACTGCATTTACTACCAGCTTTTCTGCTGTTTCATCTGAACAGTTGCAACATTTTTCTAATGAGGGAAGTATCTGTATGAGTGAAGGATGAGTATAGTGCCTGTGTGACAGCAGGACGAGCGGTCTAACTGGAGGAATGCCGCATGAGCAACGTGCCTTGGAAAGCGGTGGGTATTGTGAGTTAAGGGTAAGTAGAGTGTCTGTGTGAGTGCAGGATAAGCAGTGTCCCTGCTTAAATACAAGGTGATTAGTATGCCTTTGAGTGCAGGGGGAGAGGTGTGTCTGATTTAGGGTATGGTGAGAACTGTGCCTATGTCAGAGTATGGTGAGCAGTCTGCCTGTTTGACTGAAGAGTTAAGGAAGTGTCATTGTGGTTGTGGGGTGAAATGTGTGCCTGTAAGCGTGTAGGGTGATGCTGTGCCTTTATGAATTAATATTTGGTGCTGTTCCTGCATGGGTACAGGGTGGGTGGCATGCAATATGGCTGCTGGGTCAGGAGTGCATCTGGGCGAGTGTGAATATGGGGTGAACAATGAGCCTGCTTGAATGCATGGTGAGCGGTGTGCCTGTGTGAGTACAGAGTGAGCGACATGCCTGTGTGAGGGCAGGCTCTGTAGTGTGTCTTTGTGAGTGTAGGATGAGCTGTCTGTGTGGTTGCAGTGTGTGGAGCCAGAGTGTGTGAGTGCAGAGCCAGTGGTCTGTCTTTGTGCATGCTGGGTGAATATTCTGCCGGTGTGACTGCAGGGCGAGGAGAGTACAGGGTAAGTAGAGGTTTTGTGAGAATGAAGGGTGGGTAAGTGGTATGCCTATGGCAATGCAAGGTGAGCGGCCTTCCTGTACGGATGCAGGATGAAGGAGTGCCTGTGTGAGTGTAGGGTGAGCTGTCTACTTGTGTGTGTGAAGGGTGTGGAGGGTGTTTGTGTGGATTCAGAGTGTTTATTTGAGTGCAGGGTGAGGGGAATGCTTGTGTGAGTGCAGGGTGAGGTGTATGCCTGCATGAGTGCAGGTTGCGCAGTTTGTGTGAGTACAGTGTGGGGTAGTGCCTGTGTGAGTGCAAGGTTAGCTGTCTGCCTGTTTGGATGATGGGTGAGAGGTGAAGGGAGTGCTTGAGGAGTGCAGAGTGACAAAAGTGCTTGTGTGAACATAGAGGACAGTCTGCCTATGTGATTGCAGGGGAATCTGTCTACCTGCATGAGTGCAGGTTGAGCGGAGAGCCTGTGTAAATGCATGGTGAGTTGTCTGTATGACTGCCAGGTAAGATGAGGGTGTGTGGGAAGGCAGGGTGAGCAGTGTGCATGTGTTAGTGCCAGGAATTTGTGATTACAGAGTGAGCAGTGTGTATTGTGAGTGCAGGATGACCTGTGCTTTCATGAGTCCGGAGTGAGGTGAATGTCTTGATGAGTACTGGTTGAGAGGTATGTTTGTGTGAATGCACATTAAGCAGAGCGCCATGTGAGTGCAGGATGAGCTGTCTGCTTATGTGGGTGTGAGGTGAGAGCAGTGTTTCTGTGAATGCAGAGTGAGTGGCCTTCCAGTATGAGTGCAGAATGAGAGTGAGTGGTGTGCCTATGTGAGTTCAGGGTGAGCAGTCTGTATTTGTGAGTGCAGGGAGTGCTTGTGTGAATTCAGAGTGAATGGAATGTCTATGTGTGCATTGTAAGTGGAGCTCCTGTGTGAATGCAGGATAAGCTGTGTGCCTATCTGAGTGCAGGGTAAACAATGAGCTTGTGTGGGTGTACAGTGAGCAGTCTGCCTGGGTGAGTTCAGGGTGATGGGAGTGCTAGTGAAGGTACATGGCGAGAGGAGTGTTCATGCAAATGCAGAGTGAGTGATGTATTGAGAGGTGAGCAGTGTGCAAGCATGAGTGCAGGATGAGCTGTGTGCCTGTGTGCCTGTGTGACTGCAAGGTGAGAGGCATAAATTTGTGAGTGCAGGGTGTGCAGTGCAAGTGTGTGAATGCAGAGTGAGCATATTAAAGCCAGACCTGTTACCCATACCTTTTCTCTGAATAGTGCTGCTATATCCCTTGAGCTCTCTCTTCTGCTTATTTCTAGCAACAACCAATATAACATATTATATACCCTACCATGCCTGCTTCTAAACAAAACCACATAATTTGTACAAGAGGGGGCAGTGGGATAGAGAAATCCCTCAGCACAAGTGTATTATAGCAATGACGTGGAGGCCATATGGCCCCCAACATTATGTGACAGTGCTTCCTCCATGCCCTCCCCAATGTCCCTGCTCAGAGAGGGAGGTTCCCTCCCCTTTGTGCAGGGCTCACTTTCGGAAAGGACCTCTCTTGATGCTTTTGTAGAAAGGGCAGCTTATTAGAAGTAAGCAGAGCTCACAATTACTGACAATCCTTCAGCTTAGCTTAGCTGCACACACTAAATATCCCTAAACATTGTTCTAACAATCAATTCTAACCCAGCTACAACCCCTAACAACAACTCACCCCTTAATCGATACTTTCAACCTGTTTTCCTGTTAACTTCTTACTACTAACTTACTTAACTTACTACTCGCCCTAGGAACAGGCTGTCTCATATTCCCTCCTTGAACTCTTTTTACCTCCAAAAAATCCCTCCCCTCCCTCAAAGTGTTCTTTGTGTCGCCCACACTTCATCACATATCTCTGTCACTATTACACTGACTCCCAACCACCGTATAAGGACATTCACCCCTAGGTGAACTATGGGCCTTCGTTTCCCCCCTATTTCCAACCACATCCCTACTGTAAGGAAGGACTCTCTCTTCTCTTCTTGTTAAAACAACTCTCACCTTTCAGCCACTGGTGCCAAACCCTCATCAACAGTCCAAGTTTTGGCCCTAACAAGAGGGTGGGCCCACAGGGCTCGCCTGTCTAGCCACACTTTTATCATTATCCATTTTTTGCCAGCTTTTTGAAATCTCGCTAACTTTTTTTCTGTCCCCCCTCAACCTCCTATAATACATCATCTTGCCCCAGCTTGGGTTTTTTTTTAGAACAGGCCCTCTCATACCCATGGGTACCTGCTCTCTAAGTCATCCCAATACTACACTGAAGTCAGTTAATAAAATGACCCTTAGACACTGCCAAACCACCAAAGTTTGCTAAATATTTAAACATTGTTCAGTCCCTTCCAGGCATCCAGCTATTCCCACAGCCTGCCTGCTTCCTTGCCAGCCAAATGTCAATCTACACAACACTGGTGCATCATCAACCTGGCCCACCCTTGGCATGCCATGCTTCCTAATATAACAACCCTAACATCTCATCATGGCTGTCCTAGTGCAGGCCATGTCTGCTCATCCTGTCACCTCCCCAATACTACCCTGTCCTTGGCAAAGTTATGTCATCCCACTCCCCACTCCCAGCAAACTGCATTTTGGTTGGCGAACACTGCCCCATCAGCTGCCCAGCTCACCCAAGTCATACCCACCATTGTCAGGAGTAAGTCTCCGGCACTCCCAGTAACTCTGTTTGTAAAACGTATGCCCTCTTTCTCACTTAATTTACCAGACCTGTAATTCCATAGCTTGTACCATCCCATTAGTTCGCTCCCCGTCTAGCTGCACCCCAACTTCCAAGGCGACTTGCTAACCCACTTATATCTGGTGCACAGAGCCCAAAGGCCCCCTGCCTGCAATCTGCCTAGAAAGCACAGCTCCGACTTGTCTTCCTTAACTCCCAGCACTCCACTCCTACACTACATATGTCCTCAAGGCTCCCTTCGGCTTCACCCACTCAACCCCCGATTCACTGCGTAACAACCTGTCCCATCCACTTCACCCCAACAGTTTCCTCCAAGGGGAAACACGTGCTAACTATATGTATGTTATCCCATGTACGCCCCCCTGTTCTATGATCCCTCTCGATGTCTTCTTCACTATCAATCCTGGCACCACATTTTCCTGCTAGCCAACTTCAGCAGGCTGTAGACCATTCAGAACTCAGCAGCCAGAATCACTCTTAACCTACCTCACTGCACTGACATCACACCACACCTGAAGGAGCTCCACATGCTCCCATTTACAAACAAGCCCAATTCAAACTCCTCACCCACACTTTCAAAGCATGACATAAAACTGGCCCAGCATACCACAACAATCACATCTGCTTTCACAACCTTACAGACATCGCCGCTCTCCTGGAATCCTACTTGCACAAATCACACACATAAGGGAAGCCATATCCTGCAGTGGAGCCTTCTCCTACATCGTTACCAAAACATGGAATGACCTGCCACTACACAAAACAGCCTCCTCCTCACTTCTTGAATTGCGCAAGAATCTGAAGACCTGGCTTTTCGAGTAGTCCCATTAGGCCCTAGGTGAACCTAGACGCAGAGCTGCTCAGCGTCATGATAACCTCTTGGGTGATAGTGCACTCTACAAATCTGAATAACATAACATAACAGAGCATTTTCAAATATTCCCCTCTGGTCACACAGGTGATATCCAGTATACTTCCCCCACCCATGCCACAGGCAAGCCACACTTCCTCCCCTTAACCCCATTCAGCATCAAGGCAATCCCATGCAATCCATTATTGCTTCGCATACCAGCCTCGCATCTGAGGCGCACCTCCATAGACATTGCCATCTTTTCAACCCATTCTCCTCTCCAGTACAACTCACAAGCTACACACTTCCTACTCCTTCCTTTAGATTTTCCCTCATGCAGCACATATGTAGCCTCATATCCTTCCACCACGCAGTCGCTTGACTGTCTCATGGACTGCTGCAACCATCAGGCCCTTTGCCCTATTACTCCATATCCATGAACCATTTGGTGTTCATTCCACTCCATCCTTCTCTGCCTTCTCTAAACCTACCGGTGCTGCTGCATCGTGCCCCCCACGGCTGCCATCAAGCTGGGGGCAGACACTCTAGACTGAGTGTACTCCCTACAAAGGGTGTCCACTACCCTTCAACCTGCTACATACCCTTATGTTAAACATTGCTACCACACCTTGCTGTCTCCCTGCTTCAACCAAGCATTACGCTAATGCTCTGTACTCTTCATCTCCATAATTTCAGGCCTAGACTGAGTGCACTCCATACAAGGTGTGACCACTCTCTATTCACCTTCTGTAGCACTCTGTCTCAAAACAGTGCTTGGCTGCAGCCTACCACCCCTGTGCTTCCATCAAGCTGGAAGTCATTGCTCTGGTACCCTAGTCTCTTTCACCAGCAGTTCGAGGCCTAGAATGGGTACACTCCCTACTAAGGGTTCTCTCTCCTCCTTTCACCTGGTGTGGCCGCCATCTCCAGATTACCTCCACTTCCAGATCTCTACATTTTCCTAGAGGTCTTCCCCTGCAGTCTGCCTTACCTGCTGGAGTTGTGCTACTCCATCAATCCTTCTTGCCCGGAGGAATGTGATCCCTTGCAATGCAAGTCCGGCCTGCCCATGCCTGGCCTTACACCAGATTTCCGGCAACAGCCCTGAGTCTGATAACCTGTTCTCTTTTGGGCCAGTGCTGCCACCTTTCTCAGACAACTACAGTCCATAGGTCAGCAACCAAATTTCTGGCTAGATCCCCCCTTTTTTATCTCCAACCTTTATCAATGTTCTTCAATTTCTGCTGTCCATTAAGTTCTTGGCACAGCACCCTACATTCCTCCTTTACATCAGGTGGGTAGAGGCTTTCCCCACATTCAGCATTCTCTTTTTACTTCTAGTCCCCTGCCTGACATACAAAAGATCTTGATTTTTAAATGGCTTTAATGGACTCACCTGCTTTTCAAACCTATGTCATTCAAAAAGTGTTTATCCTACCTTCAGGTTGATGGAGTCACCCTCTTAAATGCCTATTCCTCCCTCATTATCTTATTTTTTTTTATTTCTTTATATTTTAAGGAGCATGGGTACTTCCAAACATTTTCCCATGGACCAAAAAAGTATCGTCTCTAGTATGACTGAGGGGTTGCATTGATGCCAGCAGGGTGGGTTTGGGGGTCAATGTAAGGTGCATGAGAGAAGTATGAACGTAGTGTAGAGTGTGAGTCATGAAGTTATTCTGAGAGTTTCAAGGTTTCATTCTATACTGCCTTCTAAACAAAAGACGTGGTCTCTAGAAGGGACATACATTTAACAATACTGTGTTATGCTGTATCTGAGCTGCTATCTGTAGGAAATCTAACTTTTCTGTGTGCTCTCCCTGGATTTTTCACCTTTTGCTGCATCCTATATTTTTGCTGACCTTAGAACTCTGTGTACTTCAACCCTGCTAACCAGTAGTAAAGTGCCTGTGCTCACCCTTTAAACATGATTGAATTGGCAATATTCATTATTGGCATATTTAACTTGCATATGCATCCTTAGTATATGGTACAAAGTGCTCTCAGGGCCTGGAAGTGAAATTCCATCAGTGGGCTCTAGCACCAATTGTGCCATCCACTACAATGGCAGTGCAAATACAACTTCAGGCTTACCCTGTGTAGCAGTATAAAAACTGCATTTCAACCTGTCAAAATAAACCCTTTTGATGGGTCAAAACCTCCCTTTTGAACATGAATAAGTTACCCTTATTTAGGCCCTGTGCCAAAAGGTAGGGTGCATGGTATTTAAAAGTAACACATGTAGAAATTTAATGTTAACATGTCCTTGCAGTGACTAGCACCCAAAAGCAATTTTTCAATACAGCAGGCTTATCTGTCCTTTGTAGAAAACCAGAGTTCAGGTTAAAATCCGAACAACTATTTTTAATACTTATTAAAAATCCAATTCATTAGTGAAGTCAGAGCTTTTAATAAATATTAAGGAAAATTAACCTTTAGAAAGTTATCCTTTCTCTGCCTGAAGCTCCTGAAGGCTAATTTGCATTTGCTCTCCAATTTCTCCAAGCCAGGGATTAGCATTTGGATGGGTGGGAAAGACTTCCCAAGAGCTACAAAATTGATGACTGTGATTGACAGGATGGCTTGATTGGGTAGGGTGACTTTTTGAGCTCAGTTTAAGAGTGTGGGCTTCCTTTTTGATACTACAGTGTCAAATCCTGCTTGAGTGTCAACGTCTGCTTGACAGGTTTGCTGAGTTTACATGTAACACTTTGGGATGTACTTGAAAGGAAGGAAACAGATGGCAAGAACATTCTTATATATCCACGGTCTGGTGTCATGGCTACAATAAGAGTGAATGTTACAGACAAAGGCAATGAAGAACTACATCACACTGTCCCAATTTGGACCAGTAAAGTTCAATTGAAAGAAGAACCTCTGTGTGTTTTGATTTATGTTCTATTGAGAGAGGACCTTAAGTAGCATGTGATAAAGGTATTGTGGAAGAATGCAAAACATGAGAGAATGTTGTGTGTTTAAAGCATGTCACAAGAAGGTTACATTCACCCATGAGTGTTGGTTTGGGTTTTGGAAAACTCCTTTTGAAGTTGTGCAAGAACAATACGATCTCAGGGCCCATTTTGTGTGCCACGCCTATAAAAGCCATGCCTCGCGTGCCATGCCCTGATTGGCAACCAATTCATCTTGAAAAAGGAAGTCGACAGACAGCGATCTGATAAAACGTATACCTGCCTATTGATCCAGAGGAAGTCAGCATTCTGAGAGGCATCTGATCCTGGGTTGAGCCACTCTACTGTTCCACCTCCCTGAAAGAAAAGAAAGGAGAAAGACTAAGAATAATCCAGATGAGTACTGTTGATATTACATTTTATAAGCATCTTAACTAGAGACATTATTCCCAATACCAAGGTGGTTAATGATTAGCATACATATGCACAACTTGAGGAATCATGATCTGGAAAAGACTTGGGGCCAGATGTACGACCATTGAATTTTGCGACTCGCAAATTGCGACAAATTGTGAGTCGCAATTTGCGACTCGCAAAATTCAATGTACAACAGTGTCTCAGACAATGTTTGCGATTCCCAATGGGGTCGCAAATTGCATGCCTCTTGAATATTAATGAGGCTGTTGCAATTTGCGACCCCATTGGGAATGGCTAGCACTCTCAGGGATGGTGGCCTGCTGGGGTCAGCAGACCACCATGTCTGGGACTGCTTTGTCAATAAAGCAGTTTTTTTAAAATGCAGCCCATTTTCCTTAAAGGAAAACGGGATGCATTTAAAAAATAAAAATTAAACTTTCAGTTTAAGTTTTTTAAGGGCAGGCAGTGGTCCCTGGGACCACTGCCTGCTCTTAAAAAATATTTGCGCACCCATTCATAAAGGGGAAGGGGTCCTGTGGGGACCCCTTCCCATTTGCGAATGGTTTACCACCTACTTGAAGTAGGTGGTAAACTGCGAGTGTTTTTCGATCGCAAATGCAGTCGCAAAACACTCATAAATGGCAATAGCACTCGCTATTAGGAAGGGACGCCCTTGGCTCGCCCCTTCCTAATAGCGAGTCGCTAACCCTATTTTGTGGGCCGTTAATAGATTAGCGACTCGCAAAATAGGATTAGTAGATTGTGCCACAGATTATTGCGGTCGCAAACAGGCCAAATACCCCTTTGCGACAGCAATAAACGGTCGTACATCTGGCCCTTGTTGTTTTTTCATGAGAGACAACAACTAAAAATAATTGCAAAGACCTTGCCAAAAAACTCTGCACACTTGAAATTGAGATTGACTGGTAAACTGTGAACATTATTGATCAACACCAGTAACTTTGAAACTTTGTCTGGATTTGTTAAGCATTGCATTTCTAAGGGATTTTATTGTAAAAAGAATTGAGGAGCAATCCAAAGGTATTGTTTGAAAGAGATAGCTGTAATAGCTGTATATTTACGTTAGAGATTCGATTACTGCCAGGGGATAGTGACCAGCTGTTATATTTGCTACCGCTGGAGATAGGAGAGAGCAATACCGAAGTCAACCACTGTTGTGGGGGTCAAAACAGTGTGTAGAAACACTCTGCAGCTCCACCTGTTGAAGCAATGCACCTTGTCTCTTGTCTTCCTTTTTTCCATCAGTGCTATCTTAGATTGAGTGTGAAACTCACTTGTTCTGGAAAATACTAGAGGCGATTGGCAGTACTTCGTCGCAGCGTAAACTCTGTGTACATCACTTCCGCTGGGACAAAGGAATACAGGTTAGATTTCTGGTTATAACGTGTTCAAATCTTACATTTGATTGCTGGAATACTCTGCTTTTGTACTAGCAGACTTCTGACTCTGGGTTTTACGTATAACACTTGGGCGCACATGAAAGGAAAGAAACATGATCTCAAAACAATTCTTTGGATTTCTTCTGTCTGGTTGCTGGAATACCCTGCTTTTGTCCTACCAGATTTCTGTCTCTGGGTTTATTGGGGTTACAGTGCCTGCTTTAAAATGGAGTTTGGTGTTACATGTAGGAGGACACTAGGATCATAGCACACTTTACACACACACACATCCAGCCCTCAGAGCCCAATTTTAGTGTGGCCAAAGACTTTCGTCCACTTGAGAATGCCCAAAGTGGGTAAGGTTTGCCCCGCAAACTTTTACCCCATTGATTAGGGCGTACCCAGAAGTAATTCCCACCCACTAGCTAGTGCACGGCAGAAACGTGGCATGTCCAGTCTCCCACTTCAGAACACTGCTGGACCTGAGGAAGACAAGATGAGGACTGGACCTGCTGTCTGTGACCTGAGAGGAGCCCTGAGGAACTGGACCTATTCTCCCTTGTAACCAGGACAAAGAAGTGAACTCCAGGTGTCATAAGGCTAACCTCATATTTAGGCTACATGGATACAACAAGCTGCAATAGGCCCTTCCTGCAACTAGCCAGCTGACCAGTGGCAAGTGGACCTGGATGTGATTGTGCCTTAGCCAGACACCCTCTGAGTCTGAGTCTCTAATTGACTTCTCTGAGGTCCTGGAGGCCTTTAGAATGTACTCTTATGGTTGATTTTGACTTAAAGGACTAAGGGCCTAATTCTGAGTTTGGCGGTACAAGAGACTGCCGAACATGTGGTGGTGGTCCCTGGACTGCCAGACTGGTGGTCCACCCACCGTATTACAAATACAGCAGTGGGACCGCCACAGGTCTGCCGCAACCGCCTGGGATCCCTTATCAGGTGGCGGTGACGCAACAGTGTGAGGCTGTTATATGCTGGCAGGGCCCATGCAGCACCGGCAAGCATATTACGAGTTTCCTCAATGCGACCCTTTTCATGGCGGTGAGCCTGCCATGAAAATGGTGGTGGTGAGGAAACTAAAGGGGCCCTACTGGGCCCGCTGTTGCTCCTGTGCATGAGGGTGCATGCAGGGGGGCACATGGTGTGCTCCCCTGTTTTTTTGCACCCCTGATCCTGCACAGACAGAAATGCACAACATTCTGTCTGTGTAGGAGTGGGCTGTGGTGCTCCTGCGGGGGGTGCCTTTCTATGGCTCTCCTATGAGCCTTAGAAAAGCACCACTCTGGGATCGTTGCTGCAGGACAGCCCACCAGGATTACAACTCGTAATCCGGCAGGCGGACTCAATACGGATTTGGATGGACTTGGTGCGGGGCGCTGGTGTAGCAGGCCCACTCCAAGACCACTAAACTCATAATCAGGCTCTATGTCTGAAGATAACATCTTTGACCAGGATGAATCTGGTAAGTTTATCCATTTATCAAACCCGCTCTCCATCATGGGTCAACCTTAAATTGCACCTAGATCATGGTCTAGCAGGACCAGGGACTACTATTTGCACCATGGGCTTTTTGATGCTATTTCTACTTAAAAGTTTAAGAATCTGTCTCGCCAGTTTCCATAACTGGATCTTTGTCATTTTGGTTCCATTTTGTTTATTAAATATTACTCTATTTTTTTAATTCACTTTGGGATTTTGATTGTTTTGCATTAAAACAGTATTACTTATAACCCTGGGCGGTGAACTCCGCTCTGCTCGCGGAGTTTGCAGAGTTTTCCGCACTCCGCGTTACGCGAAGCTCGCGGAGTTCCGAAAAACTCCGCTTCGCGCAGCGGAGCGGAGTTTTTTCCTCGCTCGCATTCACCAACATCAAGTTGGCGAGCGCGAGCGAGGAAAATCCACCTCCCGGCGAGATTTTTCCTCGTTCGCGATCGTCAACATCAAGTTGGCGAGCGCGAGCGTGGAAAATAAACCTCCCCGGCGAGATTTCTCAACGCGGGGGGGTCGGGTTTCTCATTGCGAGTGGTAGCGTATGCTCGCGACCGCTCGCATTGAGAAACTGCCCGTTCGCGTTGAGAAAGCTGCTGCTCGAGTAAAAATCTACTCGAGCGGCAGAAAGGAAAGCAGCGCTCGCTTGCGCTGTGCATGGTGCCGTTCGCGATGATTGCACAGTGCAGACAATCATCCGGCACTGAAAATCACAGTGAACAGCATTTTTCTATCACACTCCGCCGCTTGCGGAGCTCCACGTAGCGCGATGGAGTTTTTTTTTTCACTTCGCGGAGTTTTGCGTAGCGCAACTCCGCGAACTCTTCCCCGGGTTAATTACTTAGTCTTTTTTCTCTTTTTTGGAACTGCATAAATCCTTTTCACATGGCCCTAAGTTAAGCCTGTCTGCTATGTGCCATAGATACCAGGGGGTTGAACTTATGTTAATTTAGTGACTTTAACAGTTCAACCTGACAAGGGTTGTGATTATTTCTCAAGGAGGATAGTCACCCACTCCAAATATTAATTTAATTTTATACACTTTCCCTCTCCTGTACCCTGGAGTAAGCCTACTCTGCTTGCTTTTACTACCTTTGGTGAGTCAGGTGAATAAATTAAGCAACTTGATTATTGAATTGGAAAGAAATATAATCATACGCCTCACAATCTCCTGATGCTTTAGTCACTTTTCTGTAAACATGAGGAGTGCTTAGACACAAGCTCAGTTACGATAGCGAGTGCTATAAAAAATGCCCAACAAAGAACCCCCAGCAAGGTGTGCAATTCACTGAGGCTTATTGACACAAGCACTCAATCTCCCCCACTAGAAGAAGAAGTACAGTGGGAAGGTTTGAACCATGGCAGTAAGGGACTTGACGTTTATCCTGTCTTCACCACTTCGCCATAATATGATGGTTGTGAACTCTGTATTTAAATTCTTGGTAGGTTCCAAAGTAGAGTGGAATTTTTTTGTTTAGAGTAATTCCTAAGTAAAAGATGAGTGGTGTAGGACACCTTCTGTGTTTCTTTTCCTTTACTTCAGTTAAGGTGAAAGTAAATGCTTGCCTGTTTGTGTAGCACTTTTCTGAATATTAGTTATGAGTCAAATAAACAACTGCCAGGGCTCCTGTTCACCAGGGTGCCACATGTAAAAGTTCGGCTGGCCACAAGCGGCTCTCAAGCCTTAAATTGAGTATCACTGGTCCAGAGGTTGATTGGTATGCCTACCTATCCACTGGCAACCTTACTCGGGCAAAAAAAAATGTCCATTATATAAATGAGTATGGCGTCCATGGTAAGTGAACTCTCACCCTTCAGGAAGGAAGTTAGTCTCCTTAACCCTTAGACCAGGAGTCATGCTTTTTCTTTTAAGCAGCCCAACCCTTAAAAATCAGACAGCGAGTATTACACCTTAGCCATTAGGCAGCAATCACTCACTCCACTTCTCATAAAATTATTGTCCCTAGGGTTGCCACCTTTCCCCAAAAAATACCAGCCATCTGTGTGCTATTCTGGAAGGGGCAAGAGCAGTCAGGTAAAAATGAATGTCTGCAGTATTCTCGGTACTCTCCGGTAAAATGGCAGATAACCTGCTGTTCACTTCCACGGTGCTCCAGGCATAATTCAAACAATTAAAAATCATGCAAATCTTGTTTACAAATATTTAAAAACTCATTTGAAACACATTTAAAAATGAATAATGCTTCTGTGATTGAATCAATATTTTTTCAGATTGAACGAAGAATTTGCGGCGTGGCAGTGCGACTTTATGATGTAACAGCATTGGAACCTTTCATTTAGAACTCTGACTGTTGAACAAATTTAATAGGATATGGCACAGGAGCAAATCAAGTTAAAGAAGGTATTTAATGCATGTAAATTGTTAACAAGATGTTCAGGAACAAAGAGCATGAACAGAGATTATAAATTCTCCATGTTGCAGAAAGGGAACCTCGAACAAAAGCCCATAGAAACCTGTGCATGGAGTTAATATACAGGTTATTGTAAATCATACAATTTGAAAGGATTGGCAAGAGAATAGCGCTTTGGAGCCTTTTGGGTAAGTGTGCTCTATAGATATGCCATATACATACATACATATGATCCAGCGCTGCACTTAATCAGGGATCGATACTCAATATCATTACATACAAATGGCCCATACACATTCACCCAACTCATGAAATCTCTGTTGCGCTGGGGGTCAAGTTTTAATGACGTGATTCGTTAGTTTTCTTCTTATGAGTTCATATCTAGCATTTCTAAATACATATCTGAACCTGAATATCAACTCTCTTTCTTCTGGTCGATGGGCCAATTAGTTGAGAAGTTGATGGTAATAATAGTACTATCTATCTAGCTATCTGATTTGGCTAAATAATCACAGACTCTCGATAGGATTAATAAAGGTTTATCGCAAAAAAATGTGAAATCAATGCTCATCGCATACAGGTCATAAAGCAAACAATGAAAAATCTCACAAAGAGGAAAAAGAAACATCAGCAAATGCAAACAGTGTCATACTCATCAAATGAACGATGCATATATGAAGGAGTGGATAGATGAAAAGACATAAGTTTCAGAGACAAAAACATATATATTTGCAAATGTTTATGCAAAGTATGAATAATGAAGATATACTAACCCAAAGGATCAGAGAAATACCACCCCCCTGGCCAAGGAGGTAGTGGGGGTCCCCCGAAATAGAGTCAGGGAACAAAGATTTCAGGATACAGGAACGGGACAAAGACAGGTTCAGCTAGGCCTTTCTGCAAACGGACGGACAGCGAAGAATCACCCCTCTATCTCTCCTTTTCTCCTTCTCTGCTCTCTCCACCTCTGCGCTCCGCTATCTCTGCTAACTCCGCGCTCGCAATCCTACTCCCAACACCAAACCACACCCCTAAAGACACCCCAATTATACCCTAAAACCTACATGTCCAACCCACAATAGTTGAAACAATTTTTAAAACTCAACCTCTCATTGGATGGTTTAAGGGGTGTTCAATCACACCACCTTGATCACATTCATAATTCTACAGTCTTCTTTGTTTTACTCATGACATAATTCGACTAGTTCATTTGTTCATAAAACATGTAACAATTTCATCGTTCACATGAGCTTTTCTGCTTCGTCCGCGGAAGAAGTCTTGGGTCCCACGGCTAGTCTCGTCTCTTGGCAGACAAACAAGGTTTCGTAGCTGATCAACCTTGACTTTTTGTACTCTTCTGCAGCGCTCAGCTTTTCTGTCTATTTATTGGATTATTCATGCTTTTCTTCCAGTCCCCATTTACCATGTCAACTTTAGGAAAATGTAGGCCCATTCAGCTTACTATGACGAATAAAACATAAACATTTATTAATTACATAGATATGTACTTTTCACTGTTTACCACCTTCCTTTTGCACTACCCCATGTTAATATTTTTCTTAGCAAAGCTTTTAAGCAAAAGCGGCATTATTTATTATTATTTTTCGAAGCAAGATGCTAGTTGCAAAATGCGGCCTGGTTCTTTCATACATTAGTTCATATTAGTGCACGCATATGCAAAAGCGGTTTCCCGTGTATTTTATGTGATTTGTATGTTAATTTCCACTGCACACTGTTAGTAAGTATTACGGGGATGTCAATTCGGGCAGTCTTTCTTTTTTTTTCTTGTAAAATCCTGCTCCATCAATCCCCCCTCTGATGGCTTTTTTGAGCCATCAAAAATACCCATCATACCATGTGCCATCTTAAAGTTCAATATTCTTCTCTCTTTTCATCATTCTTTCGTCTAAATCTTTCATCATTTCGTAATAATTTATTTTCATATCGTCTAGTTCTATCTCATCTCTTTTTCTCTTTCTTGCTCTTCGTTTGTTATTTGATTCTGTCATCTATTTTCTTCCACATCTACATTTACAACACTTATATATTGTTATTATTACTAGGGCTACTATAGCTACTGAAATGATTGGCATTATTATCTTTCCTAATACGCTACTACCAAATGTAGAAAACCATTTACCTACAGAAGAGAAACTCTTACCAAGTCTCTCCCACACACCGTCAACCTCCAGTTGGGTCAAATCTTCATGTAATTTCGTAATATTCTTTATATATCCCTCAATACTTTTACTTTTGTCTGGGATATAAGTACAGCAGTGTTGAATTTTCAACATGCCACAGACTCTACCCTCTTTTGCCAATAGGATATCAAGGGCAAGTCAATTTTGTAAAACCATTGATCTGATCGCAACCATTTCAGTGTCGATCATCAAGAACCCACCAGCAGTATCTGTTGATAAACGATCAACCACTGTGGACAACTTTCGAATTTTATGTGAATTCAAAACGACTCCAACTGATGGTATCAGTGCACCAAAGATGTCACCTATTATTTCTGAGAAACTTGCTCTTTTATTACGTGTTAGTCCTTGTTTTACTTCATTGATTCTGTTGTTATTTTTATCTACATGATAGATTTTTGGAAAAACAATCCCAAAATAACAACTACCATACCAATGTGCAGGCAACCTGTGGTAGGCTTTCTTACCACATACATAATAGACTCCTGGGAAAATAGGATCCGTTCCACCCTTTAATCCCCATCCTCCAGTAATTTGGAAAGTCTGCTCACATTCACTAGTACCAATGAAATAATTTTTATAGTTAGTTTTTAGTCTAAGCAAACAGAGTTTCCCTTTTTGATACCAGTCCAGGGACATTACAGCATATGTCTTGCCTTTCTCATAATTTCCTTCTCTAAAAGCCCACGGTGGTACATGTGACTTCTGTTCAGCAGCTTTTCTTTGGAAACTTTCTCTTCTATTTTCTACCATATCTGTGAATATCTTTTCTTCAACCTACAAACTACATGTTAGATTATGTTTATAAGCATATTCTATATCTAATGTCTTAGTAATATGGAAGAATTCTCCCATATATTGTGCATTTTTACTACTTAAAACCTTGTTCAGCTCTTTTATAACAGGTATTTCTGAGAATACTAAATCTATATTGGAATAATGATATTCCAGCTTCCCCGTTACATACAAAAAGACTGGTTAGAACACTACATGACACACCATATGTTAAAGGTAGGTGATGATAGGTCACTCCCTCTGAGACAGACGAAGATAATTGCATGCACACATAACAATCACTCACATTCATTGTGTTAACATATTCGTACAACAATTTAGTAAAAACATTTAACGAGAAATCACTAATTGATTTATCATGGTGATAAATACTTCCATCTATTTGTTCTATATTAGTATTAAAGGTTTCTTTAGTAACTTCATTCACTCCTTCATTTATTACGTCATTAGTATTGTTTCTGTTATTAGTTACCATTAGAATAGGTATAATGACAGTTAATAATACCCACATAAATGTTAGTAAAAAGACACTACATAAGCAAGCTTTAATACATCTACGTTTTAGGCTAGATTTTGGATGTCCAGTCACTGTTGCTTCGGCCATTTTGTTTTTTACAAAAAATGTTCTGAAAAATAGTGTAATCCTACACTTCAGACTTTTTTCTTTACCCCCTTTTCTTTTTATTTATTTCTTCGAATTTTCTGAGTCTGTCAATTCATTTTGACTGTCAATGTTGCACTCTAATTTTTTCACAGTTCTTTAAGGTGGTCTCAATTTGCTTTCATCAATTTGCTCAGTGTCAGTACTGTGTCTTTTTCTTCACTTGGATCTGCGCTTTCAATTTCTTCCAAGATTATATAAGTCCATTCTGGTGCTGTGTATTTCTTGCTTGGAATTCTTATTCTTTTTGTTTTTCGTACTGAATCTTCTTCTGACTCTTCCTGTTCTGTTTGACTTGAGACATCATCAATTTGCTCTGGTATTTTCTTTGACTTTCTCCTCACAAAAGTGTATTTTAGTCTTTTCACTCCACCTGGCCAATTGTCACCTTTTCTTGCTTTCTTAGTTTGAACCACTTCTTTACCTTCTTTCTCTGGCTTACAGGTTCTTTTATTTGGCCTTTCTTTTATTTGTTCTTCTTCTTTCAGTAACTTCACTTTCTTCTGTTTCAACAGCAGTTTCATGAGACCCAGTAGCTGGTGCCCACTCTACTTGACTTGTGCTTGGCTGTTCATCATCTGTTTGTTCTTCAGAATCTGTCAGATTCTTCAGCTTCACACACTTCAGCCTCTGGTTTTTGTCTTTGGTTTACCAGTTGCTGATCTTTTTGTCTTTCAAGCGGACTTGGGACTCTTCTGGTATGGCTCGCAAGGATCCAGTTTGGCAAGCCACCACACTTCACTGCTGTCGTCGTCACCAGAATCACTTGATAAGGTCCATTCCACCTGGGTTCTAAACACGATTTCCTCACGTGCTTCTTCACAAGAACCCACTCTCCAGGACTCAGATCATGAGCTTGATTCGGCTGTGTTGTAGTAGCATTCTCGTCAACCTGGTGAGACACAGAACGTACCAGATGAGCCAGTCCTCTGCAATAATCAAGCACTAGATCATCAGATATATTCATCAGATTGTTCGCTGGTATAATCGCTTGTCTCATTGCTCTTCCCATTAGGACTTCGTGTGGACTCAATCCCGTCTTTTTTATCAGGAATTCTTCTGAGACTCATCAATACAAGGGGTAAAGTGTCAGGCCATTTCAGAGTTGTGGATGCACACACTTTTCCTAACCTAGATTTTATTGTGCCGTTAATCTGCTCAACTACTCCAGATGCTTCAGGTCGATAGGCACAATGCAGTTTCTGCTCTATTTGCAATGCTGCACAAATCATCCGAATTATCTCATTATTAAACTGTGTTCCTGTATCTGTCTCTAAAGTGACTGGAAATACAAATCTTGGGATCAACTCTCTCAAAAGTAGTTTTGCGACAGTCAGACTGTCGTTCTATCTCGTGGGATAGGCTTCCACCCAGCGAGAGAACAAACAAACAACAACCAAGACATATTTTAGTCCGTTACAGGGGGAAAGCTGGATAAAATCCAATTGGAGTCGGGTGAATGGTCCTGCTGCTCTTCCAATTCGTCCCCAACTAACAACTGTCTTTCTGTCTGGATTTTGTTGCTGACAGGTGACGCACCTCTGGCACAGACTTTCTGCAATGACCCTGAAATTTGGGTTATACCATGACTGCTTGAAGAGCCTAATCATTGTATCTCTTCCAACATGTGCAATTCCATGGTATACTCTTGCCATTTGTGAAAAGTAGACAATCTGGCATGACTGGTCTTTCATCTATATAAACCCACACTTCGTCCTCTGCTCTCTTTCTGCAGCCTGAATTTATCCAAATTTCCTTCTCCTCGTCACTTGCCTCTTCCTGCAATTGCCTAATTTCATCCCAAGTTTCAAATGAAGAAGAGAACATTAGATGGCAATTGGTATTTTCTTTTTCCATCCCTCTGTTTAGGGCTATTAAATTTCGTGCACAGAAACGCGCTACCTGATAAGCATATCTGTTGCCTTTCGTCACATAATCATCTCCTGATTTATGTGCGGAACATTTGACCACTGCAATTCTTTTGGGCAATTGCAAAGCATCCAATACATTTTTCACAGTTTCGCTGTTCCTGATTGGGGAACCTGAAGAAGTCAGAAATCCCCTTTGCAGCCACAACTGCCCAAAGTCGTGGACAACTCCGAAACCATATTGACTATCAGTAAATATGGTTACCCTCAGGCTTTTGGCAATTTTGCATGCTCTAATCAGAGCTATCAATTCAGCAGTTTGGGCAGAGTTTACCCCTTTTAGACAGGATGCTTCCAAAACTCCCGCTATGGTGCATACAGCATATGCAGAACACAATACACCTTTCTCATTCCTCAAACACGATCCATCAACAAACATAACACAGTCTGATTCTTCTAATGGAGCATCCTCCATGTCAGGCCTGGGTTTTGTGCACAAATCTGTCACATCCAAGCAATCATGATCTGCCTCATCTCTCACTTCCTCACAATATGAATTTGGCAACAGGGTTGCCAGATTTACGGTTGTGCACCTTACCACAGTCACATTTTCAGCACCCAAGATCACTCTTTCATACCTAGTCAGCCGACTATAGGTCATGTATTGCTTCCTTGTTCGTGTCAAAAGAATCTCAACCAAATGTGGCACATATACCTTGACTGGATGTCCCATTACAATCGCTTCACTCTGTTCCAGACTCACACAAGTAGCAGATACTTCTTTCAAACAGCCTGGCAATGCTGCAGCCACTGAATCTAGAGTAGCAGAAAAATATGCTCCTGGACGTCATACCATTCCATGTTTCTGAGTTAAAACTGAAAGTGCACACCCATCTCTTTCACAGCAATACAACGCAAAATCCTTTGCATAATCTGGCATTCCCAACGCAGGCGCTCAACAAAGACTGTTTCGCAATTTAGTAAAGGCTTCCATACTTTCATCATCCAAAACAATCGGAACTTTCACATCTTTTCGTGTCAACCTCTGTAGAGGTTTTGCAATCAGTGAGAAACCACTGATCCACTGTCTGCAGTATACAACCATTCCCAAGAACATTCGGACTTCTCTCTGAGTTTTGGGTGGGTTCATTTGTTTAATCACACTAATTCGTTCTGGTGTCACCTTCCTGACTCCTTTTTCTATTTTGTGTCCCAGGTACTGGACTTCCTGTTTACAAAATTGCAATTTTGCTGGTGACACTTTGGGGTCAATTCTGATTCAGGCCGGAAAACGTACCGACCGACTCGGAGCCAGAATTCATTCCGACCGACACGTACCGGTGCAGCCCGACCCGCAAAGTACGATGAGAAGCGTGCAAAATCCGACCGACTCATACAAAACACAACACGAACGACCGAACCGCGCGGAAAACAGCTATCCGGCTGGAAAACCACGCGAATTGAACCGACCGACACGCACCCGGAAGAATCCCGAACGAAACGTACCCGCGAACTCCTACCCGCCAAGTACGATGCAACGCGTGGAAAACACGACCGAGTCGCACGGAGGCCAAGCCGTACGACCGACACGCATACAAAACTGCGAGCCGAAGCAACCCAATACACCGCGACCGACGCGTACGCAGCATAGAAAACAGCACAAACACAGCGTGAACGACTCGGAGAAGCTCGTACGAGACAACTGCAGGGTCCGACTCGGTCACAAGAACGTCTCCTACATGCACAAAAAGTACAATGGGAGAAACACACAAAAAAAGGCCAAACAAGCAATTACAAAGCCAATAAATACTGGGGGGGAACAGGGAACAGAGACACACCCACAACTCCACCCATATAAAGGACACAAATCCCTACCATGATCCTTTGCAAATTCAAATTACCTGCCAGCACTCAACAGACAGCAACCACACACCCACACACAGCTCATCCATCACACAAGCCACACACCATCAGCACCTCAACAAATAGCACCCTCACATACACCCAGCAAAACACACACTCACACACCCTCACCTGCACACCAACACACACACCACTCACCATCACCACCCATCACCATGCCCCCAAAGAAGAATCATAAGTTCCTAGATAGTGAATTGGAAGTCCTGGTAGATGAGATCCTCAGGGTAGAGCCACAGCTGTTTGGTACACTGGTCCAACAGACACCCATGTCGCAGAAAACCAAGATGTGGGAGAGGATTGTCGACAGGGTGAACGCACAATCACCATGTTTGCGCACAAAGGTAGACATCCAGAACAGGTGGTATGACGTGCGCAGGAGGGTCAGGGAGCTGTTGAAGAAGGACTACCTCTTGAGCCAACACACCGGCAGTGGCCCTCCTGCCAAACCAGTATACCTCAGGCCCTGGGAGGAGAAGGTGCGGGCCATCCTACCACCAGTGAGCGTATATGCACTAGAAAACATCCCAGAGCCTGGTGAGTACACAACAAATGTACACAATATTGTGCGACAATACACACACATCACTGTCAAGGGAGAGTCAAACCATGCACCCTTAGCAAATACACACCAACCAGAACAGAATCATCCCAAAATGTGTATGTCAGTCAGATAAACACAACACATGCCATCTCATAGTGATATGTAACTGTGTCATCACATGTACAAACACAACTACAACTACAGCTAGGCAGTGGCACAAATATAACTAACAAACACATCCAGACATGTAGCCACCACTACAACACCACCTCACAGTGAAGCCCACTGAAAGGAAGGAATCCTGTGTATGCTGGGCAAGTCAGTGTAGCCAATAGCATCATGGGAGTCGTAGTCACAGATAATGCCCACCCTCACAATGCGCACATCAACACCACCATGAACCATGCTCACATCACAGGGAGTGGAAACAACTGACAAGATGGCTGACACTGGCTACTGCTGTGGGAAGCACAAGGTCCTGCTAGCAACTGTGCACCAACCAACAGCAGGACACCACTGACTGACATCCTGAAAGACAACTTGCACTCCCTGCAACGGAAGCACGTTCCATGGTGGAAAATCTGGCTGGGTGGGAAGGAGGACTGACAGCACTGACCATAGTTACCAGCAGCTCCACTCACACACCCCCCTAACACAAACTCCACACAACTCACCTGGGAGAATGCATTGCCTCACACTCAAATCAAATATCCCACAAAGAACCACAACCCTAGGCCATGCAGTGTGAAGCACAGGGACACACATGGGACTTGTAGCAAAACTAACCCCAGGATAACACTGTCAGCCATCTTGTCAGCACAGGCACACAACCCCACAGGGAAGCAGAGTCAAAAGGAAGGAAGCATGGGCATGCTGGGAAGGGGGGTGGGGGCAATAGCATGATGGGAGTGGTAGTCACAGCTCAACATCCCCCACCCACATGGCCCAGCAAGCTCACACTGAAGAATGCACACCTCACAGGGAGTGAAAAGCCCAAAGATGTCTGACAATGGTGCTCTGTTGTGGGGAGCACATGGCCCTGCTGGGAACTGGGCACCAACCAACAGCAGGACACCACTGTCAGCCATCTTGCCATTGCTCTCACACTCACACACAGTGAAGTCCACCCAAAAGCAAGTAAGTATGGGCATGCTGGGAAGTGGGGTGGAGGCAATAGCATGATGGGAGTGGTAGTCACAGATATTGGTCACCCCCACAACTGTCCCATCAACACCACCCTGAACCATGCGCACATCACAGGGAGTGGAAAACAACTGACAAGATGGCTGACACTGGGTACTACTGTGGGGAGCACAAGGCCCTGCTGGCAACTGTGCACCAACCAACAGCAGGACACCACTGACTGACATCCTGAAAGACAACTTGCACTCCCTGCAAAGCAAACACGTTCCATGGTGGAATATCTGGCTGGGTGGGAAGGAGGGCCGGATGTCAACAAAATGCAACCAATGCAGACCATGTACACACCCCAACATTCATATAGAAATGCCCAAAGTATGCAGGACAATGTGCCACACCAATATCAACCTCTGACTGTGACAACTTAGGACAATGCAATGTACAGGCCCGCATCCAGAGGTACAGTCACAACTGTCAGGTGTGTCAACCATTGATGCCTGCAGAAACATAACATACATTGTGTGTGTCTCCCAAAAACAGGTGATGATGGGGACACAGCAGCAGACGCTGAGGAGTCCCCGTCCCAGGCTCAAGGGGAAACGGAGCTCACTGGTGTGGAACAGCCTCTGCCCTCCTCGGATGAAGAAGACCTACCTGGCACCTCCGGAGCAAGTCATCATGCAGCACCAGCAGGACCACCAGCTGCACCCCCTGCACCCACCCCTCCAACGACTGTCAACACACATACCACCCCTGCCGAACAGGACAGACCAAGGAGCACCACCACCACCAGCACAGGGACCCTGGACCAACGTGGGGCCTTGGACACCAACACCACCAACAACCCCCAAGGGGGCCCAGGGTCACCTGTGCGTGCCACCTCAGGTACTGCACGTGTCGCCAGGGGTGGTGGGAGGGGTGGGAGATATAGGTCGCTGCTCGTAGAGTGGTCTGGACTGCATGATGACCCACAACTGGTACGCATAGCCGATGCGTACCAGTCCAGCACCGGAGACCTCAGCCAGGCAGTGGGGCTCCTCAGGGACATTAAACAGCAGCAGGCTGCCCATCATGCCCGCTTGGACTTACACATGTCCCGCGTGGAGTCCAAGTGGGACACACTGCAAGAGATGACGGCGGTGCATAGGGACATATTACAATGCCTCCGCCAGATGAGCAGCAACCAGTCAACACTTCCCTGTGTGCCCACAACATCTGGTGCTGAAACAACTGCAACTGCCACAGGGAGGGAGGATGACTCTGGCGGAGAGTCCCCTGCACCGCAGCAGCCTGCACTTGAGGGTACCCCCCCAAAGAAGAGGGGTCATCCGAGGAGGGGCAACTGAGAGGCTGATGGCCATGTGCAACCCCCAGGAAGCCAAAAGCTGTTCTGGATAATCACCTTTGTGCGCAAACTGTTCACCCTGTTGACTGCAACACAACTCCCCCACATGACATGGGGAGTACAAGTTGGACCAATGTATCAGATGACTGTGGACTATATTCAGGACATTTCTGCTACCAGGACTTCCAATTCATCTAGGAACTTTGGATTGCAATCAAAATGTACAGCACCCACCATCCTGTGCACTATACACACACATGTATGACAATAAACACACTAATACACCATACCTGCCTCTGTTGTGATTCCAACGTGGTTTCTGTCATGGAGATGATGACCTGCGAAATTACACTGTGCATGCTAACTGCTACAGCAAGTACAACACAGGCATGTGAGTCATGGCGACGTGACACATATGAGGGAGACACACCACCAGGGCTACACAACATATACACACCTAGGCCATCTGACTCATTGCCTACACTGATGTTGCCAGGAAATACGGTGCAATGCACAGACACAACACCTATTCACAGTCTTTGTCAACTAGCCCACTGGTGCAGTAAGCAAATGTCAGTCAGATGTGTGACCACAGACAACGCACATCACAAAGTGAAGCACAGGTTTATTACACATTTGCAACATATTGTAACCACTACAGATGCAAGGTAATCCCACCTGGCAGCGGGCACACAGTCAACAAGTGTAGAAGGAAGGAAGTCCATGGCTGTGGCGCACATCACCTGTAGGGACACGACAGCTACCACCCTGGAAGTCTAATCACGGTGTTGGGGATCACAGTTGACCAAACGACTCTGAAAGTACCCTGTGAAGGACAGAAATGAAACACAGTCAAAAGCACTGAAGAACAGGACAGAACTGCAATACTCATGCCCAATACATGCCACAAGATACCCACCCAGAACCAAGTTAGCATGTCAACACTGTTGGGGAGTACAGACTACCTGTAAGGACACATCGCTACACGCATACAGTCATGTAGCACATGGACACACTCAAACAGCACCACAGCACCACCAACACATATCATGCATACTCACATCATTGACATGACATCTCTGGATACTCACAATCAGCTGAAGAAGTTGGTGATGAGCTGTGTGCGGACATCACCATCATCATCATCATCATCATCACTGGCATCGTGGTCCAGGCCAGGATCCTCCACAGGTGGCGGATGTTGGTCATCGTCATCCAGGATGAGAGGCAACTCCTTCCGCACTGCCAGGTTGTGTAGCATGCAGCAGACGATGACAATCTTGCACACCTTTGCTGGGGCATATGGGAGGGCCCCTCCTGTCTTGTCCAGGCAGCGGAAGCGGCTCTTCAGGAGACCAAAGGTCCGCTCAATCACTCTCCTGGTCCGACCATGTGCCTCATTGTAGCGCATCTGGGCTGGTGTCACAGGGTTCCTGAGGGGCGTCAGCAACCACGGTATGTTGGGGTATCCGGAGTCACCTACATACAGACAATTGCACATTAGCTGAGTTGGAAAAGAGGGTGGAACACTACATTGCAGAACACACACAATGGTACAAAGTCAGTACACACCAACAAGCCAGGCACGCTGGTTCCGCATCTGTGACATCATCCTCAGGATGCGACTACTCCTCATCACGTAGGCATCGTGTGCAGAACCGGGGAAACGGGCACACACGTGTGAGATGCTCATATCTGCAAGACATACCACCAGTGCATTGACCGAGTGGTAGTGTTTGCGGTTCCTGTATGCCTGGTCTTGGGCCTGTGATGGTACCAAAGCAACATGTGTCCCATCAATGGAGCCAATGACATGCAGCATCCTCCCCAGGGCATAGAAGTCACTCTTCACGTCAGTGAGTTGTTGGAGTCTAGGGAAATAGATGTACTGGTTCAGGTGTATCAACATAGCCTCCAAAACATCGCGGACCACACGGCTGAACATGGTCTGTGACATCCCACCAGCAGTCGCCACAGTGTGTTGAAAGGTACCGGTGGCAAAGAAGTGTAGGGCTGCCATCACCTTCACCTTGGGGGTCAGCGCTGCAGGGTATGTCCGGCCAGCTTGCAAATGTGGGGCCAACCGCACCGTCAATACCTCAATCAGCGGCCTGGTGAAGCAGTACCTTCGGATGCAGTCCCGTTCCACCATGGTTGCAAGGTCAGGGAATGGTCTATGGGCAACTGGTGCCCTGCAGTGCATAGGTGAAGGAAGAAAGATTGTCAGTCACCCCACATATGTGGCATTGTCCATACTCAATATCACATGATACATCATTATGAGGCACAAGTACATGATGTGTGCAGTTCCGTAAGGACATGTATGGCACCTACATGGCCAACATCTAACATCACAGTTCAACAAGTGGCATCAACAAGTCCCAGGTTGTGCCATGGGATATCATAAGGCCGTGTCACAGTTCCCATCTCCTGCTGCCACGTTCCAAACACACCCCATAGTGACATGTGAGGACAGATGTGCCCCAGGCATCACAGCTCAACGACAGGTAGATTCCCAGGGACCCTGTATTGCCACATGGACACTGGCATGACATGGTGTATCATGAATACACCACAGCAAAACAACCATGACCCCCACAGGTAGTGGTCCCTGTTGCCTCGGCAGGACAGACATGGACGTCTGTGACACACACACGCACAACATCAAAGTCCATGCACAAACAACGTGGATGTGGAGACTGTCTCCCATTGTGCACATGGAATCAGAGACATTGTAAACACAACATGCACACAGACTGTGGAGGACCATCACTATTGTGGCAATGGGTCACCCTGGGACGTACATACCGTCCCACATGGGACTCAGGGGGTATGTGACATGACATACACATACACCACCGTGAAATGTGACCATGCCACATGCTCAGAAATGAACAGTTGCACATCACAGTGGTCCTGTACACGAAACACCAAGGATTCTGTCCCCATGAACACGTGCACAGCCTGGGAGTGGCTGCCCCCAAGTGACACCCACAGAACAACATGTTCACCCCCATACACGGAATAGGTAATGCAGCCTTACATGCCTTAGGATACAGTGTGGACAGGCTGTGGTGTTGTAGGTGTGCCCCTCACTCCCTGGGAAGTATATGTGGCTGGCATATGTTCACCTGTGACAGGCATGGTGACATATGCCAGTGACTTGTACAGGGACGCGTTGGACAGCAATGGGCTGATCGGTGCGCACACATTGGCCATTGCATTCAATGTGAGCGGGTACGCGTTGTATTCGCAATACGCGTTGGACAGCAATGGACCGATTGGTGCGCAGCCATTGGCCATTGCATTCAATGTGTGCGGGTACGCGTTGTATTCACAATACGCGTTGGACAGCAATGGACCGATTGGTGTGCCCGGCCGGCCATTGCATTCAATATGTGCGGGTACGCGTTGTATCTGCAATACGCGTTGGGCAGCAATGGACCGATTGGTGTGCCCAGCCGGCCCATTGCATTCAATGTGTGCGGGTACGCGTTGTATCCGCAATACGCGTTGGACAGCAATGGACCGATCGGTGTGCTCGGCCGGCCCATTGCATTCAATGTGTGCGGGTACGCGTTGTATCCGCAATACGCGTTGGACAGCAATGGACCGATCGGTGTGCCCGGCCGGCCCATTGCATTCAATGTGTGCGGGTACGCGTTGTATCCCGGGTACGCGTTGGACAGCAATGGACCGATCGGTGCGCACCCATTGGCTATGGCCTGGCCTGTCAACGGACGCGTTTTCAAATCTTGAACGAGTCTGATGCTGGAAATTCAGTTGGTCACCCACAACAATGTTGCAAATTCATGGGTGTCATGAAGTTGAAGATTTGAAGGATGCTGTGGGCGTGTATTAGTGCTGCTATTCCATGGATTGGTCAGATTCAGAAGATGCAAACGACTTGGACCTATCACTTTGGACACATGGGACAGTATCTGCCTCTGCAGCACACATATAATGCTGGCTGTTCCCCTGAGAGCTCACTTGCCTGCACTACATGCTCCAGGACGACATTTGCCACCACCACTGCTGCTGTATCTGCACCCTCTGGACCCTGCAATGGCACGTACTGTGGAGAGAGCCCCAGCCTTCAGCACTGAGGAGAACCAGGCCCTGCTGGACAGCCTCCTTCCACAGTACAGCTAGCTGTATGGGAAAGCAGGGGAGCAGGTGAATGTGCTGTCCACTGCCTTACTAAATGTGCATGTTGTCTGACTAGCAAGGCTAACAGTCTGCACGCCACTGGCTAGCAGGCTCACTGAGTAGTTGTCACCCCCCATTGTGTGTAGTTACATGCACTGAACAGGTATAGTGCAGTGACAGTGCATTTAAACAAGGTTTTACCTCCCAGGCAATGATACCATGTAGTTACTGCTGGCATACAGTCCATAGCCATCGTTGCATTGCCTGTGTACATCATGTGCCCCTGTGGTTGAGACCTGTATATCCAACTGTGTAATGCACGGATATGTTGCATGTGTAGTAATGGCATTCTCACTTTGTCATCCTCACAGGTTGATGCCCACCAGAAGCATAAGATATGGCTGACCATTGTCCGGGCAGTGAGATCCGTGGGGGACTACAAGCGCCGGATCCGCAACTGCCAGAAGAGGTGGCAGGACCTTCGGGGCTGGACCCGGAGGATCGCACGGGTCCAGCTGAAGCTGTCACCTCCTCGCAGGAGGGGTGGACACCGGACCCTGACCCCCCACATGCTCAGGATCCTGGCGGTGGTCTTCCCTGATCTGGATGGGCAGCTGAAGGCCAGAGAGCAGCAAGGACAGGGCCGGACTGGCTACCGGGCGTTTTGGAATGCTGCCGAGCTGGGGGCTGATGTCACTGCGGTGGGGGCTAATTTCGTTGATGGAGACCTGCGTGTGCTTCGAAATCAACAAAGCAAAACGAATTTCGTTCAGCACACGCAGGTCCGCATCAACGAAATCAGCCCCCAGCTCGGCAGCATTCCAAAACACCCGGTAGCCAGTCCGGCCCTGAGCAAGGAGGGGGTGAGTCCATGACTGCATTGTGAACTTTGTCTGCCATGCTATGTGCCCTCCTCTGGCCTGTTAAAAACTTCCACAGTACATCAGTCATGTGGTCCAGGACCCATGTCCCTCGATTGTGCACTGCCCACTCCTCATCTGATACCCAGGTGTGGCCCTTGCAGTCAGGGAATTGTCACTTGGGTACTGTGTCCTTGAAGTTTGCTTGACTCAAGGTGGGGGACAGCATCTGTTCCCCTAACTCTGTGGTGGGCATCATGGGTGGGTCCATTGCTTACACAATGCCTGTGTTCTGACATGTAATCTGCGTGTTACTTTGATATGTGGTACAATTGCTGAGCTGATCCACCACATGTGCCTGGGGTATCTGGCACACACCCATGCTGCGGGTGGGAACAATGTTTGGGCCCCAGGTGTGTGTATATTACGTGTGTCACACATACTTAGCCAGCTGCCTACTGTCCAGGGCTCATCCCTCATTCATGTGGGACAGGACAGTCATGCCTACTCCAGGCCATACAATACACTCTGTACTCCCACTCCCGTGTATCAGCTGACACGTTGTGCTCAGTGATATGTCCCCTCAGGTGTCTGCCTCTGTGTCAGTGTGCTGTGGCTTCGTTGTCAGGACTGCTGGGGTGTTCCTCGGTTGGGGCTCAGCATGCCACCGGAGATGTGACCATAGGAGACGATACTTGTGTGACACATAGGTGTTTGATCACCTGACCGTGCAGACTGGGGTATGCGAATGTGAAGTTCAGGCAGCTGTTTCCCATTCACAGCAGATTGTGAGGTGCTCAGGTTCAGAGGGTTGTGTTACAGGTCTCCCATACGTCCAATCGGTATGACGTGGACAGATAAGGGTTCAGATGATGTGGTGTGTGGGGGATGTACATGTGCACTTGTTCAGCTCCAGGACTTGCATTCCCCATGACCTACTATTGTGACACAGTGCAGACTGTTGTTGTCTGGCTGCCCTGCCCATGTGACTGGAGACAGTGATGTATGACTTAGCAGGCATGCCTGTGCCATGGCATGTAACTTCATATGAGTGATCCTGCAGGGGAGTGACATGTGCTACATGCACACCATTGTGGCAATGGCTATCAGGACATGGGTGCATCATGGTGTCTGTCGCTGGTATGCATCACATGCATTTCATATTTGACTCTGGGCATCCCTTTCATCCGGACACCTGTACTGACTCAGTGGCAAGAGTTGTGATGTGTGCATGTTCACATGCTTCACCGTGTTTTCTGCACTGTCCAACTACTGTGTAGGTGGTGCATGTGTCCACACTGGGGTATTGCCATCCAACAGACACCAGACAGATGGGTGCAAGGCCAGGAGGGATGTGAGTGCCATGGTTGACCATCAGACTGACAATTGGCTTCTCCTATTCTGTTTGGGCACTTTTGGCAATGTTCAACTAAGGATGCCAGGGCTTGCTCTGTAATGTGCTGTACTTACTGTGGTGTGTGCGGTCAGTGCAGGTGACTGATGTCTGTCTATTTCCCCATTGTTTGCAGATACATCCACGGCCACAGGAGGGGACAGCTCCACGGACCAGGAGGGGCCGCAGAGCCAGACTGGGTCAGCAGCCGAGGAGTGGTCGGAGGGACCCAGTGCCACGGAGGGCGAGGGGAGCCACACCGAGGAGTCCTCAGCACCATCCACCTCAGCTGAGGACCACAGCAGCTCGGAGGATGACTCCCTTGTGGAGGCGGGTGTCAGCAGCCACCACACCCCAGCTAGTGTTGCTGTCCCCGCCACCACCACCACCGCCCTCCCATCGGCTCCCATTCCTGAGGTCCGTGGAGGCTCCCATGTTCGGGAGCGTGTCTCCTTCGGGCCAGGCACCGCACCCCCTGCCCCTGTGTCCCCTGCTGCCCTGAGTGAGGAGTCTGTGTACCTCCTTCGCCAGCTCCATGTAGGGCAGACAGCGATGCTGAGTGTCCTCCATGCACACACCACTCTGTTGACTCAGCTGGTGTCGTTCATGGAGGGCATCTCATCGGGCATGTCTGCCCTACAGAGGGGCAATAGGTCCATGGACTCCTCCCTGACGGCAGCAGTGTCCCTCCTCCAACAGTCCCTCACCCCTCCTGCCTCTGCCCCATCCACACTCCCCAGCACCTTACCTGTCCCAAACACACACACACCGGCACAGGCACACACCAGCACAGACACGAGCAGCACACAGACACACACGCCAAAGTCCGCATCCACGAGCACTGCACAGTCCTCAGTTGCCTCTCCCTCCAAAGCCCCCTCCCTTGCCTCACCTGCAACCCCAAAGACACAGCGGCTCTTCCTCAGTGACCTCGGCCTCTTCCCCTCCGATCCAGATGATCCAGCATTCAGGGGGAAGAGGAAGCCCACCCACACGGAGCGGAGTGCCCCTCACCCCGGACACCCTCCCCCAGGCACAGACCGACTGAGGCCCCCATCCGCAAGTCCCCCCGGACCCGGAAGAGCAAGACCCCACTGCCGCCCTGCAGCTCAGGCACCAAGTCTCCTTCCTCCATCCCTCATGCCCCCACTCCACAGGTGCCCCCACCACACCCTGCCCCAGGTTCCCACACCCACAGATACACCATCCCCAAAAAGATCAGGCCTTCTCCCACTGCCACTTGCTCTTCCGGCCCCACACCCCCCGCTGCGCTTGTCTGTGCCACTGCTGTGGAGACGGTGTCCTCCCCCTCTGTCCTGCCCACCTTACCTGATCCCCATTCTCCTCCCCTGGAGGTAGGCACTGCAGTGGAGTCCACTACCACCCCGTCTAACTTGGGCACTGCAGTGGGGAACCTGTCCACTCCATCTGCACAGCCCACTGCAGTCGTGCCGGCACCCACACCATCTGAGTCATGCCCCCCAGTTGTGCCGGCACACACCATGTCAGACACCTCCACTGCAGTTGTCAGTGGCTCTCCAGCACCCACCACCCCTTCCCTGCCTCCTTCTGGTGAGCCCTGATCCTGTCCCTGCGGTGCCTGGCCTGCCCCCCGTATGCCCCTCCGAGGGGATTGTCCCTGGTTTTCATCAGTGCAGGCATGCGTAGGGTGACATCTGCCACTGTCACCCTGTTTTGACTTTCAGGATGGACTGGCCATTGGCCTTTGTTTCTTTTTTGCTGGACTTCAACTTTTGAACCCACATATGCTGAATAAAGCAACTTTCTGTTCTCTAGTGCTTTTGCTTCTGATGTACATGATGTTGATGATGCTAACCATGCCCTTGCTGCTGTGATGGTGATATTTGGTCTCATGGAATTGAAGTGTTACTGTGCAGGAACCCATGTGGTCCAGGGGGAATGTGTCCTATCCTGTGGTGTATCCATGTCATCCTGAATGAAATGAAATGAAATGAAATGAATGAATGAATGAAATTTCATTTCATTTCATTCATTCATGTGGTCCAGGGGGAATGTGTCCTATCCTGTGGTGTATCCATGTCATCCTTAGCAGCATCTGAGGGTGTCATGTTTTCAATATTTGGCAATGGGATTTCCTACTTACATTAGCAATGTCACATCTGTGGCTTCCACCCCTGCACATCTGTGTTGCTTGCCATTGTTCAATTAGTCTACTTCCCTGACCGTGTGGCCATCCCCACTGGACATGCAGGTTTGGGCATCAATGGGGAAGGACTCATCTGTGTTGTCAGTGAAACTTGCTATACATGTGTGTTGGATCTGTGCTGATGATTTCGTTGACACTCCCATGACCAGGCTGATGTGACGGGAGCCTTCATTTGGTGCTAATTGTTGACTGTGTGACCAAGTGTTCTGCTGACATGATGGAGCCCTACTGAGGCAACATATGGCACAGCTTTCCTCACACAGGAGTGGAGTCCCCTCATGGCAGTGTGTACTCCTGTGACATCGCCTGTGCCCAAGGTGTGTGTTGTATGAGCATGTCTGTGTGTTCACTTCCATTTTGCTGTGCATGCTGGGATCCCTAGTGGTGTTCCTGTTTGTGATGCTTGCTGAGTTGACCTATGTTCCCCCAAAGCCTTCTCCCTGGGTACTCTGTGATGTGGGTGCATGGCACATTACTGGTCATCAGGGTGTCACCCATAGGTGTGTTTGCTGTCAGGGGTGAGTTTGTGGGCAGACGCAGATGGTTCACAGTCAGGATTCCCCTTGTCACTTGTTGTTTACACCTGCCATGTGATTTGCAGTTTGTGTTAGCTTTCAGTGATTGTGACACGTTGTGTGTGTGACTGCTGGCACTCCTCAGGGTCAGGGCTGCAATATTGGTAGTTGTCTATGTGTGTTCTTTGTGGGTGACCTTGGATTCTTCATTGGTGTGGGACTGTGGCTGGGATCCCATTGGTTGGTGTGGTATTGCCGTCATGTCCATGTACAGCGTGGTGTGCAGTGTGTCAGACATTCAGGAGTCTTGTTGAGTGGCCATGTGTGATGTGTTTCTGCACCTTGGTTCCCACCACCACCCATGGGATTGTCATGGGTGCATGTGCAATGTCACCAGTTCATGTGAGCTTCACTGCTGCACATTGTTGGAGGTCGAGGTGTGTGGTGTTGAGTGTGTGCAGATGAGAGTTGTTGCCCGGCTAGACCCCTGCCTCCATGTTGGCCTTGGCTTACTGGCCGTGCTGATTGATTTGTGCTTGTGTAGGTGTGATGGTAGTTTGTTGCTCAGGACACATGGCTGTGGTTCACAGTGTGAACGACATCTAGCTTTGTCATCACAGTGGGATTGTAATGCAGCCCAGGGTCACCACATTGTGGGGACCCTGGGGGTAGTGCTGTGGTGTCTCTGTGTCTTGCTGTGTCAGTTGCTGTTCCTACATGCTTGTGTGACATGTGTGATTTGTGCTCCCTCTCATCTAACATTGCCTGATTGCCCACATAGGGGATTTGGATCCATGAGTTACCTTTGTGTGGCACTGTATGCGCATCTGTGTAATTGGTATTCATGCCTCATCATGTGTTGTGTGGTTGCCTGGGGACACTGGCACCCCCCTCACCTGTTGTGTTTGATGTGCAGTGTGGGTCTGCCTGTTTGTGTTTGTGCATCTGCACCACTGCATTGGCATATCTTTAGTGTGCCATTGGCTGTATGTTGTTTGGTAGGTTTCCCCTGCTGTCCCTGGGACTCCTAGGTCATCAGTCAGCACAATGATCATTGTTTGTGTGTCCCATTGCTGCCATGGTATGGTATCTGTTCACCTCACATCTACAGTCTCCACAGGGTATCTGCATTTGTGTGCCCATTGGTGCAAATATGTGGGTCTGCATTCTGATGGTCACTTCTGTCATTGTGTCATTGATGAATGTTGACAATGTCAGCCCCCATGGGTGATGTTTGTCTGCACATGGCCAAAGGTATGTCTTATTTGCACTGCAGTGTTTGCCTCCCCCAATCTATGTTGCTTTGGGACACAAGCACTACTTTGCCACTGATGTGTTTGTTGTTCTGTGACCAGGAATCATCCATGCAGTTTGGCAGTTGCAGCTTTTTCAATGTCAACACTTATGTTTTGGTCACTGTGATGATGGGGGCTTAGACCCCATTGCCACAATGTTCAAGATGTGCTTCAGCTATGGGCCCCACACTTACCTTTTGGTCATTGTGATGATGGGGGTTTGGACCCCATTGCCACAATGTTCAAGATGTGCTTCAGCAATGGGCCCCACACTTACATTTTGGTCACTGTGATGATGGGGGTTTGGACCCCATTGCCACAATGTTCAAGATGTGCTTCTGCTATGGGCCCCACACTTACATTTTGGTCACTGTGATGATGGGGGTTGGACCCCATTGCCACAGTGGTCATGGTCTGCTTGCATTGTGGGGGCCACACACATTTATGTGTGGCACGTGATAGGGGGTCACATTGTATGTTCAAAGTCATGTTCAGTGTTGTAGGCATTTGACACAGTCTACACACGCTTGTCATGGTGTTGGGGGGGGATGTCTTTATGTTGCATTGTTTATGTTGGTGTGTGCTTGTTGTGTCATGTATTGGCCATCCTGTGAGTGGGGGTGTTGTTGGTGGTAGTCATCCAGCCCCCCATGGGTAGGGGTGGTAGTAGTGACAGGCATCCAGCCCCCCATGGGTAGAGGTGGTAGTAGTGGTAGGCATCTGGCACCCCCTGGGTAGGGGTGGTAGTAGTGACAGGCATCCAGCCCCCCATGGGTAGAGGTGGTAGTAGTGGTAGGCATCTGGCACCCCCTGGGTAGGGGTGGCAGTGGTGACAGGCATCCAGCCCCCCATGGGTAGAGGTGGTAGTAGTGACAGGCATCCAGCCCCCCATGGGTAGAGGTGGTAGTAGTGGTAGGCATCTGGCACCCCCTGGGTAGGGGTGGTAGTGGTGACAGGCATCCAGCCCCCCATGGGTAGAGGTGGTAGTAGTGGTAGGCATCCAGCCCCCCAAGGGTAGGGGTGGTAGTAGTGACAGGCATCCAGCCCCCCATGGGTAGAGGTGGTAGTAGTGGTAGGCATCTGGCACCCCCTGGGTAGGGGTGGTAGTGATGGTAGGCAACCAGCCCCCCATGGATAGAGGTGGTAGTAGTGGTAGGCATCTGGCACCCCCTGGGTAGGGGTGGTAGTGGTGGTAGGCATCCAGCCCCCCATGGGTAGAGGTGGTAGTAGTGGTAGGCATCTGGCACCCCCTGGGTAGGGCTGGTAGTAGTGGTAGGCATCTGGCACACCCTGGGTAGAGGTGGTAGTAGTGGTAGGCATCCAGCCCCCCATGGGTAGGGGTGGTAGTAGTGACAGGCATCCAGCCCACCATGGGTAGAGGTGGTAGTAGTGGTAGGCATCTGGCACCCCCTGGGTAGGGGTGGTAGTGGTGGTAGGCAACCAGCCCCCTACGGGTAGAGGTGGTAGTAGTGGTAGCCATCTGGCACTCCCTGGGTAGGGGTGGTAGTGGTGGTAGGCATCCAGCCCCCCATGGGTAGAGGTGGTAGTAGTGGTAGGCATCTGGCACCCCCAGGGTAGGGGTGGTAGTAGTGGTAGGCATCTGGCACACCCTGGGTAGAGGTGGTAGTAGTGGTAGGCATCCAGCCCCCCATGGGTAGGGGTGGTAGTAGTGACAGTCATCCAGCCCACCATGGGTAGAGGTGGTAGCAGTGGTAGGCATCTGGCACCCCCTGGGTAGGGGTGGTAGTGGTGGTAGGCATCCAGCCCCCCATGGGTAGAGGTGGTAGTAGTGGTAGGCATCTGGCACCCCCTGGGTAGGGCTGGTAGTAGTGGTAGGCATCTGGCACACCCTGGGTAGAGGTGGTAGTAGTGGTAGGCATCCAGCCCCCCATGGGTAGGGGTGGTAGTAGTGACAGGCATCCAGCCCACCATTTGTAGAGGTGGTGGTAGTGGTAGGCATCTGGCACCCCCTGGGTAGGGGTGGTAGTGGTGGTAGGCATCCAGCCCCCCATGGGTAGGGGTGGTGATGGTGGGTAGGCATCCAGCCCCCCATGGGTAGGGGTGGTAGTAGTGACAGGCATCCAGCCCCCCATGGGTAGAGGTGGTAGTAGTGGTAGGCATCTGGCACCCCCTGGGTAGGGGTGGTAGTAGTGACAGGCATCCAGCCCCCCATGGGTAGGGGTGGTAGTAGTGACAGGCATCCAGCCCACCCTGGGTAGAGGTGGTAGTAGTGGTAGGCATCCAGCCCCCCATGGGTAGGGGTGGTAGTAGTGACAGGCATCCAGCCCCCCATGGGTAGAGGTGGTAGTAGTGGTAGGCATCTGGCACCCCCTGGGTAGAGGTGGTAGTAGTGGTAGGCATCTGGCACCCCCTGGGTAGGGGTGGTAGTAGTGACAGGCATCCAGCCCACCCTGGGTAGAGGTGGTAGTAGTGGTAGGCATCCAGCCCCCCATGGGTAGGGGTGGTGTTGGTGGTAGGCATCCAGCCCCCCATGGGTAGAGGTGGTAGTAGTGGTAGGCATCTGGCACCCCCTGGGTAGGGGTGGTAGTAGTGGTAGGCATCTGGCACACCCTGGGTAGAGGTGGTAGTAGTGGTAGGCATGTGGCACCCCCTGAGTAGGGGTGGTAGTGGTGGTGGGCATCCAGGCCCCTATGTGTATATGTGGCATTGCTGATGGCCATCCCGCCCCTATGGTGCTGCTGTTGCTGGTGTAAGTAATTTCTGCATCCCTCTGTGTGTGTGTGATATGTCGGGTACGTGTAGTTAGTTTTTGTGGTTGGTGTCTGACTTACCTTCTGCGCCGTACGCGTCCGTGCCTGTTCCGGTAGTTGATGTAGAATATTGGTAGGATCGGCACGATGGGATTCATGGTTGGTTCGTCTCGTTCGTCTTTCTCTTTGCTTCGCCTCGTCCTCGTCGCTGGCGTGTTCGTCTCGTAGCCGTGGATCGTCTTGTAGCACGAATCGGAGCTTATGTGCGCCTCTCCCGGATGCTTTGACGTGCCGTGCGTAGCGACGGGTTCGGCGCGTACGGATAGCGCATCGTACTTGTCCGGCCGGACGGGGCTGCATTTTGGCTTCCGTGCGACTCGATTTTGCGTTTCCGGATCCGACTCGGTCGGAAGACGGGACCTGGATTGGGTGAGTACGACTGGGTCGGAATCTATGCAGTTGTGCGCATCGTACTTGCTCGTTCGGTATAATGTGCTTTTTTTCCGGCCGAATGGTGTTAGGTGCGCCTCCGACCGAGATCGGAATCGGCCCCTTTGTGTCCACCTTCTGCCAAATAGTTCAGTAAGGCAATGGTATCTGTCACACATGCCTCTCGTGTCTTTGATGCCACCAATAGGTCATCAATGTACTGAACCAAAACTGAATTTCCTGGCATGATCAAAGTCTCCAAACATCTTTTCAGAATTTGATTAAAAATTGAGGGACTTTCCATGTACCCTTAAGGAACTCGGCACCATGCCAAAACACGTTCTCCGAACCGGAATGCAAACAAATATTGACTTTCTGGATGTAAAGGAATCGAGAAAAATGCTTGGCACAAATCAATTACTGTGTACCATTCAGTATCGCAGGGAATTTGGTAAAGGATCACTGCTGGATTTGGCACTATTGGACAACAGGGTACTACTATTTTATTAATCTTTCTCAAATCCTGTACTATTCTGTATTTTCCACTGGGCTTTTTAATTCCTATAATAGGCAAGTTACAAGGACTGCTTAATATTTCTTTCAGAATTCCCTGTTCAATCATTTGATCAATCACAGGAGTGACTCCTGCAATTACTTCCGGACTCAATTTGTATTTAGGTGTGTTTGGATATATGGCACCCTCTTACACTGTAATCTGAATAGGATCTACATTTGTCATTAGACCAATCTCCTTTCCTGTAAAATCCCACACATCTGACCTTACTGTACTTTTTAATTCTTCGGGCAAATCTTTTTTTGTGAGAAGTGAAAACAATTCATCCACTTCTGTTCCCTGCTTTGCTAACATCATCTTGAATGCGACATCCTCATCAGGTGTCTGAAACGCAATGCCATCTGGCGTACAATAGATGGTGCAATTCATTTTGCATAGTAAATCTCTTTCTAAGAGATTCACCGGACTCGTGTCACATACCACGAAACGATGCATGTCTCTGAAATTCCCAATATGAACTTCTATTGGATTCGTGACTGGTGTTCTAAGATGCTTATTCGAGACTCCTACAACTTGGATAGTTTCTCCCGAGAGGGGTAGGTTCGGAATTTCTGCTGCTCTCACAGTAGAACGGGTTGCACCAGTGTACACTAGGAATGTAATATCATTACCTTCCACTTTTCCGTCAACAAATGGACCTGACTGATCTACCGCCAAAGATGCGCCAAGCATGCACTTTTCCTCCCCCCTCAGGCACCGTCATTGAGATGAGTCTGAATCACTCTCATTGCACTGCAACCAGTATTGCGGAACCATTTGCACATTTTGATTCTTATCAACTTGATCACCTCCGTGAATTCCAGTGTTCACACTGTACCTCTGCACTTGAGCATTCACATTATTTGGCATAGGAGCTTGTGGCACCTGTAACTGTGGAGTAACTACCTGCTGCTGTTGATTCACAACCCCCTCATTCTGCATCTGTGGATTTAAATTTTGATTTACCCCATTATTCTTTTGAGCAGATCTACACTCGTTCTTCCAATGTCCATACTTTCCACATGCATGACAAGGACATTTCTTCTTAGCCTCCTCTCTACTCATTTTATCTCTACCTCTACTTCCACTGGGTATCTGACCATTTTGATTCTGGCCATTCATCTGGTAACCTGTTTGAGAACCACTGTTTCCTTCTTTGCTGTTCTGCTACCTTCACTTGTGCCCACATCATTTTCTCTTTTAACTTTTTATGTCTCGTTTCAATATCGTCACTACAATACTTCGCATACCTCAAAATGTCGCGAATTGTTTTGCTCTGCCAGCAGATCAAATGCTGCTGAATCATGTTACTGATCTCTGGTTTCAATCCAAACACAAAGCGATACACAAAGTGTCCCATATCTTTGTCTCCAATATTCTCAAACCCACTATACTGTTTAAATACCTGCAACAATCTCTCATAGTAGGCATGTACTGACTCCTTTGGTTCTTGGGTTGTCCTATCTATCTTAACCCAATCTGTTTCCTTAGGGGAAATTTTTCCTTTCAAATAAGTGATTACCTGATTATACTTTTTCATCACCTCATCTGATGGTGCACCTGTTTCAGGGTCTCTAGGTTATTCTTCTTTTGGCCAATCGACAGTGATTTTACATTCTGTCCATAAATCAGCTGGAACGACAATCTCAAACAAACCATCTAAATCTTTTAAGAAAACCTTTGAAACTTTCACAAACCTCTCTACCTGTTTATACCACTCAACTGGTCTCTCCCTTAACCTGGGAAAATTGTTTGTAAAGGATAATATATCCTGTCTCATCCAGGGAACGTGAACATATCCACCACCTGGAATTTCTCTCATCGGACACGCCCTTTCAGCTTGTTCTATCTCTTTCAACGGAAACAAAGACACTCCTTTGACAGCCGCCTCTTCTTTCTTTTTCGTCCCTCTACCTTTCCACCGTTCTGCATCTCCCCATTTTTTCAAAATATTCATCAACTCCTTTATCTGTAATCTTTTTCCAGATGCATTCAAACTTTCCAAATCCTTATCAGTAAAATCCAACCTGTATGTTTTCTGCAACACCTTCGACTTCCCAATGTCTATACCATATTCACTAGCAGCCTCCGTTATTTTCTCATTAAGATTTCTCGCTCTCCAAGTTATATTTTTGCATAAAAACAACAGCTCTTCATCTCGGTAAGTCCCTAGTCTGTCTGGAATTATTGTACCAATAATCATCTCTTCCAAATCTACTCTTAATTGGCTCACATTTATACTCTGTGGTTGAGCTTTTCGTTTTTCCATTCCTTTTATCCAATCATCTAATTCGTCTGGTGAAGGACCTACTGAACTCCCTGTCATTGGAGTGATATTCAGCCCTATTCTTTTCGGGTCCATTTGTGTACTTCTCTTGGGAGTCTCAGTTATCATCCCACACACCGGAATATCTAACAACGAAGTATTCGTGTCAGCCTGTCCATCCTCATCCGCTACCGTCACCATTTCACTCCTAACACTACTCTTTGGAACTGCCAACGTATGTACTTTCGATATATTCTGTCTTTCTCCATATACTGGAATTACGGGACCGATTGTTACCGGTACCGTCAATGCTTCTGCATTTAAACTTAATTGATGTATTTTCTGGGTCAGCTCTTCTCTTGCTTTGTTTAATATGTCCATTTCACTCCCTTATACTACTCTAGTTATTTTCGGGACTTGTGGAATTAATGGGGTTCCCATTAGTGGTGCATTTGGAGTCACTGAATTTTCTTGATATGGCGGAGGTCTTTTAGTCAAAATGTCATCTAACAACTCATCATCAGAATCGTTTGGGTCATAACTTAATCTTGAAGTCTCTATATTTTTCTTTTTCTCTTTACATTTACCTCCTGCCTGGTCTTCAGCAACTAAAACTGGATACAAACCCTCAGTTATCACAGCTCTCCTCCATCATTTTATCTTCTCTTTTTTCAAAAGGATATCTAGACATAATATTTCTGTATCTCCTGCCGCCTCGATATTTCTCTCTTTCGAATGCCTCTATTTCCCATTCCTCTAGCGCTTCATACTGTGTAGGTCTGGGATTTGGCTCTAGTGAATTCATTCGATCTCTCAAATTCTGTAAAACCCTTACATTAAATGAACCATGCTGTGGGAAAGCTATAACACCATCATCCTTAGTATATTCCACCCAATTCTCTAACCAAGTACACGTATGGTATCCTCGCTCCAACATCATAAAGAAGCAGGCGTTCCTGGAGGTGGAATTGGAATTCCATCTCTAGTCACTATGGGTTTGTCCTTTTTTTAAAAATTCTTTATTTTCTTAAGCAACTTCATTCTTCGACTTTTTACGCTAATGTATCTTCCGCAAAACAAACAAGGAAACCTTTCCTTAATTCTACTCTTCTATTTGTCAGTAGTCGTCCTATACCAGTGCAGCTCACACCAACTGACCAATCAGAGCACTCCTACATAAACAATGACTCAACTAATACCAGCACAACTCAGACGAGTCAACCAATCACAGCTCTCTAAGCTCCCGCTATCTGACCAATACCAGCGCGGCCTTTTCTGACATCAGTATTACTCCTTCTACTGACCCTCCCTTTACAAAATAATACGGCAATGTATTTTCTAGGTTTTCTTAACATAAATCTCGTTAATAATAACATAAAACAATGCTACCTTGTCTGTTTCACTAAATAAAGAGATAGTTTTGACTTCATATGAGAGATTCTTACACTTCGAGTAAAACAACGACCAGCGTTATTCTACACCCGAACAAGCTACAGGTGGACTTGGTACTCCTCTGGGGATAAGGCCAAAGTTTCACAAGAGGGCTTTATTTAAAGAGGTCTTGTTACTCCCCTGGGGATAAGGCCAGAGTTTCGGAAGTGGACCTTTCACTATTTCAAACACTCTACTCACATACGAAATTTTCCCTAAATATAACACCTACAGCCTTCCGCCGTATAGTATTATAACAACAGACAAAGTACTTCTGCAGTGTGATTACTTTTTCCACACTCTTCTTCTGCCTATTTCAGGCTATATTTCCATCAGGTATTTCCGTACCTGTACTTCTAGACAACATAGAACAGAACACTAACTTTTCATATTAGAAACATAAAATCAATAATTATTACCAAACTAATCAATAATTAACCATCCTCTGCTACCAGAAAACTGATCCAGCGCTACACTTAATCAGGGATCAATACTCAATATCATTACATACAAATGGCCCATACACATTCACCCACCTCATGAAATCCCTGTTGCGTTGGGGGTCAAGTTTTAATGACGTGATTCGTTAGTTTTCTTCTTATGAGTTCATATCTAACATTTCTAAATACATAACTGAGCCTGAATATCAACTCTCTTTCTTCTGGTCGATGGACCAATTAGTTGAGAAGTTGATGGTAATAATAGTACTATCTATCTATCTATCTGATTTGGCTAAATAATCACAGACTCTCGATAGGATTAATAAAGGTTTATCGCAAAATAATGTGAAATCAATGCTCATCGCATACAGGTCATAAAGCAAACAATGAAAAATCTCACAAAGAGGAAAAAAGAAACATCAGCAAATGCAAACAGTGGCATACTCATCAAATGAACGATGCATATATGAAGGAGTGGATAGATGAAGAGACATAAGTTTCAGAGACAAAAACATATATATTTGTAAATGTTTATGCAAAGTATGAATCATGAAGATATACTAACACAAAGGATCAGAGAAATACCACTCCCCTGGCCAAGGAGGTAGTGGGGGTCCCCCGAAATAGAGTCAGGGTACAAAGATTTCAGGATACAGGAACGGGACAAAGACAGGATCAGCTAGGCCTTTCTGCAAACCGACGGACAGCAACGAATCACCCCTCTATCTCTCCTTTTCTCCTTCTCTGCTCTCTCCACCTCTGCACTCCTCTATCTCCGCTAACTCCGCGCTTGCAATCCTACTCCCAACACCAAACCACACCCCTAAAGGCACCCCAATTATACCCTAAAACGTACATGTCCAACCCATAATAGTTGAAACAATTTTTAAAACTCAGCCTCTCATTGGAGGGTTTAGGGGGTGTTTAATCACACCACCTTGATCACATTCATGATTCTACAGTCTTCTTTGTTTTACATCTTTCTCATGACATAATTTTCGACTAGTTCATTTGTTCATAAAACATGTAACAATTTCATCGTTCACATGAGCTTTTCTGCTTAGTCCGCGGAAGAAGTCTTGGGTCCCATGGCTAGTCTCGTCTCTTGGCAGACAAACAAGGTTCGTAGTTGATCAACCTTGACTTTTTGTACTGTTCTGCAGCACTCAGCTTTTCTGTCTATTTATTGGATTATTCATGTTTTTCTTCCAGTCCCCATTTACCATGTCAACTTTAGGAAAATGTAGGCCCATTCAGCTTACTATGACGAATAAAACATAAACATTTAGGGGCCGATTCCGATCTGGGTCGGAAAACTCTCCGACCGAGCCGGATCCGGAGAGATTTCCGACCGAGCCGGACTCCTGCAGTCCGACCGAGCGAGTACGATGCGGCCGCATGCTGCCGGACTCGATTCGGTCGGACTCCCATTGAAGTCAATGGGAGCCGGTCGTACGACGCGTACATGGGCTCCCATTGACTGAATGGGTACGTCGCGAACAAGTGCGCCCCCTACACTGTGTACGCGTCGGTGCAACCCGCACCGTACATGCATGTTTAGGGGGGACCCTTGGGTCCCCCCTGTGTTCGACTCGTAAGGCTACAGGTGAAGGGGGGTCCGGCTCCGGGTGCTTTTTCGAGCCGGATGCTCCGACTCGATCCGGCTGTCCGACGCGTACATCGTACTCGCTCGGTCGGATAACGTCTCCATTGCGTGGTGCGATTCGTTTCCGTACGAGTCGGTCGGAGCGGTTCGGATCCGGAAATGGTTCGGTCGGAACACACGCGTACATTCGCATGGTACTTGCTCGGTCGGACAGCTGTACGAGTCTGTCGGAAAAAACGCGTACGGCTCGTACTTTTTCCGGCCGGATCCCGTTCGGAGAGCTTCCGACCGCGATCGGAATCGGCCCCTTAGTAATTACATGGATATGTACTTTTCACTGTTTACCACCCTCCTTTTGCACTACCCCATGTTAATATTTTTCTTAGCAAAGCTTTTAAGCAAAAGCGGCATTATTTATTATTATTTTTCGAAGCAAGATGCTAGATGTAAAATGTGGCCTGGTTCTTTCATACATTAGTTCATATTAGTGCACGCATATGCAAAAGCGTTTTCCTGTGTATTTTATGTGATTTGTATGTTAATTTCCACTGCACACTGTTAGTAAGTATTACAGGGATGTCAATTCGGGCAGTCTTTCTTTTTTCTTTTCTTGTAAAATCCTGCTCCATCACGTACATACATACATACATACATAACGCAATGAGCAGGTGTGTAAATAATGAAAGTTTTTTCTTTTATGTGTACATGAAATAGTACTCTCACCATGTCCAGAGCCTGAAAAATAATGATGTAAGTAGTCCTCATTCCAGTTCATGCCATACAGCCTGCAAAAGCTGAAGCCAACATGCAGTATCTCTTTGCCTTCCCATGTCTCTGCCTGCATGCAGGGATAGGTCTGAATTTAGACATACAGTTGAGTAATCACAGACTCTTTGGTTTCTGACACATACACAGCTGCCTCCAATTGAGTTGGAAAGATTCATATTTCATTATTAAAATGGCATCAATATGATTAAAATAGAATTAAGGGATCAGACGTTATCAAATATTAGTAAGTATCATTGGAAAATGAGTGGAAACTGAAAGTGCAAAGTTAGCCAATGGACGTGGTTTATTTGGTCTCAGATATCGTTCATAGCTAATGGGAAATAGAATTCTTAGAACTATACTATGATTGTTCGGGTATCAACAAAGGATGGATGTTGCTTATGTTGCAGCGCGTACAATAAAACTATTCTCCTCCTAGGTCACTTATCGGTCATCAAGGGGCAAACTATATTTTCTTACATCCACATGACGATGGGGCCCATAAACATCGCCTATCACACACGCACACACCTGGATTTCCTTTACACCTTTACGAAATTCTGTACTCCTAGGAGAAGCATGAAAACTAAATGGAAAACACCATTTATGTACCGCTGGAAGGAGCCGGGATATCTTATTACCTAAACCTATCGTTTTCTTATCAGCTATTTCTTAAGATATTCCTGCTCATTGTTTTGTCGATGAATCATTCATGTAAGAAATTAGTTCATAGTGATTAAGACCAGCTAAATCACAATAACCAATTACTGGTGTCACAATCATTTAGTAAAAATAACCGCTGAGTCGTTTGATTTAAAGAATCTTAAATTTTATATAATTTTAAAAGCATGAGAAAGAATTTAAACTTTTTATTCAATTATTCATTCATTATTAATTCAAATATTTATTAAGCATAATCAATTTTATTGCAGAAAGGAAATTTTTGTCATGAAGCAAAACCCTAATTACCTGCCTACCTTCCTAATTTAGCCTAATGATTTCTAACCTAAGTTTAAGAATTAAAAATAACCTGATTCTCATACTCAACTGGAAAAATAAGACAGCAACAGAAACTTCAGCTCGTCAGCATCAGCTACCTGCAACCCGTCTCATCTAACAGTCTTTCAGCATCTCCCGCTCAGTAATGGATCGATCAGGACCACCAAGCACTGGAAGCCACCAACACCAACACCGACTCTGACTGCGACTCTCCAACTCCGATCGTGACCCCCTCCCACTAAGAGTAGGCCCTCTTATACCCTAATTCTAACTTTGCTAACTAATTGTTGCAACATTAATAACACGCTTTTCTTTCATTGGTCCATTCATCTCATCTATTCATTCTTTAATCAAGTTCTCTCGGATCCAACTGGTCCTTGGATCATTTCCTTTCTCACAGTTCAACACATGTTTCCATCCGCTTCGACCAGTACATTTGTAACTTCTTTCGATACATTCGAGAACTCTGCAGGCATTGTCCTTTCTCTTAAAATGGTTTCCCACGGTTCTTTGTTGATCACCACGGCACACTATCAGTTCAATTAGGTCACATCAGCCTTGACCATTCTCGCATCCTAGCCTCTCAGCAACATCACGAGGTTAGTTTTTCTCCAACTTTTCTCCCTTGTCACGTGTTTCCCCGCACTTGCGCACTTCATTAACTGGCAGCCATTTTATATCGCCACTCGTTTATACTTAGAAGCACTATTTTGAAATAAACAAAACATAATTAAAATAGAGAAACATAGCCTTTTCGTTTCCCTCCCGTCATCTACGTACCCCAATTAGTTATTACCTAACAGAAAGCAACATTTAAGCTGTTCCTTACTTACCATCACTATTGTTTTTGCAACGACACGTTTATATTCTATGAAGCACAAATCATGCATTTATTATAAATTAGTACGCAATTATTTTTATGTTATAATTAGACACACAGACATTCGTTAATAGATTATTCAGCACATATACTTGCGTATTACCCTTCCCCCACGCACAGTGTTGATTAATACGTTTAAACGAACATTTTATTAATTATTTATAAAATTTGTTAGGGGTTAAAAAATTTATTTTCTCTGCTCCATTAACTCCCCCTTTGGTGATTTTTAAATCACCACATAAAACCCAAGTTATACTTCTTTTTCAGGCAGCATATGTCTTTCATCCTTTTGCTTTTTGTTAGTTACACATCTGTTTCCTTTCATCTTGTCTTCTTGTCTCTTTATACATGCTTTCTTTCATTTTCTCTAACTCAATTTCACCCATTTCTCTCTCTCTCTCCTTCATTATTCTGTTATTTCTTTTTATCTTATTTTGTCTTATTTTTCTTTTTATACATGTTATTACAATTTTCAACACCATGGCTAACAATATTACTACAGTTGCTATTATTATAACTTTCCCTATCATTAGTCTACTCATTCTGGTCAACCAATTTGCTACGGAAGAAAACCTTCTACCAAGTTTTCCCAAGACACTTTCAACCTCCAGTGGAACTAGTTCTTTGTGCAAATTTGTAATATTTGTAATATACTTCTGTATATTTTCACTTTTATCAGGAATGTAAGTGCAACAATGTTGGACTTTCAGCATTGCACAGACTCCACCCTCTTTTGCCAAAAGAATATCAAGGGTAGGCCGATTTTGCATCACCATAGCTCTCATGGCAACCATTTCGGTATTTACCATCAAGAACCCTCCCGCAGTATCTGTAGACAAACGATCTACTACTGTGGATAACTTCCGAATTTTAAATGCATTCAAAGATATTCCCACTGCTAGTATTAATGCTCCAAAAATATCACCTACAATTTCTGAAAAACTTTCCCTCTTTCTACGTGTAAAGCTATTAATCATCTTGTATGTTCCTTTTTCTTCTCTGTCCATATGAAATTTTTTTGGAAAGACCAGGCCTACATAGCAAGTTCCATACCAATGGTCCGGTAACCTGTAATAAGCTCTATTCCCACAAATATAATAGATACCTGGAAATATTGGATCTTTTCCACCTTTGAATCCCCAACCTCCCAAAATTTGATAATTGTCATGGCAGATACTGGAACCTACAAAGTAATTGTCATAGACTGTCTTATTTCTCCTAATACACAACTTTCCTGTTTGCGGCCAATCTAATGTCATTGCTGCATTTATCTTTTTCCCTTCATGATTTCCTTCCTCAAACATCCATAGATGTGTTCCTTCCTCTTTTATTGCTTCTTTTTGGAATTTCATTCTTCTTTCTTCAACCATTTCTAAAAATACCTTTTCTTCTTTCTTTAATTCACAGGTAAGGTTGTTATTAACTATTTCTTCTAAGGTTAATTTTCTATGTTCTAGAAAGAATTCTCCTAAAACTTTTGCTTGTTTTACTTTGTTAAGTTCTGGTACTACCGGAACGTTTGCAAAAATCTTATCTGTATCAGTATAATAAGACTCTAATCTACCTGTTTTATAAAATAAACTTGCTATTACACTACAGGTTATTCCATAAGTTAGAGGTAGGTGATGATAAGTCACACCTTCTGACACTGATGCAGGCAACTGCATACAAACATAACAATCTCTCACATCCATTGTCTCTACATATTCGTACAACAATTTTGTAAAAACATTTTTTGAAAAGTCTGTTACTGACTTATCCTTATGTAATTCTGCACTACTTCTTAAAATAACTGGTTCTTTAATATTAGTTTCTTTTTCTTGTTTAGTATCATTCTTCGCTTCTATTACAGCTAAACTAATAGGAATTGTGATTGCTAAAACTATCCATACGGTCATTAATAAACCTGTACAAAAGCAGCACATTTTACACCATCTTTTTACAAACTCACATTTATCTCTTCTATCCCTAGTATTTTCCATTTTGCTTTTATCTTTTTGTTAAGTTTCAGAAAATTGTGTCACTACACCTCAGAAATGACTTAGATGCCACTCTGCTTTCAAAAAGTCTTTGCTTGGTACTTTCTTTAATTCTCTCCAGAATTCTTTCGTTGTCACATCCGGTGATTTGTCATATCCAGTAAAATTGTCATGTCCGGCAGAAGCACTATAAGGCTTCACTTCAGGTTTGTTGCATCTCACCTTTACCCATTCGACTTCTTAGTCTCTGGTTCTCGTGAGTGTTTCCTTCTTCTTTGTAATCCGTCAGTGCGATATATAGCCACTCAGGTGACTTGTACTTTGCATTCACTTTCTTTGTTCTTTTAGACTTTTGCAGTCGTTTTCCACTTGGCTTTTCTTGTTCCTTTTGACTTGTTATTTCATTCACTTGTTCAGCACTTTTTCTCCTGTTCTTATTATTCTATATCTCAATTTTCTTATATAGTTGCTGGGCCAATTATCTCCTTTTCTTGGCCTTTTGGCTTCACCTTCTTTTTCTTCTCTTTCTGATTTCCAATTTCTTTTTCTTGATTCAGTTTTTGTTTTCTCCTCTTCTCCACTCTCTTCAGATTCGGTTTCAACTTTTTCACTATTGTCTCTTATTTTGAAGCTTATGATCTCGTCGTCTCTTACTGGTGGATCTGTTTTCTCCTTCTTGTGTTCCCTTATTACTGTCCCTCCTCGGTGTTCTTCCGATTTGGTGTTTTCCTCACTCCCTACTTCTAAATTTCCCTGTTCTTTTGTTTCGCTATCTGTCCCTATTGCTCCTCGGGGTTCTTCTCGATTCTCTAACTTTTGTGTACTTCTTTCCCTACTTCGTCTATTAATATTATTTCTGAAGGATTTCCACCATAACTTGTACTTGGTTGCTCATCTAGACCATTTTCTTGTTCATTTTCTTCTCTAATTGGTTTATAACCCCAAGTTCTCCTTCGAAATTCTTCACAGTTTGCAACTGAATCATCAGATCCTGAACTTGTATCAGATATTTCCAGATGTCGACTTACAGGTCGATCTTCAGGTTCTGGAATTTCTGAATTTCTTCCTTCTTCTTCTTCCTCCTCTTCTTCTCTAGAGGTGCTCGCAGTTGGGGTTTCCAGATGTTGACTTTCAGGTCGATCTTCAAGTTCTGGCACCCTTTTTCTTATTCCAGTTGTCCCAGTCATTAAACTTTTATCCCACACTTCCAGACGTCGACTCACATGTCGATCAGTAGGTTCTTGAACTCTGATTGTGTGGCTGGCATGGACCCAGTTCTTTATTCCTGCACACTTGACTGCAGTTGTTGTCACTAGGATTACCTGTCGTGGCTCGTCCCAGCGAGGAACTAGACAGTTTCTTCTCCTGTGGATTTTTATGCGGACCCAGTCTCCCGGATTCAAGTCGTGGGCTGGTTTTCTTTCAAGAGTGGTCGCATCCGGTCCAACCTGATGAAACACAGAACGCACCACATCAGCCAGTCCCTTGCAATAATCCAGTACTAGATCATCAGTTATAGTCAATAACTTGTTGACAGGTACTTGTGCTTGTCTCATTGCTCGTCCCATGATCATCTCATGAGGACTAAGTCCAGTTTTCTTTTCAGGGATGCTTCTGATGGTCATCAGAACAAGGGGCAGTGCATCTGGCCATTTGAGTCCTGTAGCTTGACACATTTTTCCTAATCTGTTCTTAATTGTTCCATTAATTTGCTCTACTACCCCAGAAGCCTCTGGTCTGTATGCACAATGTAGTTTTTGTTTAATACTCAATGCTTCACAAATCAATTGGATCAACTCATTTTGAAAATGTGTTCCTCTATCTGTCTCAACCGTGACTGGAAAACCATACCTTGGAATGAACTCTCGCAGCATAAGTTTTGCCACCGTTGTTCCATCATTCCTTCTAGTGGGGTATGCCTCCACCCAACGAGAAAACAAACAGACGACCACTAGAACATATTTTAGTCTGTTACAAGGGGGCATTTCGATAAAGTCCAATTGCATTCTAGTGAACGGACCTCCTTCTCGTCCTATTGTTCCTAGACTCACTACCGTCTTTCTTCCTGGATTAAACTGCTGACAAATAAGACATCTTTGACAAAGGCTTTCAGCTATCGCTCTGAATTTTGGGTTATACCAGGTTTGTCTGAAAAGTCTGATCATTGCATCTCTCCCAATATGAGCTTGTCCATGGTACATCCGTGCCATGTCTGCAATCATGCTATCAGGCATAACTGGTCTTTCATCTCTGTACACCCACACACCATTATTTTCCTGTCTTCTACATCCTGCTTTTATCCAGTAATCTTTTTCCTCATCATTTGCAGCTTCCTGTAACTGTCTCACTTCATCCCATGTCTCGACAGTGTTAGTAAAAGCAAAGGAGAAGAGATATGCTCCCTTTCTCTATTCTTATTCAGGGACACCATGTTCTCTGCACAATATTTGGCGATCTCATCAGCATAGTTGTTTCCAACAGCTATGTAATCTTCGTTTTTCTTATGTGCCTTGCACTTCACTACAGCTATTTGTTTAGGCAGCTGTATCGCCTCAAGCAGCTTTTTAACAAAATCTCCATTTCTGATAGGTGTTCCTGCAGACGTCAAGAAACCTCTTTGTGACCAAATCTGACCGAAGTCATGTACAATACCGAAACCATATTGGCTATCGGTCACAATCGTAACTCGCACATTTCTTCCCAATTTACATGCTTGAATCAAAGCAATCAGTTCCGCAACTTGTGCAGACCTTATTCCTTTCAGACAAGACGCTTCCATCACAGTTGCCACTGTGCACACTGCGTAAGCTGCGCTTAAAACTCCTTCTTTCGTTCTCAAACATGAGCCATCCACAAACATGACATAATCTGATTCCTTTAACGGTTCATCTTTTATGTCTGCTCTTGGTTTTGTGCAATATTTCAGCACATTCAGACAATCATGATCTACTTCGTCTTGTTCAATTATACTCTCTTCATCTGGCAATGATGTTGAAGGATTCACATTCATGCATCTATCTATGGTCACATTTTCAGCACTCAAGATTACTTTTTCGTACTTAGTCAGCCGACTATGTGTCATGTACTGTGTTTTTGTTCTTGTCAAAAGAATTTCAACTGAATGGGGAACATATACTCTCAGTGGATACCCCATCAATATACCTTCACTTTGTTCCAGACTTACACAAGTAGCAGCAACTGCTTTCAGACATCCGGGCAACGCTTTTGCTATAGGATCTAAAACAGCTGAAAAATAAGCAATTGGTCTTTTCATTGTTCCCTGTCTTTGTACCAGTACTGAAAACGCACATCCATCTCTTTCACTGCAGTACAATTCAAAATCCTTCTCATAATCAGGCATGCCTAAAGCAGGGGCCTCACACAATTTCTTTTTCAACTCTTTGAAAGATTTAATTTCTTCGTTATTTAACTCAAAAGGGTCTCTTACATCTTTCTTGGTCAATTTTTGTAATGGTTTTGCAATCAAAGAGAAACCACTTATCCATTGTCGGCAATATCCAACCATTCCCAGAAACATTCTTACCTCTCTTTGCGTCATTGGTGCTCTCATTCCTTGAATCATTCTTACTCTTTCTGTCGCTATCTTTCGCACTCCTTTCTCAATTTTATGCCCTAAATATTGAACTTCTTTTGGCAAAATTGCAATTTTGAAGGGGACACTTTATGTCCTCTTTTCTCTAGATGGTTCAGTAAAGCAATTGTATCACTTACACATGCTTCTTTTGTTTTCGATGCCACCAACAGGTCATCGATATACTGCACCATCACTGACTTTTCTGGCATTTTCAAATCTTCCAGAGATTTCTTTAGAATCTGATTAAAGATTGAGGGGCTTTCTGTATACCCCTGAGGAATTCGGCACCATGCCAAAATACGCTCTCCGAACCGGAACGCAAATAATGGCTGGCTATCTGGATGCAAAGGAATAGAGAAAATGCGTGACACAAATCTATCACTGTGTACCACTCAGCTTCGTGTGGAATTTGATATAGAATTACTGCAGGGTTTGGCACTATTGGACAACAGGGCACAACTATTTTGTTGATCTTTCTCAAATCCTGTACTATTCTATATGTTCCGTTTGGCTTTTTCAGTCCCATAATCGGTGAATTACATGGACTGCTCATTATTTCTTTTAGAATTCCCTGTTCAATCATTTTATTAATTACAGGAGTTATTCCTTCAATTATTTCTGGAGTTAATTTGTACTGTGGCGTATTCGGGTAAGTTGTTCCTTCTTTTACTGTTACTTTTACTGGATCAACTTCTTTCATTAATCCAATATCTTCTCCTGTAAAATCCCACACATTTTCTTTCACTGCAATTTTTAGTTCTTCTGGAAGTTTTTCTGCATCAAATGCAGGAAACAAACCATTCATTTCAGGTTCCTGATTCATCAAAGTTACTTTATACAATACATCTTCATCTGAGGTCTGAAATCCAATTCCATCTGGTGTACAATAAATTGTGCAATTCATCTTGCACAAGAGGTCACGACCTAAAAGATTTACAGGACTACAATCGCACACTACAAATCTATGCATTTTGCTAAAAGAACCAATTTTTACTTCCACTAATTCAGTAAGTGGGGTTTTAATCTGCTGATTTGCTACTCCTACCACTTGGATGTATTCACCTGAGAGAGGAAGGTTTGGAATTTCCACTGATCTAACAGTAGAACGGGTAGCTCCAGTATCGACAAGGAATGTTACATTTTCACCATTCACTTCTCCATCCACAAAGGGACCAGACTGATCTACCTCTAGAGTTGCGCCAAGTACGCACTCTTTTCCCTCTCCTGGGCACCGTCAGAAACTTTCATCCCACGTCTCATCCTCACTCTGTCGCAACCAATACTGAGAAATGTTGGCTGCTCGCGGCAACTGTGTTACCTGCTCTCCTCCGTAGAATCCTGTTTCTGTACTGTATCTTTGCTGGTTAACAGTGTTGGGAAGTGGTGGTTGTGGCACCTGACTTTGTTGAACAACTACCTCATTCTGCACCTGTGGAGTTAATGATTGATTTTCCGGATTAGGTTTAGGTGGGAATTTACACTCGTTTCTCCAATGCCCTAATTTTCCGCAATTATGACAGGGCCATTTCTTCTTTGCCTCTTCTAGACTCACTTGACCTTTCCCTTTACCTATGTTAGGTCGCATTTTATTCTGTCCTGTTTCATTCCCACTATTATTATCCAATTGAGCTTCTTGTTTTTCTGCCACTTTCACCTGCGCCCACATTGCCTTCTCTTTAAATTTACGCTGTCTACTCTCAATATCATCACTGCAATACTTAGCATACCTCAGCACCTCGTCTACTGTGCCATTCTGCCAATTAATCATATGCTGTTTAATCATTTCACTAATCTCTGGTTTCAATCCAAACACAAATCTGTACACAAAATGACTCATATCTTTTTCACTTAATTCCTCATATCCACTATACTGCTTGAAAACCAACAACAACCTCTCATAATAGGCGTGTACAGACTCCTTACTTTCCTGTGTAGTTCCATCGATTTTTACCCAATCTGTCTCTTTAGGAGGAATCTTATTCTTCAAAAAGGTAATCACCTTATCATACTTCTTCATCACCTCAGGACCTGGAGCTCCTGTCTTAGGATCTCTTGGATATTCTGTAGTCGGCCAGTCAACTGTAATCTTACACTCTGACCACAAATCAGTTGGTACCACTATGTCAAATAATCCATCTAAATCTATCCACAACACCTTTGAAACCTTTACAAACCTCTTTACTTGTCGGTACCATTCAACTGGTTTCTCTCTTAGCTTCGGAAAGTCATTTGTGAATGACAGTATATCCTGCCTAGTCCAGGGAACATGCACATAACTACCACCTGGAGTTTCTCTCATAGGGTATTCTCTGGCAACAGGTTCCTTTTCAGTTATCATAAAAGCCAAAGAAGCTTTGTCTGTAGTTTTCTCATTCTTTTTTGTCCATCTAACCTTCCATCTGTCCACATCACCCCATTTTCTCAATAACACAATTAACTCTTTTATCTGTGTCAGCTTCCTGCCGTGTTCAAATTTTCAATATCTTTTTCACAAAAGTCTACTCTATATGGTTTCTGCAATGTTTTCACTTTCGCAAAGTCTATTCCAATTTCACTGGCTACTTCTTCTAGTTTGTCATGTAAATTCTTTGCTCTCCATGTAATACTTTTGCACAGAAATATTATTTCATCATCCTGGTAATTTTTTATCTTTTCTGTACCAATCGTTCCTAGAATTAATTCTTCCATGTCAATTTTTAACCTAATTACATCTAATGGTTTTTCTTCTGGTTCTTTTATTGTAAATGCCTTCATCCACTCATTTAACTCATCAGGAGTCGGACCTATGGGTGTATTATTTAGTTCTATCCAATTACCACTCTTTTCAGGAGTCTCTGTTGCAGATTCTGTTACCATATACATTTTCCTACCATTGCACTCATTCACAGTCAAATTTGTAGGTGGACTTGGTCTGTAAGTACTAGCCAAATTACTTGTACTTGCACTTTGTACATGCCGAAAACTGGAGAAGATCTGGCTCCACGAACGGACAGCGGACAGCTACGCCGCCCACAAGAGCGCCACCCGCAGTCACCATCACCTCATCAGATCCGCCAAAAGGGCCTCACTCAAAGACCGCCTAGACAACAACGCACACAACAGCAAAGAGCTCTTCAACATCGTGAAGGAACTCTCCAACCCCAGCTCCAACACCAATGACATCCAGCCGTCGCGAGACCTATGCGACTCACTGGCCACCTTCTTCCACCGCAAAATCGCCGACATCCACGACAGCTTCAACACCACGACCGCCCGGCAACCACCGAGACCACTGCCCCCACAACCACCAACCGCCTGCTCTCCTGGACCAACATCAACGACGAGGACACCAGCGAGATCATGAACACCATCCACTCCGGTTCACCGCTAGACCCGTGCCCTCACCACATCTTCAACAAAGCCAGTACAGCCATCGCGCCCCATCTCCGGAAAATAATCAACATCTCCTTCGAGACAGCAACCTTCCCGGAAAGCTGGAAGCATCCGAGATCACCGCCTTACTCAAGAAACCCAAGGCAGACCCCAAGGACCTCAAGAACTTCCGACCCATCTCTCTGCTCCCGTTCCCCGCGAAGGTCACCGAGAAAATCGTCAACAAACAACTGACCCGCTACCTCGAGGAGAACAACATCCTGTACCCTTCCCAGTCCGGCTTCCGCAGCAACCACAGCACCGAAACCGCCCTCATCGCCGCCACCGATGACATCAGGACCCTGCTAGACAACGGAGAAACAGCAGCCCTCATCCTCCTGGACCAATCAGCCGCCTTCGACACGGTCTGCCACCACACACTACGAACACGCCTTCATGACGCCGGGATCCAAGAGAAGGCCCTGGACTGGACCACATCCTTCCTTTCCGGCAGAACACAAAGCGTCCGCCTCGCCCCTTCCGATCCAAGGCCACCAAGATCATCTGCGGCGTACCCCAAGGCTCCTCCCTCAGCCCAACGCTGTTCAACATCTACATGGCACCCCTCGCCCACGTCGCCCGACAGCACAACCTCAACATCATCTCCTACGCCGACGACACCCAGCTGATCCTCTCCCTCACCAAAGACCCTCACACCGCCAAAGCCCACCTCCATGAAGGAATGAAGGCCGTCGCCGAATGGATGAGGACCAGCCGCCTGAAGCTGAACTCGGACAAGACGGAGGTCCTCATCCTTGGTTCCAACCCTTCAGCCTGGGACGACTCCTGGTGGCCAACATCACTGGGAACAGCCCCGCCACCCACCGACCACGTACGCAACCTAGGGGTCATCCTCGGCCCCACCCTCTCCATGACTAAGCAGGTCAACGCCGTTTCCTCATCCTGCTTCAACATCCTCCGAATGCTCCGCAGGATCTTCAAGTGGATCCCCACCGAAACAAGAAAAACAGTCACCAAGGCCCTCGTCACCAGCAGGCTGGACTACGGAAACGCCCTCTACGCAGGAACGACGGCTAAGCTCCTGAGACGGCTGCAACGCATCCAGAACGCCTCTGCACGTCTTATCCTCGACATCCCCCGACGCAGCCACATCACCTGAGAGACCTGCACTGGCTCCCTGACAACAAGAGGATAACCTTCAAGCTCCTCACCCACGCACACAAAGCACTCCACAACTCCGGACCAGCCTACCTCAACAGACGACTCAGCTTCTACACCCCCACCCGCCAGCTCCGCTCGACCAGCCTCGCCCTCGCCACAGTCCCCCGCATCCGGAAAACGACCGCCAGCGGCAGATCCTTCTCCCACCTCGCCGCCAAGACCTGGAACACCCTCCCCACCAACCTCCGACAGACCCAAGACCTACTGGCCTTCAGAAGACTCCTCAAGACCTGGCTCTTCGATCAGTAGCAGCACCACCCCCCTCTTCCCCCAGCGCCTTGAGACCCTCGCGGGTATGTAGTGCGCTTTATAAGTGACATGATTGATTGATTGATTGATTGATTGATTGTTCCATCCTTTCTTTTTCTCTCTGAAATTGTGAACTCATGGGAATCACTAAAGATCGTTCATCAATTTTCTGATTCTCAAAAACTGGTATTACTGGACCTATTGTTACAGGTACAGTCACTGCTTCCATATTTTTCGTTAATTCTCTAATCTTCTCAGTTAGTTCTTTTGTTGTCCTTGCTAATTCGCTTGCATTGTCGCTTTCTATTCCTTCATTTTGTGAAGTTCTCATTTGATCTTGTGACCTATTTATTTCAATTCTTTTTTCCGGACTTTTATTTCGCATAGTCTCTATTAGCGGCGCATTTGGTGTCACCACTGTAGAACTCTGCTGATACGGAGGTGGATTTCTATTTAAAATATCTTCCAGCAATTCATCATCCGTTTCGCTCTCATGCATATATTTCTCCCTCTCCATATGTTTCTTTTTCTCAGTACGTTTTCTCTTAGTCTCTTCCTCAACTGTAAAAGCCGGAAACAAACCTCCTGTCATGTTAGCACATCTCCAACGTTTTATTCTATCCTCATGATTTATTCCCCACATTCTTCCAGGCATAAACTCATGATCTCTTAAACCTCTGAATCTCTCTCGCTCATACATCTCATCCTCCCATTCTGTCAACGCTTCAAACTGTGTCGGTCTAGGTCTAGGTTCTAGATTTGTCATCTTTTCTCGCAAATTTCGCAAAACCGCTACACTAAATGAACCATTCTCAGGGAAAGCTAATGCACCATCATTCTTCGTATACTTTGCCCTATTTTCCAACCATATCCATGTATGATATCCATATTTCAGCATCATATGTGAAGCTGCTGATTTCGGCGGAGGAATTACTTGTCCCTCTCTAGTCACAACCTTTTTGTCTTTCTTAAAGAAATTCTTTATTTTTGTCGTCCATGACGTTCTCTCCCTTTCATACTCGTAATACGGCATGTTTTCGATTTGTTTTTCTCTTCAAACCAGCACTGTTCCATGTACGGAACTTCAACCAATTACAGCGCGATTCACCCTAACGCACCAATCAGAACAATTTCCTTCATCCGCGAACCAACCAATCCTAGCGCGGCACTTTTCTACGTCACTCTTGACTCTGTGTTCACGTGACTAGCGCCCTATCCAATCCTAGCGCGGCACTGTCAATGTCCCTCCTGCTCTTTTACCCCTCCTTTACAAAATTTTATCGGCAATTTTCTTTTCACTGTTTTCTTCGTTAGTTACAACAATTAAAACAATTCCATAGTCTGATTCGCTAAACAAAAGTGACAGCTTTGTCCTTTTACACAAGAATCCTGTATTTCCAGTAGGCAGCGCTTACCTCTACCCTACCACAGAATTATCAACTCTCGCCGATAAAGTAGCACTTCCCTCTACCTTACCCTTCTTTCAAGCAAACAATTAACTCGTTTCTCTGGGGATAAGACACATGTGGAGACTAGGCTCCTGAGAATTAAGGCCAAAGTTTCACAAGAAAACGTGATTTGCTATCTCAGTTATACACCTTTCGTACAGAAAATCCCTAACATAACACAACCTGTGTTATTACAAATGAATTCAGACCATGTACCAAATTCCATGTGACTTCTCTTGCCACACGTGTTCCACTTCCTACATCCCAGAAGCGTGAAAACTCACATATAACATAACACGACTCAACATATAGTATTAGTCATAAAAAAAAAATAATCAATAAACAATAATCACTAAACTAATCTATAGAAAACCATCCTCTGCTACCAAGAAATCTGTTGCAGCGCGTACAATAAAACTATTCTCCTCCTAGGTCACTTATCGGTCATCCAGGGGCAAACTATATTTTCTTACATCCACATGACGATGGGGCCCATAAACATCGCCTATCACACACGCACACACCTGGATTTCCTTTACACCTTTACGAAATTCTGTACTCCTAGGAGAAGCATGAAAACTAAATGGAAAACACCATTTATGTACCGCTGGAAGGAGCCGGGATATCTTATTACCTAAACCTATCGTTTTCTTATCAGCTATTTCTTAAGATATTCCTGCTCATTGTTTTGTCGATGAATCATTCATGTAAGAAATTAGTTCATAGTGATTAAGACCAGCTAAATCACAATAACCAATTACTGGTGTCACAATCATTTAGTAAAAATAACCGCTGAGTCGTTTGATTTAAAGAATCTTAAATTTTATATAATTTTAAAAGCATGAGAAAGAATTAAAACTTTTTATTCAATTATTCATTCATTATTAATTCAAATATTTATTAAGCATAATCAATTTTATTGCAGAAAGGAAATTTTTGTCATGAAGCAAAACCCTAATTACCTGCCTACCTTCCTAATTTAGCCTAATGATTTCTAACCTAAGTTTAAGAATTAAAAATAACCTGATTCTCATACTCAACTGGAAAATTAAGACAGCAACAGAAACTTCAGCTCGTCAGCATCACCTACCTGCAACCCGTCTCATCTAACAGTCTTTCAGCATCTCCCGCTCAGTAATGGATCGATCAGGACCACCAAGCACTGGAAGCCACCAACACCAACACCGACTCTGACTGCGACTCTCCAACTCCGATCGTGACTGTGACCCCCTCCCACTAAGAGTAGGCCCTCTTATACCCTAATTCTAACTTTGCTAACTAATTGTTGCAACATTAATAACACGCTTTTCTTTCATTGGTCCATTCATCTCATCTATTCATTCTTTAATCAAGTTCTCTCGGATCCAACTGGTCCTTGGATCATTTCCTTTCTCACAGTTCAAGACATGTTTCCATCCGCTTCGACCAGTACATTTGTAACTTCTTTCGATACATTCGAGAACTCTGCAGGCATTGTCCTTTCTCTTAAAATGGTTTCCCACGGTTCTTTGTTGATCACCACGGCACACTATCAGTTCAATTAGGTCACATCAGCCTTGACCATTCTCGCATCCTAGCCTCTCAGCAACATCACGAGGTTAGTTTTTCTCCAACTTTTCTCCCTTGTCACGTGTTTCCCCGCACTTGCGCACTTCATTAACTGGCAGCAATTTTATATCGCCACTCGTTTATACTTAGAAGCACTATTTTGAAATAAACAAAACATAATTAAAATAGAGAAACATAGCCTTTTCGTTTCCCTCCCGTCATCTACGTACCCCAATTAGTTATTACCTAGCAGAAAGCAACATTTAAGCTGTTCCTTACTTACCATCACTATTGTTTTTGCAACGACACGTTTATATTCTATGAAGCACAAATCATGCATTTAGTATAAATTAGCACGCAATTATTTTTATGTTATAATTAGACACACAGACATTCGTTAATAGATTATTCAGCACAAATACTTGCGTATTACCCTTCCCCCACGCACAGTGTTGATTAATACGTTTAAACGAACATTTTATTAATTATTTATAAAATTTGTTAGGGGTTAAAATTTTTTATTTTCTCTGCTCCATCACTTACAACAGACTTTTTTCAAACGCATTTGAAAACCAACAAAACATAATTTGAATATTGTTCCACCATTTTACAGTTTGCGACATACTTGAATAACAAAAAACATTTACGGTGCACTGTTATAGGACCTATCACATCACATACTATCAATGGACTTCTAGTTGACCAGAGGAGATCGGGGGCTCAACTTTTTTAATCCGACTTTCTGTGTATTAAAGAATAAGAGCTAAGTATTGGCATTACATAGGATCTGGGGTGAGCTTACTGGCTTCCGATTTCAATGTGGACAAAGCAGCAGATCAGCAGTTACCTTGTGCTTCCAGCACGTCACTTGCACATAAGAGCTTCTGCTTATACATGGCCCCTGGGCACATTCTGACTTTCCCCAGTTTTTTGTATTGAACAAAGAAACATGAAAATCTTTCACTCATGCTTACTGAGTTCTAGATAAACACATGTGCCCATGAAGGTAAGAAGCTAAATACTGTTGTAAGTATATGGAAATAAAAACATTGGACCTCATTACGGTGTCGGTGGGCCCACTACCGACAGGCTGTTTGTGGCGGTTTCACCGAAATCCAGGCAATTGGTCCAATCGCTGCATTGCAATGCAGACGGTCGGACTGCAGTGGTCGGGGGAAACACCGCCACCTCCGACAGGATCAAGGATGCCGTTGGGGCGGCGGTCGGTATCCTATCCCTTCAATGGAGGCAGTGCCTGCACAGGCACAGCTGTAGGGATTAGGATGTCCGACCGCCATTAAAAGGCAGACTGAAACTGACTTTTGGGGCCCCAAGCAGGGCCCTGTACCCCGTGGGCCACTGTTAAGTGGCCTGGGGGGCACATGTAGTGCCCCCCACACATCAATGCTTTTTTCTACTGTGGCTTGTGCTTTGGCCCTTTTTCTGGGCCGCAGCACATGCCGCAGTAGAAAAGAGCACTTTCTGACTGTCATGCTGGCGGTCTTATCATAATTGTGTGGGGGGAACCGCCGACTAATTGTCAGAAGGTCTCCTGCCTGATCCAATGGCGGTCAGCGGTCTGACCGACCGCCATCGTAATAAGGCCCATTATTGTTATGTACATGCCTGTACAATAAATACGCCCTTCAGATTGTGGAATTTGGCAAAACATTTTTAATAATTGTTTGTTGTATCTAATCATAAAGACATTTGAACACATGTTCCATTCTAAGACTTTGGGGTCGATTCCGATCCCGGTCGGAGGCGCACCTAACACCATTCGCCCGGGAAAAAAACCAGGCGAATGCGTGTTTCCCAACCGATTCGCACATACGTCCGAACGAGCAAGTACGATGCGCATAACTGCCCAAATCCCGACCCAGTCGCACTCACCCAATACAGCTCCTGTTCTCCGACCGATGCGGATCCGGAAACGCAGAATCGAGTCGCACGGAGGCCCAAACGCAGCCCCGTCCGGCCGGACAAGTACGATGCGCCTTCCGTACGTGCCGAACCCGTCGCTACGCACGGCACGTCAAAGCATCCGGGAGAGGCGCACATAAGCTCCGATTCGCGCCACAAGACGATCCATGGCTATGAGACGAACAAGCCAGCGACGAGGACGAGGCGAAGCAAAGAGAAAGACGAACGAGACGAACCAACCATGAATCCCATCGCGCCGATCCTACCAATACTCTACATCTATTACCGGAACTGGTACGGACGCGTACGGCGCAGAAGGTAAGTCAGACACCCACCACACAAACAAACCACACGTACCCGACATATAACACACACACATAGGGATGCAGAAATTACTTACACCAGCAACAGCAGCACCATAGGGGCGGGATGGCTATCACCAATGCCACATAGACACATAGGGGCCTGGATGCCAACCACGAACACCACCCCTACCCATGGGGGGCTGGATGCCTACCACTACTACCACCCCTACCCATGGGGTGCTAGATGCCTGTCACTACTACCACCCCTACCCAGGGGGTGCTAGATGCCTACCACTACTACCACCCCTACCCAGGGGGTGCTAGATGCCTACCACTACTACCACCCCTACCCAGGGGGTGCTAGATGCCTACCACTACTACCACCCCTACCCATGGGGGGCTGGATGCCTACCACTACTACCACCCCTACCCAGGGGGTGCTAGATGCCTACCACTACTACCACCCCTACCCAGGGGGTGCTAGATGCCTACCACTACTACCACCCCTACCCATGGGGGCTGGAAGCCTACCACTACTACCACCCCTACCAATGGGGGGCTGGATGCCTACCACTACTACCACCCCTACCCAGGGGGTGCTAGATGCCTACCACTACTACCACCCCTACCCAGGGGGTGCTAGATGCCTACCACTACTACCACCCCTACCCATGGGGGGCTGGATGCCTACCACTACCACCACCCCTACCCATGGGGGGCTGGATGCCTACCACTACTACCACCCCTACCCAGGGGGTGCTAGATGCCTACCACTACTACCACCCCTACCCAGGGGGTGCTAGATGCCTACCACTACTACCACCCCTACCCAGGGGGTGCTAGATGCCTACCACTACTACCACCCCTACCCAGGGGGTGCTAGATGCCTACCACTACCATCACCCCTACCCATGGGGGGCTGGATGCCTAGCACTACTACCACCCCTACCCAGGGGGTGCTAGATGCCTACCACTATTACCACCCCTACCCAGGGGGTGCTAGATGCCTACCACTACTACCACCCCTACCCATGGGGGGCTGGATGACTACCACTACCACCACCCCTACCCATGGGGGGCTGGATGCCTACCACTACTACCACCCCTACCCAGGGGTGCTAGATGCCAACCACTACTACCACCCCTACCCAGGGGGTGCTAGATGCCTACCATTACTACCACCCCTACCCAGGGGTGCTAGATGCCTACCACTACTACCACCCCTACCCATGGGGGGCTGGATGCCTACCACTACCACCACCCCTACCCATGGGGGGCTGGATGCCTACCACTACTACCACCCCTACCCAGGGGTGCTAGATGCCTACCACTACTACCACCCGTACCCATGGGGGGCTGGATGCCTACCACTACCACCACCCCTACCCATGGGGGGCTGGATGCCTACCACCAACACCACCCCCACTCATAGGATGGACAATGCATGACACAACCAGCACACTACAACCTAGGGAATGCAAGAAAAAGACATCCCCCCAACACCATGACAAGCGTGTGTAGACTGTGTCAAATGCCTACAACACTGAACATGACTTTGAACACACAATGTGACCCCCTATCACATGTGTCACACATAAATGTGTGTGGCCTCCACAATGCAAGCAGACCATGACCACTGTGGCAATGGGGTCCAACCCCCATCATCACAGTGACCAAAAGGTAAGTGTGGGGTCCATAGCTGAAGCACATTTTGAACATTGTGGCAATGGGGTCTAAGCCCCCATCATCACAGTGACCAAAAGGTATGTGTGGGGTCCATAGCTGAAGCACATCTTGAACATTGTGGCAATGGGGTCTAAGCCCCCATCATCACAGTGACCAAAAGGTAACTGTGGGGTCCATAGCTGAAGCACATTTTGAACATTGTGGCAATGGGGTCCAACCCCCATCATCACAGTGACCAAAAGGTAAGTGTGGGGTCCATAGCTGAAGCACATTTTGAACATTGTGGGAATGGGGTCTAAACCCCATCATCACAGTGACCAAAAGGTAAGTGTGGGGTCCATAGCTGAAGCACATCTTGAACATTGTGGCAATGGGGTCTAAGCCCCCATCATCACAGTGACCAAAATGTAAGTGTGGGGTCCATAGCTGAAGCACATTTTGAACATTGTGGCAATGGGGTCCAACCCCTATCATCACAGTGACCAAAAGGTAAGTGTGGGGTCCATAGCTGAAGCACATTTTGAACATTGTGGCAATGGGGTCTAAGCCCCCATCATCACAGTGACCAAAAGGTAAGTGTGGGGTCCATAGCTGAAGCACATCTTGAACATTGTGGCAATGGGGTCTAAGCCCCCATCATCACAGTGACCAAAATGTAAGTGTGGGGTCCCTAGCTGAAGCACATTTTGAACATTGTGGCAATGGGGTCTAAGCCCCCATCATCACAGTGACCAAAAGGTAAGTGTTGACATTGAAAAAGCTGCAACTGCCAAACTGCATGGATGATTCCTGGTCACAGAACAACAAACACATCAGTGGCAAAGTAGTGCTTGTGTCCCATAGCAACATAGATTGGGGGAGGCAAACAGTGCAGTGCAAATAAGACATACCTTTGGCCATGTGCAGACAAACATCACCCATGGGGGCTGACACTGTCAACATTCATCAATGACACAATGACAGAAGTGACCATCATAATGCAGACCCACATATTTGCACCAATGGGCACACAAATGTAGATATCCTGTGGAGACTGTAGATGTGAGGTGAACAAATACCATACCATGGCAGCAATGGGACACACAAACAATGATCATTGTGCTGACTGATGACCTAGGAGTCCCAGGGACAGCAGGTGAAACCCACCAAACAACATACAGCCAATGGCACACTAAAGATATGCCAATGCAGTGGTGCAGATGCACAAACACAAACAGGCAGCCCCACACTGCACATCAAACACAACAGGTGAGGGGGGGTGTGCCAGTGTCCCCAGGCAACCACACAACACATGATGAGGCCTGAATACCAATTACACAGATGTGCATACAGTGCCACACAAAAGTAACTCATGGATCCAAATCCCCTATGTGCGCAATCAGGCATTGTTAGATGAGAGGGAGCACAAATCACACGTCACACAAGCATGTAGGAACAGCAACTGACACAGCAAGACACAGACACACCACAGCACTACCCCCAGGGTCCCCACAATGTGTTGACCCTGGGCTGCATGACAATCCCACTGTGATGACAAAGCTAGATGTCGTTCACACTGTGAACCACAGTCATGTGTCCTGATCAACAAACTACCATCACAGCTACACAAGCACAAATCAATCAGCACGGCCAGTAAGCCAAGGCCAACATGGAGGCAGGGGTCTAGCCGGGCAACAACTCTCATCTGCACACACTCAACACCACACACCTCGACCTCCAACAATGTGCAGCAATGAAGATCACATGCACTGGTGACATTGCACATGCACCGATGACAATCCCATGGGGGGGGGTGGTAACTAAGGTGCAGAAACACATCACACATGGCCACTCAACAAGACTCCTGAATGTCTGACACACTGCACACTACGCTGTACATGGACATGACGGCAATACCACACCAACCAATGGGATCCCAGCCACAGTCCCACACCAATGAAGAAGCCAAGGTCACCCACAAAGAACACACATAGACAACTACCAACATTGCAGCCCTGACCCTGAGGAGTGCCAGCAGTCACACACACAACGTGTCACAATCACTGAAAGCTAACAGAAACTGGAAATGACATGACAGGTGTAAACAACAAGTGCCAAGGGGAATCATGACTGTGTCCCATCTGCGTTTGCCCACAAACTCAGCCCTGACAGCAAACACACCTATGGGTGACACCCTGATGACCAGTAATGTGCCATGCACCCACATCACAGAGAACCCAGGGAGAAGACTTTGGGGGAACATAGGTCAACTCAGCAAGCATCACAAACAGGAACATCACTAGGGATCCCAGCATGCACAGCAAAATGGAAGTGAACACACACAGACATGCTCACACAACACACACCTTGGGCTCAGGCAATGTCACAGGATTACTCACTGCCATGAGGGGACTCCACTCCTGTGTGAGGAAAGCTGTGCCATATGTCGCCTCAGTAGGGCTCCATCATGTCAGCAGAACACTTGGTCACACAGTCAACAATTAGCAAGAAATGAAGGCTCCCGTCATATCAGCCTGGTCATGGGAGTGTCAACGAAATCATCAGCACAGATCCAACACACATGTATAGCAAGTTGCACTGACAACACAGATGAGTCCTTCCCCATTGATGCCCAAACTTGCATGTCCAGTGGAGATGGCCACACGGTCAGGGAAGTAGACTAATTGAACAATGGCAAGCACAACAGATGTGCAGGGGTGTAAGCCACAGATGTGATATTGCAAATGTAAGTAGGAAATCCCATTGCCAAATATTGAAAACATGACACCCTCATATGCTGCTAAGGATGACATGGATACACTACAGGATAGGACACATTACCCGTGGACCACATGGGTTCCTGCACAGTAACACTTCATTTTCATGAGACCAAAAATCACCATCACTGCAGCAAGGGCACGGTTAGCATCATCAACATCATGTACATCAGAAGCAAAACCACTAGAGAACAGAAAGTAGCTTTATTCAGCATATGTGGGTTCAAAAGTTAAAGTCCAGAAAAAAAGAAACAAAGGCCAATGGCCAGTCCATTCTGAAAGTCAAAACAGGGTGACAGTGGCAGATGTCACCCTACGCATGCCTGCACTGCTACACACCAGGGACAATCCCCTCGGAGGGGCATACGGGGGGCAGGCCAGGCACCGCAGGGACAGGATCAGGGCTCACCAGAAGGAGGCAGGGAAGGGGTGGTGGGTGCTGGAGAGCCACTGACAACTGCAGTGGAGGTGTCTGACATGGTGTGTGCCGGCACAACTGGGGGCATGACTCAGATGGTGTGGGTGCCGGCACGACTGCAGTGGGCCGTGCAGATGGAGTGGACAGGTTCCCCACTGCAGTGCCCAAGTCAGACGGGGTGGTAGTGGACTCCACTGCAGTGCCTACCTCCAGGGGAGGAGAATGGGGTTCAGGTAAGGTGGGCAGGATAGAGGGGGAGGACACCGTCTCCACACCAGTGGCACAGACATGCGCAGCGGGGATGGTGGTGCCGGAAGAGCAAGTGGCAGGGGAGAAGGCCGGATCTTTTTGGGGATGGTGTATCTGTGGGTGGGGGAACCTGGGGCAGGGTGTGGTGGGGGCACCTGTGGAGTGGGGGCCTGAGGGATGGAGGAAGGAGACTTGGTGCTTGAGCTGCAGGGCGGCGGCGGGGTCTTGCTCTTCCGGGTCCTGGGGCACTTGCGGATGGGGGCGTCAGTCGGTCTGCGCCTGGGGGAGGGTGTCCGGGGGCGAGGGGCACTCCCTCCGTGTGGGTGGGCTTCCTCTTCCCCCTGAATGCTGTATCAGCTGGATCGGAGGGGAAGAGGCCGAGGTCACTGAGGAAGACCCGCTGTGTCTTTGGGGTTGCAGGTGAGGCAAGGGAAGGGGCCTTGGAGGGAGAGGTAACTGAGGACTGCGCAGTGCTCGTGGATGCGTGTGTGTGTGCCTGGGCCCCATCCCCTGTGAGTGTGGTTTCAGTCACCTGACTGTGCGTGCGTGTGCGTGTGGATTTTGGCGTGTGTGTCTGTGTGCTGCCTGTGTCTGTGCTGGTGTGTGCCTGTGCTGGTGTGTGTGTGTGCTTGGGACAGGTAAGGTGCTGGGGAGTGTGGATGGGGCAGGGGTAGGAGGGGTGAGGGACTGTTGGAGGAGGGACACTGCTGCCATCAGGGAGGAGTCCATGGACCTATTGCCCCTCTGTAGGGCAGACATGGCCGATGAGATGCCCTCCATGAACGACACCAGCTGAGTCAACAGAGTGGTGTGTGCATGGAGGACACTCAGCATCGCTGTCTGCCCTACATGGAGCTGGCGAAGGAGGTACACAGACTCCTCACTCAGGGCAGCAGGGGACACAGGGGCAGGGGGTGCGGTGCCTGGCACGAAGGAGACACGCTCCCGAACATGGGAGCCTCCACGGACCTCGGGAATGGGAGCCGATGGGAGGGCGGGGTGGTGGTGGTGGTGGCGGGGACAGCAACACTAGCTGTGGTGTGGTGGCTGCTGACACCCGCCTCCACAAGGGAGTCATCCTCCGAGCTGCTGTGGTCCTCAGCTGAGGTGGATGGTGCTGAGGACTCCTCGGTGTGGCTCCCCTCGCCCTCCGTGCCACTGGGTCCCTCCGACCACTCCTCGGCTGCTGACCCAGTCTGGCTCTGCGGCTCCTCCTGGTCCGTGGAGCTGTCCCCTCCTGTGGCCGTGGATGTATCTGCAAACAATAGGGAAACAGACAGACATCAGTCACCTGCACCGAACGCACACACCACAGTAAGTACAGCACATTACAGAGCAAGCCCTGGCATCCTTAGTTGAACATTGCTAAAAGTGCCCAAACAGAGTAGGGAAGCCAATTGTCAGTCTGATGGTCAACCATGGCACTCACATCTCTCCTGGCCTTGCACCCATCTGTCTGGTGTCTGTCGGATGGCAATACCCCAGTGTGGACACATGCACCACCTACACAGTAGTTGGACAGTGCAGAGAACACGGTGAAGCATGTGAACATGCACACATCACAACTCTTGCCACTGAGTCAGTACAGGTGTCCGGATAAAGGGATGCCCAGAGTCAATTTTGAAATGCATGTGATGCAAATCAGCGACAGACACCATGATGCACCCATGTCCTGATAGTCATTGCCACAATGGTGTGCATGTAGCACATGTCACTCCCCTGCAGGATCACTCATAGGAAGTTTCATGCCATGGCACAGGCATGCCTGCTAAGTCATACATCACTGTCTCCAGTCACATGGGCAGGGCAGCCAGACAACAACAGTCTGCACTGTGTCACTATAGTAGGTCATGGGGAATGCAAGTCCTGGAGCTGAACAAGTGCACATGTACATCCCTCACACACCACATCATCTGAACCCTTATCTGTCCACGTCATACCAATTGGACATATGGGAGACCTGTAACACAACCCTCTGAACCTGAGCACCTCACAATCTGCTGTGAATGGGAAACAGCTGCCTGAACTTCACATTCGCATACCCCAGTCTGCACGGTCAGGTGATCAAACACCTATGTGTCACACAAGTATCGTCTCCTATGTCACATCTCCGGTGGCATGCTGAGCTCCAACCGAGAAACACCCCTGACAACGAAGTCACAGCACACTGACACAGAGGCAGACACCTGAGGGGACATATCACTGAGCACAACGTGTCAGCTGATACACGTGAGTGGGAGCAAGGAGTGTATTGTATGGCCTGGAATAGGCATGACTGTCCTGCCCCATGTGAAGGAGGGATGAGCCCTGGACAGTAGGCAGGTGGCTAAGTATGTGTGACACACGTAATATACACACTCCTGGGGCCCAAACATTGTTCCCACCCGCAGCACGGGTGTGTGCCAGATACCCCAGGAACATGTGGTGGATCAGCTCAGCAATTGGACCACATATCAAAGTAACACGCAGATTACATGTCAGAACACAGGCATTGTGTAAGCAATGGACCCACCCATGATGCCCACCACAGAGTTAGGGGAACAAATGCTGTCCCCCACCTTGAGCTGAGCAAAATGCAAGGACACAGTACCCAAGTGACACAATTCCCTGACTGTAAGGGCCACACCTGGGTATCAGATGAGGAGTGGGCAGTGCACAATTGAGGGACATGGGTCCTGGACCACATGACTGATGTACTGTGGAAGTTTAACCAGGCCAGAGGAGGGCACATAGCATGGCAGACAAAGTTCACAATGCAGTCATGGACTCACCCCCTCCTTGCTGCTCTCTGGCCTTCAGCTGCCCATCCAGATCAGGGAAGACCACCGCCAGGATCCTGAGCATGTGGGGGTCAGGGTCCGGTGTCCGCCCCTCCTGCGAGGAGGCGACAGCTTCAGCTGGACCCGTGCGATCCTCCGGGTCCAGCCCCGAAGGTCCTGCCACCTCTTCTGGCAGTTGCGGATCCGGTGCTTGTAGACCCCCACGGATCTCACTGCCCGGACGATGGTCAGCCATATCTGCTGCTTCTGGTGGGCATCAACCTGTGAGGATGACAAAGTGAAAATGCCATTACTACACATTCAACATATCCGTGCATTACACAGTTGGATATACATGTCTCAATCACAGGGGCACATGATGTACACAGGCAGTGCAACGATGGCTATGGACAGTTTGCCAGCAGTTACTACATGGTATCATTGCCTGGGAAGTAAAACCTTGTTTAAATGCACTGTCACTGCACTATACCTGTTCAGTGCATGTAACTACACACTATGGGGGTGACAACTACTCAGTGAGCCTGCTAGCCAGTGGCGTGCAGACTGTAAGTCTTGCTAGTCAGACAACATGCACATTTAGTAAGGCAGTGGACAGCACACTCACCTGCTCCCCTGCTTTCCCATACAGCTTGCTGTACTGTGGAAGGAGGCTGTCCAGCAGGGCCTGGTTCTCCTCAGTGCTGAAGGCTGGGGCTCTCTCCACAGTACGTGCCATTGCAGGATCCAGAGGGTGCAGATACAGCAGCAGTGGTGGTGGCAGATGTCGTCCTGGAGCATGTAGTGCAGGCAAGTGAGCTCTCAGGGGAACAGCCAGCATTATATGTGTGCTGCAGAGGCAGATACTGTCCCATGTGTCCAAAGTGATAGGTCCAAGTCGTTTGCATCTTCTGAATCTGGCCAACCCATGGAATTGCACCACTTACACACGCCCACAGCATCCTTCAAAAGTTCAAATTCATGACACCCATGAATTTGCAACATTGTTGTGGGTGACCAACTGAATTCACAGCATCAGACTCGTTAAAGATTTGAAAACACGTCCGTTGCCAGGCCAGGCCATAGCCAATGTTTGCGCACCGATCGGTCCATTGCTGTACAACGCGTACCCGCTCACATTGTATGCAATGGCCAATGTGTGCGCACCGATCGGTCCATTGCTGTACAACGCGTATTGCGAATACAACGCGTACACGCTCACATTGTATGCAATGGCCAATGCGTGCGCACCGATCGGTCCATTGCTGTACAACGCGTACCCGCTCACATTGTATGCAATGGCCAATGCGTGCGCACCGATCGGTCCATTGCTGTACAACGCGTATTGCGAATACAACGCGTACCTGCTCACATTGTATGCAATGGCCAATGCGTGCGCACCGATCGGTCCATTGCTGTACAACGCGTACCTTCTCACATTGTATGCAATGGCCAATGTGTGCGCACCGATCGGTCCATTGCTGTACAACGCGTATTGCGAATACAACGCGTACCTGCTCACATTGTATGCAATGGCCAATGTGTGCGCACCGATCGGTCCATTGCTGTACAACGCGTATTGCGAATACAACGCGTACCCGCTCACATTGTATGCAATGGCCAATGCGTGCGCACCGATCGGTCCATTGCTGTACAACGCGTATTGCGAATACAACGCGTACCCGCTCACATTGTATGCAATGGCCAATGCGTGCGCACCGATCGGTCCATTGCTGTACAACGCGTATTGCGAATACAACGCGTACCCGCTCACATTGTATGCAATGGCCAATGTGTGCGCACCGATCGGTCCATTGCTGTACAACGCGTATTGCAAATACAATGCGTACCCGCTCACATTGTATGCAATGGCCAATGTGTGCGCACCGATTGGTCCATTGCTGTACAACGCGTCCCTGTACAAGTCACTGGCATATGTCTCCATGCCTGTCACAGGTGAACATATGCCAGCCACATATACTTCCCAGGGAGTGAGGGGCACACCTACAACACCACAGCCTGTCCACACTGTGTCCTAAGGCATGTAAGGCTACATTACCTGTTCCGTGTATGGGGGTCAACATGTTGTTTTTTGGCTGGCACTTGGAGGCAGCCACTCCCAGGCTGTGCACGTGTTCATGGGGACAGAATCCTTGGTGTGTTGTGCACATGAACACTGTGGTGTGCAACTGTTCATTTCACGGCTGTGTATGTGTATGTCATGTCACATACCCCCTGAGTTCCATGTGGGTCGGTATGTACGTCCCAGGGTGACCCATTGCCACAATTGTGATGGCCCTCCACAGTCTGTGTGCATGTTGTGTTTACAATGTCTCTGATTCCATGTGCACAATGGGAGACAGTCTCCACATCCACGTTGTTTGTGCATGGACTTTGATGTTGTGCGTGTGTGTGTCACAGACGTCCATGTCTGTCCTGCCGAGGCAACAGGGACCACTACCTGTGGGGGTCATGGTTGTTTAGCTGTGGTGTATTCATGATGCACCATGTCATGCCAGTGTCCATGTGGCAATACAGGGTCCCTGGGAATCTACCTGTCGATGAGCTGTGATGCCTGGGGCACATCTGTCCTCACATGTCACTGTGGTGTGTGTTTGGAATGTGACAGCAGTACATGGGTACTGTGACACAGCCTAATGATATCCCATAGCACAACCTGGGACTTGTTGAGGACACATGTTGAACTGTGATGTTAGCCATGTAGGTGCCATACATGTCCTTACGGAACGGCACACGCATCATGTACTTGTGTCTTGTAATGATGTATCATGTGATATTGAGTCTGGTCTATGCCACATATGTGGGGTGACTGACAATCTTTCTTTCTTCACCTATGCATTGCAGGGCACCAGCTGTCCATCAGCCATTCCCTGACCTTGCAACAATGGTTGAACGGGACTGCATCCGACGGTACCGCTTCACCAGGCCACTGATTGAGGAATTGACGGTGCGGTTGGCCCCACATTTGCAACCTGGCCAGACATACCCTACAGCGCTGACCCCCAAGGTGAAGGTGATGGCAGCCCTACACTTCTTTGCCACCGGTACCTTTCAACACACTGTGGCGTCTGCTGGTGGGATGTCACAGACCATGTTCAGCCGTGTGCTACGCGATGTTTTGGAGGCAATGTTGAGATACCTGAACCAGTACATCTATTTCCCTAAACATCAACAACTCACTGACGTGAAGAGTGACTTCTATGCCCTGGGGAGGATGCTGCATGTCATTGGCTCCATTGATGCGACACATGTGGCTTTGGTACCACCACAGGCCCAAGAGCAGGCATACCGGAACCGCAAACACTACCATTCGGTCAATGCACTGGTGGTATGTCTTGCAGATATGAGCATCTCACACGTCTGTGCCCGTTTCCCCAGTTCTGCACACGATGCCTACGTGATGAGGAGTAGTCGCATCCCGAGGATGATGTCACAGATGCGGAACCAGCGTGCCTGGCTTGTTGGTGTGTACTGACTTTGTACCATTGTGTGTGTTCTGCAATGTAGTGTTCCACCCTCTTTTACAACTCAGCTTATGTGCAATTGTCTGTATGTAGGTGACTCCGGATACCCCAACATGCCGTGGTTGCTGACGCCCCTCAGGAACCCTGTGACACCAGCCCAGATGCGCTACAATGAGGCACATGGTCGGACCAGGAGAGTGATTGAGCGGACATTTGGTCTCCTGAAGAGCCGCTTCCGCTGCCTAGATAAGACAGGAGGGGCCCTCCCATATGCCCCAGCAAAGGTGTGCAAGATTGTCATCGTCTGCTGCATGCTACACAACCTGGCAGTGCGGAAGGAGTTGCCTCTCATCCTGGATGACGATGACCAACATCCGCCACCTGTGGAGGATCCTGGCCTGGACCACGATGCCAGTGATGATGATGATGATGATGGTGATGTCCGCACACAGCTCATCACCAACTTCTTCAGCTGATTGTGAGTATCCAGAGATGTCATGTCAATGATGTGAGTATGCATGATATGTGTTGGTGGTGCTGTGGTGCTGTTTGAGTGTGTCCATGTGCTACATGACTGTATGCGTGTAGCGATGTGTCCTTACAGGTAGTCTGTACTCCCCAACAGTGTTGACATGCTAACTTGGTTCTGGGTGGGTATCTTGTGACATGTATTGGGCATGAGTATTGCAGTTCTGTCCTGTTCTTCAGTGCTTTTGACTGTGTGTCATTTCTGTCCTTCACAGGGTACTTTCAGAGTTGTTTGGTCAACTGTGATCCCCCGACACCGTGAATCAACTTCCAGGGTGGTAGCTGTCGTTTCCCTACAGGTGATGTGCGCCACACCCATGGACTTCCTTTCTTCTACACTTGTTGACTGTGTGCCCACTGCCAGGTGGGATTACCTTGCATCTGTAGTGGTTACAACATGTTGCAAATGTGTAATAAACCTGTGCTGCACTTTGTGATGTGCGTTGTCTGTGGTCACACATCTGACTGACATTTGCTTACTGCACCAGTGGGCTAGTTAACACAGACTGTGAATAGGTGTTGGGTCTGTGCAATGCAACGTATTTCCTGGCAACATCAGTGTAGGCGATGAGTCAGATGGCCCTGGTGTGTATGTGTTGTGTAGCCCTGGTGGTGTGTCTCCCTCATATGTGTCACGTCGCCATGACTCACATGCTGGTGTTGTACTTGCTGTAGCAGTTAGCATGCACAGTGTCATTTCACAGATCATCATCGCCACTTCAGAAACTACGTTGGAATCACAACAGAGGCAAGTATGGTGTATTAGTGAGTTTATTGACATACATGTGTGAGTATAGTGCACAGGATGGTGGGTGCTGTACATTGTGATTGTAATCCAAAGTTCCTAGATGATTTGGAAGTCCTGATAGCAGTAATGTCCTGAGTAAAGTCCACAGTCATCTGATACATTGGTCCAACTTGAGCTCCCCATGTCATGTGGGAGAGTTGTGTTGCATTCGACAGGGCGAAGAGTTTGTGCACAAAGGTGATTTTCCAGAACAGGTGTTGGCTTCCTGGGGGTTGTGCATGGCCATCAGCCTCTCAGTTGTCCTTCCTCGGACAACCCCTCTTCTTTGGGGGGGGACCCTCAAGTGCAGGCTGCTGCGGTGCAGGGGACTCTCCGCCAGAGTCATCCTCCCTCCCGGTGGCAGTTGCAGTTGTTGCAGCACCAGATGTTGTGGGCACACAGGGAGGTGTTGACATGTTGGTGCAAATCTGGCAGAGGCATTGTAATATGTCCCTATGCACCGCCGTCTGTTCTTGCAATGTGTCCCACTTGGACTCTATGTGGGACATGTGTAAGTCCAAGCGGGCATGATGGGCAGCCTGCTGCTGTTGAATGTCCCTGAGGATCCCCACTACCTGGCTGAACTCTCCGGTGCTAGTCTGGTACGCATCAGCTATGCGTACCAGTTGTGGGTCATCATGCAGTCCAGACCCCTCTGCAAGCAGCGACCTATGTCTACCACCCCTCCCACCACCCCTGGCGACATGTGAAGGACCTGCGGTGGCACGCACAGGTGACCCTGGGCCCCCTTGGGGGTTGTTGCTGGTGTTGGTGTCCGTAGCTCCACGTTGGGCTGGGGTCCGTGTGCTGGTGGTGGTGGTGGTCCTTGGTCTGTCCGTGTCGGCAGGGGTGGTCTGTGTGTTGGCAGTTGTTGGAGGGGTGGGTGCAGGGGGTGCAGCTGGTGGTCCTGCTGGTGCTGCATGATGACTCACTGCGGAGGTGCCAGGTAGGTCTTCGTCATCCGAGGTGGGCAGAGGCTGTTCCACACCAGTGAGCTCAGTGTCCCCGGAGCCTGGGACAGGGACTCCTCAGCATCTGCTGCTGTGTCCCCATCATCACCTGTATTTGGAAGAGACACACAATGTATGTAATGTTTCTACAGGCATCAATGGTTCAAACACCTGACAGTTGTGACTGTACCTCTGGATGCGGACCTGTACATTGCATTGTCCTAAGTTGTCACAGTCAGCTCTTGATATTGGTGTAGCGCATTGTCCTGACAACATGAGGCATTTCAATGTGAATGTTGAGGTGTGTGCATGGCCAGCATTGGTGGTATTTGGTTGACATCCGGACATCCTTCTCCCTCCAGCCCAGTTATCCCACCATGAAGCATGCCACCCTTGCAGTGGGTGCAGGTTGACTCTCAGGATGTCAGTCAGTGGTGTCCTGCTGTTGGTTGGTGGCCAGTTCCCATCAGGGCATTGTGCTCCCCACAACAGAGCACCAGTGTCAGACATCTTTGATGGGGCTTTCCACTCTCTGTGAGGTGTGCATGCTTCAGTGTGAGCTTGCTGGGCCATGTGGGTGGGGGATGTTGAGCTGTGACTACCACTCCCATCATGCTATTGCCTCCACCCCCTTCCCAGCATGCCCATACTTCCTTCCTTTTGAGTGTACTTCACTGTGTGTGGGTGTGACAGCAATGGCAAGATGGCTGACAGTGGTGTCCTGCTGTTGGTTGGTGGCCAGTTCCCAGCATGGCCTTGTGCTCCCCACAACAGAGCACCAGTGTCAGACATCTTTGATGGGGCTTTCCACTCTCTGTGAGGTGTGCATGCTTCAGTGTGAGCTTGCTGGGCCATGTGGGGGGGATGTTGAGCTGTGACTACCACTCCCATCATGCTATTGCCTCCACCCCCTTCCCAGCATGCCCATACTTCCTTCCTTTTGAGTGGACTTCACTGTGTGTGAGTGTGACAGCAATGGCAAGATGGCTGACAGTGGTGTCCTGTTGTGTGTTTGTGCCCAGTTCCTAACAGGGCATTGTGCTCCCCACAACAGAGCACCAGTGTCAGACATCTTTGATGGGGCTTTCCACTCTCTGTGAGGTGTGCATGCTTCAGTATGAGCTTGCTGGGCCTGTGGGTGGGGGATGTTGAGCTGTGACTACCACTCCCATCATGCTATTGCCTCCACCCCACTTCCCAGCATGCCCATACTTCCTTCCTTTTGAGTGTACTTCACTGTGTGTGGGTGTGACAGCAATGGCAAGATGGCTGACAGTGTTGTCCTGGCGTTTGTTTGGCTACAAGTCCCATGTGTGTCACTGTGCTTCCCACAGCATGACCCAGGGTGGTGGTTCTTTGTGGGATAATTAATTTTAGTGTGAGGCAATGCATTTTCCCAGGTGAGTTGTGTGTAGTTTGTGTTAGGGGGGTGTGTGGGAAGAGCTGCTGGTAACTATGGTCATAGCTGTCAGTCCTCCTTCCCACCCAGCCAGTTTTCCCACCATGGAACGTGCTTTCATTGCAGGGAGTGCAAGTTGTCTTTCAGGATGTCAGTCAGTGGTGTCCTGCTGTTTGTTGGTGCCCAGTTCCCAGCAGGGCCTTGTGCTCCCCACAGCAGTAGCTAGTGTCAGCCATCTTGTTAGTTGTTTTCCACTCCCTGTGATGTGAGCATGGTTCAGAGTGGTGTTGATGGGCGTATTGTGATGGTGGGCAATATCTGTGACTACAACTCCCATGATGCTATTGGCTACACTGACTTGACCAGCATACACAGGATTCCTTCCTTTCTGTAGGATTCCCTGTGTGGTGGTGTTGTAGTGGTGGCTACATATCTGACAGTGTTTGTTGGTTAGATTTGTGCCACTGCCTAGCTTTATTTGTTGTAGGGTTTGTACATGTCATGACAGTTACATATCACTATGAGATGGCAGGTATTGTGTTTATCTGACTGACATACACATCTTGGGATGATTCTGGTTTTGTTGCTGTGGATTTGCTACGGGGTGCATGGTTTGCCTATCCCCTTGACAGTGATGTGTGTGTATTGTCACACAATATTGGGTATATTGGTTGTGTACTCACCACACCAGGCTCTGGGATGTTTTCTAGTCCATATACGCTCACTGGTGGTAGGATGGCCCGCACCTTCTCCTCCCAGGGCCTGAGGTATAGTGGTTTGGCAGGAGGGCCACTGCCGGTGTGTTGGCTCAAGATGTAATCCTTCTTCAGTAGGTCCCTGACCCTCCTGCGCACATCATACCCCCTGTTCTGGATGTCTTCCTTTGTGCGCAAACATGGTGATTGTGCGTTCACCCTGTCGACGATCCTCTCCCACATCTTGGTTTTCTGTGACATGGGTGTCTGTTGGACCAGTGTACCAAACAGCTGTGTCTCTACTCTGAGGATCTCATCTACCAGGACTTCCAATTCACTGTCTAGGAACTTTGGATTCTTCTTGGGGGGCATGGTGATGGGTGGTGGTGGTGAGTGATGTGTGTGTTGGTGTGCAAGTGAGGGTGTGTGAGTGTGTGTTTTGCTGGGTGTATGTGAGGGTGCTATTTGTTGAGGTGCTGATGGTGTGTGGCTTGTGTGATGGATGAGCTGTGAGTGTGTGTGTGGTTGCTGTCTGTTGGTGTTCTGTGCTGGCAGGTAATTTGAATTTGCAAAGGATCATGGTAGGGATTTGTGTCCTTTATATGGGTGGAGTTGTGGGTGTGTCTTTGTTCCCTGTTTCCCCCCCCAGTATTTGTTGGCTTTGTAATTGCTTGTTTGGCCTTTTTTTTTGTGTTTTTCCCTTTGTACTTTTTGTGCATGTAGGAGACGTTCTTCTGACTGAGTCGGACCCTGCAGTTGTCTCGTGCGGGCTTCTCCGAGTCGGTCACGCTGTGTTTGTGCTGTTTTATGTGCTGCGTACGCGTCGGTCGCGGTGTATTGGGTTGCTTCGGCTCTCTGTTTTGTATGCGTGTCGGTCGTTCGGCTTGAGCTCCGTGCGACTCGGTCGTGTTTTCCACGCGATGCATCGTACTGCGCGGCTCGGAGTTCGCGGGTACGTTTCGTTCGGGTTCCTTCCTGGTGCGTGTCGGTCGGTTCGATTCGCACGGTTTTCCGGCCGGATAGCTTTTTTCCGCGCGGTTCAGTCGTTCGTATTGTGTTCCGTACGAGTCGGTCGGATTTTGCACGCATTTCATCGTACTTTGCGTGTCGGGCTGCACCGGTACGTGTCGGTCGGATAAAATTCCGGATCCGAATCGGTCGGTACGTTTTCCGGCCCGAATCGGAATCGGCCCCTTTGAGTACAAACGTACATGAACTCAAGGGTAGGACATCTTAATAACAATATAATCCCGGAAATGGAGAGGTACTATATGAAGCAAAGCTTTTGTTTATATAAACGTTGTTGACCTATATGAATCAGCATGTACATTTGATTAACAGCATTCAATCAATTTTCTGCTGGTTCTGAATATTCATTTTTATTTCTTTTCAGAATAAGGAAAAAAAGCAACCCCCTAAAGAAGAGCCAAAATGTGCACTAAAGCCATAAGGGAAAATAATTTTATGATAAAATACATTGCTAATGACTGAAAATTGGATTACACCAGCACATTGTTGACCAGTAATGTGTAGCTGTTGGCACAACGCAAATTGAGGAAATACAAACAAGTTACAACACTTGGTGAATGAGGAGGTGTGCCACGCAATTGGCAATAGAGGCAGGACGCATAAGGGTCTGCTGTTTGTGCTGACCAAGACTGTTTCCTTCCGACATAATTAGTTAGACATTTAAAATTACATATATTTTTTAGTAATAAAATATTTTATATAATTATTGGTTATTTTTAGTATAATATTAACACTCATTTAAAAAAAAAAGAATGCAATAATTTTAAATTATTTTTTTAATTTAAATATTTTCAAATTAGTCAAATATATAACTTTTAACCAAGTTTATCAAATATTAAACAAAAATAAAAATGTAAGTGAGTACTTTATTTTATTTATCAAATATTAAATTAAAAAAAATTAAGTGAGTACTTTATTTTATTTAATCTTTAGAAATATTCATTTATAAATGAAATTAAGATTTTCTTAATACACATGCAATTTAATGAGCTAATATACTGTACAATTTAATTGTATTATTTACAGAATAATAAGTATTGTTCATTAATTTATATTTAGATTATACATTTAAAGAAGTCATGAAATGCTCTTATAGATCTCTACCCCAGTGATGGAGATCACCACAAACAGGTGGAAAATTACTAGTAGTAACTTTGCACTCATGAATTATTTTGATGAAGACTCCACTCACAGAGACATGCAAGTCTGCCCCCAGCTGGAAATCTTTACTCAGAAATGGAGAACAGCAAAGTTGTGTAGAATTACACTTAGGTGTAGGGGTAAAAGTACACCTTTATGAATTGGTTCTCTGATTCATTATTTCTAGAGGCTACTATCATCATTGATTTGCAGGTTTTGCACTGTTGCTTTATCACCAATTAGAAAATTACACTAGAAATAAATTGAATGGATAATTATTTTTATGTCTGCGCATGTGCTTGGCCACTTAAAAAAGAATTCACTTTGGTGAGATTACTGGTGGGCTAAGCCATTGTGTTTTTATACCTGTCACATATGGGTTATCATCATATAAGGTTGCTTTTGATTCTACTCAAGCTACTCTGTGTTTTGTTTGTCTAGTCAAACACTTACATTAACTTCTCACAATTAAGGCATTTAATGTAAAAGCTTATATTTATTATGATGTAATTACTTTTTTTATGTTTTACTAATGGCATGATAAAAGAAAAGGTAATTTGAGTTTATGTATAAGAGAAAGCTACTTATGTTTCAAGAAGCATGAAAAAACACACTCAATCCAGCACTCATTTTAATAAAACTTTCAGTAGCTATTCACAAGGTAATTTACTATTGTTAGTAATTTTACATGTGGAATTTACTCTTACACCTTTGAGTAACTTTACTTCTTTAGGATATTCACAAATTCGAAGTGTAAAGTTTCTCAAAGTGTAGACTTACATGCATCCACCCCCGAAAAAGGGGGTGGAACTAAATGTGCAAGTGTAAGTTACTACTGAAATATTAGTAATAGTAGAAGGTCCAGCACCACGCATGGCCAGCCACTCATAGTGCAATAACATCTCATAGAAAATAATGGAGTTATGGACTTAAAATAAAACTCCATAGGGGCACCTATTTGTTACTTAATGATTGAATTAACAAATATTTAATCACCTTTTTGCGTTTAAAAATTAATGTAGCATTGTTTTTTTTAAATATAATAAAATTAATTTTAATTAATTCTATACATCACTTTTTATTTTGTACTGCATTTAGAATGAATAAACATAATTATTTTGTATTCATATTTAAAATAAAACTATTTTTGCTAATGTATTATGCAGTTTAATAGACTTTTTAAACTTTTCCCTATACTTTACCATATGGAGATATCCACCTGATAATAGTGCCTCCATATGGCAAAATACAGGGAAAAATAAAAGTTTATTTAACGTGAAAAAAAATAGTAATTCTATTTGTATGTTAAATATTAATGTTAAATAATTAACATAATTTTGAAATGAATCATTAATACAATTAAGTATATTAAATTACATTTAATATGCTTCTTTATATAAATAAATATCATTTAATGTTCAAAAAAGTCTAAAAATAATTCCTATTTATTATTTGATTATTAAATTATAAAATATCTAATTATCTTTTTGAATTTAAATAATGTAAACATGTTTATTAAAATATAATTAAATTCATTTTAATTATTCCTATACATTGTTTCATTTTGTTCTTTATTTAAAATAAATATGTATAATTCTTTTACATTAATATTTAAAACAATATTTTTTGTAAATTTATTATGAAGCTTAATAAAGTATTTTAATTTTCCCTATACTTTACCATAGGGAGATATCTACCCGATTGTTGAGTCTCCCTATGGTAACATTTAGGGAAATGTAAAAAGGTTTATGTAACCCAAAAAAATAGTAAAGGTATTTTTATGTTAAATATTAACGATTATCAATTGTATTTGTTTATTTAAAATGTAAGACAAAACAAAAAATGCCATAGCACTGTTAAGATAATTTTGAATGAATTCTTTAATCGATTTAGGCTTATTAAAAAAATTACAAATATTTTTCTGAAGATTAAATTAAACAGTAAATTCACACCTATATAATGTTTTCCCATCTATATTTATAGAATTGGTTATATGTGATTGAATGATATTTAGTGAACGTTAATGTTACGTTCATTTATAAATTTAAAAAAGTTATTCAAATATTTTATAATTGAATAATAAATATTTTTAACATTAGAGTATATTTATTTGTATTTTTAACTATTATGAAAAAAATAATTAAATTTAACATTGTATCCTATGAGGTTTTATTTTTTTAAGTCCCTAACACCATTATTTTTTATGGGAGGGTTTTACAGTACCATTGATTGACCATTTGTGGTGCTGGACTTACTACAGTTTTGAGCTGGTGTAATTTACTACTGTTTTGGGTCCCTTTTTCATTGTAGTAACTTTAGAAGTGCAGTTTGTTAATAGCAATAGGCTTACCTTGTGTGTTTGGGTAAATGTCCCTCACAAAAAACCCTCCCTTACCCCTCCTAAAGTTCCTTACTCCTCCCTAAACCCCTCCCTTTTAGTTGTAAGTTTGACTCTTTTTCAACCACTCCCATGGTCCCTCCCACATTTAGTACTAAGTAGAATACTTATATGTGTTGGAACCAGCAGTGTCTGGTTGGCTGAAGAGGTTACCCTAGCCCGTCAAGGGCAGGTGATTACACTCACTGTATAACCAGTGCTCACACTTGAGTAGCTTGGCACTGAGCAGTCAAGCTTAAATCAAAGGCAATGTGTAAAGCAAAGGCACAGCAGTCACACCCGATAAATACACTTGAGCGTCACTAATGAGACCTAACACAGGATGTTTGTAAATACATTTATATTCAACACACATATTCAATCATTATAATATGAACATCATATACTTTTTGGGCATAAAACACATTTGGAAATATTGCTAGCAGTACTTGAGCCACTTGTACTGTTATGTTATCAATAGTATTCACACAGTGAACAATTCCAAATCTAACCCCCCCCCCCAATTGAGAGAGAGCACCCTTATGCAGTGCACAATATCAAAAATATGAACATACACGAACGTAGAACACCTTTTAGCAGAACAGTGGGCCGGAGTCATGCAGGTAAACCCAATGTCAAATGTATTCTGCTTTTGGCATACAATCAATGTATGAAGCAGCACCACCAGCCAGTGTCGTGAATCACAGGTGGTCCGCACACAATCACTCCCATTCACACACACTCACTTCGCACCATTACTCAGTGTGGTAAGTAGCAGCCAGTCCGTACGGAACGCTCTTACACACATTCCCACTCAGCAGCCTAATGCAGTGCCACTGGTACCCAAAAGGGCAATGGTTCACACTCTGCAGATTCTGTGGCCCTAGCTTCCCTCCACCCTCTAGTTCACCCCAATTATCCTATACCCCGAATGGAAGATAACCAACCCCATCTCCCGGTCACTGGGCAACACGCAGCTGAAGTCACACTTAGGGCCTTATTAGGATAGCAGTGTGACCGCCACCGACAGGAGGTCGGTGGCAGTCCCACCGCCGACAGACCTTCGGTTCGACTGCTGCATTATGATGCATGTGGTCGGACTGAGTGATGTCAAGGGAAAGACCGCATTGAAAGGGCTGTCTGAAATGGACTTTGTGGGCCCCAAGAGGGCCCTGTCCCCCATGGCCCCCTGTTAAGTGACCCGGGGGCACGTGTAGTGTCCCACATCCATGCACCGTGTGCCAGGCACCACATGGTGCCTGGCACACGGTGCATGGATGTGCACAAAGTGCTCTTTTACACTGCTGCTTGTGCTGCTGCCCTTTTTCTGGGCCGCAACACAAGCTGCAATGTAAAAGAGCACTTTTCCTACCGCCAGCACGGCAGTCTCATCCTAATTCAGTGGTCGGACCTCCAACTGCTTGTCGGGCAGTCTCCTGACAGCCACAATAGCGGTCGGTTGTCCGACCGCCCGGCATCATGATGATGCCCTTAGTCTGGATCCTCCAGAAGCAGGTGGGAATATATAACAGTTTTAATTAGGAGGTAGACGTAAACAAGGGGAGTTTAGAAGCCACTTGGGAAGTTCACCCACAGGTCTCAAAACACAAAGGAGTCACAAAGTCTCTTGATCCGCCACTGGACTGTCTCGGAAGCGTGCCTTCAACCCATTCTATCTCTCTTGCTACTACCTGGTGCCAAGATGTCTTTGGGAGGGGCCAGTTGTGGAGAGGGCAGTTAGTCAACACAGGGGAGTAACACAGGGGAGCCTCTCAATAGGAGAAGGTGCCCCAATCAGTATACGATGATCCGGGTCGTGCCAAGACAATCTGGGCACAGCTTCTGTTGCGCATTGGTATGAGCCACACCAGGTACTTTAGATTTCAGACATGATAAATTGCAAATTCTGCATCTCCCTTGAAATGAGGCACAATGACCAGTGCACATTGAGATTGGCTGCACCTGACAATTCCAGTCACACACACAGCAATGAGTTGCAATTCCGTACCTCCCTGGAAATGAGGCACAATGTCCGGTGCATGATGATACAGGTTGCAAAAGACCAGTCCGGTCACACCACACAATGTCCGGTGCATGATGATACAGGTTGCAAAAGACCAGTCCGGTCACACCACACAGGCACAAGTTCAGCAGAGCCACATGAAGTAGAATTAGGCACTACTACAGTTACACCGCCACCTCCGAGGATCATACCCTGCAAATTGGACACTGCACGCAATGAGCATACAGTTGACGTGTTGCTCAAGAGAGATGCAGCACAATCGACGAAACGGGCCACACAGGCTCCCGTCACCGGTGAATCTGCTCAGCATCAACTAGGCGCTTATGAGTGTCAGGGTCCCTGCAGTACAGGAATGACACACCTTAGATGCGGGCAAGATTTCTGGGGCTTCCACTAGTCAATCCGGTCTCCAGACACAAGTCTTAGTTCCATGCTCACAGCATGCTACCAGTTGGGATTCAGCAGCCAATGTAGGTACATGAGAGAGCACCGCTCTCCAGATGTCACAGGTAGATGGTGTAGGTCCCTCGCGGGAGATCTTTAATGTCCCTGAGATCTCCGGAAGAACAAGAGGCCTGCGGTCAGGCCCTTGAAGGGCACACTTCAGGGCGCCACATATCAGCAGGTCCTTGACCCAGGCCAGCCACTATTGGGACTGTTATCTTCAATGTGCACAACAGAGTCCTCTGGCAATGTGCACCACTGAGTCTGGGTTCTCCGGTCCCACGTCCCCACAAGCGTATCATACCCTTTGCTGAAGGATGGCACCCGTAGTTATAGGGGGTTTCCCTTTGAAGCAACACAGATGTCTCCCCTAAATTGTAGGACTGTCGTGGAATGCAGATCTTAATCTTTAGTGGGGCCATGATCAATCCTGAGAGCGTAAGTGTCAAAACCTCTCTCCAATCTATCCCTATCGGCCCTCAAATGACAGAAGTCTGCCATTCCCGTGGGATACCCATGATTTATGGCTGTCACTTGGGGAATGCAAAGATGTGCTCCCCTGACCCCTGGTGTCCACTGCAAGTGCGCTCACCCGAGTCTGCAACAGCAGACTGGACTCGGGTTTAACTAATACATGTGTCAGTGTTTACTCACAAGCCTGCGATGGCAGGCGGCACACGCAATCACGGGCACCATAGGTGTGGTTGCACACATACAGCGGCCTACAATGGCAAGCTGCTCATGAGTTTACTCATGATAGATGCCAGTGCGCACCCACCGGTCTGCAATGACAGATCGGCCCATGTTTCAAAACATTGAATCAGCGCAATTTCCCAACATGGGTAGGAAGGGCACATGCACTTTCACGGGGCAAGGACATGCCGGGCACATGGCTTACCCAGGACCTAGCACCTTTGGTGCAAGTGTGCACTAACCACCCTGCCCGGACCAGCAGGACCAGCTGGACGTGGTTGGGCCCCCTTACTCCTGGCCAGTGACTGTTGACCTGGCACCTTGCCACTAGCACAATGGATGCAAGCGCGCAGACGTAGGCCTGCACCGGCAGGCCTGACCCGGAGGTTAGAACACCGGGAATGCAGGTATACGCTCACCAGCCCACTGTGGCAGGCCTGGCACCTATCCAAAATGCCCAAGGTGCCAGGGCGCATCCTCCAGCCTGCAACGGCAGGTGTACACTTATTTGAAACAGTGTAAGGGCCGGTGCGCACACCCCCGTCTTTGTTGGCAGACCAGCCCATGTTTTGGAACATCGTGTCAGCACCTCTTTCTAATCTATGTAGGAAGGCACACACACTTCCACACTGCCTTGACAGTGAGGACGTGCTTCGGGCCCTGAGGCCACACAAGAGATTCAGCAACACCCCCGGAGTACCCCATGGGAAGAGCCAAACTCCAAGACAGGGGGCCCATTTGGGTTGCTCCTCACTACCTGGGCAGGGAACATCCATATATACCCACTCGGCCTACAGCCTACCACCTCCCTGGTGCCCCTTAGGGCTTCCCTGGGGGGGGGGGGGTGCCCTCATGGTATGGGATGACCCATTCAGGGTTGGCTGAGGCGTAAGTGATGCCAACCTAGGCAGGAGCGCAATGGTGCCCCACAGGCTTGCAATGTAAGACCCGATAAAGGGCTTACAGGCCATCCGGTGGGTGGCACACTCACTGCTATGTCGCACTACTTACCAGTGCTGTACCTGCCCTGGTTATGTGGTATACCTGTTTACGGGGTGCACAGAGGTACGGCACCTAAACCCATCATGTACGCACCCCCGACACAGTGCGAGCGAGGTGGGTGAGCGCACATTCCCTCTGTAGTGCAGTGGGAAGGTGCCCAGATTTCTAAGGTTACGCGAAGAGAGTCGTCAAAGACTGGGAGGAAAAAGCAAAAAATGTTGGGATAAATCCCCCTAAGAAGGGCTATGTTCAACAATATGTGTGAGGATTTTTCCATAGAAAAGATAGGAGAGGTGGAGATGTACACTCGTAGGATTGTAATTAGCATGTAGTAGTACTACTATTGTAGTTCTGCTAAACACACTTCAAAATCTGAATTGGCCTCTTATAGTGAAAATGCACACTCTGTCTAGAGTCTCTTCCTGTTGACTACCTGCCATTATTTAAATTTAGCACCAAATACTTCAAAGCCAGCTCTAATGAATGCTCTATTTTGAAAGCTGCATAGTGAAAGCTCTTATACAAGGAAGCTGGAACTAAGGGAGTGGCAGGTACTACAGCACCCCCAGCACTGGATGCTGATTAGAAAGATAATGGAAAACAATGAGGCTTTTCAATCAGTTTTCTTTTCACCCAGCACTATTTGGTTGTTCAAATGCAGTGAAAGGTCAATGGTAATTAAGCAGGGTTTAGAGAACAAGTTCAGGAAAACCTGCATATTAGCTTATCATGTATATCAAAGAATATATATTATGTGGCTTCAGAGACCGGGCATTTGCTAACAGACTTGTCACTCTTGTGACCCGATTCTACGGAAGAAGAAAGAACGCGGCACGTAAAAGGCACCAATGTAAAATAACTAATTTTTACAGGATATAAATATTGAAAATTCGGCTCATTTGGACCTTTAAATTGTGGAAGGTGATGACAGAGAAGTTTCGAAGTAGGATGAGAAAACAAACTAATTAATACACGTTTATTTTATACTTTAGTGACAATTTGGTTAAAATTATTCTCATTAAATTGACTGTTTTGAATAACGTCTTTGTGCATAAAAATTGACCCAATTTATCGATATTTAACAATGTATCTATTTTTGACAATATTGCATCAAAATGACCATTAAACCACAAGTCCACAAAACATGTCTAAGACTAACGTCATCCACCTCCTTCCTTTTCACAAACATACAGTCCCCACTTAAACATGTTTGGCCATTTGTTGCACTCACTCACTAAGCACCAGAATTTTTTAGAACTCCTATAATAAATGTAGTCAGCTGGTGCCAATGGCCAGCCTCTCCTGCCAGAAAATCGTTCCAGCACCATTTCTTCTTTTTTTTATTATTGCTAAAAATGCAATGACAGAGACTTTGAACAGAAACATAGCCTCTGTCCTCTCTTTCTTCCAATTCACAGTAACAGCATTCCTTCCATGAACCATATCATAAAGTCTCTTACTAACCATAGTCAACATATCTAAAAGAGAAATCATGTTGTATTGAAACTATTTATATCAAGTTCTTCGTGTTTTTAATTGTGATACTGCCAGTGATAGCACGACACTGTGTTGTTGCATGTAGATCCCTAAACTGGTCATACTGCTACTTCCGAAAAAATGCAAATAGCGGTCTGAAATGTAATTTTTTTATTGTAGCATGACCCGAAACAGGTCTTTAAAGTGTACTTATATTTACTTTTCTGTGCGTGTTTCTTTTCTCCTTTCCCTGAAGACATTCCTAGATCAGCATTTGACGGTATTGTATGGCATAGCATTTTGGTAAACTACAATATGGATTTTGCGTTTCTTTTTCTTCTTGTTTGACTTAATAATGCCACTGATGATGTTTGTTTCATTACTCAGTGCAGCTAAGGCGGCACAGTGAAGCGCATTGAAAAACGGGTCTGTTGGCTTCATTGTCACAGCTTGGAATCTCTGGAGATACACCCAGTGTGTCATCCTTCTGAGTTCAATAAAATATGTATGATTTCAATCAATAAAGATGAATATTTGTTATTTAGCACCAGGATGGCCTAAAGCAGTGAATATGCACTTTACAAATGCACGTTATGCTAAAATACTGACACAATGTGCAGTGTGGCTTCACCATTGTATTTTTATGGTTTGTGAAGTATCATTACCAAAGCCAATAGGCCTAACTGTAATATGCGAAAGCACACAATAACAGGCTTGCGCAACTGCTATTTATTTACATCCAACTCAATAGGATTAATTTTATCGACTTTAATAGAGTGAACGGCTGGGTAGGCCTGCCAGGATTGACTTAGAAAATAATTCCCAGATGCAGCCAGTGTGTTCGCATGCATATGCATAAACATGCTGTGGTCTAGGATTGCTTTTGCTGTACATTATAGTTCCTAACCATTCCAAGATGGTCGAGGCGTGGCTTTCATGTGAATCAGCCACCTTGTAGTGGCAAAGTTATATTGAACTATCGCAATAGAAACAAACATTAGCCAAGGCAATAGCTCAGAAATTAATGCCTTAATTTCAGTAGGCTTTGCCACGCTTCTTTCATTTGCAAGTGTCTGAAATATTTGACAAGAAAAACATTTGTGTTGTGCCCTTCGCCCGTGAGTTCCAACCAGAATAAATTTTCAGCAAAGCTATCTGTGCTTACACACTGTGGGGCTCACCCCAATAGCATATAAGGTCAGCCCCTTATCTAAGATGTCACAACTTAATAAACTAAACGATAAACATTGTCCTCTGATTGAGAAATAACAATATTTTCTCAGAATAGTTGCATTTTATTTGTCAAAATATCACAAAAATCAAACCCATCTTCTAACAAATGCAAACTAGATACTTTAATTTAGAGAAATATAATTAACTATTAGAAGAATAAAGACTACAATTACTATAATTGTAAATAATAGCTTCGATTTGATAAAATCCATCCATCCATCCATCTATCCATCCATCCATCCATCCATCCATCCATCCATCCATCTATCTATCTATCTATCTATCTATCTATCTATCTATCTATCTATCTATCTATCTATCTATCTATCTACCAGCCAGTCAAAACATCTGGTCAGCTGCACATCTCTCAGCCAATCAATGAGTCTGTCTGTCTATGTAAATACTAATCTATTCCTGTAAACACAGTACTACAACTCTCGCAGTCTAAATATCAGTGTATTATCTACTGGCGGTCACCAGTAGGTATTTATTGTTAGGACCTCGTTTCTATTCAAAAAGCGTTTTTTCTTTTGCCAATATCTTTGGCGCCGTTTGACGAATCGTCGTGAACTTTTCAAAACTAATGGTTCACTCAGGTCAGCTCCGGTCTTGAAAGTTTCAGGGTGATTCGTCGAGCAGGGGCCGAGAAAAAAGAGGGGTCCCAAAACGCGTTTTCTCCATGTTAATTTCCATAGGAAACTTTAGACAAAGCTACAGCCCGAACTGCAGAACGGAATTACACCAAATTTGGCAAAAAGTTAGGTCTTTGTTCGGAAAGCGTGCTTTCTTTTAAATGGTGTAAATCCGTTCAGTAGTTCCTGAGAAATTCAAAAAATAAAAATATTGATATCTGGTGGCCAAGGAGGATTCGCGAACCCTCCCGATCACGAGCTTCATTTTGATTGGCCGTCAACACTCCAAAGCAAGAAGTGTTGGCAGCCACCTTGTGACTCTGTAAAACCGAGTCACAAGAAAACAGTAAAAAAAAGATAAAAAAATAAGAAAAGGGGGCAGGGTAGAAACACCCTGACCCCCTAGGCCTGCTCAGGAGGTCCCACAGGCACCCCCAGGGCCCAAAAAATCAGTTTAAAAAAAAAAAATCAGCAGAATTCACACTGGGTGCGCGAATCCCGCAGAAAAATTTAAAAAAACGAAGCGCGGTCTCCCGTGCTTCGTTTTAATCAGCCCCTGGGTGGGCCAGGTCCTGGGGGCAATGCAACATATATATGCAGGGGCCGTCGGGCCCCTGCAGCCCCGGGGACCGCCACCTCCCTGGGCCTTTTTTCATTAATGGGCGGGGGGACTCATGGGCCCCCCCAAGCCCTGGGGACCGCCACCTCCCCGGGGCTTTACTTAATTATGGAGGGGGCCTAGCGGGCCCCCAAGCCCGGGGACTGCCACCTCCCCGGGGCTATTCTAAAAAGTAAGTGGGGGGGACTCGAGCCCCCCAACACTGCCCCGGGGATCACCACCTCCCTGGCACTAATTATTGAAGTGCGGTGATACGATGCGGACCCCCGGCCCCGGGGACCACCACCTCCCCAGAGCTATTTACTGGGGCCCACCATGGCCCTGGGGACCACCACCCCCCAGGGCAGGCTCCGGCAATGTCCCTGGGTGCCCACCCCGGGACATTGCAGTTTGCAATTACAGGTCATTGCAAACTCTGTGTCGCTTCATGGAAGCGAGAGCAGGAAAACTGCTCTGGCTTCCATGAAGCGAAGCAGAATTGCTTTTGGACAAGGGGAGCTGCATGTCAGCAGCTCCCCTTGTCGAAAAGCAATGGCGGCTTCCGCAGGTGGCGGGGGGCCACCTGGGACCGTGGGGGCATTGGGGCTCCCCCCGCCGTCCCCAACATGAGGGCCGGCCCGGGGGATGGGGTCCCCGGGGCCAGAAGTGGCCCAGGAAAGTGGGGCCACGCGGCCAACCCTCCACTAATTAATTTTTTTTTTTAAAAAGAGGCCAGGCCCCGGGGATGGGGTCCCCGAGGCCAGAAGTGGCCCAGGGAAAGGGGGCAACGCTGCCCCCCTCCCGTAATTAAATAAATAATAAAAAAAAAATAAAGAGGCAAAGCCCCGGGGGATGGGTCCCCGGGGTCAAAAATGGCCCCAGGGTGGGGGGTTGCGCGACCGCCCTCCTATAAAAGTAAAAAATAGATAAATAAGAGGCCATGCCCCGGGGGATGGGGCCCTCTTCCCGGTTTAAAAAAAAAAAAGTAGTAAAAATGACTCAGGCCCTGGGGGATGGGGTCCACAGGACCCAAAAAATAGTAAGAGAAGGGGGGCCACACAACCCCCTTCTAAAAATATCAAAAGAAAAGAAAAACCGGCATCTCGCCGGAGGCCCCGCCCTCTCCCTGCACCACTCTGCAAATGCGCCTTCTGGCGCATTCTGGGTTGGGGGATTTAGTCCCCTAGAATCTTAAGGGTCCTTAGGGGCCAACTAGCCCACCAGGTACCTCCAGTAAGCCCCACAGAGTGGGATTGCTGAGAGGTGGTCAGAGGCCACGCCCCTTTTTACACCACTCTGCAAACGCGCCTCTTGGCGCACTGCTGGTGGGGCGATGAGGTCCTCTTGTGTCCTAAGGACCTCAGGACTAAAGTGGACTTCATCCCCCAAGCATCAGTGCACCAGGAGGCGCGTTTGCAGTGTGGTGTAAAAAGGGGGCATGGCCTCGGACCACTCTCAGCAATCCAGCTGTGTGGGGCTTACTAGACATAACAGGAGGGCTAGTTGGCCCCCAGGGACCCTCAGGGGACAAGGGGACTTCATCCCCCAACCAAGAGCGCGCCAGGAGGTGCGTTTGCAGAGTGGTGCAAAAAGGGTGCGTGGCCTGTGTCCACCTCTCAGCAATCCCACTGTGTGGGGCTTACTGGAGGTGTCAAGTAAGCAAGTTGGCCCCTATGGACCCCCCAGCATCGAAGGGGACTTTAATCCCCATCCAAGAGCACGCCAGGGAGTGCGTTTGCAGAGTGGTGGTCAAAGGGGGCATGGCCTGTTATGAGAAATTACCAATGCTGTTGTGTGGGAATTACTGGAGGTAATAGGAGGGGTAGTTGGCCCCCAAGGACGTCCTTGGGGCCAACTACCCCTCCTATTACCTCCAGTAAGTCCCACACAGTGGTATTGCTAAGAGGTCTTCGGAAGTCACGCCACCTTTCTCCACCACTCTGCAAACGCGCCTCCTGGCACACTACGGGTTGGGTGATGAAGTCCACTTTACTCTTGAGGGACTTTGGGGGCCAAGAAGCCCTCCTGGGACCTCCTGTAAGTCCTACGCAGCGGAATTCCTTAGCGCTGGTCGGAGGCCCAGCCCCCTTTCTCCACCACTCTACAAACGCGACTACTAGTTAAAGAAGCATTTGGAATGTAATAGGTCTCGCATTTGCGAAAGTTATGGCTATTGGCGTTGTAAATGCAAAAGTTTTTTACTAATGTTTTTTGGTGTGGAGTGGATGTACGTTGTGTGTAGTGGAATTATGTGGTATGTTGTGCAGTGAAATTATGTGGATAGAAAGTATGTGGTATTTAGTGTATAGGAATTATGTAGAGTGGGATTATGTGTTATGGAGAATAATTATGTGGTATGGTAGTTTGTGTTGTGGAGTGGTAACCTCAGGTTTAGTCTTCCTCGTTTCCATAGAAGCTAAACTATGAACTCAATGAGACAAAAAAAAGAAGGAATCACTGAGGAGCACTTCTGGACCTAGTCGGAGGTATGAGCAGGGCCACTGGAATTATGCGACTGTTTGGCTGCACCGACTTTCGCACAATTATACATTTTCTGCATTAGCCACATAATCCATCATCTGCTGCCTAATCTGCAGACCTGAACAAATGAAGCCTTATTTCTAGCTCAAACGGCTCAAATGTTACCAAAAATGCAGCGACAAGTGTTACTGCATATTGGAAGGTCCTTTGCAAACATAAAATAGTCACCTGTTACTTATTGCTAAATGTGGATGTTAAATTGGTACTAATGGTGTTCAAGCCACTCTTGCTTCTTTATTCGCCTCTCTTGCCTCTTTCTCCATTTCTGTTGCTTCTTTCTGCACTTTTCTTTCTTTTTCTGCACTTCTCTTGCCTCTTTCTGCACATCTCTTCTACTTTCTGCACCTCTTTTGCCTCTTTCTGCACCTCTGCTGCCTCTTTCTGCACCTCACTTGCTTCTTTGTGCACCCCTCTTGCTTCTTTCTGCACCTCTCTTGCCTCTTTCTGCACCCCTCTTCCCTCTTTCTACACCGCTCTTGCCTCTTTCTGCACATCTCTTCTACTTTCTGCACCTCTGTTGCCTCTTTCTGCACCTCACTTGCTTCTTTGTGCACCCATCTTGCCTCTTTCTGTACCTCTCTTGCCTCTTTCTGCACCTCTCTTCCCTCTTTCTGTACCCCTCCTGCCTCTTTCTGCACCCCTCCTGCCTCTTTCTGCACCTCTGTCCCTTCTTTCTGCACTTCTTTTGATTCTTTCTGCACCTCTCTTGCTTCTTTCTCCACCCCTCTTCCCCCTTTCTGCATGTCTGTTGCTTCTTTCTGCACTTCTCTTGCCTCTTTCTCCACCCCCTTTCCTCTTTCTGCATCTCTATTGCTTCTTTCTGCACTTATCTTGCGTCTTTCTGCACCTCTCTAGCTTCTTTCTGCAATCTGCACCACTTGTGCCTCTTTCTGCACCCTTCTTCTCTTTCTGCACTCCTTTTGCCTCTTTCCGCACCTCTGTTCCTTCTTTCTGCACTTCTTTTGTTTCTTTCTGCACCTCTCTTGCTTCTTTCTGCACCCATCTTGCCTCTTTCTCCACCCCTCTTCACCCTTTCTGCATCTCTGTTGGTTCTTTCTGCACTGCTCTTGTCTCTTTCTCCACCCCTCTTCCCTCTTTCTGCACCTCTGTTGCTTCTTTCTGCACCTCCCTTGCTTCCTTCTGCACCCCTCGTGCCTCTTTCACAGCCCTCTTCCCGCACCTCTCTTGCCTCTTTCTGCACCTCTCACTTCTATCTGCAACGATGTTGCCTCTTTCTGCACCCCTCTTCCCTCTTTCTGCATCCCTCTTGTCTCTTTCTGCACCTCTGTTCCTTCTTTCTGCAATTCTTCTGTTTCTTTCTGCAGCTCTCTTGCTTCTTTCTGCACCCCCTTGCCTCTTTCTCCACCCATCCACCCTCTTTCTGCACCCCTGTTTCCTCTTTCTGCACCTCTGTTCTTTCTTTCTGCATTTCTTTTGTTTCTTTCTGCACATGTCTTGCTTCTTTCTGCACCCCACATGCCTCTTTCTACACCCCTCTTCCCTCTTTCTGCACTACTCTTGCTTCTTTCTGCACCTCTTTGATTCTTTCTGCACCACTCGTGCTTCTTTCTGCACCCCTCTTCCCTCTTTCTGCACCCCTCTTGCCTCTTTCTGTACCTCTGTTGCTTCTTTCTGTACTCCTCTTGCTTCTTTCTGCACTCCTTGTGCCTCTTTCACACCCCTCTTCCCTCTTTGTGCACCCCTCTTGCCTCTTTATGCACCTCTGTTCCTTCTTTCTGCACTTCTTTTGTTTCTTTCTTCACCTTTTGTTTCTTTCTGCACCTCTTGCTTCTTTCTGCACCCCTTTAGCCTCTTTCTGCACCCCTCTTGCGTCTTTCTGCACCTCTGTTCCTTCTTTCTGCACTTCTTTTGTTTCTTTATTCAGCTCTCATGCTTCTTTCTGCATCCCCTTGCCTCTTTCTCCACCCCTCTTCCCTCTTTCTGCACCCCTGTTGCCCCTTTCTGCACCTCTGTTTCTTCTTTCTGCACTTCTTTTGTTACTTTCTGCACCTCTCTTACTTCTTTCTGCACCCCTCGTGCCTCTTTTTGCACCCCTCTTCCCTCTTTTTGCATGCCTCTTGCCTCTTTCTGCACCTCTGTTGCTTCTTTCTGCACTACTCGTGCTTTTTTCTGCACCCCTCTTCCCTCTTTCTGCACTCCTCTTGCCTCTTTCTGCACCTCTGTTCCTTCTCTCTGCTCTTCTTTTGTTTCTTTCTGCACCTCTCTTGCTTCTTTCTGCACCCCTCTTGACACTTTCTCCACCCCTGTTCCCCCTTTTTGCATCTCAGTTGCTTCTTTCTGCACTTCTCTTGCCTCTTCCTCCACCCCTCATCCCTCTTTCTGCACCTCTGTTGCTTCTTTCTGCACTTATCTTGCTTCTTTCTGCACCTTTGTCCCTTCTTTATGCAACCCTTGTGCCTCTTTCTATACCCTTCTTCTCTTTCTGCACTCCTCTTGCCTCTTTCTGCACCTCTGTTCCTTCTTTCTGCACTTCTTTTGTTTCTTTCTGCACCTCTCTTGCTTCTTTCTGCACCCCACTTGCTTCTTTCTGCACTCCTCTTGCCTCTTTCCCCACCCCTCTTCCCCCTTTCTGCATCAATGGTGCTTCTTTCTGCACTTCTCTTGCCTCTTTCTCCACCCCTCATCCCTCTTTCTGCATTACTGTTGCTTCTTTCTGCACTTCTCTTGCTTCTTTCTGCACCTCTGTCCCTTTTTTCTGCAACCATTTTGCCTCTTTCTGCACCCCTCTTCCCTCTTTCTGCACCCCTCTTGCCTCTTTCTGCACCTCTGTTCCTTCTTTCTGTACTTTTTTTGTTTCTTTCTGCACGTCTCTTGCTTCTTTCTGCACCCCTCGTGCCTCTTTCTGCACCACTCTTCCCTCTTTTTGCACCCCTCTTGCCTCTTTCTGCACGTCTGTTGCTTCTTTCTGCACTCCTCTTGCCTCTTTCTCCACCCCTCTTCCCCCTTTCTGCATCTCTGTTGCTTCTTTCTGCACTTCTCTTGCTTCTTTCTGCACCTCTGTCCCTTCTTTCTGCAACCCTTTTGCCTCTTTCTGCACCCCTCTTCCCTCTTTTTGCACTCCCCTTGCCTCTTTCTGCACCTCTGTTCCTTCTTACTGCTCTTCTTTTGTTTCTTTCTGCACCTCTCTTGCTTCTTTCTGCACACCTCTTGCCACTTTCGTCACCCCTGTTCCCCCTTCTTGCATCTCTGTTGCTTCTTTCTGCACTTCTCTTGCCTCTTTCTCCACCCCTCATTCCTCTTTCTGCACCTCAGTTGCTTCTTTCTGCACTTCTCTTGCTTCTTTCTGCACTTCTCTTGCTTCTTTCTGCATCTCTGTCCCTTCTTTCTGCAACCCTTGTGCCTCTTTCTGCACCCCTCTTGCCTCTTTCTGCACCCCTCTTGCTTCTTTCTGCACCCCACTTCCCCCTTTCTGCATCTCTGTTGCTTCTTTCTGCACTTCTCTTGCCTCTTTCTCCACCCTCTTCCTTCTTTCTGCATCTCTGTTGCTTCTTTCTGCACTTATCTTGCATCTTTCTGCACCTCTCTTGCTTCTTCCTGCACCACTTGTGCCTCTTTCTGCACCTTTCTTCTCTTTCTGCACTCCTCTTTCCTCTTTCTGCACCTCTGTTACTTCTTTCTGCACTTCTTTTGTTTCTTTCTGCACCTCTCTTGCTTATTTCTGCACCCCTCTTGCCTCTTTCTCCACCCCTCTTCCCCCTTTCTGCATCTGTTGCTTCTTTCTGCACTTCTCTTGTCTATTTCTCCACCCATCTTCCCTCCTTCTGCACCTCTGTTGCTTCTTTCTGCAGCACTCTTGCTTTCTTTCTGCACCCCTCGTGCCTCTTTCACACCCCTCTTCCCCTACCCCTCTCGCCTCTTTCTGCACCTCTGTTCCTTCTTTATGCACCTCTCACTTCTTTCTGCAACCGGTTTGCCTCTTTCTGCACCCTTCTTCCCTCTTTCTGTACCCATCTTGCCTCTTTGTGCACCTCTGTTCCTTCTTGGTGCACTTCTTCTGTTTCTTTCTGCAGCTCTCTTGCTTCTTTCTGCACCCCCTTGCCTTTTTCACCACCCATCCAACCTCTTTCTGCACCCCTGTTGCCTCTTTCTGCACCTCTGTTCTTTCTTTCTGCACTTCTTTTGTTTCTTTCTGCACATCTCTTGCTTCTTTCTGCACCCCAGGGGCCTCTTTCTGTACCCCATCCCCCTTTCTGCACCGCTCTTGCCTCTTTCTGCACCTCTGTTGCTTCTTTTTGCACTCCTCTTGCTTCTTTCTGCACTCCTTGTGCCTCTTTCACATCCCTCTTCCCTCTTTGTGCACCCCTCTTGCCTCTTTCTGCACCTCTGTTCCTTCTTTCTGCACTTCTTTTGTTTCTTTCTGCACCTCTCGCTTCTTTCTGCACCCCTCTTGCCTCTTTCTGCACCTCTGTTCCTTCTTTCTGCTCTTCTTTTGTTTCTTTCTGCACCCCTCTTGCCTCTTTCTGCACCTCTGTTCCTTCTTTCTGCACTTCTTTTGTTTCTTTCTGCACCTCTCGCTTCTTTCTGCACCCTCTTGCCTCTTTCTGCATCTCTGTTCCTTCTTTCTGCACTTCTTTTGTATCTTTCTGCACATCTCTTGCTTCTTTCTGTACTTCTCTCACCTCTTTCTGTACTCAAATGGGAAGTGCAAGCTGTCAAGTTTAAAGGTCTGCGTGCTCTTGTGACTGAGGTATATGTCTACTTGTATATGTATTCTCACATTTCTTATGCATCTGAAGATGGTAGCTTAAAAAGTGGGTAGCTTCTTCTATAGGTGGTTAAATGTTCTCAGTTCTGCTCTGTCATTCAGTTGCACAGGCAGACATGTCTTATGTATATAGGTGTTATAGAGCCCCTCAAATATACTATTGAATACCCATGTGCCCTGTATTATGAGCAGAAAGAAATACATACACCATTTTGTATACATATTTACAGAGTATGCTGTTTGAAACACAGGTATTCAAGTATTTCTATGTTTATCTTTATGTAACATGTCACTCGGTAAAAGCAGAGACACGCATGCATACCTTCACAAACTTTGTCAGACTTACAACAGTAATATGCTTAGGATTGCTGTTTTATATTTGGTAGGCCTAACATTCTGAGCAGTCGATTAATAGTGAACAGTAGCGGTCGGTGGTGGGAGTGCCGCCGGGTGCTGACGTGGGGTGGGGGAGGGGCTGGGGGGGGGGTAGTAAACTATGGACTACGGCAGATTACAGGTAAGTAAACATATAAATAAATAAAACAAATTTCGTTTCTCGCCCTGCCCCTCCCCCACCCCACGTCACCGCCCGGCCGGCACTCCTACCAGGGACCGCTACTGCTATGTAGGCATATTTAGAAATTAGCATTTAAAAAACCCTAGAAAATCACTGAAAAAACTGAGGTTTTAGGGACCTTATAGTTAGGACTTAGCATTTAAAAAACCTTTGAATTCACTAAAAAACCACAGGTTTCAGGGACGTTATAATTAGAAATTAGCATTTAAAAAACCTTAGAAATTCCCTGAAAAAACCATAGGTTTCAGGGGCGTTATAATTAGTTAGACATTTCACTCGTACAAAACCAGAGAAATTCGGCCATTATAGTTTGTTGAGCTAACTATAACTCGTGCCCCCGCAATGCACTGCTGATGTCGTCACATACTACATGGTCAGTGACATCGTCAGTGATGTCACTGACCATGCCGTGAGTGATGTAATATGTGACGCCATCAGCAGTGCATTGCGGGGTCGCGAGTTATAGTTAGCTCAACTAACTATAACGGACGAATCTCTCTGGTTTTGTACGAGTGAAATGTCCAACTAACTATAACGTCCCTGAAACCTGTGTTTTTCCAGTGAATTTCAAAGGTTTTTAAATGCTAATTTCTAACTATAACGTCCCTGAAACCTGTGTTTTTTTCAGTGAATATATATATATATACACACTGATATTTAGACTGCGAGAGATATGTCTTTCTCTCTCTGCATAAGTCTGTATCACACAGTAATTTCTGTGACTTGCCAGCTTAAGTGCTTGGATCCACTCTGCAAGAGGTTCTGAGCTGGAGAGGAAACAGAAGGCCAATGAAACTGTCACAATTTCTCTACTGGCAATGCACAATTCGTTTTATTTACAGCCCCTCTCTGGGGAGTTTGAAAGATGAGCTCCTGATAAGAAGTAATAGAGGAAATGATGGAATGGCTGGTCTGTTTCTTTCCATATTCCCTGACCTTTGGGGGCAGCCTCGACCGATCAACGCCTTGTAAATTTCCCCTTTGTTCCATCCTGTCAAAATCAACAAAACAAGCGATTATTCTTGTTTTTAACAATGGACAACAATAATGTTCGCACTTTTGATATAAAAAGTAAACATTTCCTGAAAATGACAGTTTAAAATAAAGCTTATGCTATGAACTTTCATTCTTTTGTTTACTTGTTGCTTGCCCCTAGGTCTGATATTTTTAAAAATGTCATCTTTAAATACATCTTTAAAATGAATAGGCCCATGTGTTATTTTAGAGTAACCATTTCCTTGAAGAAATACAGTGTTCATTAATATCTTTCTCTGTCAGTAAACGGAAAAGACAAACTGTCGTTAAACCTGCTTGTTTGCAGCACACAGGCTGCCATCGAGTGCTGTTCAGTACACATATTGGTCTCCTCAACGCTTTACTGTTCTTCTTCCCTCTTTCTGTACCCATCTTGCCTCTTTGTGCACCTCTGTTCCTTCTTGGTGCACTTCTTCTGTTTCTTTCTGCAGCTCTCTTGCTTCTTTCTGCACCCCCTTGCCTTTTTCACCACCCATCCAACCTCTTTCTGCACCCCTGTTGCCTCTTTCTGCACCTCTGTTCTTTCTTTCTGCACTTCTTTTGTTTCTTTCTGCACATCTCTTGCTTCTTTCTGCACCCCAGGGGCCTCTTTCTGTACCCCATCCCCTTTCTGCACCGCTCTTGCCTCTTTCTGCACCTCTGTTGCTTCTTTTTGCACTCCTCTTGCTTCTTTCTGCACTCCTTGTGCCTCTTTCACATCCCTCTTCCCTCTTTGTGCACCCCTCTTGCCTCTTTCTGCACCTCTGTTCCTTCTTTCTGCACTTCTTTTGTTTCTTTCTGCACCTCTCGCTTCTTTCTGCACCCCTCTTGCCTCTTTCTGCACCTCTGTTCCTTCTTTCTGCTCTTCTTTTGTTTCTTTCTGCACCCCTCTTGCCTCTTTCTGCACCTCTGTTCCTTCTTTCTGCACTTCTTTTGTTTCTTTCTGCACCTCTCGCTTCTTTCTGCACCCCTCTTGCCTCTTTCTGCATCTCTGTTCCTTCTTTCTGCACTTCTTTTGTATCTTTCTGCACATCTCTTGCTTCTTTCTGTACTTCTCTCACCTCTTTCTGTACTCAAATGGGAAGTGCAAGCTGTCAAGTTTAAAGGTCTGCGTGCTCTTGTGACTGAGGTATATGTCTACTTGTATATGTATTCTCACATTTCTTATGCATCTGAAGATGGTAGCTTAAAAAGTGGGTAGCTTCTTCTATAGGTGGTTAAATGTTCTCAGTTCTGCTCTGTCATTCAGTTGCACAGGCAGACATGTCTTATGTATATAGGTGTTATAGAGCCCCTCAAATATACTATTGAATACCCATGTGCCCTGTATTATGAGCAGAAAGAAATACATACACCATTTTGTATACATATTTACAGAGTATGCTGTTTGAAACACAGGTATTCAAGTATTTCTATGTTTATCTTTATGTAACATGTCACTCGGTAAAAGCAGAGACACGCATGCATACCTTCACAAACTTTGTCAGACTTACAACAGTAATATGCTTAGGATTGCTGTTTTATATTTGGTAGGCCTAACATTCTGAGCAGTCGATTAATAGTGAACAGTAGCGGTCGGTGGTGGGAGTGCCGCCGGGTGCTGACGTGGGGTGGGGGAGGGGCAGGGTGGGGGGTAGTAAACTATGGACTACGGCAGATTACAGGTAAGTAAACATATAAATAAATAAAACAAATTTCGTTTCTCGCGCTGCATCGCATTTGGCGATGCAGCGCAGAAACGAAATTTGTTTTATTTATTTATATGTTTACTTACCTGTAATCCGCCGTAATCCGTAGTTTACTACCCCCACCCTGCCCCTCCCCGCCCCACGTCAGCGCCCCGGAGGCACTCCACCACCGACCGCTACTGATAGTGAACCTTCAAGAGAAAAGTGAGGTTTAAGACATCTTGGGAGAAGGATTAGTGATTAGGCTACTTTGTATGAGTCTGTTGTAAGGTACAGTCAAAGTAGGCCTCTTTCTGCACCTATGTTGGTTCTTTCTGCACTTCTCTTGCTTCTTTCTGCACCTTTCTTCCTCTTTCTGGACTTCTGTTGCCTCTTTCTGCACTTCTCTTGCTTCTTTCTGGGCCTTTCTTCATCTTTCTGCACATGTCCTACCTATGTAGCAGTAGCGGTCCGTGGTAGGAGTGCCGGCCGAGCGGTGACGTGGGGTGGGGAGGGCAGGGTGGGGGTAGTAAACCATGGATTACGGCCGAATACAGGTAAGTAAACATTTAAATAAATAAAATGAATTTCGTTGCGCGCACTGCATCGCATTTGGTGATGCAGCGCTCACAACGAAATTCGTTTTATTTATTTAAATGTTTACTTACCTGTATTCGGCCGAAATCCGTGGTTTACTACCCCCCACCCTGCCCCTCCCCCACCCCACGTCACCGCCCGGCCGGCACTCCTACCAGGGACCGCTACTGCTATGTAGGCATATTTAGAAATTAGCATTTAAAAAACCCTAGAAAATCACTGAAAAAACTGAGGTTTTAGGGACCTTATAGTTAGGACTTAGCATTTAAAAAACCTTTGAATTCACTAAAAAACCACAGGTTTCAGGGACGTTATAATTAGAAATTAGCATTTAAAAAACCTTAGAAATTCCCTGAAAAAACCATAGGTTTCAGGGGCGTTATAGTTAGTTAGACATTTCACTCGTACAAAACCAGAGAAATTCGGCCATTATAGTTTGTTGAGCTAACTATAACTCGTGCCCCCGCAATGCACTGCTGATGTCGTCACATACTACATGGTCAGTGACATCGTCAGTGATGTCACTGACCATGCCGTGAGTGATGTAATATGTGACGCCATCAGCAGTGCATTGCGGGGTCGCGAGTTATAGTTAGCTCAACTAACTATAACGGACGAATTTCTCTGGTTTTGTACGAGTGAAATGTCCAACTAACTATAACGTCCCTGAAACCTGTGTTTTTTCCAGTGAATTTCAAAGGTTTTTAAATGCTAATTTCTAACTATAACGTGCCTGAAACTTTGTGTTTTTTTCAGTGAATATATATATATATACACACTGATATTTAGACTGCGAGAGATATGTCTTTCTCTCTCTGCATAAGTCTGTATCACACAGTAATTTCTGTGACTTGCCAGCTTAAGTGCTTGGATCCACTCTGCAAGAGGTTCTGAGCTGGAGAGGAAACAGAAGGCCAATGAAACTGTCACAATTTCTCTACTGGCAATGCACAATTCGTTTTATTTACAGCCCCTCTCTGGGGAGTTTGAAAGATGAGCTCCTGATAAGAAGTAATAGAGGAAATGATGGAATGGCTGGTCTGTTTCTTTCCATATTCCCTGACCTTTGGGGGCAGCCTCGACCGATCAACGCCTTGTAAATTTCCCCTTTGTTCCATCCTGTCAAAATCAACAAAACAAGCGATTATTCTTGTTTTTAACAATGGACAACAATAATGTTCGCACTTTTGATATAAAAGTAAACATTTCCTGAAAATGACAGTTTAAAATAAAGCTTATGCTATGAACTTTCATTCTTTTGTTTACTTGTTGCTTGCCCCTAGGTCTGATATTTTTTAAAAATGTCATCTTTAAATACATCTTTAAAATGAATAGGCCCATGTGTTATTTTAGAGTAACCATTTCCTTGAAGAAATACAGTGTTCATTAATATCTTTCTCTGTCAGTAAACGGAAAAGACAAACTGTCGTTAAACCTGCTTGTTTGCAGCACACAGGCTGCCATCGAGTGCTGTTCAGTACACATATTGGTCTCCTCAACGCTTTACTGTTCTTCTTCCCTCTTTCTGTACCCATCTTGCCTCTTTGTGCACCTCTGTTCCTTCTTGGTGCACTTCTTCTGTTTCTTTCTGCAGCTCTCTTGCTTCTTTCTGCACCCCCTTGCCTTTTTCACCACCCATCCAACCTCTTTCTGCACCCCTGTTGCCTCTTTCTGCACCTCTGTTCTTTCTTTCTGCACTTCTTTTGTTTCTTTCTGCACATCTCTTGCTTCTTTCTGCACCCCAGGGGCCTCTTTCTGTACCCCATCCCCCTTTCTGCACCGCTCTTGCCTCTTTCTGCACCTCTGTTGCTTCTTTTTGCACTCCTCTTGCTTCTTTCTGCACTCCTTGTGCCTCTTTCACATCCCTCTTCCCTCTTTGTGCACCCCTCTTGCCTCTTTCTGCACCTCTGTTCCTTCTTTCTGCACTTCTTTTGTTTCTTTCTGCACCTCTCGCTTCTTTCTGCACCCCTCTTGCCTCTTTCTGCACCTCTGTTCCTTCTTTCTGCTCTTCTTTTGTTTCTTTCTGCACCCCTCTTGCCTCTTTCTGCACCTCTGTTCCTTCTTTCTGCACTTCTTTTGTTTCTTTCTGCACCTCTCGCTTCTTTCTGCACCCCTCTTGCCTCTTTCTGCATCTCTGTTCCTTCTTTCTGCACTTCTTTTGTATCTTTCTGCACATCTCTTGCTTCTTTCTGTACTTCTCTCACCTCTTTCTGTACTCAAATGGGAAGTGCAAGCTGTCAAGTTTAAAGGTCTGCGTGCTCTTGTGACTGAGGTATATGTCTACTTGTATATGTATTCTCACATTTCTTATGCATCTGAAGATGGTAGCTTAAAAAGTGGGTAGCTTCTTCTATAGGTGGTTAAATGTTCTCAGTTCTGCTCTGTCATTCAGTTGCACAGGCAGACATGTCTTATGTATATAGGTGTTATAGAGCCCCTCAAATATACTATTGAATACCCATGTGCCCTGTATTATGAGCAGAAAGAAATACATACACCATTTTGTATACATATTTACAGAGTATGCTGTTTGAAACACAGGTATTCAAGTATTTCTATGTTTATCTTTATGTAACATGTCACTCGGTAAAAGCAGAGACACGCATGCATACCTTCACAAACTTTGTCAGACTTACAACAGTAATATGCTTAGGATTGCTGTTTTATATTTGGTAGGCCTAACATTCTGAGCAGTCGATTAATAGTGAACAGTAGCGGTCGGTGGTGGGAGTGCCGCCGGGTGCTGACGTGGGGTGGGGAGGGGCAGGGTGGGGGTAGTAAACTATGGACTACGGCAGATTACAGGTAAGTAAACATATAAATAAATAAAACAAATTTCGTTTCTGCGCTGCATCGCATTTGGCGATGCAGCGCAGAAACGAAATTTGTTTTATTTATTTATATGTTTACTTACCTGTAATCCGCCGTAATCCGTAGTTTACTACCCCCACCCTGCCCCTCCCCGCCCACGTCAGCGCCCGGAGGCACTCCACCACCGACCGCTACTGATAGTGAACCTTCAAGAGAAAAGTGAGGTTTAAGACATCTTGGGAGAAGGATTAGTGATTAGGCTACTTTGTATGAGTCTGTTGTAAGGTACAGTCAAAGTAGGCCTCTTTCTGCACCTATGTTGGTTCTTTCTGCACTTCTCTTGCTTCTTTCTGCACCTTTCTTCCTCTTTCTGGACTTCTGTTGCCTCTTTCTGCACTTCTCTTGCTTCTTTCTGGGCCTTTCTTCATCTTTCTGCACATGTCCTACCTATGTAGCAGTAGCGGTCCGTGGTAGGAGTGCCGGCCGGGCGGTGACGTGGGGTGGGGGAGGGGCAGGGTGGGGGGTAGTAAACCATGGATTACGGCCGAATACAGGTAAGTAAACATTTAAATAAATAAAATGAATTTCGTTGCGCGCACTGCATCGCATTTGGTGATGCAGCGCTCACAACGAAATTCGTTTTATTTATTTAAATGTTTACTTACCTGTATTCGGCCGAAATCCATGGTTTACTACCCCCCACCCTGCCCCTCCCCCACCCCACGTCACCGCCCGGCCGGCACTCCTACCAGGGACCGCTACTGCTATGTAGGCATATTTAGAAATTAGCATTTAAAAAACCCTAGAAAATCACTGAAAAAACTGAGGTTTTAGGGACCTTATAGTTAGGACTTAGCATTTAAAAACCTTTGAATTCACTAAAAACCACAGGTTTCAGGGACGTTATAATTAGAAATTAGCATTTAAAACCTTAGAAATTCCCTGAAAAACCATAGGTTTCAGGGCGTTATAATTAGTTAGACATTTCACTCGTACAAAACCAGAGAAATTCGGCCATTATAGTTTGTTGAGCTAACTATAACTCGTGCCCCCGCAATGCACTGCTGATGTCGTCACATACTACATGGTCAGTGACATCGTCAGTGATGTCACTGACCATGCCGTGAGTGATGTAATATGTGACGCCATCAGCAGTGCATTGCGGGGTCGCGAGTTATAGTTAGCTCAACTAACTATAACGGACGAATTTCTCTGGTTTTGTACGAGTGAAATGTCCAACTAACTATAACGTCCCTGAAACCTGTGTTTTTTCCAGTGAATTTCAAAGGTTTTTAAATGCTAATTTCTAACTATAACGTCCCTGAAACCTGTGTTTTTTCAGTGAATATATATATATACACACTGATATTTAGACTGCGAGAGATATGTCTTTCTCTCTCTGCATAAGTCTGTATCACACAGTAATTTCTGTGACTTGCCAGCTTAAGTGCTTGGATCCACTCTGCAAGAGGTTCTGAGCTGGAGAGGAAACAGAAGGCCAATGAAACTGTCACAATTTCTCTACTGGCAATGCACAATTCGTTTTATTTACAGCCCCTCTCTGGGGAGTTTGAAAGATGAGCTCCTGATAAGAAGTAATAGAGGAAATGATGGAATGGCTGGTCTGTTTCTTTCCATATTCCCTGACCTTTGGGGGCAGCCTCGACCGATCAACGCCTTGTAAATTTCCCCTTTGTTCCATCCTGTCAAAATCAACAAAACAAGCGATTATTCTTGTTTTTAACAATGGACAACAATAATGTTCGCACTTTTGATATAAAAAGTAAACATTTCCTGAAAATGACAGTTTAAAATAAAGCTTATGCTATGAACTTTCATTCTTTTGTTTACTTGTTGCTTGCCCCTAGGTCTGATATTTTTAAAAATGTCATCTTTAAATACATCTTTAAAATGAATAGGCCCATGTGTTATTTTAGAGTAACCATTTCCTTGAAGAAATACAGTGTTCATTAATATCTTTCTCTGTCAGTAAACGGAAAAGACAAACTGTCGTTAAACCTGCTTGTTTGCAGCACACAGGCTGCCATCGAGTGCTGTTCAGTACACATATTGGTCTCCTCAACGCTTTACTGTTCTTCTAAACCAGAGACACTCCGGAAAAGTGCTAATATTATTTTTTATTTCTTATTTGTAGAGATCCATAAAACACTGCATCACCTTATGCATTCTTCATAGCGCTATAGCAGTGTGCGTTCAGGCTAATATTCTGGCAAAGATAAAGTCCACTCAGCTATTGAGAAGCTAAGGTTTGATATTCTTCAGTCTTTGCTCTTGTTTTCTAGGAGTTAGGTTTGATTTGGAATAATTTAACTTCTGGGTCTTCTCTGAATCACAAGAAATTTGCTGATGAGAAATTAAAATTGTTCCTATAGTTTTATTACAAACAACTTTTACTACAGACAAGTTAAATATTTTGTACAAGAAGTTGTGTGTGTGTGTGCGCGTGTGCACGATTGTGTGTCTGTGTGTGTGTGTGTGTGTGTGTGTTAGATACTGCAGCTGCCACATAAAAATTAACCTACTGCCTGCGTTGGAGGGACCTACTCAATGTTGTATGGCAATGACACAAATGCTAGTACTTTGTGGCTGATTCCCAAAGGTATTTCTGTGTGTGGGAAGTAATACAGGTAGTAGTTCAGGGGTACTCTTTTACATACTATTACATGTCTTTGTAAATCAACCCTGTAACATCCACCTTATTAGCAAAAGTGCAAATGGGGCACATTTATTTCCATTTGTTGTAAATATATGTGAACAATCCCTGAATGATCCCAATTTCCTGCCATTTTAGATGTTTTGGCGCAATTCAGGAAGGCATATAAGAGTATTTAAAAGAGTACTACAGGACTCCAAAATGCCTCTCTGAAATGGCCCCATAATATCTGAAACTTTATGTCAACAAATATATTGCATTTGTTTGACAGTATGTGAGTTTGTGGAATTCCCAGGACTATAGCAATGATTAGAGCTGCAGATAAGGATCCAGTACATTTGTTGAAAGTGCTGGCAATAATTATAAAGGTCAGAGGCCTCTCTTATATTTGAAATACAGCGCTATGGGCCTATGCATAAAGCCAAAGGGGCGCATGAAACAAGAGACACATGAATTTACATTTATACAAAGTCCTTCTGTTCCAAATGATGCCTACGAGGCAGGAATGCCTAGCATCAAATGGCTTTTGCATTTCAAAATAACGTCGAACTACAGTACCTACAACGCACTACAAATTGCCGGTTTCTTGGAGTTTAATTTGTAATTAGCATACTTTCCTTCAAGAAGAGTGTGCTTTTTTTTGTTGTTGCTTTTGTTTAAGTGAAACGCAGGGTTAACGTGAAAGATGACTACACACCCATCACCAAAGGTTGAACGCAATTGCTCAAAGAGCAGGGAGTCCAGTCAGTAGCGGTCCGTGGTAGGAGTGCCGGCCAGGCGGTGACGTGGGGCGGGGGAGGGGCAGGGTGGGGGGTAGTAAACCATGGATTATGGCTGAATACATGTAAGTAAACATTTAAATAAATAAAACGAATTTCGTTGCGCGCACTGCATTGCATTTGGCGATGCAGCGCTCACAACGAAATTCGCAAGAGCAAATGGCCTGTCAGGTTTGAATCAAGTACTTGAAGAGGTAGCAATCCAAACCCAGTGAATTGTTATCTGAGCTCTTGAAGGCCCATTTCCGCTAAAAAGTGTTCATATTGAAGCCATACAGTTCCTCACAGATCAAAACCTGTCCAATGAGCCCTTCAGTCTATAAGGGTATTAAATCGACTACCCCTGATTCGGGTAACAACATGGCCTCCTTTTTGATTCGCACTGTGTTACTATCAATATTACTTTTATTAGTAAATATGCATAAGATTCTCTAAACTCCGTATAAAAGACAATGTGTAATGTCCTTGTTACAGGTGACTTGTGATGCATCTTTTCGCCTAGCTGCTCAACAGCAATAACAGTACTAAGTTATTACATTTGTGATCGGACAGCACAAATCCTGCTGCCAGAGCCAGCAGCAAGCGAGACAGGCAGATCAAGAAGCATAATTGCAGCCACAGTTTAAACAAGGTAAACAGGAACTGGCTTGTCTTTCTTTTTGCAGTTTTTCTAAAATGAAAAGCATTTAGTAAAAAGAAGATATGTATGGCAACATGTTTATTTTTTACCACGCAATAGATAATTGCAGGAAAGATAAAGGGCCATATGTATCAAACAATCGTTTGCGATTCTCAAATAGCGATTTTTAGAGAATCGCTATTTGAGAATCGCAAAACGAGATGTAAATAAAAATCGCAAATATTTTGCGATTCCTGACATTCCTTAATTGCGACTCGCAAATTGCGAGTCGCAATTAAGGAATACCTTCCCATTCATTCCTATGGGCCTGAAGGCCCATAGGAATGAATGGGAAGACATTCACAATTTGTGAGTACCCATTAGGTACTCGCAAATTGCGAATGCAATTTCAAGGGTGCAAGGGTGTCAAAAGGACACCCTGTTGCACCCCTGAAATGTGCATGTGTGCACATGTGGCACACATACATGCCCTAAGGGCATGTATGTGGCACACATGGCATGTTGAAAAATGCAAAAAGTGCATTTTTACAAAGAAATCGCAAATTACCACCAACTTGAAGTTGGTGGTAATTTGCGATTCCTTAAGGCCAAATCTCACTTTTTTGTGCTTCTTACATTGCATTTAAGGAATCGCAATTTGCGTGCATTCGCATTTTGCGATTCCTTATTTTGCGAGTGTGTTTTTGTGAGATACATTGCACACTGCTAAATTGCGATTGCAAACGCTGAAATTCGTGGCCCAAAGTCTCTTCAAGTTCCGACACTGCATGTTTTTTAGTCTGATTTACATTAAGCTGATCCTATTATCTTTTGGCAAAAACCACTAACTGCCTATGGGTGTGTTACATTTCACACTATAGGTTCTGTTTTTATTCTTCATGTCTGAAATAAACATGAGACAAAGACACCAAGGATTTAAGCAGTTTGTGGGAAGGGTGGTGGCCTGATCATGTATTATAAGGAATGCAATATCTTTTGCCACACATTAAAGGAACATTGCAAGCCAGCTCGGAGTTCTACAACCTTTGGACACGTTCTTCTATTTGATCATAGAGCTCCTCAATGACTTGCAATATCTTTATGATGTACAGCAGGCGGTACTTTATGCCATGTTTACAGATCTCATTGCAGTATAGAATTCTCAGAAGAGTAAAAGTGAGAACCATTCTTCTTCTAGGTACTCAGCATATGGCTGACGGCAACATAAAATTAAAAAGTGCTCATTAAAAATTCAGTATGGCTTGGAGAGGTGAGCATTTTTTGCAAAAGGCATTTCTTACTGTAGGTATAGATTGCGATTTTTAAGGTACTGAGGGTGCATATATAACACCTTAGAAATAGCAGGCACCGGCAAAGCCAATTGGTCTTGGCTTGGCAAACTGGTGCAATGTTTACTTTATTATTTTTATTGTATTCATATAGCAAAAAAAAGGAAACAAGATATAGAAGTACATTTTAGTTTTAATGCACCTCTGTAAGAAGTGGAAGCATTAGATAAAGGTGGTGAGAACCCACTTCAAATAATAATCACAATCCTTGGCAGGGGAACAACAAAAGTCACTAAATAAACCTGTGCTTAACCCTCTGGTAACTTGGCACAAAGAAGTCAGGCTAAACTTAGAGGCAAAGTGTAAAGTGTCTACGCAGCAATCAAAGCAAATTAAAGTGAAAACACAACACAAGAAAAATACCAAAAAACAAATTTGGAAAATAGAGAATATTTTAATAAATAAAATGATACAAAAATGACAAAAATCCCAATAGGTAGACCGGAGTTATGATTTTTTAAGGTTTGAATCGAAAATAGCTCTAAAAAGCAGAAAGAGCCAACTGCAGTTATCTGGTTATGCTAGACCGGGTCAAAGTCAAAAGTTAAATCTGACCACTGTGGAACGCAGGTCAGATACCGGTACCAGGTTTGTCCTGATGGAAAGTTTACCTTCTAACTTAAAACTTTTATGGAAAAAAGGTAGGTGTCGATGATTCGTCGGTAGGGAAAGTTCCAGACTTCAGAAAAATCAGAAAAAGTACACTTTGATAAGGGTTAAGGGTCCAGGACCTAGGGGGCACCACTTGAGGGTTAGGATGCACTCCAACAGAGGCCAGCATCAGGGTCCAGGGCGGGTTCAGTTGGAAAAGATCTTCTAGGCAGGAGCAGCAAGAGAGCCCTCTGGAAACTTGTTGTATCCCTTTACCTCAAACAGAAAGTCAGCCAACTGATCCTTGGAGTCACTGCTGGGGTCCCGGGTTCAAAGCAAACAAGTCCTCTCTTCCTTCAGGTTCTTCAGACAGCAGAGCAGTCTTTCTTCTGAATCTTCCCAGATCCTGGAGTGTGTGAGGAGTCATCTGTGGGGTCCACTTTTATACCCAGTGCCTGCCTGTGGGTGGAGGACAAGTCCTTTTCCACCCCCTAAACCAGTTCGGATCAGTTCCTCTCCCACTGGGTTGGTTGCAAGCCTAGCTAAAGAGATAAAAGTGAGGCAGCCCTATGTGTGAGTTTTTTCTGCCGGTGACAAGGTATACATCTTTTGAATTTCAGGAACAGGCTGGGCACAGCCCCCCAGGCCATCCTGTCAATGGAGGAGTCCCCCTCCCCACATCCAGAGCCCTTATTACACTGTCAGAGAGCAATACAAGTCTCACATTAGGGTAGGCATCAGAGGCTGGGTGACAGCTGGACACTGGCAGTAAAGTCTTTTGGTTGTAGGCAGGAATATGACAACTTTCTAAAAAAGTAATTTCCGAAATATAAAATCCAACTTGACCATTAGGTTTGGTTTTAAATTACTATTACAATGAGTCCATTTTCTAGCTATTCCCAAACTGAATTTAGCACTTATTAAAGATAATAGTGTAAACCATTGTTAACCTATAGGAGAGCCAGCTTTGCCACAGTGAACAAGCATTGGCAAAGCCATTAGGTTTCACATATGCAAGATCTATTGACTTTGTCAATGTTTTCTTTTAGACAAGTTGCTAAGTAGTGTGAGCAAGCAAAAAAAAGCACTATGATGAGGCCAACATTGACCACATCATAGTGCTTTTTTTCTTTACTTTAAGCCATGCTGCACACAGTGCGAGCTGCTGTACAACATGGCTTAAATTAAAGAAAAAAATGTGCTTTGGCTCGGCCAGCGTTGACCGCACAACAGTGCCAGCTGTGGCAATGAACTGCACTTCTTTTTAGGTGGATGTGCATATGTCATCAGGAAAAAATGCCATCACTCACAGTATAAGAGAGCTAGTGGCTTAAGTGAACTGATCCACTGAACCCATGATGCAATATGTGGTGGGGGAAGCAGAATGTGAATGATTGTTGAACAGACCAATGGATGAAAGGGGCTGATCCAAAACCCCTTTATATATGTATGTGTGAATTTTTTATTTATGAATTGTTTCAATACATGAGGCTGGCAAGACAGCAAAATCTGTGTCTAATCCAGACCTATCACAGTCCTGCCCAGATCCTTTGATGCAAGCATTGTTAAAAACAGTAAATGTTGTTTATTAAAATTGAATTTGACTTGGGGGACGTGGTCTCGGACTAAATCTGACCAATATACTGCTGGTATGGGGGCATCCGCTGCTAACAACTAGCTGCACAGCTCTACTATCCACCTGCATCCAATCTGTCATGAGCTGGGGCCAACTGTCGGTGTCTGGGGCCCGCTGTGAGGTCCAGAAGATTTGAGCTGCCTGGGACCTGCTGTGTCCTGGCCAGGCTCTGCGGCGGGACAGGACCCTCTGTCAGGGACCACCCTGGCCTGCCCTTCTGTGTGCTGGGCCTGAGTGGGTCCATGGCAGCTGCTGGTGTATTGCCATGGTCGAAACCCTCAGAGCTGCACTTCAGCCTCATCTGACCTGCGCTGGCTGCCGCAGCCTGCGGGAGCCATGCTGGTTGGATGGCCCACGACCTTCCTCCAAACACGCTTGTGGCCTCTTCTCCCTGTGACCACCAGGACTGAGGACCCAGCCACCTAAGCCGATGAGTGTGCATTGCGCCAAGGTTGCCGGACCCCTCCCCTCATTCATGGGGCCTTGCATCGCCTCGCACCCAGGGCCGCCTCCTTATTGCCTGTGACATCCAGAATATCATCCACACAAGCCGCAGAATGGGGGTGCCTACGGGATGGAGGATGCGCTAAGCCGCAGCCCTGGTGGGGTTTTCTGCAGGCCGAAAAAGCAGATGCAGCCCTGCTCCTGCAGTTCCTGGCATACTCATACCCTGTTGGGCTGCCAGAATATGATGCAGGTGCCGTGCGGAGAACTGCTGGCACGATCGCCATGCCTGCTTGTGATTCTCAAGCCAAGTTTCAAGAGATCACTCAATGTGCTGCTGCTGCTGCCTTGTAGAGATATTTTATAGCGTCTCTATGCTTAAAGACATTGGAGTGTTACCTGCAACAAGTCATCCCATCACGCCCACTATAATCCTTTTAAGTGCACCAGCGCTGTCTACATCAGAGGTTGTGGAGTAATAATGCCCCTGCTACTGTGCCTGCTCATGCCCTTACAGCTCCGTTTGCCTTGGGTGTGGCGGGGCTAAGTAAACATTCATCTCCTGGTGACCGCACCACCCTTAATACTCAGATCCACCAAGGGGAACTGGCCCACTCCTCCCTGCCTAATTGACTGCTCCCTACTCAGAATTGCCCACACCATCTACTCCTTTCACTGCACATCATGGGCAAGCACAATGTCACAGGGCCATTGGGCACCAACACCGCACTACAATGCTCTATCTGTTGTTAACACCAGAACTTATCATAAATTCATCTACACAATATGCCCCTTTTCCACATGGTCCGGCCACCCAGCCATTTGTGGCAGGAGTGTTCGCTCTGTGTGTATCTGTCCCCAAGCGATGATTCCCAAACTAGTTCACCATGTTACAAGTAGTTCTCTTGGTGGTCGGGAGAACAATGCATCTCAACCAAATTGGGGGGGCTGGTGTGGGAGGGATTGGGTTGTGGAGGGAACTGTTGTGTTAATATTTTGGTTTTTTTGTCTGTATTTCCACCTCTTACCAAACCACACTGCTACCTTTTCTCTTTTTTAGTTATCAATTGCTGGAGTTATGTGACTAAACGTCAACAACTCATCCATTTGTTGTTCGCCCGCACTTAAATGGCCACTGTATCCTGTATCACCTGGAACATTCGTGGTCTCAATGATTACAGAAAATTGTGACTTGCCTATGTATACTTACACAGGCACAAAACAGACATTTGCTTTCTGCACGAGACGCATTTACATGATCCATCGACCCCGAGCATACGTACCCACTGGTGGGGGGAAATTTACTCTTCAACATATAAACGTACGCCTGGGGAGTTGCTGTGCTTTTGTGCAAAGATTTACCACAGCATTTCTCTCATTTCCTCATAGTCCCTGATGGGTGATACATCATACTTGCGGAGACCCTGCACAGGTGGCCGGTAATGCTGGCAGTGGTGTACGGTCCCAGAAGCGATGATCCTGATATTTTCACTGCTGTGTGGGTGAAGATTTCCATTCTTGGCCCAGTGCCCTTATATGGGGTGGTGACTATACCACCATAATGTATAGACAACTAAATCGCTTTGGGGCATCAACAAAGTCTCCACCCATGTGGCATGACAGCGCTAAATACTTTAGTCCCTGATAACTGTCTACTAGATGTTTGGAGACAGGTGCACCCACTTCATCGCAAGGGTATTTGCATCTCGCTCTTTCATAATACCTGGTCCAGACTTGACTTTTGGCTGGTATCTAGGGACATCTAAACAAGGACTCCACGAGATCTCACTTGCCACATACCCTTTCAGACCACACTCCAAATTCCACAGGCAATCCCCCGTGACTTTAATTGGTGCTTACCGGTGGGAGTTTTGCTGGATGTGGCATTCGTGAGGAGATCCATAATGACATATTAGAATAAGTCACACATAACTCTGGCTCAGTCCAATCCCCCTCCACACTTTGGGAGGCATTTAAGGTGGTAATATGGGGTGCCTGCAATACAAAACAACAAGGGGTCCTGAAGGCTATTAGGGGTACCCTGACTAGACTCGAGGGAGGCATTCAACATCTGGAACAGCAATATATTCAATCTAATGACATTGATATTTAAGAACACATTTGAGTCGAACTCTCGGAATTCCAGGAGGAAGCTATTTGTGAAACTCGCTTTTTACACCACCATGCTCAGGCCAGACGATTTGGCGAGGGTGACCTCTTGAGGAAAACACTTGCAAATATTTTACACACTGCATGCACCTCGGTCTATGTCACCGAACTCCTGGATTCTGAGGCCAAACCTGTGTCTTTCATGACTAAACTACTCGATGTCATGACCTCCTTTTATGACCGACTGTATTCCGCAACAACCACTCTGCACCCTGCCGCATTGTCTGATTACTTTGACACTATTCAGGTGCTATGGCTTGATTTGCGCATCGTGCCTACCTAGAGTCTCCTATTACCATCAAAAAAATAGTCATTAGGAGCCTACCTGGTGATAAAGCGCCTGGCCTTGATGGGCTCACCACTGCCTTTTGCAAAGAGTGAGCCTTAATTCTGGCTCCACAATTACTTGCCATGTTTGAGGACTCTCTGGAGACAGGAGCACTGCCACCTTCCTTGAGAGAGGCAGGTATCAATACACTTCTTAAACCTGGAAAGTTTGCCAACCTCTGTGATTCTTATCGCCCCCTCGCCTTCCTAAATGTAGATAATAAAACAATGCTAAAATCCTGGCAAATAGGCTCCAGCCTTTTCTACCAATGATTGTCTGACCGGATCACTCCCGCTTTATCCCTGGCCATTTGACTTCCCATAATCTCTGCACGATCTTTGCAGTGATGCACCACCTTGACCCTCAGGGCTCAGTAGTGGCCGCCATACTAGATGCAGCAAAGCATTTGACTGGCTAGAATGGGCATATCTCTTTCCCCTTCTCTCTCTGCTCGGTCTCAGCCCTGGCTACATTAAACAGGTACAAAGTTTTTACACATTCCCCATGGCAAGGGTATGCTTAAATGGACTGGTATCCGATCCCTTCCGATTACCCCCAGCATGTGACATGGGTGCCCACCGTCACAGCTCCTATTTCCCATTGCCATGGAGCCGTTGAGGCTTAGACAACATAATGCAAACAGGGGAATTGGATTTATCTCCAGGGGTCTAGTGGTCTCCATGTACGTGGATGATATCACCCTATACACCTGCGACCCTGGGAAAAATCTGGCTCCCCTGACATCAATCAATCAATCAATCAATCACAGAATTTGTAAAGCGCACTACTTACCCGCGAGGGTCTCAAGGCGCTGGGGAGAAAGAAAAAGGGGGGGTGCTGCTACTGGTTGAACAACCAGGTCTTGAGTAGCCTCCTGAAGGTCAGCAGGTCTTGGGTCTGTCGTAGGCTTAGTGGAAGGGTGTTCCAGGTCTTGGCGGCGAGGTGGGAGAAGGATCTGCCGCCAGTGGTAGTTCTTCGAATGCGAGGGATGGTGGCGAGGGAGAGGTCGGCGGAGCGGAGTTGGCGGTTGGGGACGTAGAAGAGGAGTCGTCTGTTGAGGTAGGCTGGGCCAGTCTTGTGGAGTGCCTTGTGTGCGTGGATGAGGAGTTTGAAAGAGATTCTCCTGTCGACGGGGAGCCAGTGCAGGTTCCTCAGGTGGGGGTGATGTGGCTGTGGCGTGGTACATCGAGGATCAGGCGTGCGGAGGCGTTTTGTATGCGTTGCAGTCGCTTGATGAGCTTGGCCGGGGCTCCCGCGTAGAGGGCGTTCCCATAGTCAAGTCTGCTACTGACGAGGGCCTGGGTGACTGTTCTTCTTGTATCTGTCGGGATCCACCTGTAGATCTTGCGAAGCATGCGGAGGGTGTTGAAGCAGGAGGATGAGACTGCGTTGACTTGCTTGGCCATGGAGAGCGTTGAGTCGAGGATGACTCCCAGGTTGCGTGCGTGGTCGGTGGGTGTCGGGGCTGCTCCCAGCGTCGTTGGCCACCAGGAGTCGTCCCAGGCTGAGGGGTTGGAGCCGAGGATGAGGACCTCTGTCTTCTCCGTGTTCAGTTTTAGTTGGCTGATCTTCATCCAATCGGCGACGGCCTTCATTCCTTCATGGAGGTTGGATTTGGCGGCGAGGGGTCCTTGGTGAGGGAGAGGATCAGTTGAGTGTCGTCGGCGTAGGAGATTATGTTGAGGTCGTGCTGTCTGGCGATGCGTGCGAGCGGGGCCATGTAGATGTTGAACAGTGTTGGGCTGAGGGACGATCCCTGGGGTACGCCGCAGATGATCTCGGAGGCTTCGGATCGGAATGGTGGGAGGCGGACTCTCTGGGTTCTGCCGGCGAGGAAGGAGGTGGCCCATTCCAGGGCCTTGTCTCGGATCCCTGCGTCGTGGAGGCGTGCGCGTAGAGTGCGGTGGCAGACAGTGTTGAAGGCGGCGGAGAGGTCCAGCAGGATGAGGGCTGCGGTCTCACCGTTGTCCAGCAGGATCCTGATGTCGTCGGTGGCGGCGATGAGGGCAGTCTCAGTGCTGTGGTTGCTGCGGAACCCCGATTGGGATGGGTCCAGGATGCTGTTTTCTTCGAGGTATCGGGTTAGCTGTTTGTTGACGATCTTCTCGATGACCTTGGCTGGGAACGGAAGCAGGGAGATGGGCCGGAAGTTCTTGAGGTCTCTCGGGTCCGCTTTGGGTTTTTTGAGTAGGGCGTTGATCTCTGCGTGTTTCCAGCTCTCTGGGAAGGTCGCGGTCTCGAAGGAGAGATTGATGATGTTGCACAGGTGGGGTGCGATGGAGCTGCTGGCTTTGTTGAAGATGTGGTGCGGGAAAGGGTCTGACGGGGAGCCGGAGTGTATTGTGCTCATGGTCTTGATGGTGTCCTCGATGTTCACGCTGGCCCAGGCTGGCAGGGGGTCGTGGTCAATGGTGTGCGGCGGGTCTGGTGCATCGATCTTAGTTGGGGCTGTCTGGGTGTTGAAGCTGTCGTGGATGTCGGCGATCTTGCGGTGGAAGAAGGTGGCGAGGGAATCGCACAGGGGTTGCGACGGCGGGATGTCGTTGGTGTTGGAGCTGGGGTTGGAGAGTTCCTTCACGATGTTGAAAAGCTCCTTGCTGTTGTGTGCGTTGTTGTCGAGGCGGTCTTTGAAGGAGATTCTCTTGGCGGACTTGATGAGGTGGTGGTGGTTACGGATGGCGTCTTTGTGGGCTGCGTGACTGTCCGGTGTCTTATCACTGTGCCATTTCTTCTCTAATTTCCGGCAGGTACGCTTGGAAGCTAGGAGTTCCGAGGTGAACCAGCTGGCTCTTTTGGTGGTGTCACTGTAGGTGAGTTTTTTCAGCGGGCGAGGGTGTTGGCACAGTCGTCCATCCATCGTCTGAGGTTGCAGGCAGCGTCGTCGGTGTTGGATGGGTCGGAGGGAGGGCTGAGAGCGAGGGTTGCCCGTAGTTGGTCTTCGGTGACTTTGCTCCAGCAGCGGCGTGGGATCTGTTGGGTGCGGTGGTGTGTGGTGGGTTTCTGGAAGGTGAAATGGATGCAGCGGTGGTCGGTCCAGAGGAGTTCCGTGGTGTGGCTGAAGGAGACGTGGGAGCTTGAGGAGAAGATGGGGTCAAGCGTGTGGCCGGCGGAATGGGTCGGTGTTGTGACGAGCATGGAAAGTGATCTGACTCGGAGGCTACTCTGACATACAAATCAACTGGGCCAACTCCATACTATTCCCAGTCACCGATAACACAATATAGTTTCCGACTGAATACCCCTTGCAATGGGCAACTGACCCAGTTCGCTACTTGTGTATTTGGCTCAGCTATGACATGGAAGAGGCATTGAGATCAAACTACAGTTGAGCCATGACTTGGCTGGAATACAGAATTCCCATATGGTCCAACTTGCCTCTATCCCTGGCTGGTCATATTGCAATAGCAAAGATGATTATTCTCCCCAAATTTCTATATCTCTGTGCAAATTTTCCACTACCGCTCACAACTCAATTTTTCACACTCTTAAAATCTAACATGATCACACTATTATGGGTGGGTAAACAACCAAGAGTATCATGGGATCTACTCACCCTTCCACTCACACAGGAAGGACTGGGAGCACCGGACATGCCATTATATGCTCATTGCACCCAGGCACAATATTTAAATTGCTGGCTGCACCCTACTCCTTTGCAACCACATGCGGCTATTGAGACAGACCGTGCAGCTCCATGTCTTCTATTGACGGCCCTATACAACCCTTACAGGGCTCCCAGGAGACAGATTAACACTGTTGAGTGTGTCTGCTGGGCATGGGAGGGTCTCCAAAAGAGAGTGAAAGATCTGCTTCTCTACGCTCCTCCATACCTTTGATCAACAATTCCCAGCTGCCACAGCTCCTGGATAAGGGGGCTGCTACACGTGCGCATTGATACAGGCTTAAACTATTCTCCAATCTCTATCCTGATGAACAATTCCTCTCACCTTTCCAGTCTAACATGTTCCCACCCCCCACGCTCTTGGACACTCTACTATGCTATCAACTGAAAGCTACATGCTGCATACTGAACGATAATTGCCCCCACTCCACCACCGGTCCTCCCGACGTTGGAACACATTCTTACTACCCCTTCACCACGCAAATTGATAATGCGCGTTTACAAAAATATGAAAAGTTCTTCTCTGATCACTATTGCCATGGATTGGATACTCTGGTAAAATGACACTGAGCCGGCCATCACCGAAGCATAATGGTCCTATTGCTGCAGACAATTAAAATTTCTCTCCCCGAATTACCAATTGCAATTAATTCACTTCAAATTATTGCGTCACATATATCGAAACCCCCAACTATTATTCAGAATGGGTTTAGCTCCTGACCCACGCTGCTTATGCTGCAATGCACCACAGGCTTCTTTACTTCAGCTTGTTCAATTGATCACCGGTCATATAGTCCCCCATTTTCCACTGTTAGGACTGTTGGGATATGTAAAAGATGTTCCTGATGCACACCGTTGACTCATTGCCATGCTGCTCCTGCTGGCCAAACGTAGAGTGGCAATACACTGGGGCAGGAAACCCTCTCCCACTGTGAAAGCATGGCTACATGATATCACTTACTGCCAAGAACAATTGTCCACTTTTGGGATCTTATGCCACTTCGTTCCCACTCCAATGACATCAGGGAGCCATTCACAACCTGGCTTAGACAGAGAGATTTAAATCCTCCCACATCTGCTTCAATCCCATGACCATATGGTCCGAGTGGGGGTCCGTGCACCCCCACTGTGGCCCGAGAGATGTGGGTAAGTCTGCTGGTGCATTCTCCATGCTCCTCTACCCAGTAGCCTCTCGTTGCGACATATGTCATCATTATATATGATGTGCTCACTACAAGGCTTAATAATCAGAAATGTAAGTAATTGAAAATGTAAAATGCATCATCTTGGATTGTTCACCGTGGCACTATCCCTGGTCCCTGCTGATCTTCCCTCCCCTACTTCCCCCCAACCTGATTATCCCCCTCTGATACATTGTTGTTGTGTTGTACTGTTAATAATGATAAATGCCTATAAAAAGATATTTTAAAAAATGAATCTGTCTTTGTAGTAATAAACGTATGTTGCTGTCTGATATGTTGGTAAGGACGCACCCATGGATACCTCGGGGCATATGTACAAGGGAATGGCGGAGCATGGCGGTAAGCACCAAATGCTAACGTCACACTCTGCCGTTCAGAAAATGCAGGGATGGGCCATATTTACAAAGATACGGCACACCCCAGCGTTTTTCCTAGCGCTGGTGCTAAGGAAGCTGTCTAGCGCCAACGCAGGCACCCTTGCACCATAGTGCAAGGGTGCCTGCGTTGAGGGAATGATTGTTTATGTGCAGGAAGGTGTCCCCTCCTGCACATAAACAATCACAAATGGTGATTTACAATTTTGCAGCACACATAGACGTTGCAAATCATCATTTGTGTAATGATTGTTTATGTGCAGGAAGGGACAGCTTCCTGCACATAAACAATAATTCATGGCATTTTGCTGTTTCTATGTGTGCTGCACAATGCAGCACACATAGAAACAGCAAAAACAAGGAGAAAGAAAGCATTTCTCCTTGTTTTGCCATGTTAGGACCAGGTTTTTCCTGGTGTTAATTTTGGCGCTGCCTCCTATTTATGCCACCCTTCTAAATATGGGCAGCGCCAAAATCAATGGGTGTTGCGGCGGAATGCCCACCACAACACCCACTGCACACCCCTTTTACGCTAAGTATAGCGTGAAAGGGTGCCTTATTTACCAGGTGGCGTTAAGACATGTTAAGAGGCTGTGTATATGAGGCGAAGCCCCTATTGCCACAGCGACGTTCCTGTGGTGATAGGGGCTTGTAAAAATGCCCCCACATATCCAGTCAACCACGGGGTACAAATATGCATAAAGACAATACATGAACAGGAGATCAGGCACACACCAGTGAATGAATGGATTCATGAGTATATGAGTGGATGGGTCAATGGCTGTGTAAGAGCATACATGGAGGGAAAAATGGAGAGAGCTTATAAAGGATTTGATAAATGTGTGTATTTCTGAAGGCATGAATGCATGGTTGTGGGTGTATTAATGTATAGGAATCAAACAATATTTCACTAGCCAGATTTTAAAATCACAGGGCTAATTTATGAACAGACAAGCAATGTCAAAGTAAAAAGAGATCACCATTGGGACTTACTGGCTTTACTAATTGTATTTAGCCATAATGTACAGCATCCCTAATGCTGTGCAGCATGGCTAAAGAAAACAAACTAATTAAAAAGGCACTATGACATGGGAGGTGGGCCATTTACTATGCACGTGCAACATGCATGCCCTCACTTACGGAAGGACACAAGTGGGTTTTTTTCATTTAAGAAGTCGGTACCATAAATGAAAATAAAAATAAGCACAAGATTGGAGGAACAACATGAAGGGTGAGTGGACGGGAGCAACACAGAATACTGGAATGGAGATAAGCAACATAGAGGGTTGGGGTGGGGGGATGGAAGCAACACAGAGGGCATGGGTGGGCTGGAGAAGCAACAGGCAAGTGAGAAGGTGGCAGGGGTGGCTCCTCTGCTACGGCGGTGAAGCGTCGAAAAATAAAATGATAATAAAACCATTTTATTAATATTTTATTTTTCTTAACCTATTGCCAGCCGGGCCTAGGTTAGGGTGGGGGAGGGGCCATGCTGACGTGCATCAGATCACGTCAGCAGTACGGTGGAGTGGTAGGCTCTTATAAGTGCGCATGTCAGTTTGGCCGGCCATCTTAGGCCGGCCAAACAGATATGCGCTCTTCGGTTTCTCTAACCCAGCTGTGTTGTACAGCTGGGTTGGAGAAAAATTGCAGACTCCCTGTGCCTGAGTGGGCAATAAACCAGCCCGCTTAGGCCAATCCAGATTCTGCTCTCACGGTATAGCATGAGAGCAGCGTCTGGATTGGGTGTGGAGCCTGTGCAGTGAAGCCCATCCACTTCTGGGATGAGAGCAGCAATGAGGCGGCCAGCATCAGGAGCAGAGCGGCAGGTAAGTCTTTTTATTTGATTTTATTTTAGTTTTAAAACCCAAACCCAAGCTCCTGCCCTACCACTCTATTATAGCGGCAGCTGCTACTGGAAGGTGGGTTGGAGGAACCAAAACAGGGCAGAGGCTGAAGGCAAAGCATTGGGCTAGACAGCAATGTGTATCAGACGGTGAGAAGCACATGAATGAGAATGCAAGGGGGATTTACACGAGGGTGAGATCAACATGGAGGAGGTGGAGAGAAGCACACGGATGACAGAGAGCAAAATGGACTGCAGGGAAGCGAAGTATATGAGGGAGACAACTGAAAAACACATGTCCTCTCATGGAGTGCTTAACCCAAAGAACAGTTAGTGCTGAAAAACAAGAAGTGGAAGGTAGCGAATCAAAATAGATGGAAATGAGGCTATGCTCCATGGGAGGAAAAAACACAAGATTGATAAGGTGGAACACGAATAGGAAGCAGGCAAACAAGAGTGTCAGAAAAGCCAACCAATAGTACGTAATGGGCAGGCTCTGAGCCCCTGTATGTTCTTGATAATACCACACTAAATATTTCTCAACGAGACAACTGTACTGTCTGGTGGGCTCAACCTAAAATTCACAGACCTAATCCACAATGGCATTTGTGAGTATGTGAAGTAGAAATAGAGGCTTACTATTTCACATGCTCATAAATACCAGTGAAAGTTGGCCCCATAATCTTGAGCCTAACCCTAAATTAGTGTTTTGATTATGGTTGCTCACTTATTTTGCACTCATGAAAAGTATTTTTTCATACTCGTCTATAATAGAAACTAGGGGGCCAATTCACAAAGGTATTTATGAGTGTTTCAAGTGGTACTACAGGAGTGCTACTTCAGGCACTCAAAAAAGCCTTTTTGAATTGGCCTCCATGTGTTAGAATTCAGGTAGAAATGACCGAGCCATACCTACAAAATGACAGCATTCACAAAATTGTTGAAATAATTGCCGTATATACAAAAATATTCTTACTAAATGAAACTGGAACATTGAACTGTTCCCTAGTTTTTCGAAGACAATTTCAAAATAAAAGATTTTGGGGCATATTAGCAAGACCGGCGATAAAATTATCGCCGTTTTAGCGGCAGGAAACTGCCGCTAAAACTGCGATAATGGGCTTGCTAATATGCGTTATAGAATTCCAATAGAAGCCCAGGTTAGATGTCCTGCACATCTAACCTGGGCTTCTATTGAATTCTATAACGCATATTAGCAAGCCCATTATCGCCGCTTTAGCGGCAGTTTCCTGCCGCTAAAACGGCGATAATTTTATCGCCGGTCTTGCTAATATGCCCCTTAATCTCCTGAAATTTCCCACGACCTTTTTCTAGTATTACTATATTCACAAACTAATGGTTTGTATTTGTGGTCCTCTTATAATCAAAACCAATATCTTCCATATATTTATAAATAGACCTGCAACCTGGTCACAAAATAAATGTTCCCTCACTTTAAAGTAGTATGTGAAAGGAAGTATGTACACAAAGAAGAAAGGATAGTTCTGCATATCAATATCATTTCTCCATTCAATTTATTTATTTTCATTACCTCTTGGACAATCTGGTGATAATAAGGTTAAATGAAAACCTCTTGCAATGGAAAAAATAGCTGCAATGGAAAGAAGAATGAAAAGGCATACTTGTACCATTATTTTTGACCATCAGCTCAATATAATATTCTATACTCAGATTTTAAAGTTGTATTTTTGCTATTCGTCTTCTGTGTTTATGGAGAGAGGATTGAGTAAACCATCTGTCCAAAGTCACCTGGTATATCAAAACCAAATCCAAATCCAAATCCAAATAAAATCCATCCAATTATTTGAATTCTCTGGAGCACTAATCATGAATTTCTTCAACTGCTTTTACTTTCTTCCTAAAATAGAGGATACCCAAGCTGAAATGAACCACAGAACGTGAGAACTGAGCTAAAGCGAACTTCAAAGGGTCCATTATCAAAGAACAGCAAGGTGTTGCACAAGTGCAACAACAAGAAAGTCTCTGTATATGAGTCCCAGATAAGAAATGACATGTGATTGCCTAGCAAGAATGTGCAAGATTACCAGCAGAGGTGAACAGCATTGGATGACAATAGGAATGTCAGCCCCAAAGTCATCACTCTAAGAATAGGATTACACTTTGGGGCATATTTATGACTTTTGACGCAATGCTGCATTGCAGCAGCGTTTCATCAAAAAAACTTGTTCTTTGTTAAGTTATTTCCTTGCCACATGGATGCACTGTATTTATGGCACAGCGCCCCATGGCGCAAGGACCGAAGGTGCGTCAAAAATTCCGACTCATCGGTGTGAAGGATGGCGTAAAGTGTCGTAACGCAACTGCTACCTACGTGACGCAAAGTTGATTTGCGTCTCTTAAAGCACCTTTATGTGACGCAAATCAGCATTGCATCACGCAGGAGTGCAATGTGTGGAGGGAACATTCGAAAAGACAGGCATTTGAAAATACAGAAGTTTTGCACATCAAGAAGGCCAAGAAAATGGAGGGCAACAAACCAATACTCAGCCAAGATGACCAGAGAGCAGTCTAGGAGATGAGGAAGAGCAATTTCAGTTAGGACGAGAACCAAATATTAATCTCTGAGGTGACAAAGAATGAACACCTTCTCTTTGTCACCTCCAAATTGCCATTAGAGAAGAAGGAGGCCATTTGGCAATCCATAGTTTATAAGATCAACATTGTAGGCCAAAAAAAAGGACAGTACTGGAGTGCAAGAAGAGATTGCAGGACAAAAGAAAAACTGGCCAGGAAACTTAAGGCAACCATGTGGATCGGAGGAGGACCGTATGCCTAGGAGGAGTTGGATCCATTGGAGGGGCAGGTGGCATCACTCTTCCCAACATAGTTGGTGGCAGGAATTGCTGGTCAGGACAGTGCTGCGGTCGAGGACCAGGAAGAACTACAGGGTAAGTGAAAACAAGGGACTATATTGTTAAAACTGTCATGCAGCGCAGCAAGACACTTTGCTGCACTGCACTGCCCAGTGTACAAGGGAAGTGCAGAAAAACTCATCCCTCACCTAACTGTGATTTAATTGCCCAGTCACAATTTGTCAGTCCAGTCCAGCCCTGCCAAGTTTATCTGGTCCATGTGTGATGTGTTGCTCCAATCCAGGCTGTCCTTTGAATCCTGGGACTTGTAGTGTAATCGACAACATGACTGACCAGGACTACAAGTCCCACAACACAAAGCAAATACCTGGACTGGAGCAGTACATCATGCATGGACCTTGAAACCTTTGCAGGTATGTCAGTGACAATGCAGGCCTTCTTGCACCATGAAGCAAGTGTGCTTGTCTGGGGGCTTGGCAGCCAAAAGTGGAATGCAATGTAATATAAGGTACTGTGGTTTGCCAGAGGGTTAATTTCTCGCCCAAGAGGATATCCGGGTGCTGGGTATGTGCATGCTTTCCAAGTAAGATCACATGAAGAGCCAGGTGTACAGTCACTAGCACTAATCCATATCACACGCAGCTTTCCAGGTGTGCAGTGTGAGGGTCTTTACAGGTGTTGCCTGCCATGTAAGAGACCACCCTACCTCCTATCTTGCTGAAATGGATATTAGGGGTGGGGGTGAATGCAAGTGATGCACAGCAGAGGCCCATGATTATTTGTTGGAAGCATAGATGGTGTGTGAGCTAGGTGGGCCACTGGTAGTGTAGTGCCTTGAAGGTGTGGCTGAGCAAATTGAACTGCCAGTGTGTCTGAACTGGGAGCCATTGTATCTTAAGGAGGTGAGGTGTGATGTGTGTGCTGCAAGGTAGGCTGAGTAATAGTCAGGCACTGCTGTGCTTGATAGTTTGCCACTTGTGTAACAGCTGTGCAGGGATGCTGTGGTAGAGGGCATTGGTGTACTACAGTCTACATGGGATGAGGGCCTAAATGATGGTCTCACAGGTGTCAGAAGGGATTCATAGGTAGAAAAGTCTGACTATGCAAAAATGTGAAAGCCAGTGGAGGTGAAACAGGGAATAGTGAAGTCTCAGGGTGAGGTAGGTGTCCAGGATGATGGACAGGCTTCTGGAATAGTTGGAGGATGAGGGGTTTAGGCCTAGTCGTGTGGGCAACCATGGTGAGTACATGTTGTAGAATATCATCACTACTATCTTGTGAAGTTCGGTATGAGCCATTACTCTCACATACAATTAGGCATGTTGGATCAATTTCATAATGTGACAACTGTTGGTGGTGTTGTTGTCTCCTGAGAGTCATTATATTATCTTGGTGTTGTTAGTGTGTGAGATGAGTCCCTAGGTCTGAATGATGATTGCCAGAGGAGTCATGTCCAAGTATAAGTGAGTGGGACTTAGTCAAGAGATTTGCGAGACTGCAAATGAGCACCTTGGGTTCTGAACAAATGGAGTGAGCTTGAGCTGTTGCATATTTCCAAGTGTGACAGTGGCTATTCCCTCCAGAGATGGCTCTCAGTGTCTTCTGTTCCAGACTCTTGAGATGACAGTGAGTGTGCTAGAAAACTACTGGATTCACCAGAAATAAAAAATAATATGGTATATACATCTCCTGACACTTTCCTGCAGTGTAGCAAGGTTAAAAAGCTGTATAGAAATGCATGGATGTGTGTCAAATATGATCCCTAGTCCACATTATTACACAAATTGCATGAAAAACAGTACAACAAGGCAGAATGATGTGTTGTACTGTGTGAAAGGCAGAGTGCAGGATTATTTTAAATAGATAACACAATAAAATTTCTAGGTCAGTGCTGGGGCGCTTACTGATGGCCAGGGCCGGACTGGCTATCGGGCGTTTTTGGCTGGGGTGACAGGGTGGGGTCAAGGTTCACTGCTGAGGGGCTGATTTTGTTGCTGGGAGCTGCCAGCGCTTCTAAAAAAACAATGCAAAACAAATAGCTTTAAAGTGTGCTTTTTTAAACATTTGTTTTGCATTGTTTATAAAGGAAAGCCCGGTGGCCTGTCCGGCCCTGCTGATGGCTAGAGGGAATGCAGCCACCCTGGTGACATGGTGCAATGGTGTTAAGAAGCTAATGATACATCAGTGTAGGCACAACCCACAAATGCAGTGCAATATGTAAAATGGGGCCCTTATCTGCACTCACTCTTTCAGGCAGGTCAGGTCAGCAAGCTGCTTAGCTGTGTAGTGTTGTGTGTCATTACATAAATAGGCTGCCTTGTTTATACTGAGGTTGTCTGAACAATGTAAATGTATTGCCATGATAAGGCAACAGTAGTGTAACATGGCCTTATATACTTTCAGTAACATATTTTCCACGTATCCCTGTGTTCTTGAAAGTGATTAAAAATCAGTCTGAATGTCACCAAATTCACTAATGTCTAGATCTATCAAGCAATATTATTGTCATATTTCTATCTCTTTCCAGAGGTACAAACAACACCTCCTGTAGAACAGTGTGTCCTTGATGACCAACCTGTTGGTGATGCCATCCTGCCCCCCATGGATGGTGACACATTCCAACAACTCCTGCGCTCTTTTGAATCATCTCCTCCAGTTTTGCAAGGGAAGAAGACGTGGCAGGGTATCCAGGGGAACTGACAACCACAGGACATGCCCTATCCAGCTGTTCGATCTCAGCTAAGGAATCCGAGGACCCCAAGTTGTCTTTCAATGGCGAGTGGTAGAAGTCCAGCAGCGAATGGCTGATGAGATGTGGATGGAGACCATAATGGACATTCTAGAAGGAGTCAGTAGATGTCTCAGCCGTAATAAGGGCTTGACAAAGGCAATTACGGACACCTACTGCTAGCTCAATGGGAGTGATGAGTCCTTAGCTAACATTGCTGGTGTCATGATGCAGAGGTACCAACAGCCTTCTACATCTGAAACCACGCAGCTGGTGGCCATCTATAACATCATGGAATGCCTGGAGTGCAAGTTGGACTCCTACATGAAGCCAACAGACCCATGCCAGGGATTTCCAGGCTGCCTTACTGGCACAGCCTAATGCTGGTGGGAACAAGGAGCCACATCTTCTACCTCTAAGGTGTGTGTGCCTCAGTTGCCTCCCATTCAAACATCACCAACTGCGGGGGAGGCACAACACCCATCAGAGGAGGAAGATGTGCATTTCACCAGCTTCCGTCGGTGAACTATCAAATTAGATTTGTGTGGGCCTCCTCACCAGTTTCCTAGTGGTCCTGTGTTGAACATCATGCGATTTTCTTTGTCACCCAGTACATTACTTTATGTTTGTGCACCTGTTGATCTTATCCACTTGCATACTTTGAAACAAGTCTACTTTACCTAATGGCAATCACTGAAATACTCCTCACCTTTAAATATCATCTGACATGTGTCCCACATGGACTTTGTCTCGTCATCGCATTGGACCCAATGACTGTCTTTGTTGCTCAAATTTGGAATTTACTACTCACATGAATAAATGTGAAGATCCATTATTCGGGATTAAAAAATAATCTTTTCATTTGTGAAAACCATGAAGAGTTTAGTTTGGTTGTTTCCAGAAGGTCTACCTATGAAATGTTGTCTGTGTAATATCCTGAAGCACTTGTTAACAGCAGAAGAAAATTGAGCTAAAGTCAATTGCACATGCTGTCTTTGTCTGTGCACCTACACCAAGTGCACAGATTGCAATGGTATGATGAGCAATGTGTACCTTATCAATGTCATGTCAGTGTTTCAACAAGTTGAATTTTCTTATTAGATACACAGTGAGAACGTTCTGACAATATACACACAGATTTACCACCTATTAATGGGATGGGTGAGGCATGTGAGGTCAAAAAGCTGTAACAAATGTCAACATCAATGTTGCAATGTAATGACTTCAGCATCATTTCCAAATGTGACAAAATCACTGCTCACGCAAACTACATACTCAAATTCAAAACATCTCTAGATGGTTGTTCCAATAGTAGGCGGATAGCCATGCCCGTAGTCCTCATGGATTTGCTTGTACTTGAGCCACAGAAGGATGAACAAGGAAAATCCAATACTGTGAATGATAGTGAACAAGACATGCAAGTGCACCTTGGCTTCCCTGTGTATACTGATACATCTGCAGTGACTCAGCACAGGGCAAAATAGTCGACTTATGTTACTCTGCCACAGAGAGGCCCAACCATATGTTGAGTGTGAGTGCATGGACATATCAAATCATTTCCACATACAAGTTTAGCATAGGCGGAAGACCAGTGAAACTGTGTGAATGCTGCACCTCCCCAGGAGAGGTGTAATGGGAGATATAAGTTAAAGCGTTGTTGATCAATCCTCCTACGTGAGCTGCATGATGTGGCACACAAAGCAATAATATTTTCAAATAATGATGGACATTGTCTAGGCACATTCAAAATACACACAACAATTTAAACCTCCTTGCACAACGGTGCAAGGGGGTATACTGTTGGTGCTATGCGGCTATTTGTGTCACAATGCAGACAAGGAGTAGCATTCTGTGTCAAAAAGTCTAAACACATATACGCACTCACTTTCTCAAAGGCTGCTTCAGTAGGTGAATACTTGTGTTGTGCTGTGTGTCAAATCAATGTATAAGTCACACTTATTGTGTCTCAAGTATGGTAATTGTTCTCTACAGAAATCAAATCTGAGGACAAACTACAGCTGCCCATAGACCTCAGCGAAAGCAACATATACCTACTAATACATCAGGTCAATTGGTAGATCATATACCCAAATCCCCTAATACAATGGCTCCAACTCCTCTAAAGTAAATCACAACCAGCTAGAGAACAATGCTAAAACTTCTAATGTAATAGAACTGTTACCTATTAAAAGTCCCTAAGCCTACCTATCCTACACTAACTAACCTTAACACTATCCTATTCTAACTTAACTTATCTACACTTAGTTTATGAACTATCCACACATGACAAATTAAACATCAGCTCCCAACCCCTTAATACACATACAGTACAATATAAACAGCAACTACATCCTAAACATATACTACCTATACATGTAATCCTAAACAAATATATATATATATTATGTATTTGTTTTTATATACACAACATTTCAACCCCCACCCTCTTAAACACCTACCATTATAATAATAGACTTAAAAACGACTACCTACTAAAATATTGATCAATTATCACTTAGCTACACTATACCAACACCTTTTGCGTTTGCCCTCAGAGGTTCTAGCCGTGTCCGCTGTCATGTTACCTAGGAAGTAAAAGTAAACACATATTCCATAACATTGCAAATGTAAATGTTTAAAAAGTTGGCTGACATTGTCATGCTATCATAAGTGCAAGTCCAGACCTACCCCAAATACTGAGATAGAGATATGGACAATAAACCACCAGTACAAAGACATCTTCTAATACAACAGGTGAAACTGACTCAAATGAGGTCAGTGTAGATGTACAGTGTGTAAAGTTAGTCACAATATGGTAACATGAGAACTCTCTTGGGACTACCGAAAGGTTATCTCCAATTGCCTACATTCATACATACACCTCTACCATTAAACCATACAATGATACAAATACACTTTATGATGGACCCAATAGAACAATTATAGTATACACAATGATGCAAAAACACAATATATGCTATAAAATATATTATATTTATTCAAATACAAAGCACCACCAACTTATTTTTGATCGATGTATTTGTGATTTTTTTAATTTGTAGTATTTTTAATTGATTGGTGAAAGGAAAAATTTTGCTTTGTATTTGAATAAATATAATATATTTTATAGCATATATTGTGTTTTTGTATCATTGTGTATATTATAATTGTTCTATTGGGTCCATCATAAAGTGTATTTGTATCATTGTATGGTTTAATGGTAGAGGTGTATGTATGAATGTAGGCAATTGGAGATAACCTTTCGATAGTCCCAAGAGAGTTCTCATTTTTATTTACTTGTGGTACCCTGTCTCTTGGGCAGTGGGGTCGCTCCCTTTATTTATACGCAATATGGTAACAAGCATATCACTAATAACAGTGATTTTCAATTATGACAATGTGTCAATAGGTGATTTCAGATAGTTCCAAATATGTACCCTTTTGGTGTTGGTCTAGTATCATGCAAGGATGGCAAAGTTGGTCACAAACATACGCGAGCGGTGATAAAGTAAGCAAGTCCAGCTAGTGTGCTACTGCACTGCATGACTCATCTGGAGTTATGCAAGGCAGCACACATTGCTGACTTGACTTACTCTGCGTCAGGTAGCCACTACATTAATGGAGGGTGGGTGGTCCCTCTTGCAAGACGATGTTGAACACTTCATCAATTTTGCCTCAGGCAAATACATGGAAATCTGACATTAAGCATCTGGTATACAGTTGTACGAATACCATTTTAGCCTTTATATATTTATTTTTATGTACACTCATTTTCCCTGGGCTGCATTCATCATCCCATATATAAAATATGTAAATGCATCTCAGGAGTGTGAGTATGCATGCAGGAGTACTCATCTGTACAAGAACTTTGTTGGGTATAATGCAGTGCACCTTGCACCATGATGCATGGGTGCCTGCTTTAGTGCTAGCCAGTATAACTTACCCGACCAGTAGGTAAGCATTGTAATGTGCTGTATTCTGCTAACACTGTGCATTCCTGCATGTGAACATTTAGAGAGTGCTGCAACATGATTTATACCTTGCATTGTATGAATGCCTCACAGAAAAGGTACATAGGGGATATATGTGGCATGAGTCTGGCATTTCAGTGCCAATCCATGTGCAGACTAGTGTCTTTGTCCAGCTGTCCACACCATGCCAATGACAGTCAATCAATCAATCAATCAATCAATCAGGGAATTGTTAAGCGCACTACTCACCCGTGAGGTATCAAGGCGCTGGGGGGGAGGAGAGGAATAAGCAGGATATTCTTTCGTTGAGGTATTGTAGTCCGGTGTTGTGGAGGCATTTGTAGGCGTGGGTGAGTATCTTGAAGGTTACTCTCTTCTTGACGGGGAGCCAGTGGAGGTCTTGCAGGTGTTGGGAGATGTGTTCTTGTCGAGCGATGCCGAGGACGAGTCTGGCTGTGGTGTTCTGTATGGTCTGGAGTCTTTGGAGCAGAGACTTGTTGATTTCGGCATAGAGGGCATTTCCGTAGTCCAGTCTGCTGGTTATGAGTGCGTGGGTGACCGTCTGTCTTGATTCGGGGGGATCCATTTGAAGGTCTTGCAAAGTATGCGGAGTGTGTTGAAGCAGGTGGAGGCGACGGCGTTGACCTGTCGGGTCATGGAGAGGGAGGAGTCAAGTAAGATGCCGAGGTTCCGGGCATGGTCCGTGGGGGTGGGTGGGCTGCTGAGGGTGGTGGACCACCAGTTGTTGTCCCATGTGGTGGGAGAGGGTCTGAGGACGAGGACCTCAGTCTTCTCCGAGTTGAGCTTCAGGCAGCTGCTGCTCATCCAGGATGTGACGTCCTTCATTCCTTCCTGGAAGCTGAGTCGGGTGGTGACGGGATCCTTTGTGAGGGAGAGGATGAGCTGAGTGTCATCGGCGCAGGAGACTATGTTGAGTACGTGCTGTCTGACGATGGTGGCCAGAGGGGACATGTAGATGTTGAAGAGCGTCAGGCTGAGAGATGATCCTTGAGGTACTCTGCAGTTGATCTCTGTGTGTTCGGAGAGGAAGGGTGACAGTCTGATTCTTTGGGTTCTGCCGGTGAGGAAGGAGCGGAGCCATTCGAGGGCAATTCCCTGTATGCCAGCATCATGGAGTCCGACGGCGAGAGTGCGGAGGGAGACGGTATCAAAAGCTGCAGAGAGGTCAAGTAGGATCAGGGCTGCGGTGTGGCCTTGGTCAAGGAGGGCACGGATGTTGTCTGTGGCGGTGAGTAGGGCGGTCTCGGTGCTATGGTTGCTGCGGAATCCGGTGTGGGAGGGGTCGAGGATGGAGTTCTCTTCGATAAATTTCGTTAGTTGGGCGTTGACGGTCTTCTCGGTGACTTTGGCTGCGAAGGGGAGGAGGGAGATGGGTCGGTAGTTCTTGAGGTCCGAAGGATCTGCCATGGGTTTCTTGAGAAGGGGCTTGACTTCTGCGTGTTTCCAGTCATCGGGAAAGATGCCGGTTTTGAAGGAGGTGTTGACAGTGCGTCGTAGTTCCGGTGCAATGGCGGCGGTGGCTCTGTGGAAGATGTGAGGAGGGAAGGGGTCCGTGGGTGCTCCTGCATTGAGGCCTACTGGCGATCCATAGGTTTAACCACAATGGCATTTGCACACTGTGCTCCAAAAATTCACATCGCACTGAGATAGGTAGCCTGACAGCCAGTTTACACCAGCAAAGCCATATGACCATAACCCTGCCATGTGGACATTTACACTCACAATGTGCAACAGTCAGGCAGTCTGGTAATGATTTGTACAATACCATGGATTAATAGAGTAGCAGGCCTACATCCCTGTAGCCTTCAGGGTATCAGTGTAACAGTTACTCTGTCAGCCCATTTCACATAGGTATGACATGGACTACTCTGAGGGAGGCTCAGGCACCCCTGAGGCTGGATTACAACAGCCATACCTCAGGTTAATTTAGCTGAATGATGAATTATCCATACTAATGAACATTTACAAACACCCTTGCAGAAACACATGTTGAGATGTCATTTGTTCTCTTTCTTGGGACAAAATCATGATGTGGATAAACTTTGGCATTTAGAAAGATCAGACACTCAAAAGCAAACTTTTTCAAAAATCAGCTAGATCTAGCCAAGAACCGACCCAAGAAACTATTTGAACTAGTCAAAACTCAGGGGCATATTAGCAAGACCGGCGATAAAATTATCGCCGTTTTAGCGGCAGGAAACTGCCGCTAAACGGCGATAATGGGCTTGCTAATATGCGTTATTGAATTCAATAGAAGCCCAGGTTAGATGTGCAGGACATCTAACCTGGGCTTCTATTGGAATTCTATAACGCATATTAGCAAGCCCATTATCGCCGCTTTAGCGGCAGTTTCCTGCCGCTAAAACGGCGATAATTTTATCGCCGGTCTTGCTAATATGCCCTCAATCTCTTGGCGTAGCTCACCCTCCCCAAGATGGTCTATGTTCTCCACCCAGCTGCGAAGAATTTTCTTCCTTCTTCACGAGAAAGACGGAACTCCTGAAAACTGACCTACTTAAGGCCTCATTAGCTCAGATTGACACTCAGAAGGGCACGCCATCTCACACTCTAGCAACCCCAAGCACCTGCACAGCTAAGCTCGCACTCAAAAACAACGCCTCCTGGGCCTCCTTCACAACGTACAGCGAAGAAACAATCCTAAAAACACTCACGTCCTTGAACCTCTCCAACCACTTCTCTGATCCCCTCCCTGCTAACTACCTCAAAGATCTCATACCGGTGCTATTGCCACTTTGGACAAAGATTATCAATGCTTCCTTAGTCCAAGGAGTTATTCCTGATATTCTCAAATCGGGACAAGTTTCCCCATCCTTAAAAAACGACGGCGGACCCCGCGGACCTAAATAACTACCGACCAATTACCAACATCCCAACTCTGGCGAAACTCCTAGAAAAATGTGTTCTCAGCCAGTTAGACAACCACATCACCAACTTCCACCTGCTCAATAAATTTCAATCTGGCTTCCGGGCAGGGCACAGTACGGAGTCGGCCATGACCCACATAGTAGATGACGCACTAAAAATCCTAGATCAGAACGAAGCCTGCCTACTTATCCTACTTGACTTATCTTCGGCATTTGACACCGTCAAACATGATAATCTTCTAGACCTCTTGAAACACAGAATGGGCCTATCAGGCTCAGTTCTAAATTGGTTTACCTCTTTCCTCCGAAATAGATCCCAAAGGTTCAAGGTCAACCAATGCCTCTCCAGGACCGTCCCAGTCAAATTAGGAGTCCCGCAAGGCTCCTCCCTCTCACCTACACTGTTCAACTTATTCATGGAGCCACTCAATGAGATCCTCAACTCATCAAATATTCACTTTCACATGTACGCTGATGACACACAACTATATTTAAAGATAAACTCTCCGGATGACATCAAAGCTCTCAATCTAACTCTACAAAAAACTCAGTCTTGGTTGACTGAAAACCACCTCAAACTAAACTCCCTCAAAACCGAATTCCTACTTATCTCCCCCTAACGAAACAGCCATCATACAAGAATGGCTTAAACAACTTACAGCGCTCAACTGCCAACCTCTTATAATCGATTCAGCAAAATCACTGGGAGTAACTTTGGACAGTAACCTAAATATGCAAAAACATATCAGTGCCGCAGCAAAAGGAGCAAACTTTCAGATGCACACCCTTAGAAAATTAAAACCCTTCCTCCCAGCAAATGACTTCAAATTGGCAGTCCAAGCACTAGTAATTCCCAGACTAGAATATGGTAGTGCAACTCTCATGTGGACTCCCTAGATCAACAACTGCCCCGCTAAGAGCATCACTCAACTCAGCGGCCAGGCTCATCACAGGTTCCAAAAGACATTACCACATTTCCCCGACTTCAAAGCGCTCAACTGGCTACCCTTCGAAGCAAGAATTCAACTAAAAATCGCATGCATGATGCACAAAGCCCTACATCACAACACCCCGAGGTACCTGGCCCAGGAACTGGAGCTCTCGTGTGGAAACAGATCCTCCAGGAGCGCCAACAACCTTCTTTTGAAGCCTCAAAGATTTGCCAAGAAGAAAACATATAATCGCGCCTTCTCTGGAATTGCTCCAAGGATTTGGAACGCACTACCCCCAGAAACCAGACTCAACCCATCAACTGCCTCCTTCAAAAAAGAAGTTAAATCGCTTCTCATGACAAAATTCACTTCAACATTATTTCGGACTCGTGAGAACAACCAGCTGTAACATAAGTCTTTATCGCGTAATACTATGTTTCTTGTGTACATTGTTTCTTTTGTTTAACTACCTTATTTGTAAAGCGCTCTGATACCCGCAAGAGTCATGTTCGCGCTATATAAAACCTTCAAAATAAATTTAAAAAAAAAATCTATCATTGGAAAAAGGGGTTGAATGTGATAGCTACTCAGCTGACACTGTACACCATGTTTAAACAATTTGGCTTTATATTGACACACAGTTACAAGGACAGGTATGTGTCAACAAACATTTTAAGTGTTTATCAGAAGGAATCGTTATCCACAACTATAGTCAGTCAATCTGGAAATGTGTATTGCTATTATGTAGCAGGAGAGGTTAAACATATGCAGCATGTATGAGCATTACACACAATTTGTAATAATCTGATGTCATAATACCTTCATGTTTACACTTGGTAACAATGTCTGGGTAAATAGTTGCACCTCATTGGCGCCGGTTTCGTGCTCAAATATGGATATAGGCAACAGAAATGTGCCCAGACAGCTTAGTGAAGGTCATTTCACATTGCTGTAATGTCTCTTGAAATGTTGTTTATTACGTTTGTGCAATTTGTGGTATGACCAGAATTGAATGTGTTGAACTTCTGCATATTAAGCACCAGATGATGGTTCATGTGCCAAATGCATCAAAAATATAGATATGCAAACACCACCACATGTGCAATAATGCATGATTCCCTTCCCCGACATGACACTATTCCTCCTTAACCTAATACACCCCAAACAAACAACTCTTAAACTAATTCCTACACCTAATATATAAACCCTTAACTAGATGAACATCCGACAATACAAAGACAAATACTAATACAATTTACTACAAAAACACGCAAAAGGTACACAATTGACACAAGACAGGGACATACCATATGCTGACTAGACCAAAAACACCAAAAATCCACCAGACACTCTCCAAACAACCAGATCAAACTAACAGACTGCAAGAGAAAGTAAAATTAACTTTCACACTTCCTAATATGCAGCCTTCTACACCCATTGTGTCATTTCTTGGGTGTTTCCAGCACGTTTCCAACATTTGTGTTGATTTTTCTGATGCATTGCTATGCAAATGGATATTGGGTGATGGATGCACAGCGCAGGAGCACTTCTGCAGCTACAGTAACTTCCACGCAATGGCGGCAATGCACAGGATTCGACCCACGCAACTGGTGCAATGTGCAGGTTCCAACCAGCCCAACTGGTGTGATGCGCGGGTTCCGACCAGCACAACTGGTGCAATGCATGGGTTTCGATCCATGCAACAGGGGTGATACGCAGGTTCAGACCCACGCATAAGTGGCAATGTGCAGAATCTACAGTAGAAGCGTGACTTCTGCTGGAGCAAGCACCTTAGGTGCATTTCCATTGGTCCAGGACTGGGGTGGCGCCACTTGGCGGGCCAAAGTGACAGATGGCTGTGTCTAGGTGCTGAAGCAGGGTGGTTGGAAGTCTTTCATGTCCCTGAGACACCATGACAGGAGGCCATCAGAGTTCCCTTGGAGTCACTTTGGTTTCAAGGGATGCATGTGCAGTCCTTATCACTGAGTCAGGGGAACAGCAGGCAGCATGACAGCACAGCAAGGCAGGAATCAAGAGCTGAATGCTCACACATCAATTTTCACATGCTTAACAGGGTACACACCTGGATGCCCCCCACAGTCATATGTGCATGCAAAGATTAATCCTGGGACCTATGCCACACTCTTTTTGATTCACTAATCAGCCCAATCTCTCTCTTCCTGTGATGTGTCGAGACCCCTTCCTTGTGAATTATCACAGATGCCACACGTAGTTAGGGAAGCACAGAGACAGACTGGCTTCCCCATACTCCAGTGTATTTCCACCCACCTTTCTGCTTTGCTGGACTATCTAACTCCATTTGGTGTAATACCAATGATCCTCATATTTTTACCAGGCAGCCATGTCTTGCGCACAAAGGAAGCCAAGGTCCTTCATATAATGTAGCAGGCACCCACTTCTGCAATCAGGGGTATATGTATGACTCCAGTTGTGTGGTGCTTGCACCATGAACATGGTACATGCACTAACTCACAAATTAGATTTATGAAGCCGCACATTGCCACCTTGTGTAGCCCTGAGTGGCTTCATCAATCTCGACAAAATCAACGCAGTGCAAATCGCTGCACTAGGGAGGCATTCCATGGGCGATGCATGGGTTTTCCCACGCAACTCCCATGGTTTTTGATACATAACCAGATTTACCAGAACTGGCAAATCTGGGAATGCAAGAAAAAGATACACTTTCCCAGGAGAGGCGTACCAAGGAGTGGTATATTTATTTCTCCTTGTTACTTCTTCTTTCAATGTGTGCTGTGTTCTGCAGCACACGTAGATAGAGGAATATACCTCTCAGGATATTTTTGGTGCAAGAAGGCGCCCCTTCATGCACAAAGATAACCCTTCTAGCAACACTGGTGCCATGGTGCAATAATGCCTGCATTGGTGGTAGGCAGCCAAAACAGCACAAGCGCAGGGGAAAAGGCAGGACTGCACCATATTCTTTTAAATGCAGCACATCCCTGCCCTTTCCCTGTCATGCATTGCAGCACAGTGACTTGATGCACTGCACTGCATGACGAATTTCACAAATATGTCCCTCAGTGTACAGTCACAGGACATTCTGTGAGCAGTACTGCAATCCACATCTTTCATGCTACCACCAACAGACTGACATGCGGCACATACACTCAGACTGCGCACACTGTTTAGTTCTACACTTCCTTTGAACTGTACTAGAGTCACATTGAACACACACTACCAACACACATGCATTAATCATGTGCACACTGTTCCACATTTCAACCTATGCATGGTGTGTGTCTTGCACAGCACATGCATTCTCCACATGGTTTTATCATGCTCACATTTCCTGATCAACCAAAATTTGGGCAGGGGTGAGAGTGACACTCAGCAGCAGAACCTTTGAAGAGGTGAGTAAGCCCGTAGGCCTCACTGCAGTGAACCAGGGTTGAATGGTCATATTCACTACTACTGTTCACTAAACATCATGCTGTCACCTCCACTTTAGCTCTGTCTTACTCCTGTCGAAGGCATTAGTGTACATCTACTATGAGGGCAGGTCTTTGTGTGGCCCTCCTGTTCCAAGCAGACTGCAGCCCATGAGAAAGGCCTATATCATGGTACACAGGCATATTCCATGTTCCCCTTTCAGATTATACTAGGCCTGGGTGTAAAATTCCGCTCTGCTTGTGGAGTTTGTGGATTTCGGCAACTCTGCATTTAAAAGAGAATGCCGAATTTTGACATGGACACTTCACACATTAACCATCTCTGTCTTCCTGATGTGATGTGATGGTTGGCAAACATCACCCTTGCACTGCGTCATCAGTTTATTATGTTTTGTTACAGGCCTTTGAGCCTCCTTGCATTGCTGTGCAAAACAAGGTAAATGTGTATTTTGTAAACTGTGGGCAAATGTGGTATTTACATCAATATGCCCAGCAAAGGTGTTACATGTGTGCTGGATTGTGGATCCACACACATGCATGTATGCATTCTTTACAAATGACATTTTGACATCTACACCTGAGACTAGGCATTTCTCCATGACAACTGTCACCCAGGATCTGTGATGGTATCTGCTGCGGCATTTGCTCCTGCAAAGTGCTGCCATTCTGCATGATAGTCCATATGTGAGACATATTACAATTAGGAGTTTGCCTCAGGGATGACTTTTTAGGGAAATTTGTGGTCCATTATACACTGAATATCATAGGAAACCTGCTGTGGTTCACTGCACTGCTTAAGTGTATGAGGACAGGAATGACACATTATCATCTAGATATGTTGCAATCTTGCACTGTCCCTTTCTTGCAGTACACTTGCTGCGCTGAAATATTTTTTTAGGAGTTATGGCCACAGCTCAGACAACATGATTCATACCTGTTGAGGCCTACGTCTAGTGGAGAAGATGCGAGTGACTAGATTATTACATTGGCATTTACACTTACACAACACAATGTATGAGTTCCAAAAAAGTATTTATTGGTTGATAAGCTGACATATTTTCTGTCACTCTTACCATCAAGTACAATTGATTAGGCAGAAAAATTGGCCACAATTTGGTCCAGTCTCTGCCAACTTGCCATTGTGTGCTAGATATCTCCATCACTGCCTGCATCCTCTTCCAGTTCCTTATGATTCTGTGGATCATAGTCCCATGGCACATTTGTTTTTAAGCAGATATTGTGCAAAATTGTACATACGAGGATAATTTTACACCCCACAGGGGATGAGTATAATAGTCTTCTGTCTTGCATGTGGAGGCAGCGGAACCTCGACTTTAGGACCACAAAGCTCCTTTCGACAATGTTCCTTGCCTTGGCCAGTGCAGTGTTAAATCTTTTTTCTGTCTCCATCTGAGGATTGTTGAATAGGGTCATAACTCATGGTTACGACCCATATCCTTAGTCACCTGAAAAGTGCAAAAAGACAACAGTTAATTATTTTGTACACTGTTACTTAGATAAAACTGACCATGTGTGTTATGTATGTGGGCATACTCAGACACATTCCTTTAACTTTTACCAGATATGTGTTAGATACTGATGACAATTGATTTACACATGTATCTTCAAGTTCTATATGTCATTGCACATATTGTCCATGTCCTGAGACATAGTGCACTTCTACATGCTGACTGTCATGTATAGGCAGTAGATTACAATGATAAGTTCTTTGGTATGTTCTTTACAGCTCTATGTTATTTGCACTCAGTATGCGTGCAAAGTTACAAACTTATGATCAGAATCTCTTGCATATAGTCAGCCCTATGTAGAGTGTGACAGTGCCAACATGTTTAACACTCACACATACATTTGTCCTTAAGTCACTTATGAGGTCCTTGCTTACCTACATGACATTAGCACAGCCTTTTATTTGTTTACTTAATTTAGCATGGTTATTTGCTTAGTCCATGTAATGAATTTCCAACATGTGACATGGATAATTATTTAGCTTTTCGTCAATCAACAGCTAATGCTTTTTCTTTGTCAAGGTGTCATGCTGAACTTTGATTGACACATAGGTATGGCAATGTAGGCCGTTTTTATATGGGACAAACTGATGTAGCTTAAGGTAATGTTCTACTACAGACCTATACGCTACACTTTCAGATTTGACATGTCTGTATGTGATTTAGCCTTGTAGGTGATTCAGTACTTATATGTCTTGATTATGACATCATCCATGTTTCAAGAGAATGTTGAGTCTAGGATTCTGAGCAAGCTGTGATCTCTTACCTTGCTTGCATTTCATTCTATGCTAATTATTGGTGAATGACATTTTTGACATCATATTGATTGACTGTCAGTTTTACATTGAAGTACTGAGATGCAGGAAATGTAGCCAACTTGAGCCACCAAACAGGTAATCTATCACTTTGATGAAATATGTAACTGTGGATTTCTATCTATTTGTATGTTTGGACCTAGACTATAGGAATGACTGAGACATATGTGTAGTTTCTACTTTGGTATGACATATGTACCTAGATTTGCCATTTACACATGATTTGAATCTACACTTACATTGCATTACATAAATGGAATTTGCAACTTCTCCTTCCATTAGTGGTGTTGATACTTTGGTCAACATACAAATATCCTGCCATGTGTAAGACATTTACTTGGCAACACATAATTTGCTCAACACACATTATTTTAGTGGAACTTTAACTAATTACCGAAACTATATACACCACTGAACAAACACACATCTCATATTTAGTTAATATGCATCCTTTCTACTCCTATTGACATTACTTGTCAACCACATGTTTTGTGTGTTGATTTGTTAACCAGTGCAGTAAATGTGATTCTGTCCACTCACACAGTGTGAGAGGACACAGTACTTCTCACAGCTGATTTTTTCCTACTTCCATTGCAGGATTAGTGAAGGGATGACACAATGGGACATCTTTGTCTAGATATCGGAGTAAGTTATTCCCACTGTGTACATATGACACAAGATCCATACACAAAGACATATGTGGTAATTGGCTATTATGTCATACATTACAACTTCTTAGTTGGTATTAAGTATATTTGTGGTTTCCTTACCAATGATTAGGCCATTCCCATATGTGCCATTCTGGAACCGCTCATTGATGGTACTGTGGTGGAAGATGAAGGCATCATGTGCAATCCCAGGATATTTGGTGACCACATTTATGAACATTCCCTGATAATCCACTATGGCCTGGACGTTGATGGAGTATGTGTTCTTGCGGTTTCTGTACAGGTGGGATGTTGAGGCAGTGGGTACCAATTTCACATGTGTGCAATCAATTGCACCATTTGCATGAGGAAATCCATCTATGGCGTAGAATCCTTGCTTGGTAGCCAGTTATTGTTGTGGAGTTTTGGGGAAGAGAAGACACTGGGGTGTGAGTTTAATTATGGCATCCAGAATAGAGGGGAGACATGCAGAAAATGCACCCTGTGAAATTACAGCCAATCTGGCTGTTATGACTTGGAAGGAACCTAATGCCAGTATGTGGAGCACACCCATACATTTTATATGTGGTGGGATGTTAGTGGGCCTTGCAGTTGGTGGCTGGAGACTTGGCTCAATCTTCTCCAGCAGCTCCATGATGGACTCCATCTTGAGTATGTAGAACTGTATGACCTCTTCCTCCCTGAGGTCAATGAGGGGTATGCGCTGCTGGAAAACACTCTCCCTCCTCTTTTGCTGCCTATGTGGTGGTGCTCTCCTAGCTACTCCAAGTAGAAGTATGATGACCTCCATGGCATAGGTAAGCTTGCCAAAGTGTTCTGGTACATTGAGAATTTTATACTGCAGCCACTTTGTCATTTCCTACGGCTGGTTTGCTGATGCACAGCAATTCCGGTGCATTTCAAGCTTTGCATTGCACTATCCAAAGATGTGTGATGCACAAGTACCCATAAGTACACTGAGTTACAGTTGCATTGGATTTTGTGGGGGAACGCCTACATTGCATAAGTTAAATGTTGTGTGACGCAGCTGCTATCAGCGCAGGTTTTGTCCCACGCAATCGTTAAAAAAATGACGCATTTTTGCAAATGTGTCATTTTATAAATATGATGTACTGCGTGCGCCACCATTGCATCACAATACGTGGTGTGACGCTGGTGCAAGCTTTTCGTAAATATGCCCCTTTGGCTCTTCTTTTTTGGTGCTGAGGGTTAGTGATGGCCCAAAGACCTGTGCTTGATTTAGGTCCATTTGTAAGTTTGCCACAGTTTTATAAGATAGCTGTATATACCTGCCAGTAAAATTGTACCTTGGACTGATAGCCCAGGTGGCAGCTACCACCCGTTCTCGGTTTCAGAGGTTTGAATGGTGTATAACCTGCAGCATTAAAATTTTAGCACCCAAATACTGAAGAATCTCTTTCCAAGATATTTCTCTTATGTACATTTTGCCAGGTGTTACTTGGCAAAATCTGCAGAGGGAAGAATCTTGGACGTGTGATTTTTGCATAAACTGGTAATACCACCGGGTAAGAGATGTAACAACCTGTAATGAAAGAAATTAAACACATGCTTCCCTCCAACCTATATCAGCATGTACAAAAGACATTTGCTGTCGATTGCAAGGTTATTGGCCTGTGAGGCCAATGTTGATATGTCAGTGAATAAACTTTGTCTCCCTAAGTTTTCAAGCTTGTGGATAATTATAAGGTTAGAGGCACCACAAGCCTGAGGGGTTCCTTCTTCCATGCTCACTTATAGCTTGGGGTTTAAAAAGTGTTCTCGTAGCTATAAGCAGAAATGTGTATTTGCTAGACAACATAGAAAAGTAAAAAATGACCAAGTGTGGCCTTTTACTAGCTCCATTGAATCTTTTCCCATGTTCAACATAAGCTTCCAGACCAAGGTGGTTCAAAGGGTCAGATAAGTACAGCATCACTAAAGTCTATACACTGTACACTTTGTTCTATACACAACTAGACACCATTTCAGAGAGGTGAGCAGAGTAAGTGTATAGAGAGATTCTTATCCCTGATGAGAGTGCCATTGACTGTAGGGCTAAGCAGGCATGAAACATGTAGATGCGGATACATAGAGAGGGTCTTAACGACTTCTGTTCTTTTACGTTTGTCATAGGGCTTCAAGGGTTGTACCAATTTTAGGTAAAACTCAGACCATTATAAATTCCTGGGGGTTTCCATGCAGTACATTTGATTAATCAAGGTAGTAAATTAAGGTGGGGGACTGTGCATGATTCCAAAATGCTTGACCTCAAGAGGTCTACACTAAGTGAGAGCTCACCCCAAAACAACTAAACAGACTCATGGTGGGGTCAGGAACGGGCCCAGTGACTAAGCATGCCATCTAGTACATCAGTCAACCCATCAAAGAGGGCACATCCTAGACCTCCTATTTGCAAATCAGAATGAGACAGAAGTAATCGAAGTGTTGCCTCAATGCTGGACTGATCACTCCCTAATCCATTTTAGGATCAGGTTGCCCAGTCTGGCTAATAATTCAAATCAGCCAGCAACCTTCCGGAAGGGAAGAGAATGGGCTAAGTTATTAAAAAACAGGAAACATCCAACATTTCCAGAACACAATTTATTTTTGCCCAGCAAATCAGTAGATGAAAACTACCAGACTTACTGTGACCACATAAAGGGTACACTAGACGAGATTGCCCCAGAAAAAAGGATGAAGAATAGGAAAAACCCTCAGCTCCTTGGTATAACGAAGAGCTAAAACTATTGAGGAAAAACGTAAACAAGCCGAAAGGATGTGGAGAAGGGCATATGAGGAAGCAGACAAAGTTAAGCTGAAGTCATTACAGGCCATATACAAGGAAGCAATTGTAAGGGCCAAAGCAGGGTATTATGCCAAAACAATTCTGCAGGCACCTAATAGCACAAAAATGCTCTTCACCATCATAAAAGATCTATCAAACCCAACGTGTACGGGCAATAAAGTAACTGCGACACAAGAACTTTGCAACAATATCGCCACCCACTTTGACGAAAAAATCAATAAGATAGTCAGTGGTCTAAATTCCAATAATGACAGTACCCTTAATGAGGAACCTCCTATAAGATCAGCAACAGAGCAACAGAAAGAGGTATTCAAGGACTATCCGCCACCTGCTTTAGAGAGCTTTGAAATTCCCACTGTGGATATATTTAACAGCTTAGCTCAAAGCGTTTCTTCCGGGTCCCCTCTGGACCCTCTTCCGCAGGCAATTTGGAAAGAGTTCCAGCTGGAACTATTTCCATGGTTATGGCAGATCTGCTGTCAGTCACTAGAAAAGGGAACAGTCCCGGAAGGTTGGAAGCAGGCAGTGGTAACCCCGCTGCTCAAAAAGCCGTCACTCGACCCTAAGTGTCCATCGAGCTTTAGACCGATATCTCTTCTCCTATATCCAGTAAAAATTCTGGAACGTGTAGTCAGTAAGTCTCTGTCCCTCTATCTGGAAGAAAATCAATTATTGGACAAGGATCAATTCGGCTTCCGACCAGGGCACGGAACGAAAACAGCTTTAGCAACGGTCCTGGATAACCTAAGAATGCGAGCCGACAATGGTAATATGTCCGTATTGGTACTACTGGACATGTCGGCCGCATTCGACACGGTAAATCACAGGATCCTGCTGAGAAGATTAGAGAACATCGGAGTGAAAGGACAGGCTTTAAAATGGCTGCAATCGTATCTGACGGACAGGCAACAGGTGGTAACTATCCCACCGTTTGCCTCTCCTAAGACCCCCGTGCGACACGGCGTGCCACAGGGCTCAGCAATAAGCCCTATTTTATTTAATATCTATCTGCGCCCTTTAATCCCAATCATTAAGTCCTTTGGCATCGACCTAGTTAATTATGCAGATGATACGCAACTGGTGTTCTCTCTAGAAGGAAACCAGGCAGTATCTATTGAGAAATTTCAGGAGTGCATGCTTAAGACCTGCAGCTGGCTCAGGAAAAACTCCTTACAATTTAATGGAGAAAAAACCGAGATAGTATACTGCTCTGCGGCCAAAATAGCTCGGCCTTATCCTGCCGAATTTAGACTTACCCCTATGGATAAACCACTGATTCCTGCCAGTACAGTACGTAACCTGGGGGTTTTAATGGATGACAATCTCCAACTGGAATCACAGATTAACAAAACAGTCAGTACTTGCTTCTCTGTGTTAAGAGCACTGCGCCAGATCCTCCCGCTCCTGCCTGCTACCTCCAGACCCTTAGTGTTGAGGAGTCTAATATTGAGTAGGTTGGATTACTGTAACTCCCTGTATTTGGGAGCACCACAATCAGCATTGCGGAAACTACAGAGGATTCAGTCTATAGCAGCTAAATTGGCGTTAAACAGGCAGCGCAGGTCTTCTACATCTCTAGCTCTAAGAGATCTCCATTGGCTGCCCATAAATGAGAGAATTCATTTTAAATCTCTATGTATAGTGTTCAAAGCATTACATGACTTAGGTCCAATATCTATGCAGGAGAGATTTACCTGGTATACTCCAGGGAGAAATTTACGATCATCAGGCATGTATTTGGTAACCACCACCAGATTTAAGAAGACTAGGACAGGTGGCAGAGCCTTTGGGGTAGCAGCCTCCCGACTTTGGAATGACCTTCCTTTGAATATCAGGCAACTGAAATCTTTGCTTCCATTTAGAAAAAGCCTAAAAACGTGGCTTTTCCCTAAGAATTAGTGTTACAAGCATATTGTATAGACTTCTTTATGCACAATGTCATCTGGGCAAGTCACAGCACCAGGATACCCGTAGGGTGACAGTTTTGCGCTATATAAATTCAAAAAATAAATAAATAAATAAATCTAGTGTGGGTGCTGGTCAAGCATCCTGAATAAGCAAATTCATGAGCACTTCTGCGAGCAGTAAGTTCAAGTTGTAGCATGCCTTATCTGTCCTTTTCTTGCATTTGGAGCTATATAGAGTACCCAGGAACTTATAATTAAAGCTCTGAAGCAATTGCTTTCCACAGAATAAATCAATTCTGATTAATATTTGTGAGTAACTTGTCAAATGGAAGTGGTTGTGGTTGCACCTGCAGAAACAGCAATAGCTTGTGTAAGCTCATCCCAATTCTATTTGTGCTCTCTAGGCTTGCAGCTATGGTAGCAGATATGAGCATAATGGTAAAAAAGGCAGAAGCAGTGAGTAAATGGGTCTATACAAGATTCCTCAAAATCTGATACTGAGGCAGCTAACATGCTAATGGCCAAATGACTTCCAATATGGGAAAGGTGGGGATCAAGTGATAACTGCAACCACAGCCATTGAACTTACCACTTTTCAGTATATGCATGGCCCATGGAGACAATTCTGGTGGCTAAGAGGAAGCACAAGGAGCAATATAACGTTCACCCCGGCCCTCTACCAATCTCATGGAAAAGCACTGAGTGAGAGGGAGAAGAATTAGGAACCTCAGAAATGGGACAATGTTTCAATAGAGTACATACACTAGAAGAGTTGTTGGGTTGATGATCCAAGGGAATGTACTGCTAGTGAACCAGTGCCCTGATGTCTGGGGATTTACACCAAGTTCTTCGACTGCAAGCAGCCTCTATTGGAAAGGTTGTAAGCCAGGTAGCTAGGTATAGGTCTTTTCATGTTCCATGTTTACATTGTTCCTTGTATATACACCAAAATTGCACCGCTAGTTAAGATCAGAAGTGATATCAATGCTGTCAATATTCTATTGCAAGTATACCACTTCTCCCCTCAAACTCAAAATTTCCACACAAACATAAAATATCTAAACAATTAAAATGCCAAATTCAAAAGAAAGGAGAGAGAGGCAGGGGGGGCCTTTCAAATTTGAAGTTTGGGGGACTTGCTTGATAGTAGTATAGTAATTATCTGAACAGGTGATACCGCAAATAAATGAACACCTGATCCACTAAGGGTCCAGTTTTACCATATAATGCCTCAGCTATTGCTTCCACATCTGAAGCATGGGAGTCCTGAATATCCCTGTCAGTCAATAGGTAAGAGTGTGCTAAATTGCCCATACTGCCTTAAGCGTTCACTGAAATGATAGGCCTCATGCCTATCTAAAAAGATTACAGTTATCTCTCCTGCGAAGGCCACGAACATCAGTTCACTGCTTTTCTGATAAACAAGTCACCAGGCCCCCACTCTCCTCCACTGTCCTCTGTTTGCACATCTTTCTGAACATCACTAAGATGTAGCAATAACAGGATGCATCTGTCATCTAGAAGAACAAGATGGGGTAGGAGTAGGGGTGGGTGCTAACTGTAACTTTCCATACCTTCTCACCTGATGTTTTGCTTGCCTTTGAAACTAAGACGACCACATGCCTTAAAGTGACAATAACCTTTCTATGCGCTAAGTACCATATAAGGAGATTCCGCGTTAAAGCTTCCGAGAGGTGACGCAAAGTGTTTTTGATAAAATGTTCAAACTTTTTAATGTTTAGCCGTCAAGCACCTACCGAAGTTAGATCTTTCAGTCAATGGTTCCTCATTAAAAGAGTATAAAAGGGCTGCTCATCGACCCATTCGTTGACCACCTAGTGCAGTGTATTTTTTTCACAACGATGGTGCTCCCAGTTAACCGATTCATTTAGCTCTTGATTGAGGTTGTAATACTTCACTGTACTTTGATGTTCATATTCTCTTTCTCTCTTTTTTTCTTTGGATTGCCGGGATTTTAAACTTAAGAGGTTGCATGTTTTTGCTCATGATCTGCGATGTGTCTTTGACACTTGTTACTTGCTAGATTGCGTGGTGTTATTTTTGATTAATGACGTGTTTTTGACATTTATTGTCTAAATTGTTTGAATAAATAGTGTCACTCCTGACTCAATTCCTGCATTTTAAGGCGTGCGTCTTGTTATTTCATATAGCGCATTTCCGTGCTAAATTATGTGGTAAAAACCACTCTCTAACACCCTCAAGCTCAAAATATCCACACAAACCTAAAAAATCTAAACAATTAAAATGCCAAATTCAAAAGAAAGGAGAGAGAAGCAGGGTGGCCTTTCAAATTTGAAGTTTGGGGGACTTCCTTGATAGTAGTATAGTAATTATCTGAACAGGTGATACCGCAAATAAATGAACACCTGATCCACTCTTTACAGCACTAGGGAATTGTGGAACCCATTCCCCAGTGCTCAACAATTGAACTTGATCAATTTAAAAAGGTTTATGCTGTAGTTCCCATCAAGAGGAAAAGGAAATGGAGCGATGGCTACAAGAGAAGTCCAGAAAGCACATGATACTTACCCAATGACTCACTATAAGAGGTTGCCAGCTGTTATAAACTTTAAAGATATACGGAGGCTTTCTGGTACACCCTCTTGCATGCCTGGTGGATGCAGTTGTTACTATCTTTCTTCTGTCCCACATATCTTTCTGGTGTTTACCAAATGTCTGAACTCTGATGTTTCCAGCCCTGTCTAGCCTTAAATACATGAGTTCTTTACTAGTCTGCCCCAGCCGTTTTATGTATTTAACTGTTCTTTCACAACAACCACCTGCGATGAAGAAAAAATGAATTGAAATTGATGCACCAAACTAAATGCCCATCACAGATTTCATAATTACTTTTGTAACGGATATTATGTATGCTCCAATCTTTTCCCCATCTTATTTTAGTTTGAACCTCATTTGTTCTTATGTTTCCTGAATTTTCTGTCTCCTGGTTTCAGAACTATCCAGATCTGTACATGACTACAATCAAATCATTGCCAATGTCCCCTCACTCAGACCTAGATGCACCTAAGACAGCGTGAGGGTTGGAGATCTGGGCCTCATACTATAGAAGTACACATAAAGCCTAATCATAATGAGACTGAACTGGTCTGCAAACACACAATCCACAAAGCCCCAAAATTTCTCAAGACATTGTTTCTTCTGTCCCATTGATTCCCAGATTCCATGTTATATATTTTCAAACTGTGGTGCATATTAATCAAGGGTTTGCGTCACGTTTGGACCACGTGAACCCTAAAATGCAATTTATCAAGCCACGTAAGGCCACTTTGTGTGGCCCTGATTGACTCGATAAATCTGGAGTAAAGCATCGCAAATCACTAAGTTACGTTACTCTGCCCCAGGGAGGCGTTCCATGGGCATTGCGTGGGTGTTCCCACGCAACTCCCTCCCTTGGATTTTGACTCATACCCAGTTCTACCATTACTGGTAGAACTGGAAGTGCGGCAAAATGCTACGCCTTCCCAGGGGAGGCGTAACGAGGAGAAACATCATCATTTCTCCTCACTACTTCCTCTTTCTATGTATGCTGAATTCTGCAGCACACATAGAAAGAGGAATATGCCTCAGAGGATTGTTTCTGTGCAGGTAGGTGCCCCTTACCGCACGAAAACTATCCTACATGCAATGCAGGCACCCTTCCACTATGCCGCAAGTGTGTCTGTGTTGACGCTAGGCAGCGCATTGTGCGTTAGCACTGGGGAAAAGGTAGGAGCGCGCTGTATTGTGTTAGATACGGCGCATTCCTGCCCTTTTCCTGTAACACAGCGCAGCACAGCAAGACGTCTTGCTGTGCTGCGCTGCGTTATTTTTTAATAAACAGGACCCTGTATGCTTAAGTTCTTGAAAATTTAGGGCAGGTTGCCGAAAGCAAATCACATTGAGATGCATTTGTCTAGGTGTGCGCAGGAGACTATTATACTACATTATGGCTTTTACAGTGCTCATACTGGTAGTTTTATTTCATGCAATGACAAAATGTCATATACACCTAATGCACTCTTACCCTTGCTCACTCTTAACTATGTATGCACCTTCTTTCTCACTTAGATATTTTATCCCTGTTGAAAGTTTTCATAGTCATATATGCAGTTACATTAACCTAATGACAATAGTAGGTGGCACATACTGATCTCTGTGTTTCCACATATTCTGCTTTTTGTTTTCACACCCTTTCCAACTCCAGACATTGAGGGTCCTTTTCACAAAGGTAAACTTAGACCAAAAGTCTAACTTTACTATTTTTCGGTATTCACAAAGGTACGTTACTACTGGTCACACAGTCTGCATAATAATTTCTTTATCCACATCAAAAATATATCTGCGGATAGACGTGGGAACTAATTATCGGGAAGGTCCTCCATACATGGCGTCATAACCAGTGCCGCATAGAAGTTATCAAAGACATTGCCATACGAAAGGTTATTGATGATATTGAATCTGGAGATCTAGCTTACACCCAATGTGCTTGTAACCCTTGTGACATAAGAGCCCTGACGAAGTTCCCCCTGGCAAAGAAATGGGAACGAAACGCATTGGCTGTGTGCCAGTTTTTTATAATAAAAAGATGTACTGAACAAAAGAAGACTTTTTGAATATATTATTGCTGCAGATTGACTTTACTTGAAGAGAGTGCACCTTCCAACTTTTATCTGTATCAAACCCCTCACAGTTACCGAACCTAAATTGAGAAATGAAGTTGAGTAGAAAAGTGGGTACTGTACACAGCGTTTATTCTATGGAGAGAGATTACTCTATACCACACTGTTTGTAGATAGTGGAACTCTCATGAGAAATGCACCACAGAATATTAAGAAGTATCTACTAAGATCAATGTACACTCTATGCAACACTTGTCAAAAAAGACACAATTCGCTTAAAATAAAGATCTGATGGTGCTAAAGATTATACTACCTGCAGCCTTTATACTGTGCTGAAAACTTTACAGATAGCCCATCTTCTGATGCAAAAAAACCACATATACATAGGATAGTACATTGTGCATACAGTCTTCTATGTTATGTAGAAATTGTCATCCTGAGACTATTCTGTCTAATAACTCAAGTCTGCTTTCAATACTTAGTATCTACTAGGTAGACTCTTTACCCTGTTGGAAACTCTTTCTGCAGAACCAAAAACGTACGTGGAATATACTGGACACAATTCATCAACTGTCATCTGCACACAGAGTTACTTTTCAATACAAAGATTTATAACCTGTTCAGTACCTCTACACACCTATGAGGTATTAAAGCACATGCATTTTGTAAGCACTTACATCCATTAGCTAGACACAGGTTGTACAAAATTAGGTAGAACAGTAATATGGTAGCTACACGCCACAATGTAACCATAAAACAAACTAACACACTCATTGGATGATTGTCATCACTGATGTCATTAATGATGTCATAAAACATGTCATGAGTCATGTAATATGTGATGTCATATGCAGTGCATTTATAGTTAGCTCAGATAACTACAACTGGTGAATTTCTGTGTGTTTTTTAGTTGAACAAGCTAATGTTGTCACTGACATATTCACCTAACTATAACGTTACTTTAACCTTTGTTTTTTTATAGTGAATATAGATAGATATATAGATAGATAGATAGATAGATAGATAGATAGATAGATCATTTCAAATGTCACAATATTTTGACTATAAGTGTGATGCTCAAACAATAATATTGAGTTGATATTGAAGGAGAACACCACAAGGAACACTATTTCTAGCTACATCTAGAATTGAAATTCACTAATAAAGTGTGTCTTATAAACTATAGGGACTGGCAAATAAAATTTCAATACATTCTTTTTTATTGATGCTTGCCAGAAGGTAGCTGCAGAAATAGAATGTCCATGAAATAATTATCAAATAGTTGAGTCCTTTGAAAACCCTGCACCCTTGAACTGTTACCCGTAATATGGCAGCTAAAGTAATACAGATGCATGTCGTCGTTTGCACTGTTCTATGTATAGTCTGCATATCTAATTTCCTCTGCAGGTACTCCTTCGTATCCTTAAAAATTGACAGTAAACATATAGCATATTCCGTTTTCCCTAGAGCATTCTTAGCTGATTGCTGCTATGCTCAGAAAATTGGAGCCTGTGTTTTTGGATATAAGTGGGATGCATTTGCTACCTCGCCCTGCCTCCATTCAATAAAAGATTTAGGTATTACTCTTGATCTAGTCCTTGCTTACTGCTAGAATTCAGGAGTAGGTCGGGGAATATGCCAAGAGTAGGTCACTCCTCAGCACAATCTTTGTGAATCAGGTGCAGTGAGCTTTCTCTGTTCTCATTCAATCTATTAAAATGACCCCTGTTAGAATTTGCTCAACTATGTTGTTGAAAAGTGTGTGAAAAGACATTCAGTGCCCAATTCAATAATATTTTGCTGCAAACTACAGTTGCGGCCGGCATGGTTCGCGGTTGGCGGGGCGGGCGCACGGGGGGAATGGTTGGGCAATTAAAAAATATATATTTATAATAAAAAAACACTTACCTTGCAGCGCCGGGTCTTGCGTCTTCTCTCCTTGTCATACAAGGACCGGAAGTACAGCCAGCCCCTGATTGGTTTTGAGCGTCCTGGTTCGATGCTAAACCAGGGAATGAGGGCCTGGGGTTGTTCTCCATACAGGCTGTAATGCAGCCTGCATGGAGAACGGGGAAAGTGCGCATGACTGGTTTGGGCTGCCCGAGAGGGCCAACTAAACAGTCATTGCGTACTTTGGAGTGGGCAAACCACTCCTCCCCTGCCCTGCTCCGTGAGCAGGGCAGCCCCAGGCACCCGCCCACCTGCAAAGAGGCAGGAAACATAAAATGATAACTCTAAGTTATTATCATTTCATGTTTCTTCTTCCTCACACTGCTTAAAAGCAGGGGGCAACGCTCCTCCGCCATAGCGGAGGAGCCGCCCCTGGCAAACTACTCTTTTGGTATTCCCAGTTTACTGGCGAATTCTAGGAGTAAGCCATAAGTAACCCAGTAGTACTGCAGACTAACTTATGGAATTCAAGAATAAGCCAGGTGCACTGCTTATGTAGGTCAAACGTATTCATAGCAAAATATTGTGACTCTGCCCTGAGTCTGAATAAATACAGGGCAGGTGCAATTAGTGCAATATTGACATTACAGTTTTAGCTCTAGGCATTCACATGTATCCAGAGCATTTGTACAACTAAACACATAAATGCATATTTTTATGGGTTTCATTATGATCATTTATACTGATCCATTTCATTTTCTCCTCCATGTTTTCAGATCATGCGTGAACATGAGAAAATTAACAGACAGAAAAGTTACATACTTATTTCAACACCTCCAAGATTGTTCTCCGTATACCAGATGGGACCTGATTAACTTGATTTGGCACTCAGGAATCTAAAACCTTACATTTTATTTAGTAGTTTATAATGATAGAAACTTGGGGTTTGAATCAATTTCAAGATTAACTTTCTGATTAAATACATGTGAATTATTCTCTATAATGTCATTCTAATTGTAGCCTTTCGGGTTTACACGTCTTGGTTAAAATGTGAGAATGTAAATCTTTTTCAAGAGTGGAGAGCGTGGTTATCTTATTTCCTTCTGATTGTTTCTGTCACCTCATTTTCAAAACAAGTGTCTGCTTCACGAAGTATTCAACTTCTACAAGTTTACAATTCTGCCTTAATGCTTCGAAAATGCTACTTCCAATTCACCGAGCAAAATTCGTTGCAACCAGGAGTCAAAAACAATCTAGTAGTAGTTGGACATTACTGTTTTATTAAGTGCTGAAAAGGTGAGGAAGAAAGATAGGAAATGAGTTTAACAGGAGGCCAGTGGGAGGCCAATGGTTATGTGCACACTATGCAAATGATAATCCATGGTTTGCAGAGGACCTTAATTTGTTGCTGTCACCAATTTCAACAGTATTTAGTTGTCACAAAATATAGGGGTAAAATCATTATTATTAGTTATTTCAGGGTTGTTTGGTTACTGACAGTAAACACCGGGAATACCTGCAGTAATAAAGTTACTGTAGACTTTTCCCATGTTACTTCTGTCAGTGAATACCTATTTCTGCTGATAACCTTGATGGAAATACAAAGCAGTACTGCTACAATTACATAAATCTGAAAATCAGTGAAATGGTAAATACATAAGTTAAACAGGTTCCCTGAAAATGTTACTGTCCCAATGCATTTCTGAGGACCTCTGAGGGGTTAATATGCGTATTTTGTGCAAAAGGAACCACAGTTACCCCTATGTTTCTTCTTTGCTTGTATTAGATCTTTGCACACAGAGAAAATGATTCGTTGAGAAACACGAAAATAAAATAAAGTGCACTGTTGCACTACACTAAGCAGGCCCTTTTTCCATTGTAGAAAATCGACCTTACTAAAGTGTTAGAGTTTCCAGACCTACATCTGAAAATCTATGTCTCAAAAAAAAAGATTTGCTAATATGAAAAAGTTAAATCTTAGAACTTGATGGAAAACTTCTTTCTTTGGACTTTGCAAACGTACGTGCAATTTAGAGTTTCTTTAATAATGTAATTACCACATACTTATTCATAGATTTTGAATTAAATTTAAACAAATTCGATTTTTGATTCAACCGCAAGATGCGTTGGCGTGGAGTATCTCCAGCAGGAACTTTCCTAATTATTTACAGCATATATTATGATGAACTATCCATGCAAAAGCCTCTCCTCTGCCCACATTAATACTAAGTGAACTTCAGCCAAGATATCACTGCCTCATTGCTATTTTTGGGAAATACTCGAAGGTAGTGGTTCTCCTTTGATAATGAGTCCAGTTCGTTTGATCTGCCACGATTTCTGAAACAATGAAGGCACAGAAGCTGGAAGATGCCCCACTGCCATGTATACTGTTACAGCCAGTGCAGTTGTCACCCATCCAGGTTGTCATTCCACCTTTTTCTTTTTAGGATAGTTGAGGACGGAGGAAGGTGATAGGTGCTGCGGTGACCCTGTGCCATGTTGAAATTTGTAACAGAACACAGGGAAAACTGAGCTCAAGCCGAATGTTGTTTTTTAAAATGCACAAATCTCTCTTCTTGCTGTGAGACATGGAAGGGATTGTTGGGTGAACATGTATAAACTCTCCCTCTTTTGACAATGCAGGGGGAAAGAAATGCACAAATCCTCCTGCCTTTGTGGAAATGAGTTGGGAGTATGGACAAATCTTGCCGCTCTTGAGCAAGAGAGTGGTAGAAAAACACAAATCCCCCCTTATCAGGAAAAGCAGGAGAATGATCAACTACTTCCTTGCTCTTGGGAAAGGCAGGGAGGTAAATGCAGAAATTCATTCACACACTCTTGGGCAAGGTGGTTGAGTGTGGAGGCACAAACAACACTCCTGCCACTTGGATAACGCCATTAGTGTGTGCATGCCGATTGTCGGTTTGCAAAACATTTATGACTGGCACGAGTACATGGTAAGTGAGGTAATAAGTGGTGCAAAAGCCTTTTAATACCATTATAGCCTTGAGAAGATGGCAATGTGTGACATTAATTTTTGTGCACTGTTAAGTAGACACACTACATTTGAGGCAAAGACGCACGATAACAACAAAAATGAATTCCAATAAGACACCACAATAACAGGAGAACAGCACATCAACATAAGATAGCATGATGAAAAAATATAACAATAACACCACCAATATCAAACAGAACAACACAATGACAACACAATAAAAAGACAAAGATACAATACAAAAAATAAGCACAGCACATCAACATAACTCAAAAAACAACACAATGTCAAATTTGGAATTTTATTGTGGAAGGTTGTGCTGTTTTTGTGTTCTAGTTTTGTGGTGTATTGTCAATGTGCTGTTGTGTGGTTGTGTATTTGTCCTGTTGTATTTTGTTGCTTTGTGGCACATTGTGATGCTCTAAAAATGTGTCATTGTGATATGGTGGGGTATTTTGTTGGTGTGCTTGTTGAATTACTGTGAACATTTCTGTTGTTACTCTGAGCTGCATGTGTTACTCTTTTGTTTTTGTACTTTTTTGTGCTGTTTTTGTTATACTGTGTTTTTGTTTTGCATTTAATTGTGATGATGTGTTGTGGTATTGTGATTTCGTTGTCTTATGTTATACCAATTATGCTTTTATGTTGTTATTTTGCTTTGATATATGTTATTGTGTTCTGATATTATCCTTTGTTACTTTAAAACAAATGCTGCTGCATTTTCATCCAGAAGCAGACTACCCCTTATGGTTTCAATGACACATAACCATTTACCAATCTCTAAAGGTAAGTACATAATGCTGCTCTAGCTCTTCAATTATACAAGCCATCTGTAGCTCCAAACTATGGCAGAAACCACACCTTAAAATAACACTTCCAGTTCTCACTTTGTATGATCCGACTCCAAGGCACCTCATAGCTGCTTCAGTTAAAATACGACTTATACAAAGAGCAGTGGCAGCCAATCAGAACGCTGCCTTGCTAATGTTGAAATGTTAACACAAAATACTACATCAGCACATTCTAAATAGACATTTGGGTTTTCACAAAAACACACTAAATTAAGAAAAGGCACTAAATTTAGGAAAACATAATCAGCCATAGTTTTTATTTTGTTGTCTAAATTTGCCTTTGGAAATGCCCCTGGTAAACTAGAATCCAATTGTAACTTTTTCCCTTCCCTGTCTGCATTTTTTACACTGCTTTCTGAAACCCTCTTGCAAATTGGACAAATGGGTAGGGCAAAGTTCATCACAATGCAAAGATGGGTTTTGTTTTGAACTATAACTGCAGGGCTACTAATGATTGCCCAGTAATAAGTTTATACATTCGATTAACAATATACTTAAAGAAATCAAGATAATCTTAGAACTAGGTCAGTTTTAATAGAAAGCTGACTGTTCCCATAGAAACGACTGTACAATAAGCATAGAAAGTCAATGGAAGAGAGCAGTACAAATATTTAAGCAGTGAGTTCATTAATGCCAAGTCAGTGGGATCTAGGGTTTGCATAGGCCCAATGCAAGTGCATATTCTCCTATTCAGCAGCAAACTAAATCTCATCAAGGATGTCACCTTTTTATTATTAAAATCATAAATACATTCCATAACTATAAGACAAAAGAAATGACAAGAGATACCTTTAAAATTCATAGATTTAGTAAAAAAATACAAGACATCACAATAATAGTTACATTCCCTTCTCCCTCAATGTATCTCAAAATCAGTGAATCACCCGTTACCTTCTCCACTTTCCTCCAAATCCCTAAGTAGTTTAAAAAGCATTTTCCCAAAGAGGCAAAGTTTTTGTCTATTGACTTGACAGCCACCAATGGGCAATGACGGAAAATGTAATACGGTTTAATTGGCATAAGCATGCTCTAAAATCTAGGAGGATCCGAATGTGTGCCAGTTTAGCCTAATGAGCAACCCCTTCTCCGACCTGTCATTGTAAAGTTGTACTGCACTCATGAAGAATATTTTCAATGTATTTCAAAGAAATACTCAATCAATAGATCAAAAGTACTTTATTCCATAAAAAAATGTAATCATAAAAGTACAGATAAAACCATAAATAGAATGCGCATCTTTAAAACATTAAAAATGCACACTATTTCGACAGCGAACTATACTTCTTACAAAGGATCCAACTGCAAACATGTTCCAGGTTCCTTTGGTGTCCGAAGAAATTCAAGGTAAGGTCAACACAGTCTAAAATTGTGAACTTTTAAAATAGGTAACGAATATGGCATAGGATACCTAATATAATATTTACAGAAGAAAGTAAAGTGAAATAAAGTTTGAGGAGATACGTCATCACAAGGACAGGTAGATAAACAGGCCCCTCGTACTGTTCAAAAGGAAAACAAATCATACTTTGTATGGAGCCTGTTCTAAACTGCAACAGCCGAGCCCTCTCCCACTAACTATAGATATACAGTAAATAGGGATTGATGCTGAAAGTAGTCTTAACAAAACTAGACAACCTGCTTCTGCATTTAGCAATTTCCTCTGCATCTCTTTTACAACTCCTGGTTTCCAAAAAGGCTTGCTTGAGCCAGAATCTAATTTAGTCACTCTTTTAGGATTATAAAAGAGAATTGTCCTACCCAACTAAAAAAACATGATTTAAGATTGGACACCCAAGATATGTTTATCCCTTCGTCACAGCTAAGGCAATCCATGATCACTTGCCGATTAAAACTTGTCTCTGGGTTTTACCATATATTTAACTAAAGCATCATAGGGGAACGTTAGATGAAATCCTCCATATAAGACAACTCAAGTCTTCATGACAAACAAAACTCAGACAACAAGGTGGCTGAGATAGGAATCTGCAACAAAAATTATGTTTTTCTATTTGGATGCTAGCTGAATTAGCATACCCCCACACTCCTGCGCATCGCAACTGCAACACATTGTGTTTTTAAAAATTTCTAAAAAAGCTATCGACTTACTCCCTCCCATAGGAATCTTATTAAAAAGAGCACCAATCGAGTGAGTAAATTTGAGACATCTAGTGGCTAGATTGGAGTACCAAAGTCTCAAAAAGTCAAAGCGAATGCCCAAATATGGAAAGCAGGACACTACTGACAGCTTCTTGGAGTTAATATAAATTGTTCTCAAGCTCTGGCTCTTGGCATAATGCGGGTTTTGTTATACTTAAGGTCGATGGGTAATCCTGCCATAAAATTGGCAAAACCCAATAATATTTGTGACAGACATCTTGCATATGTGCTAACAGCACTGCATCATCGGCATAAAGTACAGCTGGAACCTGAAGGTTGCCAATCCTTGGTGTATTGTTTCTGCAAAGAGTCAATGGAAGCTTAAATAACTAATATAGAATATAAATAAGATCGTTGCTATAACTAAACTAATCTGAAAGGCTCAGAGCACTTTCCATTCATTCAGAATCTCACCCTTGCAATTAGATTCTGATTGAAGGAGGAGAAAAAGTAACTAGGGCAGGATCTAGCCTTTGTCAATCAACATTGGCCATAGTTTAGAAATGTTGACATGATCAAACATGCTCCTCAGATTTACGAAAGCTAAATATAGTGGACAATGCTTGGCAAAAACATATTTACATATAATAAGTTGAAGGTTCAGGCACTAGTCTACTGCGTCAAGTGGCTCCCTGAACCCATACTGACAAGAGCTTAAGATGTTATGATCGTTGGCCCAGGATCTGATCTGATTAAAAATCACTCTCGCAAAAACAACAATTGATGGACAGAATGCAGAACAATGTCGTACATTCACCCCAGTACAGAGATCTGGGCCTAAATCCATCGTTTTTTGCTCACCATGCCATTCCAGTTTGGACCCAGCCATATGCAAATCAGTCTTGACCCTGCGCCCAATGGGAACAGTCCAGCCCGAACTGCCAGGCCAGGTCCTCCTTGACTGGAAACAAGCATCCTAGGACCGGTTTCGGGCTTTCAGCCCTCATCAGCCAGGATAGCTTGACTCCAGCGGCATGGAGAGCACGGGACCCACGTCTGGGCATACCCGTCCCACTCGGGTGACAAATGCAAAAACAACAATTGATGGACAGAATGCAGAACAATGTCGTACATTCACCCCAGTACAGAGATCTGGGCCTAAATCCATCGTTTTTTGCTCACCATGCCATTCCAGTTTGGACCCAGCCATATGCAAATCAGTCTTGACCCTGCGCCCAATGGGAACAGTCCAGCCCGAACTGCCAGGCCAGGTCCTCCCTGGACTGGAAACAAGCATCCTAGGACCGGTTTCGGCCTATCAGCCCTCATCAGCCAGGATAGCTTGACTCCAGCGGCATGGAGAGCACGGGACCCATGTCTGGGCATACCCGTCCCACTCGGGGTGACAAATGCAAAAACAACAATTGATGGACAGAATGCAGAACAATGTCGTACATTCACCCCAGTACAGAGATCTGGGCCTAAATCCATCGTTTTTTTGCTCACCATGCCATTCCAGTTTGGACCCTGGCTGATGAAACCGGTCCTAGGGTGCTTGATTCCGGTCCAGGGAAGACATGGCTTGGCAGTTCGGTCTGGACTGTTCCCATGAGGCACAGGGTCAAGACTGATTTGCATATGGCTATGTCTGAACTGGGGTGGCGTGGTGAAGCAAAATAATGATGGATTAAACCCAGATCTGTGACTGGGGGTGAATGTTTGCCAATGTGCAACATTCCGTCCATCATCTTGTGTGTTTTGTAAAAATCACTCTCCCCAATATTATCACAGCCGAGTCAATCAAAGAGATCAGCCAGTAATATTGTGGACCGAGCGATTCCCCTTCTTCGAAGGAGGCAGCGTTTAATTGGTCAAATACATCAAGGAAGCAAAGGGGCCCAGGTATCATAATTAAACTTCAGTAAATCAATAGAGACTCCATCAAGCCCTGGGGCTTTATTTTGGGGGCAGCCCTGGACAGTAGCGGCTCCTGGAGGGAGTGCTGCGGGGCGGTGGGGCGGGGGAGGAGCAGGGTGGGGGGTAGTAAATTCCGGCATAAGTTTGGCCGTATGCCGGAGTTTACTACCCCTCACCCTGTCCCTCCCCCCCCCTGCCCCACCGCCCCGCAGCACTCCCTCCAGGAGCCGCTACTGGCCCTAGAGGGCTTTAAATACTGTATCCAGCTCTATCTTTAAGAGCTCCAGTAGCGGGCTAGCTTATATAAGTTGCGTCACTGCTGTTAAGGCAATACATACTGGAAAAATGAGAGACCCATAGATCTGCATTAATGTGAGAGCTAATTGGCGTCGTACCTCTGTTGCTGCTTCTAACATGATTGACCATACTCCAGAAGGTTTTAAAATCCTTCTGTTTATTTGCAGCCATTTTAGCTTTGGGGTTATTTGCAGTAATATCCGTCTTTCTCTGCTTAAGGGTGTGCTTGTAAGAAGCCCTACACCTCCTTATGTTTTCCATTTTCAATGCCTAGTTCCTTGTGCAAGCCTCAAATTTCGATTTGCTGAAGAGCAAGCTGAAACAAACCACTTAGGGGTCTGATGCTCTGCGCAGGGACCAGTCTTTGAGAGTAATTTCCACACCAACACACATATTGAGGAGAAAGACTCAACTATGGTGCCGCTCTCCACCTCTCCTGTAAGACTAATTGTGAAACACCCTTAATCAAGTTTTCTAAAAGATGGTGGGGTTAAGTAGTTTCCATGTCACTCACAAATTACTATCAGTGAGGTACAAGTGAATTCTTGAGCCTAACCAAAGTTTGGATTGTGAAACAGGGAGAACAATCAACATTGTGAGAGGATTAGGAATTCCTACACCATATTATCAGTTTCACCATTAGGATTAAGGCCAGCGAGGGATCTAGACAAAATGATGTATCAATAAAAGAAGCACATTCTCTACCAAAAAGTAAGGACAGAAAGGGTTTTCGATTGACACAGTTCATGAATATTTTCAGGTCCCTCTCAAGGATTACATTCCCAAATTCTGTGCCTCTAAGATTACAACTCGAAGTATTATTAAATAAGGCACTATCGAGCCTATATCTTGTTCTAAATTATGAACATTTAGGACAGCATTTGTCCCCACATAAAATCACATCAATTCCTTTTGGCACTCCCCAGTTCCACTTAGAAATGTTATCCATCGCTTCAAACGCTCTCTTAATATTAGCATTGTGATAATAGGAAAATGAATCGTTATAGAAATGAAACAAACATAAATAAAAATTGTTGTTGCATTTAAAAACTAAAATTTGTGTCACATTGCTATCAACATCTGTAGGAGTGACTTTAAAATTTAGTGTTAGCTTCAACCAAATTGATAGGCAACCCTCCAGCTCTCCGAGAACAGGATGGCTGAGTGGCAATGGAATAACAGCAACATCCATCATGCTGGATCTCAGACATCTCCCAGGTCTTCTGTAACAAAATAATATAAAAAATCTCAATGAAGGAAATCCAAGTGCTGCTCTCAACTCCAGAAGCATAGCCTGAGATGTTCCAGCTCACTAATCTTACTTGTCTGGAGCGGGCTAAATTAGAGGTAAAGCCTCCAACATCTTTCATATTACTATGATTGGAGTGCCAACATTGCCAATCAATATCTGCTGCATCTTGCAAAAGTAAAAAGTGAAAAGTGATTGTGGAGTGGAATTGAAATTGATTGTCCAGCCAGGATGTCACTGGATCTTTTCAATTTCAGAGGCACACAGGAGTGAGAGGAAACAGGTTTGTATTAGTACCCAAGGGAAAATGCCAAGATATCACTGGATCTGCCATACAGATTGCAGACACAGGAAAGTAAGTAACTGACCATATGGGGACTTTGGAAATTGATTCCGATAGTGTCCCCATCTAATGATTTTTGAGCAGAACCAATCCATAAAACTCACCTTACTACGATAATTTTGGTTAGAGTTAGTTGTGTTGAGATGTTTAGTAAGCCAATGAATGACCTTATTCTTCAGTTGGTTTGGATTTTCAGTCACCCCTTCCTCTAACGGAGGGACGTTAGCATAATCAAATTTACCAAAGCAGCCTGTCCATATGCTTTAGCATATGGACAGGCTGCTGGGGTAAGTTTGATTATGGCCAGGTGGTAGGCGCATTTCTATTTTTGTTCAAATCACTAAGCAGACAGTTTCTTTCCTTGCCCATCACAGTATCAGCCACAGGATCCAATTCCCTGTTTACAGCACCTGTGGTCAGGATGGTGGCAGGTGTGCTTGAAGTCTCTGGATATATTCTGACTTCCTCGTATAATGTTATCAAAGCCTCATTAGAGGGCTGTTTTATTTTGTTAGCTGGAACAGTCATCCTACAGTTCTCCAACCTCCACAGAGATGTCTTGATGTGTAACAATCTATCTGATAAAGGTTTAATAAGCTCTCTTATTAAGGCACCCATTCTGTCACACATCTTTTTGATATGCACTGATTCTAGTATGCCAGAAAAGGGTTCACCTAATGTAGTATTGACTCCCACTTCGCAAGCGGTAGGCTGTCTCAGCACCTTCTTCATGCGCTTGACCACTGGTTCATTTGAGTGTGGGCTATGGCTGGTGGAAGAGAGGGGGACACTAGAGCTGCTCACAGCTGTACAAACGATGGAGGGAACAGAAGCTAAGGCACACAGTCATTGTCCGTTGCACTACCCTGGACATACCCGTTACTTCAGAATCTTCTTTCAGCTAATTTAATCTTCTGATTCAACATCCCAACAGCCCGCACAATAAATGTGTCAATAGAGCTGCTGTTAAAAGAGGAACTAGGATTACCAGCATTTTTACATTTACCCATCTTAGGCTGTCAACAATCGTCCACTGTGGAGATGGCAAATATAAGAGAGGTGGCCCAGCCACGTTTGTGTGCAGACGGGTGCTTACGAGCCTGCTCTTGGCCCAATATTTGCCTGGACATAGTCCAGCCCAGGCACATCCTGCACTGCGGGAGTGTGCGTTAGCTTTTATAGCGCCTCCCATCCTCGAACTCCAAAGGCCCCATAGCACACTGGACCACATAGACAGAATCAGGAGTACGCCAAGTGAAAGACGGTGCCCCACGCTGCAGTAGAGCACGTTGGTATGTAGAGCCCCTCCCCTCTTACAACTCCAAAGGCCCCATAGCACACTATGCCTCGTAGTCCCAGGGGTCAGCCAGGTGAAAGAGCATGTTACAATCTTATATACAAATGGAGGACGGTCCCTAGCTGATTTTGACATTGTTGACAATTTTCACTTGCATACGGGAATCATCTGTGTAACCTGAATATGGTGAACCCTAAAACTGGTGTAATAAAATAACTCTCATACAATAGCCTCTCTTGGAACTCCATGCTTTTTGCCTTATGCCTGCTTCAATTCTTTCTCTCTTTCATTCTTTCCCCCTTTTACCACCATATGTGTCTGGCGGGGCCACTAATTCTCTATATATTGAGTAAATAGTCTCACTTAAATACTGTTTAAGTCATCTTTGCCATCTAAAAAGACTGCCATTCATTAATTGGATGGTTAATATCCAATCTCTTAGTTATAGACGTTTATAGAAGTTACGCTACTTAAAATTTTAAAAACGTTTCTGCAGCTCTGAGAAAGATCTAATGCGGCCACCACTATTAATTTGGTCCAGGGTAGTAGGTGCTTCATAAATCAAAATTTGCCCTCCAGCCAAGCTATATCAGGAGGTAGTTTCACAGATTCAGCCTTATGGATTTCAGTTCATATTATCTCAGCGTATTTAATATTTTTATCTTCCACTTATAATTGTGTTCTTGCAATGCCAGTCCTCAGTGACTATTTTTTGTAAATATTTGGAGGTCCAAATTATACACAAAGAGGTGTGAGGAGAGGGCATTGCTTACCTGCCAATGGGTGGTGGAGCTCGAGTAGTGCTCTCCATGGTCAGTTGCAGTGAAAGAGGAGTAAGAACAATGTGCGCGCCATGTGCAGAGAAGAGCCATAGAGCTAAAATTGATGCAGATTTAGGCAAGGTGTGAAATGTAATGTCAAGGGGCTGTAAAGTTTGACGGTAATAAAGTACAATACTTAATGGTGTTGAAAGAAGACTCTGGAGCATTTGGAGAACATTGGCCAAATTAGAGAAACAGTAGTGGCCAAACACTCAAACGAGGTCATAAAAAGTGATGGACATTGCTAGACTCAACTTCCTCGGCACCAGGGCACTCAGGGTTTACTGCACTCTAATCGCATCAACTGGAGTGTTCCCTGCTGGTGTCCTGGGGCCTCAGTACTAGTGGACCCAAAACTGGATAACCAAGTACTCCTCTCCGGCACTTGACTCTCTCAGGGGAGCGAGAAAGAGCAGTCCAAGGTTTACTCAAGGAGGTGAGGTGGGGTTAGATATTCAGAATACAGTGCACACCGTACTACCAGCTGATAAAATCATTGTCCGGTCAGTGCTATACTTTTTTAAAAAGAAAAGTACTTTAATACACACAAGAGAATTATACTATACACAAAACTAGGATAAACAGTGAAAACCAGATGTCTCTACAACCCTATGGGCCAGAGTTCTGACCCCAAACAGTATTATAGCGCTTAGACGCTATGCACTATAAAAAACACTGTTAACGCGTAGACACACAATTAGCATTGCATCTTACAGACCATGTTGCACAGGGTTGCTTTCATTCGCTAGAGCCATGATACCAATCCTTGTATTGAAATGATATAGTTTCAGCATATGATGGGAAGTCAAATGTTCTTGATCAGCCCTATAACACGCCAACAGAAGTGCCCTCCCATCATTAGTGAGCACACAGCTCTAGTGGCATCATGGATCTGTTCCTAGGTGCCTGATGTCGTGGTACAGTTTACTGGAGTCCCACTTGCCCAGTAGCCACTGGCTGGCGAAGGGTAGGGGCTGGCCAGAGTGCCAGAACACCCTGATATCCCCAGATATCACAAAAAGAAAGGTGGGGGTCTGTACCAACAGAGACACTTCACAAGCTACAGGTTGTAACTGAAAGTTCCACACAGGCTCCCACATCACAGGGAAGGGATCTGTGCAAGGCAATCTCACCGTCAAAGAGTGGGATCAAGCTTCCCAATCTCCCTCTGCCTCCGTTGATGTGCTGCAAGCTTTCTTTGAGCAGCTGTCTGCAATTTCCTTGTTCAAAGCGCCAGCTCCACAACCCTCACAAGTACAGCTGGTTCTCAGACTGATGCTGCTGATGCCCTTGCTCCTCGTCAAACTGGCACATTCCTTTGCAGCAGAATCCATCAGTCATGGAGAAATCTTCCTCAAGTTCCAGGCGAGTGAGCAAGCTTCTTATCTCATACCGCAGGTCGCAGCTGGCTTCCTTGGATGGACTCGGTGTGAGCAGCCTCTTCAGAATCATAGACCAGTCTCAAACAACAACTTTTATCACCTCTGATTGATAGGCTGATCCAATCAGGGGGTCTGCTACTTTTGAATCCTAGGTGCCCCTCCAATCACAAGGTGTTATGTTCCCAGGTTAGGCCAAGTAACGGAGCTACACATTTTTTTACATTGTCCTAATTTTGCACATATTAGCGTACACAACAATGTTGGATTAGTTTCTCTGAAACTATTTTATTTACACAGCTAGCTTCGCATAACATTATCACGATGCCTCGAACACCATGTACAAGGCCTCTTGATGCACTATGTACAAATGTCGTTCTAACTTCACCCAAGGGGCGACAGGGCTATCTACATAGCCATAATATCGCTAATCTATATGCACATCACAAGGATGCTTTCTAAAATAATGAACATCCCAAAAGATGAGCAGAGGAGGCACTTCAGCTGACACTGAGGATCCCTGCATGCTGAGATTTCATCACGCAGCGGTCAGCCATCTCCGTGATGGGTGTCGAGTTCATGACCAAGATGGGCTCCTACATTCTCTCCCGCCAGGTAATGGGGTTGGAACAGTATCTACTATTTACTCTTTTGGTGCTTGTAATCAATTTCATCTGCTTCTGTCTAAAATTATCGCAGCACATGTATTCTATACAAGAATAACGTTGATTCAATAAATATATTGAAAACATCCCAGTGTGTATTCTCTGTATATTTCTCTGAGCACAAGTAAGCATGAGTGACTGAGCAAAAGGTTTTGATCTGTTTCCATGATCCCTGAGGGGTCAGGGTTGTCATGTTCAGTGGTTGGTAGAAACCATTCACTCCCTGGTAAGGTTAGGGGGGCTTACGCTGGCACTGTGAGCTAGATGGTCTCTAAACCAACATATCCTGCGGGGGTGCTCTGAATCAGTGTAGGCACCTCACCCAAAGTTTATGTTGTCCAACAAATGCGCAGGTCCTTTGGATTAGTGGGAACTACACGACAAAGGCATATTTATTGCATGTCCAAGGCATGCAAAGGAATGTCTTCCCTAGTACCAGCTCGGGATATTCCCCAGAGAGGAATTTTAATTAACTTTAGACCAGGGAGGCCTGACCATCTCCCAACAGAAAGGGTCCCTCATAGCAGGATTAGGGCAGCTAATCACAGATAAGAGCGAGTGTCTACCCCAGCCCACCAGGCCTGTCCAAGGAATTGGGAGGGGCACGGGGAGCTGTAATGTCCAGAAGCACAGCTCAGATTACACACAATGGCTCAACTCACCATCCTTTGCCAATACAACCACAGGCTCTCAAACACATGTCAGGTAGACAAAGGCAACAGGACCAGAGGCTTGGAAGACTGCACAGACCTGATCAGAAGGGTGATTAATCATCCATCCTCATTATAATACAGGGATACAGATATCCTTGACTATAGATTTATTGCTGCCACCACTGTCAGTCTCTCACAGCCTGTGTAGAGAAAGGGCAGAAGCCACTCTCTGTGAAATAGGGGTGCACTATGCATGCCTTCCGTCGACCTCAGAGTCAAGCTTTAGGGCCTCAATACATGTGAGCAGGGAGACCCTCAGTGGACATGTATGACTGTCATGCTCACTGAGGCAGGGATCTAGAAACCATATAGTAACTTTAAGAGACTTGCCTGGAGATCAGCATAAGGCATGGAAAGCACTCTCTCCTGAGACATGCAGAAGACTTACCGTCCCAACAGACATTTTCTGTGAAAGGTAGACAACCACCACTAATGTCAGAGGGCTTCTGAGACCTCAAGACCCAGGAATAAGTTGGTTTAATCAGCCATAGACTATAGGAGTACAAATACCACCTTGTGGTGGCAGAGAGGGCTGTAAATCCAGTAGCTAGTGAGTGACTCTATATTTAATTTGTCTTTTTACAGATTTCTGCCCCTTTATTACATCCCTCCATCTCTTACCACTGCATTTTGTCTATTAGTTGGTGCTTCTAAAATATAGAATGTGGACCAATTAAAGCTGACTGGTCAACTAGTGAAGAACTGACATGCATAAGGAGGGGTTCACAGTGTTTTTTTGAAGGAGGCTGTTTATTTTCATATTGGGCATTCATAGAGTGAGGGATGTATTGGGTCAGCAATCTAGGAGAGCAAAAACCTGTACAAATTCTTATTGGAAAACAGCTGTGTCTGTAGATTAGACCAATATTCTTAGCTTGTTATAACACTGGATCCAAACAAAATGGGCACAAAAGGATAATGGAAGGACTATTGTGGAATGGGCAAAGATGGATAAGTGCAAACGTAGCAAAGGCATTCCTGGAACCTTAGTGGTTCAGGAAGTGTTTTGAAGACCTCTGAAGAAACACAAGGAGAGGTGGATAAATTGGAAGAAAGAGGGAGTAGTCCTTCCAAATATGGACTCTTAGAGAGGACAGAGTGCATGAAACTGGGTAATTCCTCAGATCCTAGGGAGACGGCGAAAGAGATTGGGGTAGAAACCATTATCGATGAAGTGCTTCAAGACCTGAAAATAGTTCTGGCTCAGCCAAAATAATGGAGCTGATGGAGGAGCTTCTAATCAGTGCTAAATTTGAGCTGACATTTACAGTAGGGGCCACCAGTACACTTTTTTGGGGTCCAGGACTTAATTTTCATTATCACACTTTGAACCAGAGCAAGAGAGAGTAAGGTAGAAAAGGGGAAAGAAGCAACAAGAGAAAGAAGGAAAAATAGTGATAAAAGGAGAAAGCATGGATGAAAAAGGACCTGTAAGAGTGAGAGAAAGGGTCAGGAAGTGTCTGGTGGTGGATGAAAGAGGCATGAGGTGCAATTAAGACTAGACAGCCTTGGTATTCCGCAAGTCTGACATTTGGCAATGCTGGCTGCATGCTTCTGAGGAAAACTTTGGGCACCAGAACTTATTAGTTTACAAATTAAGCATGTTTCTAAGAGATTCACTCCCTTTAGGAGGCAGTGTATAGATGCTCCTGGTGGTGGCTGAGTTCACTAAACCTGCAGATATTACCATAATTGGTTAAATCCTGACCTTATAAGCAAGAAAGAACTGGTTTGGTCAGAGCCAAAGAAGTGCTACAGTGTTCATGGATGTATGAGATAGCTAGAAAAAAATGAAGTTATGTCTTAAAGAATTGTAGTACTACGGTACATATGTATTAGAGGCAAGTGACGACTCAAAATTTGGTTACTTCAGAGCTTTCTCGAGAATAAAAGCACCAGTGAACTAAAGTGCTCCATTATAGACTCTGAGAGTGAGTTAAGCCTGAAACACCACCACATCTCTCTGGGGAACTGCGTGGAAAGTTGAACCCTCCCATATCTCCTATCCAAGAGTGTGCACCCCAGCAAAATGCTTGCATATATACGTTTTGAAAGAGATACATTAAATTGGGAGTACATCTATGATTGGTTGGAGTTCAGTTTCTCTAAAACGGTTTCTTGTTTCTAAAAATGAGGACTTGATGGCAAAATGTCTCATTATTGATAGGGCAATGAAATGAGAAAATGTCCAGTGTGTCAGAGACGCTGCCAGTGGAGGCCCTGCAATTTGCTGCCACTTTGGTGGTTCACATCCAGAACCATCACTCATTTCAGCTACTGTTATAAAGAGGCTGGAGTCACTGAGGAGCCTATGCAAGGAGAGGGAGTAAGTATCATAGGGGCAGCGACTATGGCACGGCTCATTGGGGTATGCATCATGGGGTGGGGGGCAAGTCAAGCAACCAGGTGTCATGTGGCCATTAAATAGTCATGGAAAGAAGAAATCTTGCAGGAGGAAGCGGTTCATACTGTAGGGATTGGAGTGTAGGCAGGGGACTAGTACTAGGATGGGTGAAGAGTGGTGGATTTTTGAGGAAAGTCACCATCTGCTAAGGAGATTTGTCTCAAAAGAGGATCCTGCTGTACTGCTCGGAACCATCTCAGGGAAAAAGTCCTGTCACAATGGTGACATAAAGCCAAAATGCATTTGACTGTCTACCACCAGCGTGGCAAAGATGTTTTCTTTTGCCACGCTAGAGAACGAAATGCCAAACAGTAAGGTCTAATTTGAAGGCTTAAGGCATGATTTACAAAGGTAAACTCAGACTTTTGAATAAGTTTAATACTTTTCGGTATACACAAACTATGTGCACAGTTTTAAGACTCTAAACTCCCTATACTTATGTGTGTGGAGTCAGTGGAGGCCAGCTGCAATTGTCACAGGTGGGGTGACAGGCACACTGACGGGCACTAATAAAAACCAGCAGTGCCCTTAGGACCAAAGCCAAATCTCTGAATCATAGTCCGTTTTAAACTGTGTTTATAACAGGCCACGATTAGGAGCTGTGAAGTTGAGACTAAAGGCACTGTGAGTTTTTCACAGTGCCTGTCAGTAAACTAAAGCAACTTACTTTAAAAAAAGAAAAAAAAGATTTACTTACCTGTTGCCTCGTGCTGGGTGTCCTCTTCATTTCGGCAGCACAGGATCCCAGAGTTCCAGCAAGCAACTGCCCTCTACCAATCCAGATGCTTCTCTCAGCAGAATGAGAGAAGCACCAGCATTGGCTGGAGCACGCAGGTGCGACGCTCCTTAAAGCACTGGCGTTCTGTGCTTCCTCTCCACTCAGCTGTCTGAGACACCTTGATTTGGAGTGTTGAAAGTGTGCATATCAGGCTGACAGTCACAAGACGGCCAGGCAAAGTGACATGCGCACTTTAAACTAAGTGCACAGCATTCCTCTCTGCTGCTGCCCTGCCCCCAGGCATGGCTGCTGCCAGCATGAAAAATAAAATGGTAATAAATGTGTTTTATTCCATTTTAATCTTCATGTTTCCTGCTGTCCAACTGAGGGACGGTGCTCCTCCACTCTCATGGAGGAACCGCCACAGTTTGGAGTTCTCCTCACCCAGAGAATCCACAATTGGGGCAGAGACCTCCGCACGTAGTTTATGAATACCTAAAAGTAGTAAACTTACACAAAAGCGTAAGTTTGTGAATCAGGCCCTCAATCTTTTTCATTAAGTAAACACTCTGACTTAAAATGTGTAAATGACAGGGTGGTATAATTGGTCAGATGACATTTGCAACATTGCACCATGGTCAGGGGAGCCTACCATGCTCTTATATCAGTACATGTCCATATAGGTTTGTCTGGAATAGGCAAATGCGTCAGCTCTCTTGCACGGGAGAGGTGAGGATGGCCTTATGGGATGAGGAGGGCTCCATGACACACAAAGTGTGCCAAGTTAGAAGGTGATGTAAACTCTGGCTTATAAATATGCAAGCTAGTAGCCAGCGGTTCAGCACTGGCCCAGCACATCTATTTATCTAAACCGTTTAATAAAAAGAGTCAATTAAAAGTGGGTGACAGAGCAACAGAGCACAAAATTCCCCTTTAGTATAAAGTCATGTTATATAATAGTTGATTGGAACACTTTGAAAGCACATGCTGTTTGTGTGATGGACCCAACCAGTGCCAGAATGGCTTTATGAGAGGAAGACAACGCCCCAGCCCAACCAGGTAAGCTACAAGAAGAGAATGGTAACCTGTAAAAAGGGGGATGGAAGCAGCTGGTGATGGACGTTCACTGGGATAAAGTTTTATGGTAACACTTGGGAGGATTGCTAGTAAGTTAAAGTAGCCAACACAGTGAGGTCTTTACTCTTCCAAACAACTAGGTATGATCTCACTTCGTGGGATCTAGGTGGGCGACCACGGTGGGGTACCACTGCGAAATTAGTAGGTGTGCAAGTCTAGAATGTCCCCTAAATGTAGAATTAATGTTCTATCGGTGGAAGGTGATACTTGTGACAATCTCACTTTGGTGAACGCTGTAGATGTTAGTCTAGTACTGGAAGTAGGCAAAGTGAGACAGAGCTATAATAACTAACTGCAGTCCTCACAGCAACAGTAAGGAAGGGCAGCACATGAGCTAAGATTTCACTTCCCGTAATGGAGCTGTTATTTTTATGTTTATTTTGGCGCACCTCAATTTAAGTATTTCTTAAAATTCTGGGTATTCAAGGGATGCTTCCAAAGGAGGAATCAAATAAACACAAACGAGACGCAGGCTCTGCATAATTCAAAAGAACGTTCTCACATATGAGAGGAATAAATTAGCTACAACTCAGGAAAACATATTTTCTCCTGATGGGATTCAGTGCGTCGCCTGGCATTAGTTTTCATAACTTCTCCGTGGAGTTTGTTCAACTTAAGGACACTTACAAACTACATTAAGAACTTTGGTTTTTCTGATCGAAACGGTACACTTTCCCACTGTTGATGCTCTGTTTATGTTGAGTGGAAAAACCAATGAAGAAATCCAGACTCCCTAATTTCTGTCATTGGTGTGTTCTTTGAAGTAATCGCAGAAGGAAAGCACTATAAAAATAAAGGCGAAGGGTCGAATTCCTCAGCCCTGACAGTACTTAGCCCTGCGTGCGTCCTTCAGAGCGGGTCTCTTTTGCATTGAAAGTGAATGTTTCGGACCATGAACATGTGTTTTAATGCGCAGGTGGCCTTTATAAAAGAGACGGACTGAAAGGAATGTCTTTTTGTCCTCTCTTTTCATTCCACACACGATGCGGCCTTGTCTCGAAGAGGGGCCAGTCGACAAAATGCGCGCCATTGGAACTGAGACAGAGATGGAACGCACGTGCACAAGGGAGGGCCTGTTTTCATCAACGGTTTTAAAGTGCACAATAATATTTTCAATTCAAATCCCTATTTGGATGTGTCTTCATAAATCTGTTTTCCTTCTCCTAATTCCCTCATGCTTTCCCTTCCTAATTAGATACAAAAAGTTCGCTTTCACTACAGTTCTTTTTAGCTCTTTTTAAATTAGTTGCAGCCTTCTTGTGTTGCTTGGTAGCCAGTCTGGACTAATTTAATTACCGTGACTTGTGAGATGTGCGGATGAATACGTTTTTCAGCCTTTCTGCTTTATGCATAGCATCCCGTCTAGCAAATTCATGCATTTCAGTCATTTTCTTTCTCGAGTTGACAACCAGCCTGGACGTTTTCTTTGCTTGGATGTTCTACCTATTTAAATTTGTATTTTGAATGCCAAATTCCTTTCTTTTCTACTGCCACAGTCCTTTCCCTGCTTTGCATATGCACCCAGCCGTTTCACTCGGTTGATGTAGTGCGTTAGTCACAAGCGCTGCATATTTCTGAAAGGTTGCACGCTGCCACTTTTTGAATCGAGTATTTTGTTATGTCTTAATTTTACATTTAAACAATAATTGTTTTAGGCCATTCAATTTAGTGCACAATTCAGAGATGGTGCAAATATTAGGCAAAGTATTCATGTTTTGTATAAATGATAATAGATTTGTCCTCTAGTCTCTAAAGCAAGAAATCGCAGGATGCACCCTGTCTTGGGACTGGATTGTCTGGGGTCGTCGAACATTGTCTGCTCTCGTGCAGTCAAATACCTGCACAGGGTATAAACTGCTACAGTGGTATGTTCTTCAAATTTAAGGCCGTTTTTAGAGTCTGGCAGGCGGCATACTCCCTCACAAATGTGGCAGATGCCCCGTCTGCCTTATTAAAACTGCATTATAACACACAGTACTTGAAATGTAGCAGACAGGATATAAATCACATTTTGAATGAGTATCCAATATGCCAAACTCAAATTCTGAACCTCAGTCTCAGGTGACAAAGGTCAAATGCTCATTTGCACCTTATAAACAGGACAGGTCTGCCTTCGAAGCCTGCAAGTCCCTACATTCTAAAATCACTTGCCAAGCAACGGATTATATTTTTAAATATACTCTGTAGCTCATGGCCAGTCTGTTTAGGAGGCATCACAGTTAACTTTCATTATCACTCTCACCATCTATATCCAACCATTTCTTTGCATTCTGTAGTCAGGAGCCAGTCAACAAAAGGATAATTATTATAAATATCTTATGGTTAATGTTAAATTAACTAGAATCCACTTTTTATTTACACAATTTTCAAATGAAATTTGATTACCGTGTATTACATGATTGTAGTTCTTTGAAAACCAGCACAAAGAATTAATATCATTATTATTATTATTATTATTATAATTGGGGTTCTGCAATCCCTGAATAAAAACCTGTCTCTAATTTCTTTATAATAGGTGACTTGTGCCGCACCAGTTGTACCAATTGCCTATGATAAAAAAAATGAGGTAGCAGCTCAACTATAATAACTTATTACAGTTGAGGTATGGCGTCACAATGCTTACTGACAGAGTGAGCCGTGGAAGGGAAAGGCAGGTCATGTGAGAGGGCATAATTAAAGCAGCAGTAAAAAAAAAAAAATGAAACATGGCTTTTCTTCTCAGTTATTTTTCTAGCTGTACAGTGACAAGCAGAAAGGAGATATTGCACTGCTTTGGTAAAGTTAGAAAAGTTGGAATCTTTTTGCATGTTCTTCATGTTCCAGCTACTGCCCCTTTTCTTAAAAAGCAGACTTGTAATAAACGGATTCTAATATCTTTCTGCAAAAAATTTCTAACAGCTCTTTTCATACTTCATGTTTGGAAACATGCTCTCTTTTTCATATGAAAGAGCTAAGCGCCAAGAATTAAAGTGGCTTGTGGGATAGGTGATGGTATGACCATGTATTATAAAGAACAAAACTCTAGTTCGCTCATTCTCCAACATCGGACCCAAGACATGTAATGACCTCCCTCAACACATCAGAGCCTTCTCCTCACTTCTTGAGTTCCGCAAGAAGCTGAAGACCTGGATCTTCATATAAGCACCTTGGGGACCACACATCTACACACCTGTCCAAGTGCCTGGATATCCTCTCAAGTGATAAGTACGGTATACAAATCAGCATAACACATAACATAACCCTCAGGCATACATAATAAGGATATTGTAAGCCACCTTTGTGTTCCATAACCTTACAAAGGAACTGGGTCTTCCGCCTCGTTCCTCTCTTTGGTCATGGAACTTCTCTGTGACTTCCAATATCCTTATACTGTACGTCAGAGGTTACTTTATCCCATATATTATTAATATTTTATTATTATTATTATTTTTATTATTATTATAATATATGGAAGCCTTCAAACCCTGTAAAAAATCATTTTTTCTAGCTTCCTTAGTACAGTCGAGTTGTTATATGTCTAGTAAACGATAATAATGAAATGATATAGCTGCTCAACAGGAATCATTTATTAGAGTTGAGTTGTGATGTCATAATGCTTTCTGCCAGAACCAGCAGAGAAGTGTGAAAGGCAATTCACAGAGCACAATTACAATCCCAGGCTAAACAGTGAAACCAAGAACTGGTTTATACAGTAGAAAGTAGATCTTTAATGGGAATATGTTTTTGTTTTTTTTGCCCTCTCTGGGTCAATACAGGAAAAACAGATTTTCTCTGCATGTTTCTACATGTGCTGAGTTACAGAATTATGTTTAAATCTGGCTTACATTAAACTGATTCTAAAATATGTTTGCCACAAATTACTAAGGCCCTTATTACGAGTTTGGCAGTTTGACCGCCGTAGGACCGCGTCCACCCCTGCCAGCGGCCCAAGGTGCTGGCGGTCCAAAGATCACCATATTACGAGTTGACCACGGGGCCAGCAGTGTGGAGGCAGGGATCTTGCAGAGGTGGTGAGTACTTTTCACAAATATATTGATGCCTGTGTGTGTATTTCGACTGCAGATGTGTCGGATGCACACATATGCATGATGTATGTGGAAAAATACTATATATCCATTACCGGGGCTCAGCTCATATATGGGCAGTCCTGGCAATGGGTATATGGTTCAAAGAGGACTCACCTATAGATCACCACAAAGAGGGTCGTAATCCTCAGTGTGAAGAAGATCCTGCTGTGAAGGGGGGACCTGGAGAAAGGGATCCACGTTGGAATCTGCCTGGAGGGGAAGAAATGGGTGAGTACTCACCCCAAATCATTCGTCACCGCCACCTTGAAGCAGGCGGTTGGACCGCTGCAGCCTGCTCGTTGAACAGGCAACTCGGAATGCGGAAAGCAGTGCAGCTCCCCTGTACCGCCCTATGGCGGCTGCCTTTCCCCGACCATGAACCTGGCTGTCGACGGTCTGCTGGCGGTGTTGGCAGTTCAACGACGGTCTTCACAAAGCCGATCGACCCAACTCCCAACATGGTGGTCAGACTGCCGAGCTCACTGCGCTCGTACCACCACCGCCAATACGGCTGTCCAGAGGATCGCCAAACTCATAATAAGGCCCTAAATGATTTTTGGTGTGTTTAATACCACACTACAGATTCCGCTTTTATTCTTCATGTCTACAACCATACTATCTCTTTCATATGTAACAGCACCAAAGATTTAGGCAGTTTGTGGGAAAAGTGATCATGTGACAATGTTTTATAAGGAATGAAGTACGTTAAAAGAAATTAAAAGTAACCTTGGAGGTCATGGACCTTATAAAGGTACTCTGCCTTTGGCCTCGTTCCTCTATGTGGTCACAGAACTCCTCATGGACATGCAATATCCTTATAATGTGCAGTAAGGGCTACTTTATTCCTATTAATATTATTTTTATTATTATTATTATCACTACTACTATCACACTACTATTACTCAAGACCCTGCAGGAAAGCACACAATATCCCCTTCTCATCATGTAGTCTTCAAATGAGAATTTCTTTCTTATAATCTCATTTTAGGTACACCCAGTTGCATGTGTTCTTTTATCTAAAATAGTGTACCCAATCTTGCTGGACCTGGCCTTTTCTGCATGTTCATCCCAGATTTTTCCTTCTCTTGCTGAATCCATTTTTGGTGGCTTTTAGGATTCTGTGCACTTTACTCTTGCTAATCAGAGGTACAATGCTTGTGCTCTCCCTTCTAAACATGGTAAGATTGGTATACACCTAATTTGTCCATTTAATTTAATTATACACCCCTGGTATAGAAGTACCCACTGCCTGTAAATGTATGCTACAAGTACACGTACAATCAAGAAAGCACAAGCACAGATAATGTTAATTGGAAATGTACAAAATACCCCTCTAATGCATGTCATGGGAGTGCTACTACAAAATGCTATTTTTATTAATGTTAGAGAACACCACCTCCCCCAAATGTCTCTGAAATAAAAGTAAAGCATATACTTCAAGATTTAAAAGAGGCAAGCACCAGTTCCCAAGAGCCACCTACTAAAATTCTAGAAGATATACTCCCTAAAGTTCTTGAACACATCACAGTTAAGCTGTCAGCTTTACCCGCTTTAAAACGTTTAAGAGCATGAACTAAAAAAGCCACCAGTGACACTCCTGCTGTCGCTAGAAGATACAAAGACATCCAAATACCTGCCTATTTAACCACCACACAAAATAATGAACCCTTTTTTCTCCTTGACAACCTAAATAATGAAAATTGCATTATTATATTTGCTACAGCAGATAATTTATTACGAGTTAGCCAATGTCAAATATGAATGATGGACGGAACATTCAAAATGAGTCCTAAACCATTCACTTAGTATACATCATAGTGAATATCAAAACACCAATATACCCCTCAAATATGCCTTGATACCTAACAAACAAAGTAGTACTCACTATAAACGACTAAAGCACATCAAAATTAACACAAACAACTACTCCCCACATAAAATGGCAATCGACTTTGAACAAGCCATGATACAAATAATACCCACACACAGCCATTTAAAGGCTGTTCTACCACTAATTCAAAGCGCTTGGACAAATCTGGAAGAATCTGCACTTAGGTCCGAGGACCGCCAGACTCGTGGTGGACCAGCAGTGGCCGCCACGACACCGCCGCACCCGCGGTTGACTGCACTATTACGAGTTGGGCGGTCGGACCGCCCTCGGTCCACCGCCACCACCAGGGAATCGCTGTTCCCTGGTGGTAGCGCCACAGTCTTGAGGCCGCATTATGCTTGGCAGGACCGCCACAGTCCCACCAAGCATATTACGAGTTTCCTCTCTGCCACACTTTTTATGGCGGTTCCACCTCCATGGAAACGGTGGCGGAGAGTAAACAAATGCGGCCCTACAGGGCGCCCTGGTTCCTCACACCATGTGGATGCATGAAGGGGGGTACATCATGTGCCCTTCTGTATGCATGCACCCTAGTTCCTGCACGGCATGGACTTTAGGGTCCATGTTGTGCAGGAACTGTTTTTGGCATTTCCAATGCAGTGCCCATTTTCTGAGGCACCACCGTGGGAACACAAAAAAAAAACAGCCTGCCAGACAGGAGGAAACTCCTAATCTGGCAGGCAGTTCGACCACTGTTTTGGTGCAGGGGAGCATAGCAGTGGTGTACAGCCTGCTCCTGCAGCACCAGAAGTCGTAATCAGGCCCTAAGTGTAGCGAATGCAACAAACAGTCAGTGTGCCTTTGAAACAGAAAAATAATACCACTAGCCTATGTCCCTGTAAAAGAGGTAGCTAACTGCTATAACCTACTTAAAGAAAGCCCATTTTGCCAACAAAACAAACACAAACTACGTTCCCTATTGGGCTCCTTTGAGGGCAATTAAGCAGGCAGACTGCAGCGCTCGGGACACAGATGCAAACTCAAATTCCAAATACCATGACAGCACCATAGCTCAAGAAGTCTATATCAGCAATGCAGTAGAAGGATGGTACAGGACTCACCCTACAGTCTACAAATTCATAGAAGACCTACATAAAGAACAAAGCAATAAACAACTAAGAATAGAGCAATACAATACCTACAATAAACTTAGAGTAAGTAAACAAACCAATACAATGTACATTCTACAATGTAAAGTTGGAATCTATAGAAACAACAAAGGAGTACACTACTTCGAAGAAATAACAAAATCCCTATTATAAAACAACTAGATACCTTCAAAGTAACCAACAAACCATAACAAAGGATTAAGGATTTTTAAATAAATATTAAACAATATATACATCAGTCCAAAAGAACATAGAAATAATGTACCAAATAAGGTTAATAAGTAAAGTTAATACATTTAGTAAAGAATTAAAATCAACACATCAACAATCCCAAAGCACAACATTAGAAATGAGCACGAAATAAAACCAAGTAAATCCAACACATAGAAATGTAAAATAATACATTACAATTAAAACAGCTACAAATACATAGGGCCCGATTCCGATCTCGGTCGGAAGGGCTCCGAATCGGATTTGGGTTTACCTAAACCAATCCAGAGCCCTTGTTTCCGACCGACTCGGTCCCAATTCCGAACGAGCAAGTACGATGCCTGGAAAGCCTTAGCACTGACCAAATCGGTTCCGGAAGGCATGCGGAGAGATAGAGCCCTCCGGAGCCAAATTGCACAGCTCTATGGAGTAGGTTTCCCAAGCGAGCAAGTACGATGAACCATTCAGACAGCCTTTACGATTCGTTTTGCCTGGATCAAAAAGGCTGCCAGAATTGTTTTTTGGGGGCCGGTAGCAGGCCCCCCTTCACCCAGGGCCCTCCGAATCGTGCCCGTGGGGGTACCAAGGGGTGATCACCACAGGATGCACGGTGATCCACAACCACCCCTTTTGTCAATGGGAACCTGTGTACGCGTTCGGTACACAGGCTCCCATTGAAGTCAATAGTAGTCCGACTGAATCGTATCTGGATGCATTCAAATGCATCGTACTTGTTCGGGCGGACTCCCCTGACACGGAAAGCATTCCGGACACAAGTCGTTCGGTTTGATTTCCGAACTAGATCGGAATCGGGCCCATAATAAAATATAACATTTCCCACCCACAAATAAATAAATTAAATACATTTACAATTCTGTAGCTGTAAATCTCGGTCCATATCAACATTAAAAAATATAATCCACCAAAATAGATTACTTATAGCTGAAAAAGCCCATAAAATTGCAAAAATGAAAAAGTCAGAGGTAAATCCATCAAAGTAATCCAAAGTCATAAGGAACCATAAAAACTCCAAGAATAAAAAAAAGAAACACTCCTGGAAACCCGAAAAATGAAAGTAAATCAAAATATTGATTTGCTAGAAACCAAATTAATTTCCTTTAAAAAAAAAAGAAAAACCCAGGACGACAGGAAACCATTCAATTGGTAAACCTGTAAAATAAATATAGAATACCCACCCACATAAACCAATATGTTCAAATACAACATAAAAATAACATTAGAAATGTAATAAACATAAATTATAAAAATGACAATATCTAAAAAAACAGTAAAATCAAAATGACATTATCACTCACTTTAACTGCCTCAACCTACATCCTCCATCCCAATAACCCTTTAAAAATCTTAAAGAAGGACTTACCATTTCCAACGATCAGCAGCAGGTAACCATGATTTGCTCCCATCAAATCCAGCAGGAAATGACACAAATTTACTTCAAAAGTAGACTTAGCTTAAATAAATGGGTGCTAAATGAAAACAAAAAAAGACTATCTCTCCAGAGGAAACAATGGGATTTTAACTGAAAATTGTACAAAAAATGTCTAAGAAATATGTAACAATATTATAAAATATGTAAAAAATGTCAAAAAATATATAATGAAAATGGAAATAAATATGTAAAGTATAAAAAAATAGTAGTATAAAAATAATAAAAAATACAGTAATACAGTATAGTACTATTTATAAAATACTTTAAAAAGTATTTCAAACTTGTTATAAAATGTATGTATTACTTAAAAAAGTACCAATTTTTGAAGTTTAATGTTGAAAAATGCAAATTTGCAAACAATGCTAAAAAATTTAACGTTTTGTGCTTTGGAAAAATTTGAAAAATACCAATATGTGTAACAATGTTGTACAAAATATAGAAAATGCTATGGGGCCGATTCCGATCTCGGCCGGTAGCGCACCGAATCGGATTCGGCTTAACCGGATCCGATTCGGAGCCCTCTTTTCCGACCGATTCGAACGCGCGTCCGGCCGAGCGAGTACGATGCGAGCGCATGCGAAATCGCCGACCGACTCGTTCACGGGTCCGAACCACACAGACTGACTCGCTCGGACTCGACTCGCACCGCGCGATGGAGACGTTCCCCGGCCGGGCAAGTACGATGCGCGCTTTGAGCAGTCCGGCCGACCCGCACCGTCCGGCTCGAAACAGCTGTCGGAGCCGGACTTTGGGGTCCGTGTCGGACTCCCTGTACGCGTAGCCACGCGAGTCGCACACAGGGGGACCCATGGGTCCCCCTACCTGTGCGTGTGCGGCACGAACCGCATCAACGCGAACCCGCTGTAGGGGCGCCCTCGTTCGCCTCGCACCCATTGAGTCAATGGGAGCCTGCGTACGCGTTGGTACGACCGGCTCCCATTGACTTCAATGGGAGTCCGACCGAATCGAGTCCGATAGCATGCGTGCACATCGTACTCGTTCGGTCGGACTGCCAGAGTCCGATTCGGTCGGAAATCTCTCCGGGTCCGGCTCGGTCGGAGAGTTTTCCGGCCCGAATCGGAATCGGAATCGGCCCCTATGTGTGCAACTATTTTTGTTTAACCCCTTCCATGCTTGTGACGGAGCGGTTCCGTCATGCACATCGGTTGCGCTGTGCGCATGACGGAACCGTTCCGTCACGGTCCCGTAGGTTAATTAAAACCGCCCGCACAGCGCGAAAATTCGCGCCGCGTGGAAGGGGTTAAAAAATAATCATGTGAATACAAAATGTAAACATATACATTAATTAGCATATAAAAATCTAATTAAAGGAAAACATAAAACTAAAAAAATGGTCTATTACTATTCTATTTAAAAATCAATACTTATGTATGTGAAAAATTGAATAAATAAAGTTTTACATCTATTAATAACAGTATAGTATACATATTATATTGAACATCCTACACTAAAACAGTTACATTTACTACTCCTACTCCTATGGAAACAATTGTAGAGGTTCAATTGTATACTAAAGGGACCACAATTACTATTCCCACTCCAATATAAAGCATTTAGTGGAAGATGTAACTCACTAAAGTAGTCACATTTACTATTTCCAATCCAATCTAGCCCATTGAGGGGGATGTTTTGGACACTAAAGGGGTCATATTCACTATTCCCACTATAATCTAAGCTATGTAGGAGAATGTGTTGCACACTAAAGGGGTGACATTTACTATTACCACTCCAAACTAAGGCCAGATTACGAGTTTGGCAGTCTTCCCGCCGGCAGCCACGCCAGCGCCTCGCAGGTAGTCCGCCAAACTCATTGTCAGACCACCTGCTGGATTACGAGTTGAATCCTGGCAGGTAGAGCATGCTGCAGGGGTCCCACATCGGTGCATTTCTAAGGCTTAAAAAAGAGCCTTAGAAAGGCACCACCATGGGAGCACCACAGCACGTTCCTTCACAGGAAGAAATGCACTGTGTCATGCATTTCTACCTGTGCAGGAACAGGGGGTGCAGAAATACAAGGGGGCATAGCATGTGCCCCCCAGCATGCACCCACATGCACACAGGCAACAGGTGGCAACAGGGGCCCAGCTAATGATCTGTGGTGCCGTAGCGGCACCGCCAGCATATTACTTCCTTGGACCGCTGCGCCAATGTCGTGGGATTAAGGCTCCCCAGCGGTAGCAGTGGGCCAGTAGCGGTCTGGAGGGGCAGCCACAGCTAACACGATCAGGTCGCAATCAGGCCTTAAGCCATTTAGAGGGAGGTTTTGGACACTAAAGGCATGACATTTACTATTCCCACTCCAATATAGGCCATTTAGGGGAAGGTGCTTGAAACGAAAGGAGTAATATTTACTATTCCCACTCCAATCTAAGCTATTTAAGGGTAGGTGCTAGACACTAAAGTTTTGATTTTTACAATTCTTACTCCAATCTAAGCCATGTAGGGGAAGGTTTAGGACACTAAAGGGGTGACACTTACTATTCCCCCTCCAATGTAAGCCATGTAGGGGAAGGTTTTGTACACTAAAGGTGTTATATTTACTATTCCAACTCTAATCTAACCCATTTATGGGAAGGTTTTGGACACTAAAGGGTTAAAAGTTACTATTCTCAATCTAAGCCATTTAGGGGGTAGGTGTAGGATAATAAAGTTGTGACATTTACTAGTCACACTTCCATCTAAGCCTTTTACGGAAAGGTTCTGGACACTAAAGAGGTGAAATTTACTCTTCCCACTACAATCTAAGTCAATTAAGAAGAAAATGTAGCTATTTCCACTCCAATGTAAAATAATTATTTGTAAGTGTTAAACACTGAATATAACACATTACACTTTCACACTAAAAAAAATATAATACTATTAACTAAATATTGCTAAAACATATTAGAAATCATTAAAAATGTATATCAAAATAAATTTAGAAATGCTTTTAAAAATGTAAAACATAAATATGTAATAAAAAGATAAATATATAATCATTTAACATATCACTAATAAATATTTAGTACAATAAAAATGCAACAGATAGCAAAATATATAAACAAAATACAACCAACTTGCCAACATTTTGTTTTTATAAATTTATGAATAATGAAAATACATTTTCATATACTAATCTAAAAATATAACATAACATTTTCCCTATACATTACACAAAAAAATTCAATAATTATTTTACTTTTATACAACACATTTGAAAACAATATTACTCAAAGAAACATTTAATTGACTTTTTTAATCAAATATTAAAAATGTCATGTCAAATGTAATACAAATCGATATATTTTTAATGAATATAATATAAAATTGTTAAAAAAAATTCAGCTAAACTTTACATCAAATTTATAAAAGCATTATGTTAAATGTACATTTATTAATGCAACAACACATAAAACATTTTAAATAAAAATATTTTCTAAATATTCTAAAATTATGTTTTCATAAAATAAAACATATTAACTGTAAAATAATATATTTAATTTACAAAATTTCAAATTAAAACAAAAATATCTTTGAAATACCCCCACCCTTTTTGCCTATAAACCCAACATACCGCTCATATAACAATACAAAACTCCTCTAATTAATACGTAAGTAATAAATTACAATGTTTGGAAATTTCAATACATAAAATAGAAACAAAAAATTAACAAAAAAATACAAAGCTAAATACTACAAAAAACATAATAATGTAAACATAAATTTATATATACTATGAGAATTTAAAAAATGCTATTTTTACAATTGTATGAAAAACAACACTCAAAATGATATTCGTACCTGCAATATTTCTATCCATGAAATTTCAGACAATACAATATTCTTGACACAATATTTTTGTTTCACAATATCTTTTAGTGATACCAAACACCCTTGGAGCAGTAAATAAAATAAAAAAATCTTTTACAATAGTAAATTTGTGAATGCGGAGTGACCCAGCAGCAAATGGGACCTTTTGATTCTCCAAAAATAATGACAAAAATATTTAAAGGACTGCAATCGGTTTGGGAGCAATGAAGGAGTGGGTGGTGGGAATTGCCGAGAAGTGAGATAGAGAAACAAGGGGTGTGGGATCATTAAACATAAATAAGTAAAAAGCCTGGATGGGGAGAAGGGAGCAATGCAGAAACCTGGGGTTGAGTGGGGGATATCCAACAGGAAAAGTGACACTTGAGATGGATAGCATGTGGTGCTAGGGGGAAAACATAGAGCAGGGGTGGATATTTGGGGGAGTAAGCAGCACAAAAGGAAATGAGCTGGAAAACACATACTCATGAGTTGCTAAAAAAAAAAGAAAATGGAGTACCCTAAATGTGAGCAGTGAAAGGATACAAATCAGCCAATCTAAAGAACAGTAAATCGTCCAACCATTGAGTAAGAAGCAAGCAAATGAGAATCACAATAAAGCCAGCCAATGATTAGCAAAGGATGGGCTTTAAGCTGACTGTAAATTTATGACATAGTCCACCAGGTACTTTCGCCTGCCAGACAGCTAATGGCTGTCAGGTAGGTGAAACCTCAAAAAGGATTAATCAGAACTCTCAAATATTATCCAAAATGAAATGCTTAATTGATAATCACAGAGTCAATTGTTATTATCTTTTTAATGACCTTTTCCTGCACTCTGAATTTTTCCGATTTTATGGTGATTTTAGTCATATTAGAATGTGTTTATTTTTTTGAGGGCTTTTACTAGTGCAATTTCTTCTTTATTTTTGCGCAATGCCGCCATGACCCGTTTTGGCCTTTGCAGGCCTTGATCACATGATGCGTCCACGAGCCCTCCCCCATTTTAAAGTGCCAAGTGCATAACAGAAATGGTAAACAGACTATCGTTCTGAATCCCAATAGCACGATACATTGCAGCAGGCAAATTGTATATTTGTATATCTGGTCAAAAGCTTACTCACAATGTGCTTGGTAAATAAACAGAATATCTGTATAAATACAATAAATATACCACACATTATAAAAGAACATATATATATATAAAAGCACTTAAAACCCAATGAATTGCAGTTGCCGTATAATACCTGTCTGCTGTTCAACCTGTCAGGTCAAGGTTCATATGCTATGTTTACATAATAAATATGTTCGAATAAACAAGCCAGAGATACATGACTATGAAAATATTGAAGTATTGATACTGCCCAAGTGGGCCTTCTTCTTCACTGCTGCATTTGAAGGTGCTTATTTTTCCGAAAGTGCAAAAAATTGCTAAAGTGCTAACTTACAATATATTATAAAGTGCAATATTAATCTAAAGTGTCATTGTGCTAAAAAGTGCTGATTTCATATAAACTGTCTTCCTAAGACCAGAAAAAGGAAGGTATATACAAGGATTGTGGAGTGCAGCAGTTAATTAAGACTTGTGCAAAATCGCATTTTGGCATTACAGATTTGTTACTGACCAATCGGAGACTAACCGCATGACTAGGCATTGCTAAAGCCATGTGTACAGGTCCTCGAGTTGTGTTGAGTCCCTGTGGGCTTTTGCTGTCTAGATCCAAAATGTACCGAGTTTCCAGCCTCCTGAGAATTGCCTCTCTATCGCCATCTCGTCTTAGCTGTGGAACTGAGTCCACAACATAATACTTCAATTGATCTAAATCATTGCCGTGAATTTCCCTGAAGTGGCGGGCCACCGGATAAGTTGGATCCGAGTTAGTAATGACCCTTAGGTGCTGGAGAATCCTCTTGTGGACCTGCAGTTTCGTGCTGCCCACGTACCGCAGTCCACAAGAGCACTCCAGCACATAGATGGCAAATTCGGTTTTGCATGTAAGGAGCTTCTGGATTTTAATGGGCTTAGCTTTAAATGGCGTGATATAGGACGTTTTGCTTATACCAAATTTGCACGCCCTGCAAGAGGAACATCTGATAAATCCTTTTTGTACTGCCAACCAACTGGTGCTTGATTTTATTTCAGGGCTGCTGCGTACCAGGAAGTCACTGGTAGATGGGGCCTTCCTGAATGTTATTGTCGGTCTCTGTGGAAGTTTATCCCCCACCACCGGATCACTTAACACTAGATGCCAATTTTTCTTTATAATCCTGCATAAACTGTCTTTTTGTCTGTTGTAAGTTAGGATTAACCTAGGATTGCTAGCTTCTGGCAGTGTGTGTTAAATAGCAGGTCATTTCTACTTTGCTCCCTGGTTTTTTGCATTGCTGTATTAACAGTATGTTCCGAATAGCCTCTAGCTAGGAAGCGTATTTTGCTGTTTTCCTGCACCTTGATTAAATCACTATCCCTACTGCAAATCCTGCACGCCCTAAGCATTTCCCCATATGGGATACTATGTATGGTATGCTTAGGGTGGAAACTTGATGCATGCAAGATAGTGTTGCCTGCGGTCGGTTTACGGTGTAATGTGGTTTCAAGACGACCATTGGCAACAAAGACCTCAACATCTAGGAAGCAGACTGAACTGTCACTGATATTGTGTGTAAAATGCAAGTTGATATCATTGCTGTTGATACTGGTAACAAATTTGAATGCACTCTGTCTGCTTCCCTGCCAAATCACGAAAAGGTCATCAATATACCTAATCCACTTTATCACATGATCAGCCAGGATATTTTCATACATAGATTTTAAAATCATTTCCTCCCACCATCCCATGTGGAGGCAAGCATAGCTTGGAGAAAAGCTTGCCCCCAATGCTACCCCTCTTATCTGTTGGTAGACTTGCTGTTGAAACATAAAGAAATTATTTTCTAAGCAGAATTTTGTAAGGCTAATCAACATTTTGTTATGCTGGTAAAATTCAATAGCCCTAGTTCCCAGAAAATGTTCTAACGCCCTAATACCATCCTTGTGGTGTATGCTGGTGTAGAGATTGGATACATCCAGTGTCATTAACAGATAGTCATCCTGCCACTGACAGTTGTAAACCTGTTTTAAAAAATCAGTGGTGTCCTGTATGAAAGATGGCAAGGCTCTAACATGTTCTTGTAGGAAGAAATCGATGTAAATGGACACATTCTCCAGCAAACTCTGTTTAGCAGAAATAATCGATCTTCCTGGAGGTTTCAAGATGTCTTTGTGTACCTTAGGGATAAAATAAATAATGGGTATAGTTGGATAGTCATTCTTTAAAAATCTATATTCCTCCTGATTAAGTAGTCCCGCACTTTTCCAGGCAAGAAGCTTAGCAAATAGTTCATTTTGGACCGCCATGATTGTTTGTTTGTTGCTTCGCTTATAACAATTGCATGTTGTTCAGTTGTAACATAGCTTCTTCCATGTACTGTTTTTTTGGCGATATCACCACGTTGCCGACTATTGAGTCATTGTCTCGAAGTTTTTTTATCAATTGGTGATATTTGTGCTGATGTGTGTTCTGTTTTTTGTTGAGTACTTGAATTTTATGATTTAATTTCTTCACCACCGCCATTATTAATTCATTAAAGGTATCAATTGAGTCCCTAGGTAAGATTGGTATGAATGTAGATTTTAGTTTGAATCCTGTATTAAAAGTTGCTGTGACATTTATTAGTTGTTGCTCCATTAACAGCTGCATGGATCCTGGCTGTTCCACTGTGGATTCGTGATTTTGTAGGGCATGAAGGTCACATAGCAAATTGACATCCGCTGCTGACAATGTACTAACATTACTGGGAGAGGCCTCTCCTAATGTTTGTATTGATGGTTTGCTTTGTTTTAGAAGATGAAACTTTTTTAATTTCAATTTTCTGATGAATTTGTAAATGTCAGCCCTTGTTTGGGGATAATCAAAGTTATTCTCTGGGCAAAATGACAAACCAAGAGACAAGAGTTGTTGTTCTGCATTATCTAAATTGATTTCTGACAAATTGATTATTGTGTTGGCAGTTTGCGTAGTCTCACTCATTTGCGCCTCCAGTTTTTGTTGATCGGTTTCTTGTTGGCTCGTGTTTGCTCTTTGGCACCTTCTTCGTCGCCTTTCTCTGCATATTTCTCTCTCTCTATATATATATATATATATATATATATATATATATATATATATATATAGATATTATCTACTGGCGGTCGCCAGTAGATAGTTATAGTTAGGACCTATTTTCCATAGGAAATCCGCGACATTCTATTTGAAATAACTCTCTTGCCGGTTGACGTATCTTTGCGAAATTTTCAAACTTTGTGGAGCGCTCCGGTCCGCTCCTACCCTGAAAGTCTCGGGGGGATTCATCAAGCGGGGGCTGAGAAAAAAGGGGGGTCCCAAAATGCGTTTTCCCCATTCATTTTTCCATAGGAAACTTTAGACACGGCTACAGCCCGAACTGCTGAACGGAATTACACCAAATTTGGCAAAGAGGTAGTTCTTGGTTCAGAAAGAACCCTTTTTGTTAAATGGTGTAAATCCGTTCAGTAGTTCCTGAGAAATTCACAATTAAAATCACATATATATCTATGGCCGCGTCGGATCCGCGTACCCTCCCGATCACGAGCTGCATGCTAATTGGCTGTCAACACTCCAAATCAGCAAGTGTTGGCAGCCATTTTGTCCCTCGGTAGAACCGAGGGACAGAAACAAGTGCGCAAAGCGCAAAAGGGAGCAGGGTGGAAACACCCTGACCTCTAGGTCTGCTCAGGGGTCCCACAAGGACCCCTGGGCAGAAAAAGCATTTTTTTTTTAAATCGGCGGGATGCGCTTAGGGTGCGCGGATCCCGCTGAGAAAAAAAGAAACAAGTGCGCAAAACGCACAAAGGGGGCAGGGTAGAAACACCCTAACCCCTAGGCCTGCTCAGGGGTCCCACAAGGACCCCTGGGCAAAAAAGCATTTAAAAAAAAAAAATCGGCAGGATGCGCTCAGGGTGCGAAAATCTGAGCTCTGAGCCCTCCCGCAGCCCCGGGGACCACCACCTCCCCGGGGCTTCTTTATTTTTTAAATTAACCTGTGTGGGGGGACTCCAGCCCCCCCACACGCCCGGGACCACCACCTCCCCGGGGCACTAACAAAATTGAAAATGGGGTCCGTTTTGGACCCCCAAGCCCAGGGGACCACCACCTCCCGGGGTTTGAAAATGTGGGGAGGGGGCCGCGCGCCCCCTCCTGGAGCCAGTGATGGCCACCCCCAGGGCCGGCTCCTGCAGTGTCCCGGGGTGCCTACCCCCGGGACACTGCTGTTTGCAATGACAGGACGGGAGCCTCGCGGCTCCGTCCTGTCATTACAAACTGCTTGAATTTTGGAAGCGAGAGCAGGGAAAGCTGCTCTTGCTTCCAAAATTCAAGCAGAATTGCTTTCCACATGGGGAGCTGCATATTAGCAGCTCCCCATGTGGAAAGCAATGCCGGCTCGCGCAGGAGGCGGGGAGCCGGCAGGGTCCGTGGGGGAGTTGGGGTCCCCACGGACCCCAAAAGGATAGGGACAGCCCCGGGGGATGGGGTCCCCGGGGCAAGTAGTGGCCCGGGAGGGGGCCATGCGGTCCCCTTCCCCAACATTTTTGGGGAAAAAAACAAACAAAGGCCGGCCCCGGGGGATGAGGTCCCCGGGGCCTAAGGAGGCCTTAGGAGGGGGGCTAGGCAGCCCCCTCCATCAAATAAAAAAAAAAAAAAAAAAGTGGCAATGGCCCGGGGGATGGGGTCCCCGGGTCGAAATTGGCCATGGGAGGGGGGCACACGAAGTCCCCTTCCCAGTCCTTTGTTTTTGTTTTTTTTTAAAAAGGGGGACAGGCCCTGGGGGATGGGGTCCCCAGGGCTCAAAAAATTACTAAAAAGGGGGGCCACACAGCCCCCTTTTTAAAAAAAAATTAAAAAAACGGCATCGCGAGGGAGGCTACGCCCCCTCTTTGACAGCACTCTGCAAACGCGTCCCCTGGCGCGTTTGCAGAGGGGGAACGAATTCCCCTTGAATACTGGGGTCCCTGGGGGCCAACTAGCCCACCAGGAACCTCCAGTATGCGCCAGGGGGCTGCGTTGCACAGAGGAGTACAGAGGCCACGCCCCTTTTTACACCTCTCTGCAACCAGCTCTGTGGCGCTTTTTGGATATACCTGTTGGGCTAGTTGGCCCCCAGGGACCCTCAGGATTGAAGGGGAGTTAATCCCCCGACTTAAAACGCGCCACGGGGCGCGTTTGCACAGTGGTGAAGGGAGGGGGCGGGGCTTCAGGTGACATGTTACCATCAGGCCCCGTGGCGCGTTTTAAGATGGGGAATTAAATCCCCTTCAATCCTGAGGGTCCCTGGGGGCCAACTAGCCAACCATGTACTTCTAAAAAGCGCCACAGAGCTGCGTTGCAGAGAGGTGTAAAAGGGGCGTGGCCTCTGTACACGTCTCTGCAACGCAGCCCCTGGCGCATACTGGAGGTTCCTGGTGGGCTAGTTGGCCCCAGGGACCCTCATGATTAAAGGAGACTTAATCCCCCAACTTAAAACGCGCCACGGGGCGCGTTTGCACAGATGTCACCTCAGGCCCCGCCCCCTCCCTTCACCATTGTGCAAATATTCCTCTAAAATCAGCCGAAATACGAATTCCGATTTACTCACCTGTTATCAGGAGAGACCTCAGTGCTGCATCTTTCAGCCCAGTACTGATCCTGAAAAGTAATTTTAACCGTACTTACCAGTAACTTGAATTTCCTTCCATAGGATATCATTGCCTGCTTTTTGCTGAAAAAGTTTCTAAGTGTCGATTTTTAAACATACAAATATTCCTCTAAAATCAGCCGAAATACGAATTCCGATTTACTCACCTGTTATCAGGAGAGACCTCAGTGCTGCATCTTTCAGCCCAGTACTAATCCTGAAAAGTAATTTTAACCGTACTTACCAGCAACTTGAATTTCCTTCCATAGGCTAACATTGACTGGTTTCACTTGGAAATTCTTCTAAGTGTGGAGTTTTGAAACATACAAATATTCCTCTAAAATCAGCCGAAATACGAATTCCGATTTACTCACCTGTTATCATAAGAGACCTCAGTGCTGCATCTTTCAGCCCAGTACTGATCCTGAAAAGTAATTTTAACCATACTTACCAGTAACTTGTATTTCCTTCCATAGGAATCCATTGTCTGGTTTTCAGCAGAAAAGTTTCCAAGTGTCGATTTTCACAAACTACAAATATTCCTTAAAAATCGCCTGTATGACTTAAACGCATTCTTTCAACTGTTTACAGGAGATGCACCAGTGCTGGATCCAGAATCCACCACTGAGTGAGAAAAAGTCACGTTAACACTACTTACCTGCTAAGTGAATTTCCTCCCGTAGGATAACATTGGTGATTCTATGTGAAAAAGTTTCTAAGTGTCAACTTTTAAAATACAATAATATTCCTTAAAAATCACTACTGTAACCAAAACGCTTTTACTCAACTGTTTACAGGAGATGTCCCAGGACTGAATCTAGGATCCAGTCCTGTGGTTAGAAAAGTAATCCATAAAGTAACTAATTGCATTTAGCTAGAAATTCACATTGAGCTCAATGTTGCATTGTGTTTGAAATTGTGTTGCCCATTGCAACAACTGTAACTACTGTACTTAAAAGTCTATTGCCTATTTGCAAAGTATTTAAAGTAAATTAATTCATTCTGAGAAAGTATATATTGTAATGTAATGTATAATGTAATTACAATGTAATTTAAAAATAAAATATCTAAAAATATATAGTTTAAAAAAATGTAGTAAATCAGTATGATAAAAATAAAAATAATTAATACATTTAAAAATTGGCATTTACACAAAACCTTTGAAATTCAGTGAAAAAAACCATAGGTTTCAGACATGTTATAGTTAGGAATTAGCATTTAAAAAACCTTTGAAATTCACTGAAAAAACCATAGGTTTCAAACATGTTATAGTTAGAAATTAGCATTTAAAAAACCTTTGAAATTCACTTAAAAAACCATAGGTTTCAGGCACGTTATAGTTAGAAATTAGCATTTAAAAACCTTACAAATTCACTGAAAAACCATAGGTTTTAGGGACAGTTATAGTTACTTGGACATTGCACTCGTACAAAACCCGTGAAATTCCCCCGTTATAGTTAGTTCAGCTAACTATAACTCGCGCCCCGCAATGCACTGCTGATGACGTCACATATTACATCAATCATGACATGGTCAGTGACATCACTGATGACATCACTGATGACATCTCAAATGACATCACTGATGACATCATCCATGTGATAATTTCATGCATCTTCTCACACCCTAATATAACTTTTGATACACCCACTCTAAATTACAGACTGCCATTCTCAAAACCATAGACACTCCAATACCAATAACTACATACCAACTCACTGATTCTTAGGTCTACACACACATCCACTCACTCACCCGTACAGTCACTCATACTTACAGTCACTCAGTACAGGACTATCATATGCACTCATACACCTATATAAACACTGACACACCGCCACTCATCCATAGAGGTACTCACACACCTAGTCAGTCATGCAAAAATTAATCACACACCCATTTACTCACCTATAGAGTTATACACACACCAGCTCAATAACTCATACAAATACTAGCACATTCTTACGCTCTTATACAATAACTGATACAAGCACACACGCATCCATACAGCCACTCTCACAATCACACACTCTCACGTATAGCCTTTTAAATACTCTAACACACATATATACTTCCTTTTACATATGTAGTTACTCGCACATGTACCACTGAGATATACATTCACTCACTAACACACCCATACACACACTCACCCACCCAAGCAGTCCATCACAGACGCACTCTTCAAATCATGCACCCAGTGAATCACCCACTCACACATCTATGTACAGAGTCGCACACACCCCACCCACACAAACACTCAGGCACCCATACAGATACTCAGACAACTAATCAATAACTCATATAGACACTCATGTAGCTATTCACAAACCCATGCAGCCACTTACACAGCAACAGACAGACGGATACAGACATTCACCCAGTTTAGTCACTAACCCATGCATTCAGTAACATACGTTTAATCACTTACTTATACAGTTAGTCACGCACCTACTAAATCATCCATTCAGACACTTATACACCCACTCACTCTTCAATACGCCTTTCCCTATATATATTAAACATATTTAAACTTTACAGAAACACACAGTCACTGGATGATGTCATCAGTGATGTCATCAGTGATGTCATTTGAGATGTCATCAGTGATGTCATCAGTGATGTCACTGACCATGTCATGAGTGATGTAATATGTGATGTCATCAGCAGTGCATTGTGGGCGCGAGTTATAGTTAGCTGAACTAACTATAACAGGGGAATTTCACGGGTTTTGTACGAGTGCAATGTCCAAGTAACTATAACTGTCCCTAAAACCTATGGTTTTTTCAGTGAATTTGTAAGGTTTTTAAATGCTAATTTCTAACTATAACGTGCCTGAAACCTATGGTTTTTTAAGTGAATATATATATATTTAGAGATATATATATATACTCACTGAAAAAAACAAAGGTCACAGGGACGTTATGGTTAGGCTCAGATTTCACTTGTACAAAACCATAAAAATTCAGCAATTATAGTTACCTGAGCTAAATATAACTTATGCCCCGGCAATGCACTGCTTATGACCTCACATATTACATCACTCATGAGATGGTCAGTAACACCACTCTTGACATCTCAAATGACATCACTGATGACATCACTGATGATATAATCCATGAATGTACGTTTTGCGCTAACTTTTCTGAGACTTGGAGATATATACTAAACTACAGCATAAGTTAATTTACTATTCTCTCTGTACTCGTAATCAGTCATATTGGGGCAGATTTACAAGCCCCTTGTGCCACTTTTGCGTCATTTTTAACATGGGAAAAGTGACGCAAAAGTGGCGCAAGGTCCTTCTAAATCTGCCCCACTATTTCTAACATCTCTTCTGAGTGGCTGTCTGACTCTCTGTATAAGTGTGTGAGTGGAAGTCTGAGTAGCTGTATGGGTGTGTGAGTGGTTGTATAGATGTGTTAGTGGGTATGTGAGTAGCTGTATTGGTGAGTGAGTGGCTATGTGAGTCGCAGTATTGGAGAGTGAGTGGATGTGTGAGTGGCTGTATGGGTGAGTTAGTGGCTGTGTGAGTGGATCCATAAGTGTGTGGGTGGGTGTGTGAGTGGCTATATGGGTGACTGAGTGGCTGTGTGAGTGGCTAAATGGGTGAGTGAGTGGATGTGAAAGTAGCTGTATGGGTGAGTGAATGGCTGTTTAAGTGGCCGTTTGGTTAACTTAGTGGGTGTGTGAGTGTCTTTATTGGAAAATGAGTTTCTGTGTGAGTGGCTGTATGGGGGAGTGAGTGATCATCTGAGTGCTTGTAGGGATGAGTGAATAGGTATGTAAGTGGTTGTGAGATTGTGTGAGTGGGTGTGTGAGTAGTTGTATAGGTCTGTTGAGATGCTGTATGGGTGAGTGACTGGCTGTCTGAATGACTGTATGATTGGTTAAGTGGTTGTGTGAGTAGCTGTATGGGTGATTGTATGGCTGTGTAAGTTGTATGTGTGAATAAGTGGTTGTATGATTAGCAGTATGAGTGAGTGAGTGAGTGGTTGTGTGTTTGTCTGGTTTTATTGCCATTTCTGATGGTGAAAAAGTAATTAATATATTTTAGCATGGACCATCACTAGCCAGACATCCTTTCTGGCCCTATATGTTGATCACTATCATCTCCATACTTAAGTATTTTAGTAACACCATGCCATCAATGCTTGGTGGCCCATAGTTTAATGTATGAAGTTATATCTGTGCCTTGATGGATAACAATAAACAGCAGTGGTGGGGGTTATGTCCTACGATGTCATGGCACTGTGGCCCACATTCAGATTCCATATGTGTATTTATTCCAACCCACTTCTTAATCTCTAACTGAGCCTATGGTCATATAATATTTTGATAGCTACCTAACCTGCATTCATAGAGAAAATATAATTCTGCTGTTTAGTGAAGGTTAAGAAGGATTAAAAGGACCATTTTTCTGAAATCATTGAAAATAATGTCCAATTATCCATTAAAAACTTTACTCACTTCAACCATGTATTCTTGCTTTTTGCAATGGAATGTGGTAGGAGTGTATGCAACTACCTGTCCTTGCTAAGGATCACCATACCTCCAAAGAGCTGAGAAAACCATATTTACATATTTGGATAAGTAACCACAAAATCAGATAAAAAAATTAATCTAAAACAAAGGCTTTCTTCTGCACCATTACCATATCTTGTTTTCACAACTGCTTGCATTTACTTAGATGACACAGAAAAGCAGAAGGAGAAAGAACAATGCTGCATGTTCACAAAAAAAAACATATGCCAGTAATATGGTTGTAAGATTCCCACCAAAGAGGAAGGCTGAAATTATGTATTGGAATCTGGCCTCTCATGTCATAGGTGAGGTGACCTATGCCAGCAACTTGAACCACTGTATAGTGTGGCTACACATTTGTCAAGATCTGAATGTTGATTCCAACCTCTACATACAATCCATTAATTCATATTTGAAAAATAACTGTTACAATGGTTGTAGAGTAATATAAAAATCAAATATGCAGTCTCTTGAGATATATGAGAGGAATCCCTGCAAGTTTTCCATAGTGCCAGAGGGAACATTCACATGTGTTACTAACATTTATGATGGCAGTGTATAAATATGTTGAATATATTTCAGTTTGCAGCACATATTTCTTTTCTTCATGTAACACATTTTGTAAAACCATAATTTCTCAGTTTTGGACATCACACCATGTACTAGTTCATATTTTCATCCATCTTATTCACGCGGACTTCCTGCAGATGTGCAGCTTCAAAATACATGAAAAACGTCATCAATCAAATATGTGCATTGTTTCCTTGAATGGGAAACACATCTGTAGTATCCAGCATTAAGCAGTTTAAAAAACATCCTGAGCCATGTCACATAAAGTGAGCACAGGGAGTGTGAGGTTAAGACACGGGTCAAATCATAAAATATTTTGTGACTGGCGCTATTTCATGTCCTTGGTAGTACGTCAATGCATTACCTGCTTGAAGCACCTTTTACCAGTATATTATGAAAATATGATTCTGGAGGGACGACAATGGATGTCAAGAATGTTTGTGTATATATTTGTTGTGTGGCATTTTGATGTGTTCTGTTGTTTTTAAGTTGTTTGGTATTTGTACAGCATTACTGCAATTTCATGTTGTTCTGTTGTACTTCTGTTGTTGTACTGCATTCTGTTTTGAATTATATTTTGGGATGTGACCTGCTATGTTTTATTTGTGTTATTATGTTGCTTTGTGTATGCAGTGGTGTTATGTTCTGTTCTTTACTTTAGATATGTCAACAAATTTTGCCACATTTCCAGCTAAAACCAGCTTATGCTTTGAGTGTTGATGTGACAAGCAGTCATTACCCCTGTCTAAGTTGGCATAATATGGCTCCTCCAGCTCTTCAACTACTTAGGGCACTGATACATTTTCTGTATTGCTCAAGAACAGTAGAGTGTGGTTTTGTAATCACAGGGGTTATCTTGACCGGAAAGTTGCTGGTGGCCAGGAACGCAGCAGTAGGTGCTTTTAAAACCATAATATAGGACGTCCCCACCCGAAGATCACATGCGGTATTAAACACAGTCATTTTGAGCCTTACACGTTTTTCCCCATTCTAGACCAAACAACTTGTATCTGCCGGTAACTGTGGTGAAGATTCAGACCAGAAGGAGTAACTCTAGACCCGGTATTACCATTCCAGTTAGCAGTCATCTCTTAATAGGTGCCTGAATACCGACTAATAATTTAAAAAGTTAATAAAATCCGTGAAGTCTGGCATCCCACATAACGTATTAGAAGTAGATTAACTCGCAAACGCTTTCATATTTGCATTGTTATTCTTTTAATAGGGCTCATTTTCCGATGTGTACTTTCTTGACAACGCACACTATGACATATTCTATTAATTTAATTACATTTATTTCCAGAACACGTAGAATGTATCAGAGTCCACAGTCTAGGAAACCCAATACTTTTTCCCTATGACCGCTTATTGTGTTGCTGGGTATTTTGCTGTTTTTGTTCGGGCAGGCATTCTTTTCTCAACAGGCTTCCACAGCATGGTGTCTGGCAGGCTGTCAGTCTCGAATAGTAATCGTCCAATTTGGCCACTGCAGGCACCATTTAAAAAAGTCACAAAACATGTCAATGATGAACAGGCTGTTTTAATTAACGTCTGTTTGTGAACTATCATTTGTGCAACACTGAGAGAATTCCTTTTCTTTGAAAATGAGTCAACAGAACAGGGACATCATTAAATAACAATAAAAATACATCGGCACTGCATAAATATTGACTAAATGAGAACTAAGCCTTTGTCTGTGTGCCAGTTTGGATGATAATGCAGTGTTTTACACGGGAAATAATGGAGTCTGACAATGCCAGAAAAAATGTTCACTTGACTGTTGTACAGAAATAAAGAATCAGATTTATGGGGCAGTCAAAAGTAGGAATAACCTTCATCACAATTGTAATATAGCAGGACATTTTGCAAAACTTTTATTTCTTTTTGCATTGTTTGCTAAATATTTATGGAAATGAACCAGGGGATAAATGCTTATTTTTTAACTTTTTGTATTGCCTTGATATTAATACAGAACAACTGAACATAACTTCACATACCACATATTAACACACACTTACGCTTTATAATTGTGTTGATAAAGTGTGTTGTGAAATCTATTCCATACCTATGCTTGTGTTTTTTCAAGAATGTAGAAGAGTTAACTTGCTGTATATTTTTTTTTCATCAGTAATGGTCTGCCCAATCACTTTTTTCGAAGGCTGTGTCCTCATCTGCTGATTGTCAGCAGGTAGGTATTTATTTATTGTTTCGGCTGACAGCCTTACAATATGTAAAAAAAAAAAACATGCAATATAAGAACAACTCAATAAAAACATGAGCATACCAATCTATCAAATAATTCATTAAGGAAAATTAAAATACAAAGACAATAAAATGCTAGCAAAGCGTCTTTTCATCGAAGGCATACGACCTGAGAAGAAGAGCATGTTTGAATTCTTCAGTTACAGTTAAGTGCAAGTGCAATGGGAAAGGTACATATTAACGTGAGAGGCTACCTCCTAAATTTAAACATATACATCACTATTAGTTAAAAAAACATAAAAACAGTTAGGAATTGTCTTTTTTTCAGTTGTAAACAGTTTGCCCACCCACCTAGGGAGTAAAAGTGAAGTGCATAGAAGTAGTGCACAATTATTCAACTTATGCATAAAATTATAATGTGTTCCATAATAGAAACAACCAAGTTCATAAAGCTTACCTACTTAAACATAATCCTAGAGTGGAGGGCAACTCTTTCAGGCAGGGCCACGTAACCCATAAATATGACGCTAGAGTGGTAACCACATTCATATCATCTGGTTTGATACATACAGTCATTGCTGGTTTAACACATCTGACGCTATAGTGTTTAAAGAGGGGAAAGAGCCATCTCCGCCGGGCGGTAACATATTTATTACAAAACAGCATAAAATGAGTTAGATTATCCAGACCACCAACACTACAATCACAGCTATCGAATCGCTATCAAACATATGTATAGGTATAAGGAAATCCCAGGTTGGGAGAATACCTAGCCGGAATCTTTTTTTTTTTTAACAATCTTTATTGATGACCATGACATTCTATCCATTGCAGTAGTTATTGTACAGTGACAGTCTTTTATATTTATAACAGATATTACACATGTTTGACATGAAAGTACCATATATTTTCGTACTATTCAATAAGGATTAAGAACCATTAGTCTCCCGTGGCAACGGAAACATCAAGGATATCGTAATTATGATGAAATAATCGGTTGCATAAAGCATGTACATTTCAAATTAACAAGAATAACAAATTCAACCACATCCCTTCCCTCCCTAGCCCTCCCAACCCACACTCCTGGTTAGTCTATACCAGATTTCCGTGATATTCCAAAGTAGGATGCCAGTAGTGTAGCGCTGAGAGGTCTATAGCGCCCCAGAGTTACAGTGTGCGGATCTTGGTCTCTGACCCCGAAGACAAAGAATCCCAGAGTCGTGTAGTGTATTATGAGGGTGGGGTATCCTGTGGGGGCAATAAGTCAAGTGATTCGAGATCATGCAACATGATCTCCCATTCCATCAAGATGGGTAGTTTTCGCAGCCCTCGTTCTTCTTCCTTTCGAAGGGCAGCTCCCTCCGCCCTCCCCCACTGGAGCATATCGGCCCGCCAACCAGAGACCGTAAGATATCTGGGAGACTTCCATCTCATGGTGAGGGCTCTCACTGCTAAAACAAGGGCTAGGTCTAAAAATCTCATTTGCACCTTTTGCACCTTTGTGCGTTTGCGGAGACCCATGAGGCAGTTCAAAGCATCGTCTGAAACAGGGATTTGTGTGACTTCACTTAAAGTGTGACGAACTCTCTCCCAGTAATCTCGAATGTGGGGGCAGGACCAGAGCATATGAAGGAAGTCTGCCTCGTCTCCTTTACAACGGGGGCAACAGTGGGAGGAACTTGGGAACATGCGATGAATCCTCTCAGGGGTGAGATATGACCTATGAAGGATCATTGTCTGAATGAATTTTAGTTTCGCGTTACGTGACACCTTTTTAGGGTGTTCCAGCATGCACTTCCAAGCCGTGTCCGTGATTTCTGTAGTAGAATCCTCGGACCAGTGCATTCTTAGGGATGTGAGTGTGATTGCGGCATGGGCTTGGATACCCGTATATAACCATCGTACCAAGTGTCCTCCATTTCCCATGTAGTATAAAAGGTGTACCAAGTTATGTTGGGAGGGTTCACTGCGCTGTGGAGCCCATGTGTTTTGGAGTGTGAGACAGCAGCGTGCAATAAATACAGACGTGTTGGAGCGCCCGTGGCCTGGACAAATGAATCATGGTCTAGCATAGTTCCATCACTAAAAAATGCCCCAATGTCCACTATCCCCACGTCTACCCAAACCCGTATTCTGGCCCTCGTGAGTCTACCTTGTGGTGTAGGGATGCCCAAAAGGGGGATATTCTTCGCATAGGGAGGTGTTTGGGAGGCATATGATAATGCCTTCCTCCAGCATTGCAGAGCGATCTTCAGTAGGGGGGGGCCATCCCTCGGGATCTTGGCTTTAGGCAAGAGTAGTGCATGTAGCTCACCCCTATTCAGGTCGCTAGATGTGTACCCAATTTCTTGCAAGTTTCTCCCCGCGGTCCAGTAAGAGAGCCACTGGAGTTGGCCGGCATAGTAGTAGGCCTTGAAGTCCGGGACCCCCAGGCCCCCGCTCCGTGTCTCCAGTTGCAGTTTCCGAAGTCTCACTCGTCTGCGGCCCGTTCCCCAAATTAGGTCTATCAGTATTGTATTCAATGTATTGAAAATGGACTGTGGAAAATAACAGGTATGTTCACAAAATAGTATAAGAGGCGAGGAAGCATCACCATCTTTGAGATGGCGATACGCCCCATCACCGATAGTGGTAGAGAGGACCAGAATGCTACACTGGCACGGAGGGCCGCTATGGTCCGCATAATGTTACCTTCGATTTGATCCGCCTGTGTTCTGTAGACTTGAATACCTAAATATTTAAAGGTGGCGGGGGCCACTGGTAGGGTGTAATCACCGAACTGTAGAGTATTGGGGCATGATGTTCCCTGAAAGAAATAAACCACAGATTTCCCCGGGTTTATGGCCAAGCCAGAAAGACGTTCGAAGTTGGCAAACACTTCGGGGAGGGGATTGGTATCCGCTGTTAGGTCACGTAGGTATAAGAGGATGTCATCTGCATAAATAGAAATTAGGTGAGTGAATCCGTTGATGGGTATGCCAAGCCTGTCTGCCGATCTTCTAAGTGCGATCGCTAGAGGTTCCAGCGCAATAACGAACAACAGAGGGGACAGCGGGCATCCCTGCCTAGTACCCCAATGTATTGTATATTGGTCTGATATATAGCGGCCTGTGCGTGCTCTGGCCGTGGGAGATGTGTATAATAACCGTACCCATTTTAAGTATGTGTCCGGGAGGGGGGCGTGGCTACGCTGTGCAGCGAGATGGCCGCAAGTTAAAGCGGCTCCGCCGGCTGCGACCAAAATCCGCAATTTATCCGAGAGAGAACTGGGGAAAGCTGACGGAAAATCAGTGCCAACACGGGTGGAACTGTAACGGACAAACGTGGGAGGCAACTCGAGCCCCAAGATCTTCTACTGGGCCGTTACAAGTCGAGTCGCCACATGAATGCGGCCTGATCGCGCGGCTGTACGTCTGCAGCCGGGGACTCAACGGAAGCCCGGAGAGAGTGCCGAGGGTCGAAAGCCCAGACTGCGGTGAAGACGGGCTGAGCCCAACGGAGATCCAGGTTCCCTACCGGTATACACTACGGACCGCCTGGCGAGCTACCGACATTTCAGCGGTGAGTGCTTTAGTGCATAGTACGGCAGAGGCTGCGGCACGCCGCTGCCTACCGCAGCGGAGCGGGTGAAGATCCGGAGGGGCGCCCCCTGATCACTGAAGCACATAACAGGCTCTCAGACCTGGGGAGCTGCGGCGGCGAGAAGCGTAGGCGCTGTACACGACATTAAGCGGAGCTGGGCTGCGCGGGAACACACAGCGCGTTCCGGCGGACGCACCATCGGGAGCCAGACATAAGTCCAGAGGCGAAGGTGGCACTATCATACACTGGCAGAGCCAGGACACATAGCGGCTGGGGTCTCTACCGGACTAGTAGTGGTACAGCGACCGATAGAAATTTGGTATAAGCCGCCTTTTTGCCGATACGCAACATATAGCTGGAGGAGGGGGCACACCGAGTACAACAGCTGCAGCCGGGCCAACTTACTGAAATACTGCGTTCCGCAGGGTACGATCGCACGCCATAACCGGGAGAAGCGGAGAAACCAGTAATATATTGCACAAGAGGCGGCAGCAAATATGAGATGTGTATATTGAACCGGCTCATAGCGCACCTCGAGGCATATGGGAAGGTGGTGTGGCGAACTCACAGAGAGCATAAGATGGGAGACCTCAGGCCAGAAGGGGCCAAGGCGAGGTGCAGGCACAGGTGAAAGACGACTACTCCATGCTACACGTCCACACCAGACAGCACTAAGGCGCGTAGGCCACAACAGAAGGAGCTAAGACACATCGCGACTGTCACACAGGGGGACGGTCAGTTACAACTAGTGGCACATATCACGGCAACAGGAAGATAAAGGGACGAGGCAGTGGCAACACTCACCGTGGATACCATCGGCACGAAAAGCAGACGGCGGGTGGGGAGACTGGTGGACAACTACCAAGGAAGCGCAACACTCCCAACCGCGAAGATGGGAAAACCGGATGCTCGTCAGCCCCGTCTCAATTTCGACAAAAAACTGAGCAAACACGCTGAAGATAACGACGCCGTGCAGCAGAATGCTGAAGATGCTGCGGCGGGCCCAGTACCCGACGAGGATATCCGTTTTATGTTTAAAGATCTCAAATCCAGCCTGCAAGAGATCGGATCAAAAATAGACACTTTGGCTGAGCGCATGGATAGAATAACGCAAAGAGTGGACAAACACGAAAACCGACTGGACACTCTGGAGAGGAGAGTATCTGACACAGAGGACTGCCAAACTGAGACACGTGACAAACTGCTAAAAATGGACGCGATATTGAACGTAATAAAAAACAAGAATGAAGATTTGGAAGCCAGGTCGCGCAGAAATAATATACGCGTTACTGGCATTCCTGAATCAACAGACATACCAAACCTGGAGAAATACATAGAAGCTATGTTGAAAGAGTTGTTCGGATCTGAACTGTCCCAAATGTTTCTAATAGAAAGAGCACATCATACCCTGGGCCCTAGACCTCCACCGGGCGCACAAGCAAGACCTATCCTGGCGCGGATACTTAATTATCGTGACCGCGACGCGGTTCTGCATTTGGCCAGGGAACGAGGCTCCCTTCAATATCAAGGTAATAGTATATCGCTTTACCCGGACTTTACTATACAAGTGCAAGCTGCCCGCCGTGAATTTCTACCGGCTAAAAAAATCCTTCAACAGCTCGGCACTAAATATGCTCTGATATATCCCGCAAAGCTCAAAATTCAGGGCCGCGGCCGTCCCACCTTTTTTACAGACGTAAAAGCAGCCTTGAACTATGCTAAACAGATGGCGAAAGATCACAAACAGCATACCTCGGAAGTTGACGAAAACACTGGGAAGAACCTAAGCGACAATGACTGAAATCAAAATTAACGACATGAGCCCGATGCCACGTAAATCAAGGGGACTCAAATACTTTTCTACCTTATTCAAGTTGTTTATGCATGAGACATTCACTGCTGCCATATAGATGGATCATAGACCACTAGGACGGGTGAGTCGAAGAAGTGGGCCTACTATGGGGGACTCACGTAACCAACTGTAAGCAGCGACCCAAACTCGAACACTGCGTGCTCGGCCACCCTGCGGCTCACGGCAGGGGTGTTCGCCAGCAGACCCACGCATCCCCTCGGGACGACTCCCACTTACTCCCGCTGTTTGGGAATTTTGTTGAAAATGGTTGTAAGGTTACGGGGAAAACACAACCTGTTTGGGGGGTTGGTGTGGGAGGTGGGATGGGTTTAATGGTTCATGGTTTCCGCTGATAATCACACTGCCTATATGCAATGGGAGCTGTAAATCGCACAGACACGCACGTTTACTACTATTGTCATTAAGAATAGCCCAACATGCAGACTTCACGTCATATCGAAGTTGTTCACCACGCAGACCTGCCTTATGGCTGAAAACCTAATGTGCACTACTCCACGATGTGTAACACTGCAATAAAGTCCCTCAAATGCCTTACTTGGAATATCCGGGGCTAAATGACCGTAGGAAAACCTGACTTGTGCATTCCTACCTTACAAGGCACGCAGTGGACATTTGTTTACTGCAAGAAACACATCTGACAAGTGCAGCGGAGAACACACTGAAAAACAGTAGATGGGGGGAGATATTTAGCTCTGGATACTCTAATTACTCTCGAGGGGTGGCGATACTGATACGCAGAGGCCTACACTGGCAGACTCATAAAACAATAAACGACACGGAAGGGAGATACATTCTGGTAAAGGGAGCACTGAATAATAGTCCAGTAGTAATAATTAACACATATGGTCCCAATATTGACTGTCCGGAGTTTTTTCAGCAAATATGGAGGGAGATCCAAACGCTAGGAGACGCGGCAATACTGTGGGGGGGAGACTTCAATGTGGTCCAATCCCTGGAGGTAGACAGAATAGGAACGTCCAGGGTACATCACCCGCAGGCAGCTTCTATGCTAAAAGAAATCATTGATGACCTGCAGCTGATAGATTCATGGAGAGTGCTGCATCCGGATAGCAGAGAAGGGACTTGCATCACTCACCATAAGAATGCCTGGTCAAGATTAGATTACTGGCTCACTACAAAAGATTTGCATGCTTGGGTTGCCTGCGTAACACATCATCCACGCACATTTTTGGATCATGCTCCAGTACAACTTGAACTCACCATACCACAAACATATCACCAACCCTTCAGCTGGCGATTCCCCTCCGGCGCCCTACTAGACCAGGTATTTAGGGAAGACCTCAGGAAAAAAATTACAGACTATTTTGAAATAAATGAAGGCACTGTAGATTCGCCAGGGACTCTCTGGGAGGCATTCAAGGTGGTCGCCAGGGGAGAATGCATAGCGTTGAAAACAGGAGTACTTCGCGATATACGCAACACAATGGCCCGTTTGGAACGAGAGATAAAAGACCTAGAGCGTGATTATTGCACCACACTGTCTCCAACCGCGTTAGCCCAAATTAGAAGCAAACTCACAGAGTTTCAAGAAGAGGCAGGGCGGGAAACCAAATACCTACATAAATACACGCAAGCACGCAGATATGGGGAAGGAGACCGTCCGCGTAGAACACTTGCGGGCCTCTTGCGTACACCGAGAGGATCGGCCTATATTACTGAACTCCGAAATACAGATGCACCGCCCTCACATACACCAGCAGAAATATTACACACTATGACACAATTCTACAAGACTCTCTATACTTCCCAGACAGAGACAACAGAGGCTGACATTATAGAATATTTGGACACGATAGCCTTAGCATGGTGCAACAACTTGCACCGTGAATATATGGACTTACCATTTACAGTAGATGATATACGGCAAGTCATAAACAGCATGCCAGCTGGAAAGGCCCCGGGGGCAGACGGCCTGACAGCCGCCTTTTACAAGGAATATGTCGATCTCCTGGCCCCAAGACTCGTGCAGGTATACCAAGAAGCACAAGACACTGGACTACTACCGCCAACCCTACGAGAAGCCACCATAATAACTTTGCTCAAACCAGATAAAGATCCCACCCAGCCAGACTCATATCGCCCTCTATCCCTGATACATTTAGATGCCAAAATCTATGCAAAACTGTTGGCAAATAGGCTGCAACCCCTTCTTCCAATAATAGTACTCCCTGATCAGTCGGGGTTTATCCCAGGCCGCTCGACGGCGCATAATTTAAGGACCATCTTCGCCCTTCTGCACTACCTGGCTCCAAAGGTACAGGCCATAGCGGCCCTCTTGGACGCCACAAAGGCTTTCGATTCCCTAGAGTGGAACTTTCTCTTCACGCTACTAGGACGAATCGGATTAAGTCCTATGTTTCTGCAGCAGATAAAACTATTATACACTGCTCCCAGCGCAAGAGTTCGGGTAAATGGCCAGATATCGGACCCCATTTGCATAACAAGGGGAACCAGACAAGGCTGCCCACTTTCGCCGCTCCTTTTTGCGGTCACTATGGAGCCCTTGGCGGCCCGTCTTCGTCAACACCATACGCAGCGAAGTATTGGGTTCACTTCGAGAGGCCTACTGGTCTCAATGTATGCCGATGACATGACAATATATCTGGTTGACCCAGAATCAAACTTCGCACCGGTAATGAGGGAACTGATACGATATGGAGGCCTGACGGGTATCCAGATAAACTGGAAAAAATCAACAATATTGCCCTTAACAGACTGCACCACCCCCTTTGACACGGACTTCCCCATACCTTGGGCTGAAGGCCCGATACGATACTTGGGGATCTGGATTAGTAGGGATCTGCAGGAACTATGGTCGGCGAATTATGGAAAAGCAATAGACTGGTTGGAGAGGAAAGTGCACAGATGGAAAACTCTGCCGTTGTCCCTAGCGGGCAGAATAGCGATAACAAAGATGGTAATACTCCCAAAAATGTTATATCTTTTTGTAAATGTACCACTGCCGCTAACTGCTTCCTTTTTCAAAAGCCTACGCTCAACCGTACTAGAATTGGTATGGGCTGGAAAACAACCCCGTATATCATGGAATATATTAACCCTGCCCTTCACACAAGGGGGGATGGGTGCCCCGGACTTCGAACTTTACGCATACTGTGCGCAAGCACAATTCCTTCATTACTGGCAGCATCCCACACCATATCAGCCACATGTAGCGATCGAGTTAGACAAAGTCGCCCCCTCCCACTGAACACCGCACTCTATCAAAATATAGCGCCCACGGGCGGAAATAGACACTGTAGAAACACTCCGATGGGCATGGCGAGGGCTAGCAAAAAGGGCTCACCTGAAGGTACTGTTTGCACCATCAATGCCAATAGTCGGGAACCCCCTCATCCCCCCTTTAATGGACAATGCCGCCACTCGAAGGGCCACCTCACACACGCTTCTGACAGGCAATGATCTTTTCCCAGAGGGCACATTCATTACACTACAACAGATGTGCAAGGAGACCACGCCTACAGCACTAGACATGCTGTTATACTACCAGATAAGAGCAGCTTGCAAGGCATGTTATGACGAATATCCGCAAATACCTCCTACGCTGCCAGCGTTAGAGCATATAATCTCGGTGCCATCGGCGCGTAAACGTATTACACGACTATATAGTATTACTCAGCGGGAAACGCCTATTGCGGTGGCCCGCTCTAAAATAGAGTGGGAGGAAGACACAGGAATCACCATTACAGATGAACAGTGGACGTTCTGCTGTACCCAACTGAAACATTTGTCGCCGAACTATAGACTTCGGCTGATTCACTTTAACTACCTACACCGGTTATATCGGACACCACTGCAGCTACACCGCATGGGTCTACAACAGGACACGTGTTGTTGGAGGTGCGGCTATCAGAAAGCCACATTTATCCACTTAGCGTGGGAATGCCGACCGATAGCGAACTTTTGGGTCGAACTATTCACTCACATAGGACACATGACGGGCTGTCCCATAGTATGTTCTCCGTTGATAGCTCTATTGGGGTAGGTGCTGGAAGTACCCAAGGGAAGAAGGAAGTTAATAGCCATGTTGTTACTCCTGGCCAAACGATTGGTGGCGGTACACTGGAAAAAAAAGCCGCCCCCAACAATGGCGGAATGGGTGACTAATGTTACCTACTGCAAAGACCAACTGTCCCATTATTGGGAGTTAATGCCAAGCAGATCACGCCCAAAAGACATATGGGAACCCTATACAACGTGGCTGGGTACAAGAGGACATATACCAGGGGAACAGTAGAACGAAAGGGCAATGCAGGCTTAGGGTTGCACATACAGAAGAGCGGGTGAATTGAACCTAGGACACAGAGAATCGAACTCTATATGGGTGCAAAAATGCGAATAAGTGCAAATGACGGAACTTAAACCCAAGCAACATTTGAGATACATGTAATTGAAATCTATACATCTCAGAATATATAGATGTGATGATTACCATTGTAGGCGGAAACAGTTTACGTTTATTTCCAGTTTTGTTTGTTTAGACGACACAGACTCACATTATTGTACTGTATGTACCACCGCTTTTGATGAGTGTATAACCATATGACATAAATGTGCTACACTGTATTTCTTTATTGCAGCTGTGTATGGTTTAATAAAATCAATAAAAAAAAATTAAAAAAAATGTACACTTCAGTGCAGTGCTATAATATGCCCAATTAGTGTCAAAGCTTCCACGTGTTAAAGAAATACACTTTTTGGAATTTTGAATAGACTTTATCATATTTAAAAAAAAAAAAAAAAAAAGTATGTGTCCGGGAACCCGAAGCGTTGAAGTGTCGCGAACATGAAGTCCCAGGAGAGAGAATCAAAGGCCTGCCGGAGGTCTAGCGCTATGCATCCTGCAGCCTGGTACGCGTGTGGAGTAGCTTTCATGACGTAATGGAGTCGCCGGATATTAAGGGATGTACTACGGTTCTGTAGGAACCCGCATTGGTCCCCGTGTATAAGTGCATTAAGGTGGGGCTGTATACGGTTGGCAAGAGCTTTGCTCAGAATTTTATATTCAGTCGCTAGTAGTGAAAGGGGTCTATAATTAGATAGTTCTAGGCCATCGCGACCTGGCTTGGGTAACGACGCGACTAGTGCTTGCATAGTGGAGTGTGGTAGACGCCCAGTCTCGAAGGCGGCTTTATATACTGCTTCCAGTGTCGGTATTAGAGTCTCTGAGTATGTATGGTAGAATTCAATGGGTAACCCGTCAATCCCCGGTGTTTTATTACGATTTAGGCTTTTTATCGCAGCTCGAATTTCCTGCTGGGTGATGGGGCCGTTCATTTCCTGTTGTATTTCGTCGGGAATTGTCGGGATGGGGAGATCTTGCAAGAACTCCGCTATTGTGGAGCCCTCTACAGGAGTAGGTACTGCGTAAAGCGTACTAAGGTAATCATGGATGGCTATATTTATTTCTCTCTGGGTATGTACTATATGTCCCTGAGGTGTGCGGATTCTAGTTATGACCGGTGGATCGGGTCTATCCCGGACGATACGGGCGAGTAGTGTACCTGACCTGTCTGCTTCTGTGTGTTTGCGTTGCAGAAATGCTCTATGATCTATTGTCCGCAGTGTCTCCAGGGTTTCAGCATGGTCCACACGGGCCGCTTGCAACCTGTCTTTCTTGTCAGGGTCCGTCACTGCCTCCTGTTCCAGCATAGTCATTTGTTGTTCTATCCTCAGTAAGTGTTGGTGTATCTCCTGTCGTGCCCCCACTAGCTGTCCTATCGATGCCCCCCGTATCACCACTTTCAGGGCGTCCCATTCAATTAGGTTAGAGGAGGCCGTGTTCCAATTTTCAGCTAAGTAATTTGTTATGGTATTGGTGAGGGCTGTTCGAAATGGAGCATCCTCTAGCAGTTGCGGATGCAATTTCCAGGTGGGTACTGGGGTAGGGACTTTACCCCAGTTAAGTGTGAGTTCTAGTGGATTGTGATCTGAGAAGGTTTTTGCTAGGTATGTGGATTGGCAGACTTGGGTAATATTGAATCTGGTACAGAGGAATCTATCTATTCTGGTATGGAGGCTATGTACTGGAGAATAAAATGAGTATTCTTTATGAGTAGGGTGTAGACAACGCCATGGGTCTGAAAGCGCCCAGCCATTAGCCCATGTAGCAAATAAGTCAGCTAATTTACTGGCGTTTGTACCATGGAGGGAGGGTGTGATCTATCCAGGGTAATGTCCAGTACAGCGTTCCAGTCTCCTCCCAACACCCAGGGAATGCCATCCCAGTCAGCCAATGCCGTTCCTAGTCGATGCAGGAAATGGTCTTGATCAAAATTAGGGGCATAAACACTGCCGAGGATCACCAAGGAGCCGTCTAGTGTACCTTTCAGCAGGATGTATCTCCCTTGGTCATCCACACAACGTTCCATTTCAAGGAATGGGACCCCATGGCGTACCCAAATGGTTGCCCCCCTGGCAAATGCAGAGTAGTTAGTGGAATAAATCTGTCCCCTCCATTTTTTACGTGTTTTTTGAGTTTCGGACTCGGTTAGGTGAGTTTCCTGTAGGAACACTATATGAGCCTTACGCCTGAGAAGATATGCATGTACACGATGTCGCTTCTGGATCGCCCCAACCCACGTACGTTCCATGTAATTAGGTTATAAGACCCTAATGTGGTACCCATTCCAGGCATATCGCTATATAAAATGTGGAGCTCCACTTTATATGGAGCCAGCCGATCGAAGTCAACCAGGAGTCCCCTTTTCCCTGAACGTTAACGAAACATGGCGCAGCGCTCGAACTACGCTGGGCCCAACAATAATTCAGAAAAGTTACATAACAGATAACGGTGCATACGCTTGTAGGGAGCCTGCCGCCTTCAGTCGCGGCCGTACTCTCAGTGAGGTCAACTACTTGGCGGCTCTACGGGATCCCATGGGGGGGTGTTATAATTATATCTGTCGAAGACAGTATTATTCGCCTGAGGTGATTGTATGTATTAACCAGCTGTGGTCCCCGTATAAACAAAGCCCAATTTGTGTATATAGTGGGGTGGTCTATGTATATAGTTACAGCAAACAATCCATGCCTCCATATTAAGGTACAGGTTATAACACAATGGTAATATACGTTTTTTGATTATGCAGAAAGGATACGATAAGCGCCATGTGTTGATGTCCATGTTGTCCATAGGAACTTGTGCCATATAACAATGTCAAAGACAGACTTATCCCCGCCCTCCTGACCCTCCGCCTTAATATACATTCAACTTCGTGCTGTCAACGTTTAGATGTAGGACTGTTTAAGAAAGGATACAATGGACGCCATGGGTGTGGAGCCCAAGCCAGTAGCACAAGTTTCCGATTAATAGTTCCAAAAAGGTCTACCAGTACGGCAAGTGGTCTCCATAGCTTTCAGTTATCGATGATATTATCCGCCGTCTGGGGAGTCATTGTAGGGAACAGTGTTATACTATGCTCCGAGTCTGAGTTCAGAGTACTGTCCTCCGAGTCCGTGGGGATTTTGTTGGAGTCCTCCCGAAAAGCCCCAGCGACGGCTAGGGCTCCTTCCTGGTCGCGTCGTTGCTGTGCGCGTGATGGTCCTGCGCCTCCCTTGCCCCGATTGTGAGTCGGATGTCCGCGAGATCCTGATGAGGGAAGCCTGCTGGCGCCCTGTGAGGATGGATCCGAATGGCTGACCTGGCTGGAACCCAGCCCCATAACTTCGAGCCATTCCTCGGCGTCCGCCGGACTCTCAAAGAAGTGAGTTTTTTTATCACAAATAACTTTCAGTCTGGCGGGGTATAGCAGTGCATATTTGAGTTGTGCTTTCTGTAGTTTCTTCTTTACGGCTTGGTAGGACAATCTTTGCCTCTGAACCATGATGGTGTAGTCGGGGTATAGCGAAATGCAGTGATTTTCGAACGGAACCAGTTTTTTCTCTCTCGCTTTCTGTAATAAGACATCGCGGTCCCTGTAATTCAGAATTTTCACTATCAGAGGGCGAGGTGGTGCGCCAGGTTTGGGCGGTCCCGTTGGGATTCTATGTGCCCGTTCGACACAAAAGTATGAGGAGAGTCCCTCTCGTGCAATATGGTCCCTGAACCATGCCTCCATAAATTCTGCCACCCTAACACCCTCACTGCGCTCTGGTAGGCCAATGACGCGGATGTTATTGCGCCTATTTCTACCTTCCGCATCCTCCACTCGTTCCAGGAGGCCTGTCATTTGTTGTTGTAGCTGCCGCAGTGTTGTGGAGTTTGCTGTGACTCGGGGGTCCAGGTCTTCAATGGATTGGCCATGGTCTTTGACGGTGTCAGCTAGTTTACCATGCTCAGCCCTGAGTATTGTAAGGCCTGTAGTGAGCGTGCCGATCTGGAGTTCGAGTGCCGAGCTGGAATCACGGATCTCCTTGAGAATTAAGTCCAGTTTATCTGGTGCATTCTCCATAAGCTCCGCGTTTACGGCCCCTGGTGAGGAAGGCCGACTGGATAGTTCTACCATGGTGGAGGGAGGGCCCGCTCCCTGTTGGCCCTCTAGTGTCTTTGCCCTTACTCTGCCCATGATGTGAGTCCGTCGTGTGGGTGCAGTGTGGCGTCTACTGAGCGGTCAACTATGTAGATGGATGGGCCGGACTAAACCAGTCCCTGGTAAGCCGTGGGTGTAGGAGGCCAGTAGTAGCACTTTGTTTATGGCAGAGTCAAATGGCCAGAGTATTCCTATGCAGGAATCGGAGATAGTGCTTCCCTTGCATAATTTCAGACCGGGATGGTAAGGAAGTGGGCCGTACTATAACTAACGAGTAGTACCGGTCTCTAGGCTCAGTACATGCAGTTATTGGCTCAGGAACGGCTCCATATCAGTATTGCTGCCCAGGTTTGCTTGTCCGTGTCTCTCCCCATGTGGGCTCATTCTCATGGAGCATAGTGCGGTCTCCTCATGCCGCTCCGGCTGTCCCGCCGATCCTGCGCCCGTGGTGTAGGCCTCACCTCGAGGCACGAGTGCACGGCGGTACAGTATATGCAATGGCGGGCAGAGCAGGGCCTCCGCAGCGGCGTCGCTTATTGTGCAGTGGGAGAGCTGCCCTTGCTGCAGTTGCCGGGCGAGATCGGCACGGTCTCTCTAAGGGGATCTCCGTCCAGTGCGTGAGGTCGCGGAGCCACCCCTGGCTGCCATCCACACGGGGGGGAACTAGCTGCGTACCCCGGCAAGGCAATCAGGTGTAGTGTGGAATGTCCCGGCCAATGTGGGCCCGTGCGGGCGTCACCACTCACCGTTGATCTCTTGGGTGAATCCTCCTGTCTCATCGGCGTGGCCCCTCTCGTCGGCAGATGATCCGAAGGGGGTTCATAGGCTGTGGGCCGCCCGACTGCTCTCCGTCATTTGCGGCCGCCGCCTCGCGGCGCACCCGCCCTCCCGCACTCACTCGCGGCCCCCTCGGGAGTCAGAGCCGGGCACACAGGAGGAGAACAGCGCCGCCGGCGAGGCCAGGGGAATGCAATCCCACGGCGTCCAGACAGGCACCTCCGCACTCTTAATGTCCAATATTGTCAGGCGGGCCTCGTATCACAGCGCTCCAGCCTCTCGCGCCCTGCGCGTTCACAGTTTGCTTGATGACTCGGCCCTCGCTCGGCGTCCGCCCGAGCACAACAGCGGGCCGGGCTAGGACCGAAACCTCTTCTCCCTCGCGGTCGCGAAAGTCTCCCGGGGCACAGAACAAGTCCGGGGGACCCCAGCGCTACCTTGGTGATGTCTCCGGTCGTCCATTGTCCCGGAGGCGGCACAGGAGAAGTGAAACCCCCCGAGGGAACCGGAGCTCTACCAAGAGTCGACCGCCATCTTAGGCAGCTAGCCACGCCCTCCCCCTAGCCGGAATCTTAAGTACATTGTTTGCTTTAATTCAGGGTATAGCATGTCCAAGTATTCTGGAGATGAAAGGCCATAGTGTTATTGAAGTAATTACTCATTAAAGGTCCTGGCTTTAGCTCGCACCAGTTTTTTGTCTACATATATTTGTGGTACGGTTCTTTAATCAGAGCTGCAGTATCCTGTCAAACACTTCCAGGAGCGTCACACAGAGATGTCAACTGTAAGTCCTTCAACATTTTTTGTACATGTGACGACCATGTATAGCCTGGACAGGAGCAACTGGCTTTGACTTCCTCAAGGGTTTCTAAAAAAAACTGTGGTCTTAGGGTTTCTTACCAATCTTATCCAATAGAGAATTGGCCTGAGAGCAATAGTATCTGATATAGGGATAAAATTAAGCTCTGCGTACAGTCCCGCTAGAGGGGTACCTGGCCCGAACCCCCGCAAATTACAGAGGAATTATTCTCAACTACTTGGAGTGGGCGGACATTCCCAAATCCCCATAGTTCCGCACCATTCAGTGAGGCCGCCACTGCCCTTTGCTTAAATATTTGTAAAATAACACTAATTCTTCTGGCACCGCCCTGATGTCTAAACTTTAAAACAGCTCGAGCCAATTATCTCAAAACTAGCATGGCCTTCTGTTTTTGGCTGACCCATCGCAAATTCTCTGTAAATTGAATACCCAAATAGTCAAACTGCTTCACATTATCCAGAGGGATACCTTCGACCAAAGGCTTTCGCTTAAAATAAGGGGAGGGCCTCAATACCATACACTTTATTTTACTACCATTGATGGTTAATGACTTCTTGTCACAATACTCCACAAAACGTGTCAGTAGCCTATGGGCGGCGTTTTCTGTTCATGCCATCAATACCGCATCATCCGCGTCTAGTAGTATTGGCACCCGCTTCCCGGCTACAGTTAGTGTCAGTGGAACAACTAGAAGGCATGAATTTACATTGCTATGGATAACTTTATACTGCTAGGACGTTTTAATCAACAGTAATTCAAATCAGAAAGAAAAATCAGCATGCTCGTTCCTGATTGGCTTCTCACATGTGATTTAGTACCACAGAGTTTCACATGGACTGTGGCTTGCCATGCACTTTTTGTGGGCTTGAAAATGGAGCAATGAAGGTTCTTATCATACTTCCACATGGACATGATTTTGAATGAGTGTATGGCACAGACATTTTTAGAGTGATATCTGGAAGCTCTTTTACTACATGTCACTCCTAAGGGACTGCGTGCTCGGCTACTTGTGATTTGGAAAGTGGCCTTTGTCACTGTAGCCTGATTAAGAGTCAGCTGAAGCAGAATTCCTGCGTGGAATTCCACTCTGGGTGATTATGGCTGGCCCAGTATTCCCACTCCTGGTTTCTCCAGGTGTGGGAACACTAAAATCAAGGTTACTGGCCAGAAAATCCAGCTGGTAAAATCTCATGAAGCTTCAGAACCCATCCCTGTGGGAGTTTTAGGATGAGTGAGTCCACTTTCTAACAAGTTTGTTGTTAGTTACTGTTTTCAGGGATTTTTCCATCCCATCCAGAAAATAGGAAGATCAATTCCCTTTTCAGCCTGTGTCTCGAGAGGGAACATCCTAACAATATACAAAGTCATCGGAAGGGCTTTTTCCATACGAAGAAGTAAGATATTTTCCATCTGGAGCAACAAAAATGTTATAGAAATACTTGCAGATTTGCATTTGAGTTCTGCATGCAGAAATACACACTATGTATTTTGCATTTCATGTGAATATAAAAGCAAGTCAACTCAAAACATAAATATAAGCCTTATATGCAAAATCCTGACTTTTACCCTTGCCCTAAGACCCCGAGGCAGTTACTACAGTTATTTCAGTCTGTTGGTGAAGTTTTCTCAGGAACCAGTGATTGTTCCTTCTCAAACATTTAATTGGCAGTTTTATAGAAATCTAAGGCATCAGGAAGAGGAAAAAATAGGGTAGGATTCAGGATCACTTCACTATAAACATGAGTATGATACAATGATTTAGCAAATGTCTCTCTGTGTAGAGTGTTTAAATTTATTTAGTTCGTCTATTTAAAAAGTTGTATAAAGCTCTTACATATCTCCAAACAGCCACTTCAGAGCCCTCCAAAAGAGAAGAAATGAAGAGCGATATAGAAGGATAAAATTAGTAGAACGATGATCACAAAGATAGAAAGGAAGAACAGCAAGGCAATAAGTTGGATGACCTTAATCAGTCTATAAACAGGGCAGATCTAACACCAGGACCATATGAAGGACTGAGCAATAATAGTTCACTGTATATTTAGGCCGGATTTAAGCATTAGAAGGTGAAGGGTTGCTTGAAAACGTTTAGAGGTATTTCTTAAATTGGAGATAATTTACTCTTCAGCAATATTAGTGCGTTTATTGTGTGGTGTTTGTGTAAACTATCAAAACAGATGGTAGTTAGTTATTATTTCCTAGTTACGACATTTTAGTTGATTTCATGCACACACTAGCCCATATCCTAACCATATCTGAAATATAAACTTTCATTTTGAGTTGCCCATACATGTGCATTTGGTCCTGGTTGTGCTAAGGAACTGTGACCAACAATCATGATTGCAAATTGAGTTTGTTCTTCATATGCAATCTGAAATGTCAATCATCATAGAATAATCATAATGAGATGACTTTTTCCTTTTACTTGTATTAAAAATAAAACATAACGTGTAGAAAAGGCCAAGCCCAAACATTTAAATACTAAGGCCCTCATTAGGATGTCGGTCGGAAGGCCTCCAACCGCAGGTCGGAGGCTTTTCGACAAACATCCTCGGTTTGAATTCTGACCGCCGTATTATGATTACAGCGGTCGGAATTCAAACCGGCTGGTTATTCTGTCTGGCTTCTGACAGGCTCATGGAGCCCGTCGGCCAGTCGTAAACTAAACATAATCCTGTGCGGACGGCATTTCTGCTGTTGGGATTATGATCTCGGTTTCCGACAGCCTTTCCATGTTGGGCTTTCCAACACGGAAAGCCTGTCGAAAAGCGACTTTGGTCCCCTAGCAGGGCCTCCTTCTCTGTGTGCCTCCGGTTGAGGGCTGAGGGGGGCACCTATGGTGCCCACCTGTAAATCCCTGCACCGTGTGGCAGGCACCACAAGGTGCCTGCACCGTGTGGCAGGCACCACAAGGTGCCTGCCACACGGTGCAGGGATTTACACAAACTCCCATTTCTCTATGGGTCAACAGTTTCTGCCCACCGCACAAGCTGCCATAGAGAAATGGGAGTTTGTGACGCACCATGTGTGGTTGCATTGAAATACGGTGTTCGAATCACCAACCTATGGTCGGTTGGTTCCCACATCAAGACGGTGTCGGTCTGAGGCAACTCCGACTGACATCGTAATAGTGGCCTACATAGCAGATAGCAAAGCAAAAACAATAAAAGACAATTGTCATTTCAACTTATTGTGGCTCTTGCTAGAAAATGGTCAGTTGGAGCAGTCTGCTAAAACATACAAATGTTAATTTGGTTAGCAATGCCATAGCTGCAGGTACCCCAATTCGAATACATGGAGAGGGGCTGAAATTGTCCCCATCCACAAAAAAGGTAGTAAACAAAAGCCAGATAATTACAGGCCAATTAGCCTAAAAGATGTATTACAAAAAATCTATGCAAGACAACTTCTAAATAGGCTAAATGAATGGTTAGACAATAACAACATATTGTTCCCGTACGAGGCTGGATTAGATCTCGTACAAGCACGATAGATCAAGTCCTTAGACTTCTGTGTGTTATCTGTAAATATAACAAGTTAAAAGGGTGCCACATCTATATACATTTGTAGACTTAAGGGCAGCATTCGACCTAGTACCCAGAAGATTACTGTGGGCTTCGTTGAGAAAACAAAAAGTACCTGTAGACTTGCTAGACCAGCTGAGAAGGTTACACCAAGATAATTATGCAAGAGTACGCAGGGGTACGAACAGCGAGCTCACTGAACCTATCCCTATAGCCAGAGGAATAAGGTAGGGATGCGTGCTCGCTCCCACCCTGTTCTTACACTATATTAACAATGTGGTTGACTACCTCACAAAACGCAAAAACGACCCCCCCAAGCTTAGTGGGAAGTTGGTCCCAGCATTAGTATTCACAGATGACACCATACTGATCTCACAGACGCCAAAGGGTCTGCAACATCTAATAGATGACTTTAACACATATTGCAGCAAAAAAGGCCTAGAAATAAATATCGGGAAAACCAAGTATATGGCCATAAATCCCCACAAGGACTTCAGAAGTAACCTTAGGATGAACAATCAGAAACTAGAACATGTTTCAAACTTCACCTACCTAGGTATAATACTTGATTAAAGCTGTCCTGGAAAACGCAGATAAGCCACTCTGTACTGGCCCATGCACAAGGGTCTGGGGCCATTCTTAAAAAGTATAGTCTATCTGTAAGCAAACCGATTACACCAACGCTAGACATCTAGAAATGCAAAGTACAGACAGCTGCCCTGTATGGATCAGAGCTTTGGGGGAACAGCGACACCAAGCTAATAACAAACAGGGATAATATGTCTGTAAGAAGAATTTTGGGGTTATCCTTGTCCACACCTCTCATTCCAGTGTTCCATGACCTAAACATAAAACGTATAGGGCAAATTGCAGCACTACGTCCGCTGCTGTATTGGATTAGGTTATGGACAACGCCAGAAATGGTGGTCTATAGAGAAGGTATTAAAGTACTTCTAGCTATTGATACATGCCTAACCTTTCCCTGGCTCAGATTCGTTAAAAAATGGTTCATAGAACTTGGTCTCCTTCCCTATTGGACTGAGCCACACAAACTAGTGCAAAGTTCTAAGAACACTCTGAAGCGAATACTGGAGACATACCCTAAAAGTACATCATTAAGACCCTGATTTGTGCAGATTAACAATTCAATTCCTCAATGTTAGTTAAACCCAACCCATGCTTAGAAGAGTTCCTTGATAACATCCAGCCACACCTGGCTAGAATTCTGTACCTGAAACTAAGGTACGATACCCTCCAAATTAAAAGCTATACAGCAAGCTGGGAAACCCAGGGAGAGCGAACCTGCACTTTATGCACTTTAGGCCTTATTGAAAACACTGCGCATATCCTTTTCTTCTGCCCAGCATATCCCACGGCAAGGAAGAAATGGATTTGCCCTTTGTGCAATAGGCTGGGATTTAGGAAACATCAAGATACCCTAAGGGTGTTGAAATACAACAAAGAACACTACGTAGTATTCACCACATCGAAATACCTGCTAGCAATAGGATTTCTATGAAGTAAAGTGGGGGTAAGGCTGTGATACTGCAGCAAAAAATATGCACCTCCCCTTGAAATTCCATACTACGAATGTTGCCAGGTTCACAGCAAATATTCTGTAGTGTTTCCTAGGGCTCTAATAGATTTTTGCAGGCACAAGCAAAATGAGGCTGTAGTGAACAAAAGCACGGAGAACGATGCTAGTTTTACTGTAAATATTGTATATATCGTTTTTAAGACATCAGTGTATTTTAAAGTGTATCTTACAGTTCTTTTATAACAAAGTATGGCTTTCCCCAAGGATCAAACGACATACTAAAGGACTGGCACTCTCTACTGGTCCGAATACTTGGGTTGAAATGTAAATAAACATGCCATGTATGTCATTGCACTAAGAACGATGTACAGCTGGATGTGGAATACTTAAATTGTTTTATTGTGAACCTTTTTATGGCCTATGGCCGAAATAAAGTATATCTATGTACACTGGTATATATACATTTTTGCCTAATACAAATCAGTGTGAAAGGGTCCATTGACAACAATTAATTAGTTTCAGCATAAACGTATCTCATATGTGGATTTCCAGAACTTTTCTACCAAGGAAGCACTGAACAGCCTTAGATAACATTCATATCTACAAATACTGACTCTACTCACAAAACCCGACTTCATTTTCCAGGTTTTAAAGTGAGTTTACACTTGTTGAAGTGTGGTTTGTAGAACTAGGGTTCCTTGGATCTGTGTATCTATTTACTGCTGTTTTTAGTTGTATGTTTTAGTGAGTGTGTAAATTAACTCATTGAGGGCATGACCCCAATCCCTCAGAAAGTGCATATTTAGAATACTAAAAGTTTGGGGAAATGTACATTCTAGTATTACATAGACATATTAAAAGCAGTCTCAAATTCACATTAAATGTGGTGAGCATTGGAATTGATGAAATGTTACTGTTGAAAAGCTCACAGGGCCTAACTACTCTGCTTGATAGTTTCTCTACATATTGCAGGAACTACGGGCTAGAAATTAGTAACAGCAAAATTAAGTCCATGGTATTTGGCGACCAAAAGGGCAAAATGAGAAGGCCCATAGTATTGTACGGGGTAGCTCTCGAGCGAGTGACTGAGTTTGATTATTTGGGCATCTTATTAGAAGACTCACACGGGTGGCCGGCTCAGTTAAAGAAGAGCTCTATGTTATTAAGGCAATCCGCTGGGGCTATCATGAGGTTTGCCCATAATTCTCCATCTTTCCCCATCTCCCCCCCTTGGAAATCTATAGGAGTCTATCATGTGGGGCAGCCCTTTATGGAGTGGACATCTGTCGACATTGCAACTTGAACACACTAGAATTGACTGAAAACAACTTTTTGAAATCTCTGCTAAAAACCCCTTTGAGTACCCCCTCGCCACCTATCCGTATGGATCTAATTTGAGATCCATTTCGGACATTGCCGCGATGAGACAAATTCTATACCGGCTAAGGTGAACTGAAGCCTTATAGAGAGTGGCTCCAGGGCCTCCTAGAGGGCTCTTGCACGAACAGGATCCCTTGGTGTGTCCACATAAAGTCATGGTTGCTCAAGCTGGGCCTGGGGGACCTTTGGTCAAACCCAAATAATATATCAGACGATGCCATAGGGCAACTAAAATTGGCCTATTTGTCATATGTCCTGGGAGAACTCGCCTCCAGATTCAGCTTGGGCTCTTTGACTGATGCTTTCCTCTTATTCAAGTTTGACTTCCAGTTCGAATCCTACTTAGATGTGGTCAGAAACCCGCATGCCCGAGCACTTTTTATGAAGCTCAGGGTGGGAACTCTACCGTTAGCTCCCTTCACTTGTCACTGGAAGAAGGGGCCGAGCGCATCAACTAAATGCCCTATGGATTGCGAAGCTACTCAGTTTATCAAACATGTTTTATTTTTTTGCCCTGCATATAAAAAACTACGGCGGTGTTGGATAGCTCCACTATGTAGAATGCTAGTCCTTAAGGATAGCACTACCGCACTCAGAATATGCACCACAGATATGAGTGGCCCAGTTGTTTTTTCCGTCTGTAAATTCCTTATAGCCATGTGGTACTTAAGGCTAAAGAAAATCACTAGGGAGATAGATCTCTAGAGATATTGCAGAAATTATAGATCACATAACTGCCTGCCTCCCCAGGACACAAGGCCCGGAAGCTGCCTCTGGTAGTCACTATTCTCTAGCACCTACATATGTTATGCTCGCACTGGCACTTTACACTCTCATGGCACTTCAGGGGTTGGACCAAAGGGTAGTGCCCCCGATCTGAAATCTGGGAATTGTATGGGAGTCAGCACACGACACCCTGCACAAGTACCATAATCTCTCTTTCTCCTAGCACACAACGCACTTAATGCTTTTTTGCACATTCTATATGTAGCCCTGATCTCTTTTCCCCTTGCCCAAATATGTGTTGCAGGCCGCTGCTGACTCGTCTCTTGTCATTGTTTTAATATCTTTATTATAAATGGTGACTAGGCCTATAATTGTGGTTGCTAGCATTTTTAACATTTTAATACTTTTTAAACGACCTGTTATATAGCATCTCCAGTTATTTATGGAGAATCCAAACAGTGTGATTGGGACTTACATGGCGGACCCTTGAGGTTTTTGTTTGTCCACCACTTTTGCATATAACATATATGGATTACATTTCATTTTGTTAGTTTTTTTTTAAATTAGATTTTGTCTAGGAAATTGACATATTTTACTGTTACATTCAGAGAGTCCAAAATATTACTTACTCACGCTAAATTGTGTTTTAACTTTGCATTGCATCAGGGTCGTCTTTTCTATACATGTGAACTTTTATGGTTGTGTATGATAACCGAATAAAGAAAGAAGAAGTAAAGAAAGAAAAAAGAATGGTCATCACATTCCTTAGACAAAAAAGTTCTTTTAGGTGATATAATAACAATAAGGTTGGATAGTAATCCATGAGTGAGAAAACAACAGCCAAAACGTGTTTTGCCCGATGGTGGCGTGCAAGGCTGGGATTTTTTCAAGACTGGAAAATATCAAGAGTACGCAATATTAATGAAGTTCATAATCATTGACCGAGTAGTAAAGAAGTGATAAAATAAATCCTATAACCCATAACCAAGCCTAGGCACTCTTCTGAGTCACTGCACACTGGTGATAGACTATATGCTATGCGAACATGTGTCGATTTAGATGAAAAAATCGAATGTAGTCATTATCTGAGGAGATGGAGGTGGTGGTAGGACAAATGGAGATAATTGTGAAAAAATTATTATACATTTATTAAAGATAGCGCGTAAATGTTGAGGTATAATTTACCTAAGAGGTATATTTCAAAGCCAAGGCATGGTTCAGTCACTATCAATCCATTCTGAAAAATGTGCAAGGGAGATAGGATTATAATAAAGGAATTTATATCCTTGTATCAAAAAAGAAGCTATTCCGAACATATAGAGGGCATAACAGTTACCTCTCCTGGTTCAAAGTAATTGTATTAGGAGTGTAGAGGTAGAAAAAATAAAAGGGAATTAGAGGTCAGTAATTTAGAGGGCTGGGCAGCTTGGAGAATGGTTGAGTAGCTTGAAATGCTCCATGTAGGTCAGAAAGTATTAGTTACCTCTTCACAGTGGAGGTAGTCTGCTGCTAGCGTCACTGTTAAAAAATTTCTGCAATGTAGATAAGTATAAGAAAAATTAAAAAAATTGAAAATATGAAAAACCCCAGTTTGGTATTGCCACAGTGACTGGTGGTAATGTTAAGTACAAAACAAGGCATAAAAGGTCCATCAGAAAGGTGGCACTCAGTGCCCGGTACCGCCGAATTTCACGTCTCCTAGTAGTGGTCACGGGGACAATCCATGTAGAAAAGTCTTTTGTAGTCTGTTCAGTCGAGGTTTAAGAGGCTAATTCAACTCGGAAACGTAAGTACAGGACATGTAAAGGTGGTTCTTACATCAGGTGCGAGTGAGATCGTCAAATAGTCTGCCATGTTAGAGTGTATTCCCCTGTAGGGGACCTGGTACTGACTAGGGTCTTATCCTCCATTATCATAGTATTTAGGGCTAATTAGGACTTGAGCTAAACTAATTCATCTATAGGGCAGCCATGTTGGAATGAAGTAAGAATTTGAAATTAGCAAGTAATGTAACATATAATTTGTCATTGTAGGCTAAAAACTGTGGGATGATGAAATGTGTACCACTTAACCCACTTGCTAAAGTGTGCAATGTACAACATGAGGGATCATGTTTTTCAGGGTTACCGTGGCCTACAAAAGCTTTTAGCAAATGCAACACTGTGCAAAGCTTAACATCAAAAAGAAACAATTGTGGGGGATGTGGCTTGACTGCGGAGAAAGATGGCGGCGCCTGAGTGAGGCTCCGCGGGTTGACGCAGCGGGTCGCACAGCACCTTCGTCTACTTCCCGACATGGAAGGACGTCTTTGAGTTGAGATGCCTGCCTGAACAGGAAAACAGCTTTTTCTGCAGTTTTCGCGGCTCCGGGACTCCGTTTTCGCTACACACAGCCCCTGTCTCTGCTTCACAACAGCCGCCATTTTGGGTGAGATATTTTCCTGTGGCGCACACACAAAAAGCCCTACAATGAAAGTTCTTTCCTCCTCACCCTTTTTGGACTAATTCTTTCACTTACTTTCTGGTATTTTACTCTGAAGAAGAGCTACACAGCCTCCTGTCATTGAGGTCCTGCTGCCTTGGAACTGCACCATCAATGTCTGCCATTTTGGTCGTGCTTTCACTTCGCAATGCGGCTGATATATGACAGGACTGTTTGAGTGTTATTTACATTTACACGGTGTGTTGTGGTTTTTGCCTCGTATAACATGCTCGACTCAACTGTCTAACTTCTGTTTTTGCTGGAGTCTTCATTTGTATTTCGGTGTACTTAGAGACCTGTGTGTTGACTTGGTCCTTTTTCTTCTTGAGTTGCCTCATAACTTTACAATTACTCCTTTATGGAACGATTGAAAAAGGTGAGCCCCTCGCAGGTTTGCTCAGCGCAGCCATTTGTTAAGAATTCTTCAGTCTTTTCGAAATTCTCCAGGATGGAAGACTCTTTAGGCTTGTTAACTAAGGGTTCCACTTCTTCAACATTGCCCCCTAATATTGCAGGGAAAGCGTCCACAAAACGTCTGAAAAAAGACCCACCATCTCCTCCGAAATCATCTTCGCCGGTCTCTTTAGACATGTTGCTTGAAGAAATTCGCTCCTTGTGTCCCTTTATGGAGGAAACTAATGCTAAACTGCAATTCCTCACAGAAAATTGGTCAAAAATGGACGAAAGACTAACTTTGGTGGAACATAATGTATCCTCACTTGGTCTCCAATCTCAAGTTGCCTCTCTTCAGAAGCACGTCGAGGACCTTGAAAATAGAAATATGCGTAATAACTTACGCATTTATGGACTGCTGGAGGGCGTGGAGGGAAATGACTCTCACTTTTTTCAAATCCTTCATTCCAAAGACTCTAAATATGCCAGCTGAGACCTCTCTTAATATTCAGCGTGCTCACCGTCTAGGACGTCCACAAACTTCCTCTGCCAACGTAGGACTCCCTAGAGGGATTATCCTTTATTTCTTGGAGTACACCGACTTACTTAAAGTTCTTTCAGCAGCTAGGTCAATCAAGCAGGTTACCTGGTCTGGCAATAATTTATATTTTTTTTGTCAAAGATATGTTTATTAAACTTTTGTCAAAGTACATCATAAGTTCGCACCAACTTTTCGCTCAACGCAGTGAGCATTGAAATATCACCGAGACACACAAGGCTAACAGGAACTCATCCCTCAGGAAACGCCCGGATCCCGACCCTGTAGTGGAGGCTAAAATGAGGATACAGCGGCTAATAGAGGAGGGGTACGGGCAGTCCCCCGAAAGCATCTCATAAAACTTAATAACGTAATTAGGTGTCTCAATGTTTTTCTATGGGGGTGCCTTAGTAAATCTCTCCAGTCGGAAGGAATCTTATAAAGCGTATCAGTGTCTGACAATAAGAACTCCCCGAGAGAAAAACAAAAACCCCCCCAACCCCCCTCCCCCTACCCAAACAGTGGTGGCGGCAACATCAAAATACTAATGACAACCAGGGGTAGTGACAGTGAAATTAAAATTGAAAGAGGTGAAGTGCTCGGGCCGTAGGGGGGCAAACGGCCAGCGGCAGCCCCCTGGAGAGGAAAGCAACCAATGGTCCCCATCTAAATTCAAAATTCTTGTAATTATCCTGAAAGATAGTGGACATTCTTTCCAGGCTGAGTAATCGCCAGAGCTGTGAGTGCCAAAGAGAGATTGCCGGAGCCTCCCTCTGTTTCCAGGCGGCCGCCAGGGTCACTTTAGCCGCGCCTATACAAAGCCACATAATGGCCTTGTCCGAGCGGGACTGGTGTTCTAGGGAGGGGTCTCGCAGTCCTAGGAGGATCTCCGCCATAGTGGTTGGAATGGGGTAGCCCAGCATTTCTTTAATCTGTGCCAAGATTTCCGCCCAGAAGGGACGTATAGTCGGGCAATCGCACCAAATGTGCTGAAAATCACCCAAGTGGCCGCAGCCTCTCCAGCAGCGGTCAGATGTGTTGGGAAAAATCTGCTTAAGCCTAGACGGATGTAGGTACCAGTCCATCATAGTCTTAAGGTGGGCTTCCCGGAGGTCCACAGAGTGGTTAAATCTAGTGATGTCGGACCATAAATGTGACCAGTCCGCTTCTGAGACGTCTCGCTGTAGGATCCCCTCCCACATAGTCATATATCGTGGGCACGGTGAGATGGTAGTGGTGAGTAAGATATTATAGATGAATGAAATTGCCCCTTTCATTGTGGAGGCCTTGGAAAGGAAGTATTCAAACCTGGTAGGTGGGCGAGTGGCTGCCTCCCTGATCGTCGGGGAGAGAGCCCAATGTAGTAATTTGGGTGTGGCGGAATCGTTCTGTGTCATCTAGTCCATACTCCCGTTTGCAGGTGTCAAAGGTCAGGGGGTCATAGTTATGAAAAAGATGTGTCAGGGCGAGGCAACCTCCCTTCCTCCAAGCGTCAAAGGGTCCCTCGGTCAGACCTGGGGGGAAAGCAGGATTGAAGTGCAGTGGTGTAAACGGTGAGGGGAAAGTAGTCCATCGGTCATCCCCCGCAACAGAATCCCACACCCGCAGGGTAGTACGTGTAGGGGTACTAAGGTATACCTTCTGGGGTCTGTCTTTTTTGGGACGCCAAGCGAGATCCCAGATGGTCCGCCCTGCAACACTACGGTCCATATGCAGCCAATGTTTGTCGGATTCCGGTTTGGACCACTCAGTCAGAACTCTCAGCTGCGCTGCTTTATAGTACAGGTGGATATCAGGGAGTCCCACACCGCCATCTGTGCGAGCACGTCGCAATAGAGAGAAAGAAAGGCGGGCGCGTCCCGTCTGCCAAATGTACTGGAGGAGCATAGATTTAACGCGGTGAAAAAAGTCTTTCTCTGGTTCTATCAGCAAGGCCTGGAATAAATAGAGAAGTTTCGGAAGGAGGGTCATCTTGATAGCATGGATGCGGCCAAGCCAGGACAGAAAGAGAGGTTTCCACCTCGTGAGTTCCGATTGGATCTGAATGAGAGTAGGGGGAAAGTTGGCCACATAAAGTCCCTCCACTCTAGGCATTAACTGGACACCCAGGTATTGTATGGATGTAGTGGCCCACTGTAGGGGAGTGAGGGGCTGAAGCCTGCGTACCTCCGCCTGCGGAAGAGTGAGGTTAAGAACATACGACTTGCTGAGGTTGATTTTAAAGCCCGCCACTCCTTCAAAGCGCTCCAGTTCAGTTTGCAAAGAAGGAAGGGATAGACCAGGATCGGAAAGCGACAAAAGGACGTCGTCCGCAAAGAGGGAGATTTTATGGGAGTCTCCACTAAAGGGTATGCCATGAATGTCGGGGTTGGTTCTAATAGCCATTGCTAAGGGTTTGATGCTCAAGGCAAAGAGGAGGGGCGAAAGAGGGCACCCCTGACGGGAACCTCTAGAGTGGCAAAAGGCGGGTGAAGCTACTCCATTAACCTGTACCCGGGAACGAGGTTGTACGAAGTTGGCCCGAATCATAGTGAGAAATTTAGGATCGAACCCGAAGTTCGTAAGAGTAGTAAATAAAAATGGCCAATCGACCCTATCAAAGGCCTTTTCGGCATCTAGGCCGACCAGGACCGCGGGTATATGACGTCTGGTAGCTTTCTCAATGAGGTGTACAATGCGACGAGTGTTGTCATGGGTTTGCCGTCCCTTAATAAACCCCGATTGGTCTGGATGGATGAGGTCTGGCATAAGGTCATTTAGGCGCTTATCTAAAATGGAGGAGTAAAGTTTCGCATCAAGATTCAAGAGGGCGATGGGCCGATACGAGGCGCAAGAGTGGGGGGCCTTCCCAGGTTTAGGTATAACCGAGATCATGGCCTCAGACAATGACCCAGTGGTCTCCCCTTCAATCGCCATTTTATTGAACAGTCGCGTAAGATGTGGAATAATGTCAGGGGCAAAAGTTCTATAGAAGAGAGCGGTGTACCCGTCCGGTCCTGGGGCCTTCCGGGGTTAAAGAGCTTGTATGGCTGAGTTTACCTCATCGGAGGTGATGGAAGCAGTCAGGGTAGCATTCCAGTCAGGCGAGACCTGAGGAAGGCGCAGTGTGCTAAAATATTCGTGTTGGGCGTCCGGATCTAATTGGTCCCGGGTGTATAGGGTTTTATAGAAAGAGCCAAAGATCTCGGACTTTTCCTCATCTTTATGTGTAATCTCCCCATTTGGTCCGAGGATACCTCCTATATATTCCCGCTCTCGTCTGCCTTTTAGCTGCCTAGCTAGGTGTGAGCCGATTTTATTACCCTGGGAGTAAGATAGGTGGCGGAGTTTTAGTAGTGTGAATTCAGCTCTATTATTGTAAATTGCTTTGAGTTTGCCCCTTAGAGCCGTCAGATTGCGGAGGGAATCTCTAGTGGGGTTCAGTTTATGCGTGCGCTCAATAGAAGCTAATTCTTTTTCCAATGCTTCCCGTTCCCTAGCTCGTTGTGCGTTTAATGCCGAGTTGAGAGCAATACAGTGCCCCCGGAAGACCGCTTTAAACGTGTCCCAGGTGGTATATTCCGAGGTATCCTCAGGTTTGTTAATATCAAAAAATTCAGTAATGGCTTCCCTCAATTTGGTGCAGGATTCTTTGTCTCGTGTGAGAGCGGGCGGGAAATACCATTTAGGGATGGATGGAGCAGTACCGTGCCAGTCCAGGCAGATGGAAAGGAGACTATGATCTGACACCGAGAGGGGGAATATCTTAGCCTCCTGGAGTATGCCCAACAGAGATTGGCTGAGAAAGATATAGTCCAGTCGGGAATACGTGCGATGGACGTGGGAGTAGAAAGTGTAATCACGAGAATGGGGGTGGAGAGTCCGCCATGCGTCCAACAAGCCCAGGTCGTGGAAGCGTTGTTTAATTTCAATGGGGAAGGAACCCAGGTCTGAGCAGTGTGGGTGAGTGCTATCGAGGTCTCCCTGCCAAGTCAAGTTAAAGTCGCCCAGAAGCACTATTGGTCCCTCCACGAAGTCCAGAATCTTTCCCACTAAAGTGTTCAGAAAGGCTGCTTGTCCAGTGTTGGGTGCGTACACTGCTATGAAAGTGCACAGTTTGCCCATCAAACGACCCTTTACCATAATCCATTGGCCATCTTTATCAGAGAGGACAGCCAAAGGTTGGAATTTTGTGGAGGAGTGAAAAATGAGTGCCACCCCTCTGTGTTTTGTAAGTGCCGAAGATCTGTATATCAAGGGGAAGTGTTTGTGACAAAAGCGTGTATCTTCGGACCTGGCCAAATGCGTCTCTTGGAGAGCCACTATATCGAGATGATGATCAGTAATATATTTCCACACTTTTTGGCGTTTTTGGGGGGAATTAAGCCCCTTAACGTTCCAGGAACCAATGGTAATTGTCATTGTCCTAAAGGGTGAGACAGTATTTCGCAATAAGTGCCAAGCGACCCAGCCCGATGTAAGACCCAGGGGAGCCCCAGCGATGTCCGGAGCCCAAAGGAGCCCACCTGAGAATAAACAAAAGCACAGCGAATACCCCGCTAATGAAACATGTTAAAAAGCCGCCACCATTACCCTCCCTCTCCCTCCCCACAAGCCCCAAAAACAGCAAAATGAACAACAACAAAAAATGCGGCAAAAAAGCCGCCATCTTGTCCCTAGCTGGGGGAATCTTACCCATAGGGACTAGGGGGGACGGTACGTCCGGGGACCCCGTCCGCGCCCCTCCGGACATAGGTCAAAAACAATAACATTGTGCGGTCATAATGTAGGTGTCTAACAAGTGCCACTTTGAGAGAAGAGACAGAATCACAATTCGTAACAATAAAGGCAGAGTATGGGTCAAGTGTAGCATATCATGAGTGTTAGACGGGAACCTAGAAATCAGGGTCGTAGAGGTGTCTAAGGGTCAGGAGTGCTTGTGGGAGTGAGTCGCTGTCAATCGTCCCGGACCTTCACAAAGTCACCAGCATCAACAAGATATTGCCAGCGGTGGTAATCCTGGAAAGGAGGACCCACGAGGCGATGAGTGTCAGGTCCGTTATAAAATGAGAACAGCACATACCTATAATGCAATCACTGGGTAGTTATCTGCGGCCTCTGCGCGGGCCCACAGACCACGCTGTCGGCAGCGGAGGGCCCCGAAGAGGTTCCCGGTCTATACTGTGGGTGGAGTCACTCCCCTCTGGGGCGAGACCCAAGAGCTCCAGACCTTCTTTTAATTCAGTGATATGGCACTGTCTATTATTAAATTCGAAATTGAGGCCAAACGGGTAGGTCCATCTATATCTGATCTTATCATCTCGGAGTTTGGAGGTGATGGGTCTGAACAACTGTCTCCGTGCCAGGGTAGCCAGTGCCAGATCTTGATAAATGGCGCAGGAGTGGTCCTGGAAGGAAATGGATCCCTTTGACCGGGCTGCTAGAAGTACTGCCTCCTTGACTTTGTAGGAGTGGAATTTCGCCAATATGTTGCGGGGTCTCTTCCTCTCACCTGACTGGAGGCTTCCGACACTATGGAACCGTTACAGCTTTATTTTAAGGGACTGGGCCCCCAGAACCTCCGCAAAGAGCCCCTCCATGAAGGCCCCCAAGTCCAGCCCCTCTGCGCCTTCCTCCAAGTCTCTGACACGTAGGTTCTCCCTCCGCGCCCTGTTCTCGAGGTCCTCCGTCTTGAGCTGCGTCTGTTTTAATTGGTCCCGAAGGGTGTGGACCTCCTCTCGCAATTCAGTGGAGAGCTTCTCCTGGTCTTGATGGTGCGCTTCTAGATCCAAGACTCTAGTACCTACAGAGTCCACGTTTTGCTGGAGGGAGGTCAATCTCTCCGTAAGATCCGTCCTCAGTTGCTCCATTGAAGCTTTGATATCTTGTCCAAGGTCGTTTTGCAGTTCCGTTTTAAAGTCTTTAAACATGGTCAGGAGGTCCGTCTTTGTGAGGGCCATGGTGGGTGTGTCAGTGTCTTCGCGAAGCGTCGAGCGCTTATCTGCTGAAGCGAAGAAATCTGAGACCTTGGTGGAAGCTCTAGTCGACCCCTTCTTTGGTGGCATACGTACTGGTCCAGGAGGCCTGTGTTACAGTAGCACTGGCAGCTGGAGGGTCCAAGAACCAGTGAGGGGGATCCAGTAAGTAGAGGATCAGTCCTAGATGGGCTCGCCGGCAACCGCAGGGAGCAGATAGGGTCACCGATAACTCCAGCGCCAGGTGGCACCGGGTGAACCCCCAGATGTTGCACAAATCGGCCTCTTATGAAGTTGGTGTTGGTGGGTGAGAGGCCGGTCCCCACGTGGGAAGTAGAGGCAAGGTGGGAGCTCTAGGTAGCGTATCACGACACACACGGCAAGAAGGGACCGGCCACCGAACCACAACAGGGGCCGCTCGGGGCTCAGCGCTGATCGTCCAGCCGTGAGAGGTCAGCACTCTCAACACCCAAGTAGCCCACCGACGCCGATCACTGCTCTGCGGCCATCGTCTTCCTCACGGCAGAGTGGGCGCCATTTTGCGGATGCATGGGCAGCATAGGTGCGCACCAACCGGGCAAAAGTAATTGTGGGGTGTCACCGGTCTCGTCGTATTGGCAATGGCGAGCACTGGATGGCTATATCCCTCAGATCGGTGCTCGGCAGCAAATAGACGTGGGGCTGTAATCTAGCAGGGCAAATGACGGCTCTGAGAGTCACAGTCCGGCTGCGATATTAGGGTCAGGCAGGTGCCATGCAGAGTTCCGTGGCTTCAGGTGGCTCTGGGGAAGGTCGTCGGGAGTGCCTCAGCGGGCGCCACAGCCGCAGGCCTTACCTCCGTCAGCGGTGAGTGAGATTTGGAGGCAGTGGTCTCTGTTCCGCATAGCAGAGTTCCTGCAGTCACTCCGCTGAGCGCCCAACAGCATCTGCCATTTTGGAAGGCGCCTGGTGTGTTCCGGCAAGGACACGCTGGGTCTGTTAACGCTACATTGGAGACCGACGAGGACCTTCCAAGCGTTCCTCACATCCTCCGCTGGGCATGGGCGTTATTTTCAGCGCGCTGGGAGCAGGTAGACCGCAGCTAGCAGCTCCGGAGTAGTCCGCGGACCGGGAGCCGAGACGGACTACGTCCGATCGGCCATCTTTCCCGGCCACGCCCCTCAATAATTTATATTTTTCTCAAGATTATGCTAAAAGCACAGCTGACAGGCGAAAAGAGTTTCTCAATTTGAGGTCCGATCTGAGATCCCTTGGAGTTTGCTATGGCTTTTTCCACCCTTGCCTATTCAAAGTCACCTACAACAACAAAACAACGATTTAAGAAGATCCGATCACACTTAAAAGTTATAATAATTCGTGCCAGATGAAAACTATGGATTTCTCTGAAGCATCTACGTCCCGGGCTGTGTAATGCTGCAGAATCTGCTTAATCTTATTCCTTTTAAATCGAACAGTTATATTCTTGTTCCTAAGGCGATGTTGTTGGCTATTGCAATGTTGTTTCTCTTAAGCTGATGTAAATTGTAACTTGATTGTTTGGGTTGATTAACTTTTTTCTACCTTCCCTTACAAGTCTATTCATGCTTGTTCCTGTTTGTCCTTCCCCCTGTTCTGTGAGCCGTGACCTTCCTTCGTTCTCCCCTCAGTCATCCTTGGGCGTCTCATCTACTCCTCGTGGTTCTTTCCCCCCCACTCCTAATTGGATTCTTAGGTATGTTCTCTACCTCTGTTCTCTTTGTACTGTCCATCTAATCTTTGTTCCCTTTTTCACTCTGGTTTATGTCAATGATACTTTTGATCTTATCGCTCTTTTTCTATTGCTGTGCCTTCTTCTTTCTCCCCCTCAACTTTTTTTTGTTCTTCCTTCTTTTTCTTTTCCTCTGTTTCCTATCCCTTCCCTCCTTTTTCTTTTTTATTCGATTTGATGTTTCATATTCATCTTTGAACTACTTTCTTTTAACATTTACATATAATCATATCGCATCCACACATGACTTGGTCGTTATTACAGTCGCTCTATGCTTTTGGTTGGTCTGCCTAGATCATTATCTCTCTCATATATTCATATCGTTGTGTTCATGTCTTTGAAAATTGTGTCATGGAATGTTCGAAGTTTGAATTCACCCATCAAAAGACAATGTGTTTTAACTCATTTGTCTAAATTAGAAGCTGATATAGCTCTTATACAAGAATCTCACCTAACGGCATCTGAATCTTCAAAATTAAAAAGAAATTGGGTAGGGGAAGTTTTCTTTTCCCCAGGTGATGGTAAACATAATGGTGTAGTGACACTTTGCCATAAGTCACTTTCTGTTAAACTAATTTCTCAATTATCTGATGAAGATGGAAGATGGTTATTTACTAGATTGCAAGTTGGCAATGCTCCGGTTTCTTTGCTTAATATATATGCTCCCACTAATGGTGACCCTTCTTTTTGGTCTTCTCTCTCCCAACAAATTTCGTCTTGTATTGATGATAACTCTATCCTCGCTGGAGATTGTAACCAAATTGTTGATCCTTTCATAGACCGTAATTCATTAGCCTCATTTAAATCACATAAGACCCATAAACTTTTTCTAGACGTTATACAACAGTATAAGCTTATTGACGCCTGGAGAATTTGTAACCCTGTTACAAGAGAATATACTTTTTTCCCCTCCTCACCAAACACAATCCCGAATAGACCATTTTTTTGTGACTCATAACGTATCTCAATCTTTGAGAAACGCAGAAATTGGGACAATTTTAATATCTGACCATGCTCCTATTTCTATCAAATTGGATATTTTATCAGAACCTAATACACCCAGGAGAAGGCGTTTTAATAACTCTCTCCTTCTAGATCAGACCTTTAATTCCTCTTTTATCTCTTTTTTTAATGAATATTTTTCTTTAAACCAGACCGATACCTTACCCTTTTCTGTTATTTGGGATGCATTTAAGGCAGCTGCCAGAGATTTTATTATGGGTTTTGTGTCTAAAAAGCGAAGAATTTCTCGTGAAACCACTAAAAATCTCTTGGCAAAAATAAAGAAACTGGAGCACTCCTATTATGCTTCAAAATCCAAAGACTGTTTAGCGCAGCTTATTGAGGCCAAACTCAAATTTAACAAGGATTCGACTGACAATGCCTCACTCTACTTGTCGAGTGCAACATTTTATGGTGGCCAAAACAAGGCTGGTAAGCTTTTGGCGAATTATTTAAAGGTTAAGAATAACAAGCTTGACATTGAATCAATTCTTGATAAGCAAAACATATTAAAGTTTAAAGATTCTGACATTTTGGATGAATTCCTCCTCTTTTACAAAGATTTATACACGCCAGAATCCGCACCCTCAAATCTTGGTATTTCTCAGTTCCTTGCAGGCATTCACTGTATCCCTGATTCTCAATTAGACTACGCTCTTTTAGAATCTGACATCTCACAACAAGAACTTCTCAGTGCACTTCAGACACTTAAGAAGGATACGGCTCCAGGACCAGATGGGTTTACAATGGAATTTTTGACACACTTTGCACCACTGCTCCTCCTCAAGTTGCATGCCCTTTTCAATTCCTTTTTGCAGTCGGGCGAATTCTCTGGATCTTTTTTAGAAGCACTAATATGTTTAATTCCGAAAGAGGGTAAAGATTTGAAACACTGCAAAAATGATAGACCTATTTCTTTAGTCAACATTGATTACAACATTTTCTCTAAAACCCTAGCAATGCGTCTTGAATCCTATCTTCCTCAACTGTTAGGTGCAGAACAATCTGGTTTTATAAAGGGGTGACTCATTTCAGATAATACTCGTCTATTCTTTGACATTTTATCTAAATCTTCTCAGATGCCTCAATCACTAGCCGCTGTAGCCCTGGATGCGGAGAAAGTTTTTGACCGTGTTAACTGGTCATATCTCTTTCATGTACTCAAATGGTTTGGCTTTGGTCCAAAGATTATATCTCTGATCTCGCTCTTATACTCTAATCCTCGAGCTGCAGTCTTCGTAAATGGTAACACGTCTTCTTATTTTGATTTGGGAAGAGGTGTACGTCAAGGCTGCCCATTGTCTCCATTTCTTTTTAACTTGGCTTTGGAACCCTTCTTATCTAAAATTCGTCAGAATGAGGATATCCAGGGCTTTAATGTTAACGATAAACAAATTAAATTGGCAGCCTACGCTGATGATATATTATTATTTATATCCAATTCACAATCCTCTATTCCTGCCTTCTTAAATGAGGTGGAACCTTTTGCTTCAGTTTCTGGTTACAAACTAAATAGAGATAAGTGTGAAATACTACCTCTAACTAAATATACATTTAAAGAAGAGTTTGCTACCTCAAATTTCACTTGGAATTCTAAACACATAAAATACCTGGGATTACTTTTTGCCCCTTCAATCCCAACAACACTTTCTCTATGTTTAGAAAGTTGTATACAGAGAATTTCCTCATTAACCTCCAAATGGCATCCCCTATATTTGTCATGGTGGGGTCGTCTTGATACCATCAAAATGATGCTCTCTCCTATAGTATTGTATACAATTTCTAATATTCCAGTACCTATCCCCTCAAAATATTTTAAGAAAATCAATACCATATTGTCATCTTTTTTATGGAACACTAAAAAGCCTCGTATGTCATTACTAAGACTCATAAAACCAAAGTCTGAAGGTGGGGCTAATTTTCCTGATTTCCCCATCTACCATAAATCTTTCCTACTTCATCAATCCTCGAGAAGGCTTTCTGATCCTCAAGCGGACTGTCCTTTGTGGGTGAAACTTGAAAGAGCATATCTCTTTCCTTTCTCTTCTAAAGAGTATCTTTCCTTTACCCGCAAACCACAATCTGTCTCCACTCCTGTACTTAAGCACTCCTGTAAGCTTCTGGAGTCCAAACAGAAGACACTTCCCACAGATTTAAAGTCTTTCCTCAATTCCACACTTTGGCACAATAATTTCTTATTGATTCATGGTAAACCTTTTACTGGAAGCCATGGAGAGAAAAAGGCTTAATTTGGATACATCAGCTTTTTATTCAGAATGAAATTATATATTTTTCACAGGCTAGTCGTATTTTTGATTTTCCATCTTCCTACCAACCTAAATACACACTCCTAAACCAAGCCTTACTGATTGCCTATACTCAAGCTATGTCTCTCAGTCATCACGTACCTCACTCGGTCAATAGGTTGCATACTTTTTTACACTCATGTTCTAAAGCATCTACTATTTACACTTACTTCTGTAATCTGCACATCGATAGAGAGAAAACTAAAGTAGAATTATCTTGGGAAGAGGATCTTGAGGTGAATTGGCCGCCTTCCTTTTGGAACAAAATATGATCTAAAATTAGGAAATCATCTAGAACAGCAAATACCACACAGACATTATTTTTTAGTTATAATAGACTTTTATTACATCCGGTCATCTTGCACAAGAGATATCCCGATGTCCCTGATACCTGTTGGACTTGTTCATCCCCATCTGCTGATTTGAAACATTTACTCTTTACATGCCCACATGGACACACTTTCTGGAAAAATGTGTGGTCAAATTAACTTAATTTTTGGTGCTAAATTACCCTTTTCCATTGTTCACCTATTTTTAGGAAGTATATCACCGGTTTGGGATAAACATACTCTTAATATCAAGATTGTGGATTTGTTGATAGCAGTTGCCTTTCAGCAAATCACCAAAAACTGGAAAGACATAACCAAGTTATCCTTTCAAGCCTGGTGGTACGCCGTGTGTTATAACCATAGATTAGATACGGCTCTTGTTCATCCTATTCACTTAGCTACAAAGCGCTTAATTCTATGGTCACCTGTCACAGGACATATTGAGATGAGTGCTAGACGTTCTTTCTCTATGGCTCCCATGCAACAAGAAGTTGCCCAACCTCCGTGACATTCCTTAACCTACCATAACATTATTTTTCATCTGTTCATGTCATTCTTATGTATTTTTAAACTAAGTTGCAGTATTTAATGAACAATGTGATTATCTTTCTCTGCTTATTCAGACATTCCGTTCCAGTCATGTGTAGTTGATATTTTCACTTAAACAAGGTTATATATAATGTTTAATTATTCTCCTATATGATTATATTTTAATGATTGTATTAATGTATATTTTTATTTTATGTTCTCTCAATAAACTCTCTTTTTGAAACTTAAAAGAAGGAAGCAATTGTTTTGTAAATTGCACAAAGTGAATACATGCAAAGTGGTGTATAACATTTTGATACATTTCACTTTATGAATATATTGAGAATAAAATTGAACAATGAAATATATTTTCCCCCTCATCTCACCACAAAACATTATCACAAATAGATTATCTAGTAGTTCATGTAAACAAGGAGAATACAACTTAGGGGTTGTGGACGGCCTGTGGTTCTGCTATGTATGTGGCACCTAGATGATGCAAAGCTTATCTAACCACAGAGTTTTCCAGATCCTGAAGCAGTCAGCATAAGCAACAGCTGTGCTGTCAAATAACACTTGAGATCATTTCTATAGCATTTACAAACAGGATTTCTACATTTCCACTCAAAATCCAACATTTTTCCAGGACTTCCCAAGTTCCCATGTGAACCAATCTGAAGATTATTCAAAATGATTACATTAAAATTCCAATGACATATTTCATAAGTGTTAGAAATGGGGATCTCTAGTTGGCCGCGGCTGGCGCTGAGGTCCAAATAGGGATCCTTCTTCCTAAGTCAGAGTAAGGGGGCTACACCCTTTGATAACCCCTGCTCAACCCTGTGGTAACGTAGCACGAGCAGACAGGCCTATCTCAGAGGCAGTGTGTGAAGCATTTATGACCATACACAATAACACAGGAGAGACACTACAAACGGACACCATAGTTATAGAAAAATAGTTATCTTTATATAGACTGAACACGAGGCTAAAAGCACTCAAGGAGCTACAATGCACACAATTACAGATTCACTTCAAAAGCAATAAAGGCACTCGAAACGGGGGTGGAACGGACTTAGTTCAGGGCCGGGGTCCAGGCGACCCGGTGATGCACAATGTACCTGAGATGTAAAGGGGCACGGCACGCAGCCTCACAAGGAAGCCGCGGTGATGACAGGCGGACTCGCAGCGGCCACAGCTCCCGGCTGTAGCGGTCCGCGGCGTGCACTCACGATAATCCTGGGACGGGGCTTAAAGGCGGGCACCCAGCGGTACCCGCAGGTGGTAACAAGATCCTGGAAGTGGTGACTAGTGCGGGCACTCAGCGGCACAGCTCCTCAGCTGCAGCGGCCCACAATAGCGATAGCGATGATTCTCGTAGGACAGCAAATGCGGGCACTCAGCGGCACAGCTCCTCAGCTGCAGCGGCCCACAATAGCGATAGCGATGATTTCCATAGGACGGCAAATGCGGGCCCTCAGCGGCACAGCTCCTCAGCTGCAGCGGCCCACAATAGCGATAGCGATGATTTTCGTAGGATGGCAAATGCGGGCACTCAGCGGCACAGCTCCTCAGCTGCAGCGGCCCACAATAGCGATAGCGATGATTTCCGTAGGATGGCAAATGCGGGCACTCAGCGGCACAGCTCCTCAGCTGCAGCGGCCCACAATAGCGATAGCGATGATTTCCGTAGGATGGCAAATGCGGGCACTCAGCGGCACAGTGGCCCACAATAGCGATAGCGATGATTTCCGTAGGATGGCAAATGCGGGCACTCAGCGGCACAGCTCCTCAGCTGCAGCGGCCCACAATAGCGATAGCGATGATTTTCGTAGGATGGCAAATGCGGGCACTGAGCGGCACAGCTCCTCAGCTGCAGCGGCCCACAATAGCGATAGCGACTTTCAGCCCGCGTTCCCCTCAGTAGAACCAGAGGCTCTGGAATTCTCAACAGAGGTCTCACCTGCGGGTAGAATCCCCCTCAAATAGGAATCCAGACGGCTGATGGGTGAAGTCTAATGTCCCTGAGACTTCAGCAGGAGGCGAGCTCAAATCAGGCCCTTGGGTAGTTGCTTCAGCAAGATGGATGAAAGTTTCAAAGTCCTTTCCCTCTAGTTACACGGACAGAGGTTCGTCTTGGCATCCAGAAGTAACACCCTCATGGGGGTTTTCGCGCACATCTTTATACCCCCGTCGCCTTTGTTCTCTCAAAAGTCACAAGTCACTGAACCCAGTCAGAACCAGTTCGGTGAGGTCCTGGGGGCACGTTGTTTACGAGGCGGCATCCTGCCCTTTAGGAGAGGGGGTCTGCCATCAGACGCACCGTGGGAGGGGGAGCCATCATTCACCTTGCCAGGCGCGGCCCTGCTCAGATCAAAGGGTCACCCCTCCCCATACTCTAGCTGCAGATCTCTACTCGACCCAGGTCGGGTTCAGCCTACCCTGTCCCTCCAAAACCAGACGGCCAATACACATAACAGCAGAGCACACTGGAAGACTTAGGCAAGAAAATACCCACTTTCCCAAAGTGGTATTTTCAGACACAGAATATAGAAATAACCCTCACTAAAAGATGTACTTTAATATTCTGAGCTCAGGCATACTAAATTCGACTTTCCACTTTACAAGCTGCTTCTGTGGGTGGCGCAATCAGCGCTGCAGGCCCACCAGCAGCATTCGGTCTACCAGCCCTGGGCATGCACGGTGCACTATACTAGAGACTAACAGGTAAACCAAATGAGCCAATTATGGGAACATCAATTCATACCATACAGTCAATTTACAATAGGGAGCATTCGCGCTGTGGCACGGAATGGCCGTGGCACAGCGCCCAGAGCATCTAACACCAGCAAACACAGAGGAGACAAAAAGCGAGAAATGAAGGGAAGACCCACACCAATGGTGCCAGGTCTAACAATAAGTTATTACTATGTCAGTGCGTTATTTTTCAGGACTTCACAAGTTCGCATGTGAAACAATCTGGAGACTATTCAAAGAAATTCCAGTGGAATTCAAACAACATATTTCACAAGTTAATGACTATTTCTGTGTATTATTTACACATTCTTGATACATAGCACATATTGAATTTAGGTGCATTCATAAATATACTTGGCGATGCAAACATGATACAAGTCTATGTGGTCCACAAAACAAATATCAATTTGGCCACAGATTCTGTGCAAAACCCTAAACAGGGAACTTACATGTGACCAAGTGCACGTGAATAAATGTATACCTCTTCTTTTACTTGTTAAAGTTACTTCTCCGTATTAAGGTAATATGATAATATAACCCACAGTTTTTCTATTGTTAGTGCCTAAAGGATTGGCCAAATGGTATTTAAGACTAAACACCCCAACTTACAGATCTCGTCCTTTGGAAATCCTGATGGCGCTTGACAGGTCTGATGGACCATTGCCACTGTGGTGCGAATGGAACTGGAACAAAACACAAGTCATACATATATCATCAACTTTCAGATTCCTAATGTTCAGTAAATGATGAGAGGTTGGATAAGTTTTCAAAACTTTATTTATCTTAAAGGATTAGTTTGGTTTTGTCATCTTTATTCAGATTAGTCCAATTTATAGAAATTTTGAATAAAAGGTTGATTCGTGACAGCATAAATCAATACAGAATGTTCCATGAAGGAAATTGTCACTATCTAGCTAAAGAGCCTAACCTACCCTATGCAGAGAAACCCATGAAGAGTTCCTTATCAGAAAAGAACAAGATTTCGGAGCATAGTTAAAGACTAGAACTTCCCATAAAGAGTCATTCTGGAAACTCAGCCGAGTTCCCCAAAGCTGTAGTAGCAACTGTCAGAATATCAGTGATAGAGGAATGATCATTACAGTAGCATTGATCAGAGAAAATCAGAATAAGGTCACCTTTAGCAGTAGCTGTCGGTAACAAAGGGTGTGGGTAAAATAGGATGACTCTCTCATAGCAGAGTCATAAAGGGTAATGCGGGTAAAAGCTCTCCAAGTAGAACTTAGAGGTCAGAATGCAGGAAGATGATCACCTAACTCACTAGGAATGCTTATTAACATAAAATCACACAATAATGTAACAAAACTTAGTAGGTGTCCAATTCTCTCATCCAATGCAAACTGCTCATCCAATGGTGTTGTCAATATCCGTTGCTTCTCTTCTCGAGTCTCACAGTAAACATTCATGCCCTTACATAGTAAAATACTGTTTCAAGTGTTAGCAAAATGGAGGAAAGTGTCATGAGTACCTTCTTTCCTAAGTTAAAATCTGCGTACAATCTCTATTGTGAATACAAAAGCTCTTCAGATGAGCTGAAACAAATATATCAATGATGTTCTAGTTGGGCAAACATAAAGTATATCTAAATTATTGTTCATTCTAACAGTCTATTCATTATGAATTGCAACAAGGAACATTGTTATATGAATGATCTAATGTGGTGTGATGAAGCTAAGGAAAGATAGACTTGAAGTCAGCACATTCTTTAGCAAGATGCTGGTGCTAGGCAAAATGTCCTAAATAAATGTCTACTTAGCTGTGAGCAATGGTCGAAAGAATAAGGCTTGGGCCTAAATGAAGGGGCACATTTAAGAATCATGGTACAAACCAATTTCTTCATGTTATTTTCATGTAGATTTAAAGCAGCACATTTTCCCTATGTGTTATTTTTCTATGTGAAAACATTTCTGCAGCAGTTTAAACACATTCTAAAAGTGCAATCCTAATATGGTCTGCAAGTCGAAATTTGTTTTTAAAACTCATTCCCTACACTATCATGCTAGCTTTGATTCATCAGAAAAAAGTTTTGCTGCGAAAATAAACAGGGCCAAACCAAGTGCTTCTGCTTGGAAATCCTTTTTTATTTATTTGTATTTATTTAACCATAATAGAAAATTCATGCAAAGTTTTAACACTTAATACATGAGGTCAATTTTAATTTGTATTAGTACATGTAGAGGTTTGATATAATAAATCAAAGTATGGTAGACGAGACAATGCCAGCACATACCTTGAGAATATCACATATTTTACATTTGGTAATGAGGCATTGTGGTGAGACCACGGATGGAAATTTAGTAGGGCTGCTCTCTGGGAGTCTGTGGTGTGGGAGAAAGGGTGGTCAGCCAAGATGATGCTCCAATCTCAGTGTGTGGATTGAGCCTGTCTGTGTCCACAGAAATTCATGAATTGAGGAGCTGTTCACAACCCCCTACCCAGCAGCCTGAGCTTGCTGATTGGCTCTCTAGCTCCCAAGCAACCCCGAGTCCTCCTCTCACACCTGCGCAAGCCCCTTAAGGTTTGTTGGGTGAACCCCAAGATATTCACCTCCATTTTGGGAGCTGCAGCTTCTCTGTGCCCAACATCGCAGTGAACAAAGGACCAGAAGGTGGTAAGAAGACAGACTGTGTGCTATTTCCTGGAACCTTTAAAGCGATTTTCCTCTACCTGTGACTGCCTCATTTTCATGTATTTTGTTTGTGTGCTGTATAGTTTAAAAATTGAAGTTTTACCTCCCCGTGACTGCCTTAATGTACCTGTTGCATTGTGGGCTTTGTAGTTTTAAAATCTGTTGTTTTGAACCTGCCCATGACTGCTTTAATTTCATGTGTGTGGGGCTTTTTCAGTTCAAAATCTGTTGTTTTTCACCTCCCCGTGACTGCCTGATTTTCCCTCCTAGTTTCTCCCCTAATCTGTGCTCAGGCCTGTATGTAAGAATTGCACCCCAGCTCCCTTTTGTCTTAGCAAGTGAGTGAAACAAGATTAACCCCCCCAAGAAACAGACATATTATACCTCAGAGGCTAAGCAGAGTGTGCTCTGAGACTGCAGTAATCTGCTCTTAGTGTTTAAACTGTATTTGAAAAGTGATTGCAGCACTTGTTTTTTTGGCTAGGAGAGTGAGTTTTTTACGTGTTGGAAAAGCAGTATTGTTAGAGGTTTAGGTTAGGCCCTTACCCGCAGAACTCCAGAATGTGCATTGAGCCTGTCTGTCTCCAAGGAGATTCTGAATTGAGGAGCAGCTCCCAGCCCCCTGCCCAACAGCCTGTGCTTGAGGTCACACACACCTTATATAAGCTGCTATTGGGCGTTACATCTGTGCCCTGATTAGTGGCTGAATCTGGTGTTTCTATTGGGCTTAGGGTTTGTGTTCTGATTGGATGATAAGTCTAGGGTTCTGATTGGTCCTTGGGTCAGTGATTTTATTGGACATAGGGCTTAGAGTTAAAGGTCTGATTGGTGGGTAGGTTTAGGGTTTTAGTTTAGTTTCTGGGGCTAGGGTTTCTATTGGACCTAGGGCTTAGGGTTTGGTTTCTGATTGGCTGTTAGGACTAGGGCTGTGATTGGCTCAACGGCCTGGTCTCCTATTGGTCCTAGGGTTTAGGGCTAGTGGTGTGATTGGTTAGTGTTAGGGCTAGGGTTCTCATTGGCCGAAGGCGTCACCTGACCACTAGGACTATTTAAGGTCAGGGATCTGGGCGTCTCAGCCTGGGTGTCGAGGCTAAGGGCAGAGAGGACAAGGGCAGCTGCCTGTTTGGGCCTGTTCTGGACTGGTCAGGCCTAGGGCTAGAAATGCTGCCCATTTTCCCATTCACCACCACCCACCCTACCCCATCCACATCCACAACCAGATTACTACACTCACAGCAAATGCACTCTACCTATTTACTATAAACTAACCCTAAACACATTTCAATGTCTCAGCACCCACTATAAAACCCTACAAACCACGCATTTACACCCTTCTACCCCAACTACCACACAATTGCACCTTCACTTACACACAAAACACCACTCTATCCTATGCCACTAACCAATCTACTCATTACTAACACAACTCAAATCCACACCATACCTATCTATAGCCCATCCAGACAAACACTCCCTGCTCTTATTATTCCTAATAGATCCCTTTCTGTCACCAACAAGCCTATACTCAGCCATCCATCTTTTCATACATCAATACCCTCCTCTTCTTTTCACCACAATAACACAACCACGCAACACTCACACTCCAATGCACCACACATAGTACTTCTTTTAACAATCAAATCTAACACACACTCTTAATTCTTGTTCATCCCCTCTCACATACCACATACACTCTTTTCCAAAACACATCACCACCCCTTTAACGTGCAGCCTCCACTCACCAACAATACTTTACATGCAAATCATTCTCAGAAAACAAATACATTATCACCTACTTTCCCTACTCCTCAAAAAGAAAACATAACACACACCAGCACAACAAAATATCTCACATACAACACCTCATAATACTTTCCGTAACAAGCTAGAAACATATACCCACTTCCACCTTCTTGACTACACAATTAAATCACATCATAAACATACTCCAATGCCAAGTTTTTTCTCTTCCCCCATTCCTCAGATATACACAGCAATACAGCAACTCTCTTTTAACCGCCTCGCATCCATTGGACAATGTAGAACCTTACAACATGACTCACATGCTGCACCGCCACCCCTAACTCATACACCTTCCACCCAAAAGAGACGCATACAAAATTAGCAACATGTCACTCTTCATAACTTTGCATCTCCATGTCTACTGCACAACAAGGCTACTCTACAAAAACAACACAGCTCACCAGATCACCCTTAACTACAATCTCCACCACCTACACCCGCACACTGATCAAAATGCCTTCTTAGCCTGCTGGATGAGGAATACGATACAGAACAGCTACACTATTGCTATCCTCATACAGCTCATACCAGCACTAAGGACACACCTGCTACAAGCTCACAAAATACTGCTTACTCTTCTACAAAACAAAGTCATACTATCCGCAAAGCACATTCTCTAAACTGCCTACTAATAAATGCTCGATCACTCTAAAAAAAACAAGCATCACATCTACGACCTTCTCACTGACACACAACCTGATTTACTCTTCATAACTGAATCATGGTTGGGAGATGATATGGCTCCAGTCTTGCATGAAGCCATTCCTCTAGGCTATCAAACTATCATATAAAATCGTATGGGCAAAAGAGGAGGTGGCCTAGCTGTTGTGTTCAAGCAACTGTTAAATATCACTAAAGCTGACCACGTCTCCATACAAGGTTGTGAGGCCCTCTTCACCAGATGCAACCCTACGCCATCTTCCTCCTATAACTTCCTGCTCCTTTAAGACTCTACGAAGCCGGCATAGAGGGGACGGCTCTCGACTGGATCACATCCTACCTTCACAACAGAACTAATGTCATCCATACCCTCCATTTCTCTTCCAAACCGTACTTCATAAAAGCAGGGGTCCCTCAAGGCTCTATCATCTACCCCTGATTTTCAACATTTACATGAAGTCATTACCGGCACTGATCAGCCAATTTCACCTCACATGCTATTAATATGCAGTGGCACACAAATACTCCTTAAACTGGAAAGGCCCAAAGACATTGGAAACTCCAAAATTTTCCGTTGTCTCAGAGCCATGGATCAATGGATGACATGGAACCATCTCAAACTGAATGCTTCCAAAACTGAAATACTCACGTGTGGCGATTGGAAAAATTATGACCCACTCGCCGGCTGGCCTGATAATCTGGGAACACCATCTATGGTATCAAAGGAAGTAAGAAGCCTTGGAATTACCATGGACTCCAAGCTATCAATGAATGCCCAAGTGGGCAAAGTAGCAAGATCAAGCTTTGTTACTATAAAAACTCTGCAATGCATCTTCCCCCACGTGGGATTTCCACACAAGGTCCAGGCTACTATCTCCCTTGTTTTGTCTGAACTCGATTATGTCAATAGCCTCTACCACGGATCGCCTTTAATAACTATGAAAAGACTACAATGGATCCAGAACTCTGCTGCCAGACTACTCTTACATACCAAGCCACAAGCCTGCATGTCCCCTTCCTTGAAAGCCCAACATTGGTTACCGGTTGCCAGAAGATCCACATTCAAGCTGCTTTGTATCACCCACAAAGCGATACATGGAACAGTTCCACTCTTCATCAGGAATAAAACCACCAAATACATTCAACAAAGGAACCTCCACTCGAGATTGGCACCTCACCTCAAAATCCCACCATACAAGGAAACAACCATAGGTGGCACCTGCTTCTCTGTTCAAGCATCCAAACTATGGAACTCTTTACCCCCAAAAATAAAATCCATGGATAACTACCTTATCTTCAGAAGTCTACTCAAGAGTAGGATCTTTCCCACATAACCACCATACTTAAACCTAAATATACAGCATATCCCTCTGTTTATAAGCATTTATTTGGACTATAGATGCGTACCTTCATATGTGTATTGCTTTGTATAAACTTATATAATTATTATGTTTTAAATATAGAGATATTTGTTAGTTTTGCTTAACAAATGTACATATTATTTATAGTTATATTATTCTATGTTTAACATGTATAAAGGTGACTACATAAATAAGTACATCTTGTGTCATAACTATTTATCTACAACTGCTTTGCTATTGAATTGCAAACAAATAAAAAAAATGAATAAATACATTAACTTATAGTACAGCAACACTTGAAAGTCTGAGTTTATTAAACACAACTTAAATCTATATATATTACCTTCCTTATACATACATACCTTCCATGTACTTATGTATCTTTTTATTTATTACTTTCCTTATAATTCAGCTTCTCCAATGCACTACCTTATATCTCACCCTATACCTCTCGCAATATATCCTCTACCTCCACTCTGAGTCATCTCAAACCTCATTCTACTACTCTCTCCAATGCACTACCCTATTTCTAACTCTATACCTCTCTCAATATATCCTCTACCTCCACTCTCTCACTCATCCCAAAACCCATTCTACTACTATGATACCCAAATTAACCCTTTCTAGACTCTTCCCTCCTCTACCCTTTCTTGCATCATCTCATACCTCTTTTACTATTCAGAGCTCCCAAACAAGCCTTCCCTCTGACTATTCCCCTCCACCTCCCCTTTACTCATCCCAAACCTCCTCCTAGTGGTATGAACTAATAAAAAAACACATTTTTTAGACCAGTCCCTCTTTTATCCCTCCACTATTCCTTTTCAATCCACATAACAGACTAACATGTCCACTGCTCAATTAATTTCATATTTCCCTATCCTAATTCCCCACTAATCCTGTTTGGGATCTGAAGTAGCGTGTTACCCGCCAAAAAAGTGCTTTGACGCCTTGTCAGGGGTAGTAAGTGCTATATAAATGCAATTACAATTACAGTTTTAATAATGAAGGAATTTGTGGCTCATTTGTCCTCCAAGAGTCAACTCAAGTGAGGATGGGAAAATGACTAGAATATAGATGCACCTCAGCCAAGTTTGTGAATGGTCTAGATGTTCTGAGTAATGTAATGAAAAGTCTGAGTCGGATTGCTTTGCATGTGGAGCTGCATGAGCTATATTAGTCAGCAGAGTGAATTGCACTATAGGCTAGGGTTAAAAGTTTAAACCAAGTGCTATATTGGTCGATCCCAGCCTACTTTAAAGGGAGGTTGTGGAAATCAGACAGAGGGTAGAGAGCTGGAGTCTATGTTCATTTTTGTTGTAGTTTACTTTTTAGTTCGAGCCGAGACAGTGCTTGCGCTGTCTGGAAGATCTGTTGTATGTACTTTGTGGGCTCTGGAGATCAGCCCCAGGACATGTCTGCTTCCACTTTTGCTTAGGGACTATTTTTTCTGTTCAACTGCCTCTATTTAACTGTCTTGATAGAAAACGGCCAGTAGTAGTCAGTAAAATACCAGAATTGCTTTCTGCTTGTTCAACTTCCTCTATTTAACTGTCTTGATAGAAAACGACCAGTAGGGGTCAGTATGACCACCGAAGGCCCCAATTTTATATTAAAAACTGAGCTTTGGCCTAAACCATTTCCCGCTGATTGGCAATATTTCTCTCAATGTGTTCCCATACCTGGCGTGTTCCGTAGTTTGGTGCTTACTTTCCCTCCATGTTAAAGAACAGAAGATGTTTCAGCTCCCAGGATAATGTGCTGCATAGCTAAATACATATAAGGTCCCAAAGGTGAGACCGTTTGTATTGCAAATGCTTGTTCTTCCTGTTTTCCATCAGAAAGTTGCTTGCTGCATTAAAAATTCTAGTCTTTTGCTAAAGGACGTTTCCACTGTCATCATGTTTGAAGACACTATCAGCGTTGCACAGTGGAGGTTATTTAAGTCTCAATTAAGGTGTGTGCAGTGCTTGTTTTTAACAGAGCTCACACTAGTTGGTATCTCCATAATAGGTTTGGTGTGCAATGTTTGTATTCTACGGTTTAGCCCCTGGCTGTGAGTTGCTGACAGAATGAGTTGGGGTTTATTGGGCAAACTCATTGACTCATATAGGCAGATTCATCTCTGGTATCCTAGTGTGCATATCTCCTGAACTTCGGCGGCTCCTCCGCTATGGTGGAGGAGCGTCGCCCCCGCAAAAAAGTTAGGAAAGGGCAAATAAAACGACACTCGTTTCAATTTTCCTTTCCTGTCGAGTCTTGGGGTGGGGCCTGAGGGTGACAGGCACTGAGGGGAGTGGTAGCGCACTCCCATCACTGCGCATGATGGTTTGGCTGGCTATTTCAGGCCTGCCAAGCCATCATACGCAGTGAAAGCTCTCTCCAACCCATCAACGCAGCTGGGTTGGACAGAGCAGGCAAAGAAGCGGCGATGACAATGTGACAGTTGGCAACCGATATGCTGCTGAGGTTGCGCGATATTGTGCTCGTGGGGCCCGAACATTTAAATGGCAAATATGTAAACGAATCTGAAGATGAGACCAATTACAACCTTTGGCTAACGACTGCTGACACTTGGAAGGCATTGAAAAGTTTGCAGGAGGAAGTGCCGGCGTCAGAACAGGGGAGTAGGGTCAGAGCAGGTTGTGTCAAAAGAGAAGATGACATATGGGTTTCACCAAATGGGAGACATGTATTGCCAGATGGATTGCTGTCCCTGATGGCTAGACATTTTCACAGTCCTGCACATGTTGAAAGGGATGCAATGGTCAGATTGTTTCGATATAATTGGTTTAAATTCCAATTCAGAAAGATGGCTGAAGGATTGTGTCACAGATGTGTTGTGTGCCACCAGATGAATGTAGGGAAATGAACCACAGTGACATTGAGCCACATGGGACGATCAGAAAGCCCATTCAACAGGATGCAGTTGAACTTCATTGAGACGCCTTAGTACAACAAGCTGAGATATGTCCTGGTGATTGTGTGTAACGTCGCATGTTGGGTTGAAGCTTACCCGATCAGGAGAAATTATAGCCTTACAGTAGCTAAGTTGTTGTTGAGGGAACTTATACCCAGATTCGGTTTCCTGACTTCGCTGGAGTCAGACCATGGTACTCTTTTCAATAATGTAGTCCTGAAAATGTTGTGTGCAGCATTACAAGTAGAGTAAAGACTACATTGCAGTTATAGGCATGAGGCTTCAGGCAAAGTTGAGCAAGTGAAAGGAACTTTCAAATCGAAATTGGCCAAAGTGTGTGCTTCAACGTCTCTGAAGATGCTTTGCCCCTTGTGTTAATGAGTCCTCACTGCATTCCTGAATGGAAGACAGGATTTCCCCCCAAGAAATCATCATGGGTTGAGCAATGAGACTGCTAGCAGTGCCTGCAAATGCACTTGTGAACATTACAGATGACATGATTCTTGATTATTGCAAAGGACTAGCCGATGTGGTGCAGTCTGTGTCTCACCAGGTCGGAGCTACATCCGCCCCACTGCATCAGGAGCAGTGCCATGACCTCAGTCCCAATGACTGGGTCTTGGTGAAGAAACACGTTCCGAAAACGTGTGTGGAAGTTGGAACATTGAGCGCATGGACCATTCTAAGTAATACCCGTCACGAACTCTGGTGTTAAGTGTGGAGGTCTCCCCAACTGGATCCATGCTGCTTATACTCGCAGAGTGGAGTGTCTCCTTGATGATGTGTCAGTACCTTTCCAGAAGTGCAAGCTGCAGCTGAAAGGCAGTAGGAAGAGGTTGAACAAGTTACAGAAAATCAGTGAGAACCTGAAATATCACTTCCTCATCCTGAGGGGGGTCTTGATAAGTTGACAGTTGAGGGTGAGACAGGAGAGTCTTGGCCTGTCGCCCTGACAAAGGGCCTAGTGCTGTGGCAAGCCATGTGGGAGCTGGAGACAGTTGACTGGGAAGGCAGGGGAAAGAGAGACTATGTCTGCCTGCAGAACGTATACTATGCACAATCCCAGAAGATACTGAGGATTCTGGTCTGAGTGACACTGAAGATCAAAAATCTGCACTCAGGAGATCAAAAAGAGCTAGGGTACCCTATCAGAGGTACTCATCCCCTGTATGGGCATACTTTGCAGCAAATGACAGTGAGAGAAGATTTCGGTATTTGTATGATAACAGTGCAATTCCAGTTGAACCTCAGTGATCTAAAGCTTGTAGCTGAACTGCATATTGAATTTGCTTTGCCATTGAATAGACTGATAAGGTTTGTCACTAGCATGATCTCTGAACTTAACTTTGATCTGGGCTTTTGTTAAAGACAATTGAATGAACTTTGTTAAAAAGAATTAGGAAGATTCCCTAGGCCGGAAGCTGCAGAAGGAGCGTAAGGGTGTCAATTAGAAGAAGATGGAGTAGGGTTGGGAAAGTCTCACAAATACTTTGTAAATAAACTCATCATACGATTTATGAACTTTGTTTTGCCATCTGCACAAGTAGAAACATATAGAAGAAATCTGCTTGTTGCTATTTTCTGCTCCACTATTTGATTTTAGTGAAGTCATGGAAACTAGTAACCATAATATATGTAGACTTCTATTAGCACATGTATTAATAGCTGTAGTTGTAGGACTAATTGTTTGGCTTCTAGGATTATATTCACCTACACTTTCTAATTCAGTTGAGATTAGATTTAGGACTACCCCTAGGACCCCAGTTCCTACAGACAGCAGTTTGTATACTTTTGATTTCAAGATGTTACATGTAGATTCATCAAGAGGAGATTTCTCCTTGAATGCTTATTTTAATTTGCTTTATGAATACATTGATGCTATGGATGCAAAGGACTGCTACGTCTGTATGCAGTTACCTGCATCAGCTGCAGAAGGTATTGCCTGCCAACATATTCCTCTTTCATATGGTATTACATGTAGCCTTATAATGAGCCTTTTATATGGAAAGGGTCATTTCCAGTATTATTTTTTGAAATATGATTTAGCGCTTTCAGACGTTTCCATGTTTAGGCATTTAAATCATCTCCCCAATGGCAAAGAGACGGATGCAGATGATTGTTTCTTTAAACCCATAATAATATTATTTGCTGCTTATGCTCATGGGAGCAATTTGACTTGTTACTTAACTGATGTTGAAAAGAGATTTTTAGATGCCGAAGAAGACAAAAGGAGGGCAATGGATGATAGATTGAAACAGCATAGACATAAGTGGGCTAAAGAGAAATTAAATCATCAGGAATCAGGAGTTATGCCTGCACTAACTTTAGACTGGAAACACAAAGACAAATTATGTGTGCTTAGAAGTAAATACACAGTTCACACTAAATTTATGGGAAACAGTGTTTGTGATCACAATTTTGAATATGGAGGAAATTGGCCATTATTTATGGGAGGTCAGGATCCTGTTATTCCTGGAGTTTATTATGTTTGTGGAGATCACGCATATTTTACATTGCCCCGAGGTGAGGTTAGTATGACACGTTATTTTGCAGTAGTCTTCCCGAAGATTAATCATGTAGAACATTTAGATAATCCTGTATGGGGATGACCACTTAGAACAAAAAGAAGCAGTAGTGTTACTGAAATAGTTGGAGACACATTTGGAGCATTGATTCCTTCTGTTGGAGTAGTTTTGAATGAATTCAAAATTAGAAAGTTGTCCACTATATTTGATAAGTTAGTTGATAAGTTAGCTGCTAATACTGCACATTCATTGTTAGCTGTGGACACTGAAATGATAGCTGTAAGGTCTATGGTAATGTAGAATTGCTTTGCAATCAGACATCCTTCTTGCAAAGGAAGGCGGAGTCTGCAAGATGTTGAAGGTTCTGCAATGCTGCACCTACATCCCGGACAAGAGTGAAGAGTTGAAAGAATACATTAAGAATAATATAGATTTAAAGGGAGATTTAAAATAGTTGGAAGCTACAGGTGCTTGAGAAACAATTGGCAATGGTTTGAAAACCTTGGGAGTGGAATATTTGGTTCTATTTTGAGACCTCTTGTAACAATTTCCCTTTGTGCAATATGTCTGTAATATTTAGGGGGTACAAGTGCATGAAAGCAAAAAGAGAGGTACGGGAGGAAAGATGGAGAATAGGAAAACAGAGGAAAGATGTGGAACTAGAGGAAAGGTAGTGCAGATTTTATGATGAAATGAAATACTTGGAAAACTCTAGACAAACCTCAGGGTTTTGAGCTTATCTCATCTGATAATATTCATATGTTGATTGCGATGGCTAACATCTCTGTCAGAGGGGGGATTGGTGCAACGCAACTTAGACTCCACTTTTAAACATGCATTTGACATTATATTCACTGTGTGCCTTAACTTCATTAATGTGTGTGAAGCATTAAAATGTATTAATGAAATATATTCACTGTAGAGAATAGAGATTTATATACATGTGCACTAATGTCCAGTCTAAAAATGAAATCATGTATTTACGTTTTACACTTACACTTCAAGTTATATTTGCATATCTAAACATGTACTCTTTTACTCATGTTTTACAGTTATTGCTCAAGTTACGCGTGTGCAAGTATACACATGTATCCTAAGTGCACATTAAATGCTTAAAGTTAGCCCAAATACAGTTGAAATGCATTTTGCTTTGCCTGCATGTTTTCCTTTCTTGCAAGTTTATTATTTCGTTAGTTGGAGAAAGGCTTCATGTCTGTATTAGACTGCTGATAGAGAGGCCTGGAGGGAAACCTGCCAGTAAAAGATGCCTTCTGTTCATTATGTACCAGGATGGCAAGATGTTCAAGGTTGAGAACCACAGTCTCAGTTTGATGCGTTGGGAAAATGGAGCTATGTTGCAGATAGACTCAAGTAATGTTTTGATTGGTCCCTGGTGGTGTGAAAGGAGATAAGGGTGTTTCTGCATCTCCTGTTATTTTTAGTTACCTGATACCAGAGCAAATAATTGGCTCACCCCAAGTACCATATCAGGATTTAAGGTAAGATCCTGGTAAAATTGCACACAAATTACAAAAGTGGCATAAATGTCAGGTGTCATACATGAGCTGCTGTGGGGATTTGCACCACCCAGATGGACGACTTTGAAAACATGCAGTCAGGGATGCAACTGCAGATCCAAACTGTTGTGAGCTTTAGCTGCTGGGGCAAGTTCTCAGAAAACACATTTTCAGTATTTTTAAAGGCCTTCTTCTAACATTAACAAGTAAGTAAGATGCACATTGTGCTTCATAGCCCAGATGTCAAAGGTGAATAATATGTAGACAAGGGACATGCTAAGTAGAAAACTTGCAATGTCTCTGCATTAACCGAACTCTAAAATGCAGCTTACTGCACAGGCTGAAGCAACATTATCATTTGCAAAGGCCTGTGTTGAGTAGAAACCCCCTCAAGGCCTATCTTGGCTTATAGGCCTGATAGAAACATCCATTGGGCAGTATTTTGCTTATTTCTAAAAAATATATTCATTAGAGAATTCAGGGTTTTTGATAGAAATGCCACTATGATGATTTTAAGAAAATGTGTTTATCTCTGACTAAGTTATGGAAGCCCTTTACATTGGATCTGTAAGGCTTTCACCTCATATGGTTGCTGTAGAACTGATCTGAAACACATGTCAACAGCCCATAGCAGAGTCTTCCAGGAGAACACGTGCCTTTTTGGACAGCTCCCCTGCTGGAAGATTATTGGCAGGATGACGGGGAAAAAATTGCAAGCTTGAAACAAGTGACAAGGACAAAACATAGAGCATGAGCAAGATGAAGTTGGTGGCAGCAGTATTCAAGTTGGTCGCATTCAGTGTTATTGGTGCCAAAAGTCAAGGCTTCAGCAGAACCCCAAAACATTTGTGTCCAAGCTAGCGTTTAGTGCCCTTGACTGCCACAGCATCTTGCCTTGCCCTGTTAAGAAATGTATACCTGGTGAAAACAATAAATGAGAAGCCAAAACTGTTGATGAAGGCAGACTGAATGGCTAAGCCCAATCCACCCTCCATCACAGTCAGCGAGTGAGTGCACCTAGGATCCAGTCGCCTATGCCCCATAGACCAGCAATGGCTTTGGTCTTCTCTATTGTTAGCTACAGACCCTTTTTACTTTTACTTTAAAATGCATATCTTCTGGCCCCCTATCCAATTTCTGTTATTTTGTTGTCGCAGTCATATTTACATTTTCTTTTTATTTTAATATATTGCTATGGGAGTTTTATCTATGTAATTTCATTTCTTTAATGCTGTTAAGGTGCTAAATACATACTATGGTACAAATATCTCCTGAGAGAAGCCTTTCACCATCAACCAAAATATGCACAGGATTTTTTATTAAACCCTGATTCTTGCTTTCTGAGCACTGGCTTTATTCAACTTTGTGAGTGTTCATCCATTTATCTCACTACCTTAACCCAGTTCATTAGAAATTGCACCAAGATTATTCTTGGTACCTCCACTTCGCACACCTAACCAGAAATCAGTTATACTTTTCCAGCTGAGGATAGTTCATATCTGACATTGTGCCCAAGATCTGATCCTAGGATACTTTTCATTCTCTCTCAGTCATGGTATCTTTATAGGTGCAAAATTTGTGACAAAATGGAAAGGTTAAATATATATGTTAGAGAATCTGTCACAAAATCCCTTAAAAAAAAACTTGCATGCTACTGCTATCTTGATAATTGCTGCCGGCCCTCTGGGTTGTAGGCGCATAGCTGTGCCTTTTTCTATATGCACTTCAATTGAATGCCGGCCAATGGATAAGAGCATACGTGTTTTTCTGATGTTATGAAAATGAATAAAATCAGTTAATCCCCCCAAAAAAACCTTGTCCCAGCCAACACTGTTTGTTCATTTGCAAAAGCTTTCTATAAACTGACACTAAAATCAGATGAGAACCCTTTTGGCTTTGTGACCAACAGAAAAGCTGTTGGACTATTTATTGCACCTATTACCTGAGACCCTGGCCCTGTCTAGCTTACCAACTAGCCTACTGAGGCTCTCTATATCCAGACAAAAATATATGTGTACTGAAGCTTCAGATGTTGTAAATACTACATGAAGAAGGCTCTTGAAGCAAAGGGGAAGACAAGAAGATGCGTAAAATAAAGAAAGCAGAGCTATTTCTTTTGCTTGCCAAAGAAATCACTTCCGAAGACAACATAGTACTGGCAGGCAGGATTGAATATGGAACATACTGTGGCTATATATAGAATTTTAGATGGGTAACAGTGAATTACGGGTATGTTTTTCACCGAAGGGCTTCTGAGTGACATGAAATAGACAACAAGATTGAAGCTTGCATTATCTATGATGTCACTCAGAGCCCCAAAATAAAAAACATCCCCCTAATTAGATTTTTACCCATCCATAGTTTTATGTTATGTATGCCCCCCCCCCCAAAATCATCTGCCTCTGGTTGCAGGAGTAATGGGGGAGCCATACATAACATAGCATCTCCTCCCTGTCCCAAATTTAAAAAAAAATACCTGACCTCCTGTCACCTTCAGAAGTTGTGCACCCAGCATTCCAGAGCTTCTGGAAGGTTACGTTCATGTACCGTGGAGTAGGAGTGATCTTGCTTCATTTACAAATGATTTCCCCAAATTGAGAGAGAAGCCAGTGGAGTGGTACACCCAAGTTGATTGATTTGTGAAGATTTTACAGGTATTGTGGATAGATTTGAACACTCTTTTCGACACTGTGGTACAGAGTGATTTGTAGACAGAATGTGAAGTGGCTATACGGTGGCCAGAGAAGGAGCCACAGAGAAATCCAATGTCTCATGCCCCGTCGCCTTTGGTGATGAAAAAGTATCAACAGGTATCAAACTTTTTGAAAGGAAAGATACCAGCAAAGGACATTGCTTGGGTTAGGAATGACAAAACGACTCAGGAGTCTAAAAACTGCATTCTTTTTATGAGAGATTATTGCAAGTGTTTAAACAACACAGTAGAATGGAAAATCTTAAGTCCAAGAATATGGGACGTTTTGTGTCTCGGTTCGTGACAGGATTGAGACCTTAGGTTAGCATGATGATTCAAAAGCATTTAATTTGCTGGCAGTATAAGTCAATCAATGAGATCTTAAGATACACATATCTTGTAGTGATGAAGTGGAACTGAAACAGAAGCGGTTGAAGTGAAGTTGATGCTGGTGCAGATGAAAGTAGCACAGAGAGGAAGTCAGAGTTAACTGTATATAGGGAATGTTGGTGCTATGCCAAGTGTATATCCACAGGGAGTTCCTCTGATGCAAGGTGGAAATTGTTATCCACAACAGGGTAGAGGGCGTGGTGTCCCGATTGGCCCGAGTACTGGAATTGATGTTGCCACATTAAAGAAATCGAATCCATGTCATTATTGTAACAAGTTAGGGCATTGGAAGAGGGAATGTTGTCTTAATCCCAACAAAGTAATGAATGTGAATCAAATTAAAAATTCATGGGTTGAACAGACACAGGTTAAAAACCCCATACAGACACGAAATGTACAGAGACAGAGAACGCAAAGCCTTAATGTACAGCAAGTTCCAATGATGCAAGTTTCTCAGACCCCGATTCCACAGCAAAATGTAAATGATCGTAGAGTTAATTCTGACCAGGTCCCAAATTTTAATCAGAATTGTTTCCAGAACCAAAACCCATTCCAGCAAATTCCTGTGTCTGACACACTTGAGGGTTATAGTTCAGACTAGTCACAAAGATGGTGCCTGAGGGGGAGAGGTGTCATGTGTCCCAGTTAGGCCTAGAAGGAAACATTGCCATTTTGCCTGAACATGGGTGTTTCCTAAAGTTGCCTTCCCTTTTACACATCGTCTTTTGACTCACATTTGCATTAGTGACAGTTGAATTCATTTCTTGGAAACACTAACCTTGCATACACGAGTTAACTTCGCAAGAATACTATCATATTGCCATGACACTATGTACAGGGTCTACACATCCGTTGTGCAAATGTGCTTGTTATTTTCATACATATGGTGACATAGCTATCTGTAGCACATAAACAATGGCAGCCTGATCAAAATCTCAGCCTGAGGCAAGGGTGCCTTTTGTTATAAATAAACATCTGTTTCCGGGTATTCGGAGAGGAGCCCTTCCACTGTCATTGCTAGGTCTCTACATGCTGATGCTTTTGCTCAGCAGCTTACCGATATCTTTGTGAGGGGTGTCCAGCTAGTGACCATGACGGGGGTCCTACACTCATTCCCTATAGGTAATGGGGTTAGATCATCCAGCATGGGGATTCTTGGCAAAACATGCGCCTACACCCTAGATATGTAGGTTTGGTATAGTAGGAGTACGCAGATTATTATACTGTTTCGTATGCTTGCACATATACATTTGCAATCATGTATTTACGTTTTACACTTACACTTCAAGTTATATTTGTATATCTAATCATGTACTCTTTTACTCATGTTTTACAGTTATTTCTCAAGTTATGCGTGTGCAAGTATACACATGTATTTTAAGTGCACATTAAATACTTAAAGTTAGCCCAACTACAGTTGTAATGCATTTTGCTTTGCCTGCATGTTTTCCTTTCTTGCAAGTTTATTTTTTCGTTGATTAGAGAAAGGCTTAATGTCTGTATTAGACTGCTGATAGAGAGGCCTGGAGGGAAACCTGCCAGTAAATGTGGAGAAACAATGGTCGAAAGATGCCTTCTGTTCATTATGTACCAGGATGGCAAGATGTTCAAGGTTGAGAACCGCAGTCTCAGTTTGATGCGTTGGGAAAATGGAGCTATGTTGCAGATAGACTCAAGTAATGTTTTGATTGGTCCCTGGTGGTGTGAAAGGAAATAAGGGTGTTTCTGCATCTCCTGTTATTTTTAAGTTGGCGTTCACACAGTTAGAATCATGGCAGATTCTCTTTAGACTTTGAGATGTACAGACCTCTCTACTTGCCATATTCTTGCAAATGTTAAGCTTTATGCTAAATACTTTCTTCCTTTTTCTTTAGGCTTCTTCTGAAGTCTGATCATGCTGACACCTTCTATGCCCCCGAATTAGAGACCCATAATAGAGGATCCTGTATTTGACTTATGTTTAGAAGAGTGAAGGGAAGTTTCTTTATGGGACACCTGTTCGCTTTAATTTGTTTCTGTATTATGGTGGCTATCACAATTCTGTATCACATTCTGTTGTGCCTTAACCTACTGAGCTGATTCAGTTTACCTATTGTATTGATGTACTTATAGAGCTTATTTTGGTTTGCATATATACTGGATTGATTGGTAATCCAAATAAAACCCTTTTATCATATTCAGCGATTCCTGGTCCTTATTGTGGATTCAAATTGGCTTCACAAGTTAGAAATTTATTGATGATGTTTTCTCCTTTTCAGTGCTTCATATCAGCTAACAAAGGTCCATATGACGAATGGGAAAAACCTTTAACCACTTGACTAAAAGATTACGTTGTAAGGCCCAGCGCTCTAACTCAGAACTCAGAACCCAGAGGTGAAATAAATCCCTATAATTCACTTTTTAAAATAATTTTATGTTATGTTATGTATGGCCCCAAAATCATCTTTCCCTTCTTTCATTTGCTACCTACAGGCAGAGGAATAACGGGAGAGCCAAACCTAACACAGCCTCTCCACCCTGTCCTAAATTTTTAAAAAACGTACTTGCAATCCCTACCCCACCCCAACCACCTTCGCTGCTTTCCTTCCCCCTCCTGCAGCTGTGCTCTCTGATTCCATTCAAAGCAAACAAGCAGCTGCACTGACATGTTTTTCAGAAAGCCCTATCAGCCCCACCTGGAAGGCCTGTATAGCATCACAACAGTGGGTATCCAATATTGTTATCAACTGTTGTTATGTCACAGCAGTGAGTTATGACATTTAGAAACTGAAATAAATGATAGAGGCTCTCTATGAGAGCCATACATAACAGATAACATTAAAGCTGAAGAATCTTGCTGTGAATGGAAAAAGCTTCAGTATTTACTGGATTCAGGGTTCACTTCTGTTCTTTAGATGGGGCCGTTTATCAATGCCAATGTAGGGCACTATGCTTAGCTCTTATCATTCTTTAACTTTTTTGAATGTCATAATATTGCTTTGTTATGTTTGCTGGAAGTAATTTATATACGGTTTATATAGGGGGTCTATTGTTGGGTCAGACTTGAAAATGCAAGCTTGAGTGGAGAAATAGTTGAATAATGTCATTGTAATTTAGATGATGGTGAAAGGCAGATTGCAAGTTGAATTTGTATCTGCTTGTGTTATATATGTTGTTTTATATGTAGACAGCATGTCAATCTAAAATTGATCTGTTATGGTGTGCATTGATAGCAGTTGGCTCTGATTAGGGGTAGTTGATGCTTTAAATGCTTCCATAGTTGAGTAGTCATTACCATGTAAATCAGCTAATAAAATGCAGCAGGAACCTGTCTGTGCAATTCTTTTGTTGGATTGATGGTATGTAGGCTATGAAATCTAAGTGATTTGGGTGTGAAGTTCTGGAGACTGTGCAATCTTGTAATTGTGTTTGGAGCCCCTGGACAATTTTCATTTTAATGCTATGAAGCGAGAGACCAGTCATATTACTTCATTTCCTAAGAAGGGTTTTATGCACCGAGAATACAGAGGGATGTTTTGGGAGCTTTCCCAATACTATAGCCTTATCGTTTATGAAATAGCAGGGGCAGTAGAAAAGGCTTACTTACTTAGGATTAGTTGAAAAATGTCCTCCCACACCTTTCCTTTGGAATGATTTCAATGTCAGTACATGTGCCATTTGTTTTTCCATACTTCACTCACTAAGTGGGCACATTTATCAAAAAATCACGCTGCGCAGCAAGCCACCTTGCTATGCTGCACGATAGGGAAAAGGCAAGAATGCGCCGTATTTAACATATGGCACATTCCTTTGTTTTCCTTGCGCTGGCCCACAATGTGCTACCTAGCGCCAATGCAGGCACCTTTGCACCATATGCAAGGCAAGGGCACCTTCCTGCACAACAACAATCCTTAGAGGCATTTTCCTTTTTCTATGTGTGCTGCAGAATGCATAAAGAGGAAAAAACGAGGATAAACAAAGATATTTCTCCTCGTCACAGATCACCTGGGGAGACGTAGCATTTTGACACATTTTCAGGTGTACCAGTATTGGTAAATCTGGGAATGGGCCAAAATCCATGGGTGGATGCTTGGAAACACCCACGCTCAAACCATGGAAAACCTCCCTGGTGCAGAGTAATGCAACGATTTGCTCTGCGTTGCGTTACTCTATATTTATCCAGGTGGCTTTGCAAAGCTTGATAAATCTTACTTAGTAGTTGCATCGCCCTTGTGCCCCATTGCGTGGCGCAAGAGCGACGCAACTGCTTGATAAATATGCCTCCCAGTATCTATTTATAGAGAGAACCATGCTCACATCAAGCATGTGTCGTAAACAACTAAAAGTTGGTATAGTTAGTAAGACATTTTATAAATGCTTTGGGAAAAGGTCTGCAAAGATGTGCGGAAATCGTTTTGAAAACTGTAAACTGTATGACAAAGCATTTTCAAACAAAACAGTCTTTATCATATTGGTACAGCAGCCTGTTAGACACTGGCTAATGCAACAGTAGTAGTGGGGCCAGTGAGAGAGATTGTGTGCCAGGTTCTGTTCTGACCGTGTAATGGTGATGTCATCTAATGTACCTGTTGCACTTTCCTGATAATACTAAATGCTACCAAAAGCCACGTTTGAAAATAATGCCTTACATACGGTTATATTTAAACTGATTCCCATGTTTTAAATATTTGTATTTGTTCATCCTGAAACAGATCAATCAAGCTCCTTCACTCCTGCCCTTCAAGAAGCAGCAGAAGGGACACCTCTTCAAGGAACATGTCCCGACAAGTAACAATATCTACGTCCACCTCTCAGAGACGTCAGGTGAAGAAAGCCCCATTATGGACAAATATGTTTGCACTTATACCCCTCTAACACTGTGTCATTCCCACTCTATTGTACAATGCTGTATTGCCTTACATCTAGGATTGCTTTTTATAAACACATACACTCATACAGACGTGTTCTTTTGCATAAGAGGGATCCTTACCTTCTTTTTGATCTCTCTCAATTTTGAAGGCTGTGATATCTGTATTGTTAAGGATTTCCATAACCCTGGGCGTAGTTCGCGAAGTAACGCTTCGCGAAGCTACGCAAAGTGCAGTTCGCACTACGCGAGCTACGCGTAGCACTACGCGAACTGCGTAGTGCGTGTTCGCAATGATTGCACAGTGCCGGATGCTTGTCCGCACTGTGCAATCATTGAAAACGGCATCTTGCACAGTGCGAGCTGTCTTTACTGCCGCTCGAGTAGATTTTTACTCGAGCGGCAGCTTTCTCAACGCGGACTGGTAGTTTCTCATCGCGAGCGGTCGCGAGCATACGCGACCACTCGCAATGAGAAACCTGACCTCCCGCGTTGAGAATCTCGCCGGGAGGTTTATTTTCCACGCCGCGATCGGCAACTTGATGTTGCTGATCGCGAACGAGGAAAAAGTCTCGCCGGGATGTCATTTTGCTTGCTCGCGGTCGCCAACTTGACGTTGAGGACCGCGAGCAAGCAAAAATGACCGCTGCACTACGCTACGCTACGCTACGCGTGTTTGCACTGTGCTACGTGCAATTCGCGTAGTGCGAAGTAGCGCAAACTTCGCAAACTACGCGAGCGTAGCGTAGTTTTCCGCCCAGGCCTATTTCCTTATCACTCACCTGGTTTGCTAAGATATCTATGACATTTGGTGTGCTGTTTATAACACCCACATCCCAGTGTGCCATTTTCACTTTTTTCTTCTTTAGTTTTTTGGGGAATAGTATTAGCCATGACCTTTAGAGTTTACAAAAAATATACATATTATATACTACCCTATATGGGCTTCAGCCATCTCTCTTCATTCATTTGTCTGCTTTAGAGTAATTCACATTTTCCTTCCACCAACCACAGCATACAGCAGGGGGCAATGACACAACCTACTTCAACAAATAGTTTCTTTTCTGTGAGTTATGTCATTTTGCCATAGCACAATACCATCACCCACAAGAAAGTAGTGCCCTTTAATGCCTGTGACTTGGTGGCTATTTTGCAATTTGTCCTAAATTCCTAAATGTTTATTATTGTTTCCACTTTTCCAAATTTTGCAAGGGACTAGCAGCTTTACAGAAACTGCTACGGGGCCATTGCTGCTGCTTGCAGTGTAGTCCATACCAGGTGCATACTACATATGGAGAGCTTTTTTTGAATGGCTTTTAATCCTATTGAAAGAGTGATACCCGTACATGCACATAAGTTTGCATACGCAAGCATGGACAGCCATCTTTCGATTTCAAACCCATTGAAAAATGGGCGCACAGGCAGCCATCTTTGTGTTTTCTGTAAAACTTTATTAAAATTGCATTCGAAGATGTCCACCTAATGATGTGCATGGACATGGGAGTGCACACAGTGGTGGTCATCTTTGAATGTTTCTGTAAAACTTTATTTCAGAAACAGTCAAAGACGTCCACCTGTGCGTGATCACTCATGTACAGGCAGCCATTTTTAAGGTTTATAAAATATTAACAAAGCAAGAGTTGGAAAAGCCGGTATGCTGGCAGCCAACACCAGAAATATTGGCTGTGTCAATGCTTTCTTTTGCAAATATTTCCAGATTTGTCGCAGGGTCTGGCACAAAGAAATGTTGCGTTTTTTATTGCAACCATGCAATAGAAAAGCCCAAATACCCCTGCTCCATAACTGTGTTTTTCCATGGTTTAGTATAGAAGAGTCCTTGTCTACAGCTTAACAGAGAACATAAAAATATGAAGAGATTTGCATGGGCTTTCTTCTTAGTAATCCATAGTTCTCCTGTGTCACCGTGGAGTATGCTGTAACAAAAACAAGGTCTTGCCCCTATTTCCAGGTTTCTTTAGTCATGGCTCGTTTTCAGTTGAAGCAAAGGTGAGGTCTTGCTCTGCTTTCAATTTAAATTAGTATCATGTGCTCTTTTCAAGAATATAGGTATGGATTTACAGTGCTGACAATGCAAACGGCCGAAGATTCATTTGAAACTTCGGTGGGCTCCACTTGCAAAACAAATCTAAGGAAGTATAGCATTTCAAACAAATAGTTGGAGATGCCTACATTTCCAAAGTCCCCCATCATGAAAGTGTGTTTTTTTAGGCATTTCTTTGCATGTGGTGCTTAGTCTATGCTACTGCTTTGTTTTGTAACGCCGGCATACTCTGCAATGCTACAGGAAAACTCAGGTTTAAAATATGTGAAGTGGTAAGAGTATTGTCAAGAATGTTGGTCAGAAATTCTGCAGCCGTATGCTTGAATATTGTGAAAAGAAATCCCCCCTCCCACTATAGCACCCACTGAGACCACACCAGGCAAGAAGTCCTGATTGAATAAAAAATGCTATTACTGGTTGGTATTACTAGTAAAGTGAAAACAAAACATACTTTTTCCCAATACAAATTGTTCCAGGCATTATCAGGCAGAGTTTGTGTGTAAAACGGTGAAATATTCTGGGATTTTCAGCTCAAAACATGCTTTATTAGCAGCAGATTTTACAATATTTTGTGTCTGCAATGTCACCAAAATGTGAGGTAAACCAGCTTAAAGTGTAGAGTTATTGTTTACTTTCCAGCATAAAACTTTTTTTGTGCTGGATATTTGCATAAAAGTAATTTGAGGTATTGCTTTACACTACTTTACGCTACTTTGCGCCAAGGGGTCGTCCCGAGAGCGGCACATGGGCATTCCCATGTTATGACTCATGGTTTTTTAAAGCAAAGTCCTATCTGCTAGCATTTGTAGTCAAGGCTTTGTTTAAAAAAGAAAATATATGCCATCGTGAGGCAGGAGTTAACTTAGAGGAATGTTAATATAGTACGCGCACAACGTAACACTCACTCCCCCCCACTTCTGACACCTTTCAGCGCCCGTTGGGGCCCAAGAATTTCCGGAATCCGGTTATGTTGTCCAAGGCATAGACTTTTATTCACATCAAATCATATAATTCACCACAAACCACTACAAGAATAAAAGTATTCTACTTGGATATATATCATTATTCACGGCATCACTTCAGCGACATCCATATGTTAAAAGGCAGTAATGAAATTAGGCACGACATTACATTACAGTTGACTTCAGCTTCACCGTACACATGTACTTAAATTTCCGGCCGACCCACTCAGCTGCGCACATTGTGCCAGCAGGCCCAAACGCGCTACAGCAAACATTTGCATTACTTGAAATACAGGGCACCGCATAGCGCACCGGCCCACCGAGGTACCTGAACACAGGCAACCTCCCCAAGATTCTACACAGTCCATACGTTGTGGGTTAGGGCAGTAGAGACCAGGACCACCAGCAGGTCAGTCCCCTCCCTGCCTACCCTCAGCAGTAGAGTCCAGGACCACCAGCAGGTCAGTCCCCTCCCCGCCTATCCTCTGCACAGTTCCATCCTACCCCCTCCTGGGGTCAATCCAGTTGCTGAACATCCATTGCTGCGCATGCCCCCTTTTTCTGTTATCTGTCAGCGCTTCGCCTTGCTCATCTGCCGGGTGGGAGGGTGGTTTCCGACGTTCCTGCGGCTTCCCTGGGGTCCAAGGAGACAAAGAGGACGAGACCCTGGGGATGCCGCCTTATATAGCATTAAGGTAAGTTTCGGTTTCCTATACGTGTAGTGCATACGTCACCAGAGATATACCCTCAACCATCCCCCGGCGGAGGCTCGGTTTCGTGGCGCGACTAAGGGTGCCCCTCCCCTAGGCACGGGGGCGCCTACTCATAGTACGCCAACAACGTAACACTCACCCCCCCCCACTTCTGACACCTTTCAGCGCCCGCTGGGTCCAAGAATTTCTGGAGTCTAGTTATGTTGTCCAAGGCGCAGACTTTTATTCACATCAAATCATATAATTCACCACAAACCACTACAAGAGTAAAAGTATTCTACTTGGATATATATCATTATTCATGGCATCACTTCAGCGACATCCATATGTTAAAAGGCAGTAATGAAATTAGGCACGACATTACATTTCAGTTAACTTCAGCTTCGCCGTACACATGTACTTAAATTTACGTCCGACCACTCAGCTGCGCACATTGTGCCAGCAGGCCCCAACGCGCTACAGCAAACATTTGCATTACTTGAAATACAGGGCACCGCATAGCGCACCGGCCCACCAAGGTACCTGAACACAGGCAACCTCCCCAAGATTCTACACAGTCCATACGTTGCGGGTTAGGGCAGTATAGACCAGGACCACCAGCAGGTCAGTCCCCTCCCCGCCTACCCTCGGCAGTAGAGTCCAGGACCACCAGCAGGTCAGTCCCCTCCCCGCCTTTCCTCTGCACAGTTCAATCCTACCCCCTCCTGGGGTCCATCCAGTCGCTGAACATCCATTGCTGCGCATGCCCCCTTTTTCTGTTATCTGTCAGCGCTCCGCCACAGGGTGAAAAGGTCCCTGGCGCACTCGCCCCCCCCCTTCCCCCTGGCGCTGACTGTGCTCCACAATAGCCCCCAATACAGTCTGGATAAAGATCGCCGTCCCTTTGGCTGACAGATGCCCCCATCCTGATGGAACAACTCTCTCTTCCCGGGATGTAGCAAGTTGTGCCTAATTGTACTCATGGTGGAACTCGCTAATATGCTTTTGATCGAATGGTTCAGTTTCTTTACAGATTGGTTCATGGCCTTTACCAGAGCCCCCCCGCCCCACACCGTCCACGGTATTACCTCTGACCACAATATTGCTGCCTTTGGTAAGTATTTCCGAAACCTAGACATGACTACAAACAAGGCTTCTCTCACTCCTCGCCTGCCCAGGGGCCCCATATCATTCCCACCAGCGTGGATGACTAAAATGTCAGGGCAGGGAAACGCTCCAGATTGTAATGCTTGTTGAAACTGACCAAATAAATCCTGCAATTTTAGACCCCCCACCCCAAACCAATGGTGTGTAAACCCCGCGGCCTTTTGTGCTTCCTCCAGACTGGACCCGCAGAATTGATGCTCCACTCTGCGTATCAAGGAATGCCCACACCAACATATGTGTAACGGGCTACGGGCATCAACTGAAAGAGAGAGAGAATTGCCGTTATCACCAAAACTGTTGTGCCCCTGGGCATCCTACTGTGTCTATACGAGATTGGGCCTCACGTACCGCTCAAAACATGCTGACCGCCATCAATCCACTCTCTTGATTGCTTCTGTTGGCACACCAATTGCTGCTGCTGTGGTGGCTGCCCCTATATGAAAGGAATGGGAACTAAACTGTGCTGAATCCTCGCCCAGGAAGGCTAACGCCCGCCTACACACTGTAATGAATTGGTATTGCGTCATTGGTGCCCCGTCCTGGTGTACTAGAAGCCTGGTTGAGGCCACCACGGGGCACCCCCTGAGGTAATCCCTTGCCAATGCCACTGGACATAATGCTGTGGCGTGCGCCGCGTGCAATGTCACCCACGTGCCTTTCCCTAGCAGGTCAGTTTTAGACCTACGGATCCTGAGATGAATTGCCCCTCCCTCCAAGCGGACATCCGCCACGCCTAGCCCCCCTTCATCCTTTTTTGACGATGCTACCAACTCGGAGATGCGTAGGGCCCCAAAGAAGGTCAGCACGTAGGCAAAACTGAATAGCTCTGTTTCATAGTGGGACCGGCACACCCGCTGTATGGCCCCCAAACGCCTCCCCAGCCTCTCCATGTTTATAGGACGCCTACTGTCTTGTACACCAGGTACCATGCGTTCCCAACCCCTGATGGCCTTCCGTACCCTAAAGTCCTTGGTAGGATCCCTGACTCCTTGTAGCCGGACGCCGCCTTATATAGCATTAAGGTAAGTTTCGGTTTCCTATACGTGTAGTGCATACGTCACCAGAGATATCATACCCTCAACCATCCCCCGGCGGAGGCTTGGTTTCGTGGCGCGACTAAGGGCGCCCCTCCCCCAGGCACGGGGGGCTCCTACTCATTCTCCAAACTTTGCATGTATGCTGCATTGTACAGAGCAAAAACAATGATTAAAACTTTTTTAAAGTGTGTGTTAGTATATATTTGTTTGTACAGGAAAGATATCCTTCCCGTACAAAATGTAGGCAGAAATCACACACCTACCATTTTCATTATGGTGCATAGGTGTGGGCATGGCTCTAGGCAGCCTGTACGAGCACCAGAGCAGGGAATGACAGCAGCAGTACCATATCTTTGTCAATAAATCTGTATTTTCCGCTGTGAGAAATGCAGCACAGCACCATGTTTACATTTTTTCTTCATGTGAAGATTCTGGACTGTGAAAGCAGTTCCAATAATGGAAGGAGTGCATTGGCCATTTAAAAGTGTACATCTTCAATATCGTCAAAGCAGGCTTCGAAAATGTAAGCATGAAAAGTCTTTCAGTGACATCCCCAAATGCACCAGTATGAAACTAGAATCATACATTTCTGTGCTAATCGGGAATTTCAAGGTACCGTGGCAATTGTGAGTAGGGTTTCGCAATCATAAGTTCTGGAAGCCAAGAAGTAATATATGTCTCCCTAAATCAGATTTCAAATAGACATTGCTAAGCTAGATTCAGTAATACATGCTTTTATGCACTCATTACATATTACACCCACACACACATGTTGCCACTACAAACGCATCCTGCCTCCAAAAAAAGGGGAGCAAAAGTTACGGAAATGAAAAATGACTGATTTCCTCAATTTCTAAATGATTTGGTATGCAGATTTTTTCATTGTGCATTGCTATGTCAATTAACCTGCATAAATGATACCTGCCAACTTGAAGAACAATCTCACCGTGTGAGGAGGGGGCAGGCCTCGTGCCAAGAAGTACATACAAGGCACTTTTGAACCCCACCCACCCCCAAAACCCCTCCACTCCAAAAAGAAAATCTTGCTGAGGCTGGTGTCGAAGTCCTGTGGTGTTTTCATGCCCCTTAATGGACCTCAGCATTTCAAAGCCTTGGAAAACGAACTGGAAATCCACTATTTACAGTGGTTTTCAGCTTGTTGTCCCTGCTACTGTGTGATGTCGGCTCCTCGCTGGAAGACCGTGTGATGGGAGCCGATATCGTGTGTCACACGGTGGCACAGTGTGAGTTGGCAAGTCTGACCGAAGTAGGATCTCAAACATCAGCTTGGCCGTTGGTTGCCTGATGAAGGCTTTCTGGTGCATTCTTGAACCTGCTGAAAACTTAAAACTATAACCTTTGGTATGTGCATCTCGGGCAGATGTCCAGTGCCTGGTGAGGTGCCTCTCAGTAATTCAGAATTGGATACAGGTAGCCTATGTAAACTTCTGTTTGTCTGTGGTAGAGCTTCTTAAAAATGAAAATGCTGCATTTTCGTCAAGCCTGGACTTTCTATTCTTGACAAGGCCGAATTTCTCACACAGTGATTCACTTTACAAAATCCCTTGTATTTTAGCTTAGTTCTAAAAAAATACTTGAAGATCATGTTGTAAAGAAGGTGCAGACTAGTCTGTCCAATACCAGTTATCTGGTGTGAGACGCATTAAAAGCAGTTTAGATTTTTGTTCTTTTATGCATATGCCTTATTACAAGTGCTATATCATATAATGCACTTGTAATCAGGCGGAGAGGATATCCATCACATTTGAGTTAGAGTAATTCGTCCACCAACTCTAAATCAGGGCCTAAGTTTAAGAGAGGCAAAAATTAGGTCAATCCAATGGCCATCTATATAAGTGGGGCCTGAGACCTACAACAGACAGTTAAGATCTGAAAAAGAGTGAATTAAAAGAAAGCTGTGTTTTTTTCTATTCATCAGCCCAGATACTGGAGTCCCCTAAAGCTAGAAAGAATTATGTCTGATAACTAAAGGAGCCTAAAATTAGGGCAAAGGCACGGACAACATTTACAGGTTGGCAGGAGTCCCAGCTGGGACCCCTGGCTTGACCCCCTGCGACCCCTTACACTGCCTTTGCGACCCCTGGCCTCAGAGGAGGCAAAATCTGTGCTAGGCACACAAGGGCAGCTCAACGTTCCTTGTTTTTTTGTCGTCTTTATTACACCAATAGTAAATGATATTTTATTATTCACAATTAGTATAATAAAGAATGAATTACAATTTTCTGGAATCTGACCCTCCATGGCAGCTGTGTTAAGTAAAACATGATTTTAAATGTATGTGTGTGCGCTTGCAGGTGGGAGTGTGTTAATGTCAGAACGAGTGTGTGTATGTGTAAATGTGCGATTATGTGTAAGCATGCATGTGTGAGTGAAAGTGAAGGTTAAATGGCATGTGATGTCATCTCTGCTACCCTTAGCATTTACGTGAATTCACATTCATGGGCAAAGGTATGGGGGCAGATGCAGAGAATACCTGCAGTTGAGCTAGAAGGGGAAAAAACATGGAACATCTGAGGAGTTCTGCATGAAGGTAGGCAATTAACAATAAAGTAGCAATATTAAAGGATTCCGTATAGATAATTTCAAGCCCCCCTGCATACCAAGACGGGTGAGTGAAATGCTTTGAATCTTGTCAGGCAGAATGTCCCTAAATTGGGTGCAGCTGCATGCATAGTCTAATAAATAAAATATCAAGCCAGAAATGCCACAAACTTTGGGGATTTCGAGAGTGTGTTTGGCCAGAGAGTGGGCATTAATTAGTGTGCAATTCAAAGGAAAATTAAATGTATTAGAGCCTGGGTATCTCTGGGGAACCGGTGGCAGCAGCGAGAAAGGTGGTAATGGAGGATGGCTGGAGTCAGAAGTTATGGTAGGTGACAAAGGAATGTCAGCACAATAGGAGAAAGAAGATGCTGTGGTGGTATAAGGATCATGACCAATAAAATTACCTGTGTAGAGTGGAAGAAGCTCACTTTTGGCATAAACCAGCCAGTGAGAGCTGGATTGGGCAGCATGGCTGGTGTTAAGTGTGAACGGTGAGTGAGCAGGCGCAGATGAGCTTTCCTTAGTGACGCTTTAGGTGTTGTGTGGGCATTCCAGCAGCACATCGCTGTGCCCAGCAGCATGTCTTCACACACAATGTGTTTAAATACCCCCTATCCTGAAACAGTGGGCGTGGCTGAAGCATGTTGCCAGGCAACCGTAATGGGAGCCTGCAACACAGGGAAGAATAATGAGGGCCAACTAAAAATAAACAGAGCCTCCCAGCTCCCATTGTTATCACCTAGCTCCTGAGGTGCCACACCTACTAACAAATAATAAAATATAAGTAAAGTAACAATACAACATAAAAGTGGAAAAGAACACATAAACACAAAGAGTAGAGATAAATTCCACCCCAGTGCGGACACTCATAATTGCCACGAGGGTTAGAGTGAGCGAGGCACCTCAACAGAAATTACAAGGAAAGTTAAGCGTTCCTTAGCCAGCCAATTAAGAACGTCTCTTGAAACTAGTGGCTGGTGCATCACGTCCATGCACCTAGCAGTTTAAAAAAGCCTTCCATCCTGAAATAACGGATGTGGGTGAAGTGTGTCCCCAGGAAACTGTGACGCAAGCCTGAAACAAAGGAAAGAACAATGAGGGCCGACTAAAAACAAACAGAGCCCTGCTGCTCCTGGTGTCAGCGCCTACTTACCTTGGCACTGCATCGAATGGCAAATAATAAAATATAATTAAAATAACAATACAATGCAAAAGTAAGGCAAGAACACAAAAACACAATAAAATGAGCAGAAATAATTTGCACCACACTATAGGAATGCAAAGTGCTACATGCGGGTAAGAGCGAGTCAGGCACCTCAATGGGAGTTACAAAGAAATTAAAGCATTCCTACTCTGAAGGCAGCCAAGCAAGATCTTTTTGAGAAATCAGTAGCTGTGTCAAACCATCAAAGTCATCTAAGCATGACCATTGCTTCATGATCCAGCCACGCTAGGATTCTGAGGGTGTCTCCAACTAGGCAGCTTTCCAATCTGTGGCCTGCATGGCTGCAAAGGTGAGTGGTGAACATTCAACTTCGATGACCTCCATGCCAGATTGCGGACTCAGGTCAATCAATCAATCAATCAATCACAGAATTTGTAAAGCGCACTACTTACCCGCGAGGGTCTCAAGGCGCTGGGGGAGAAAAAAAAGGGGGGGGGGTGCTGCTACTGGTCGAACAACCAGGTCTTGAGTAGCCTCCTGAAGGTCAGCAGGTCTTGGGTCTGTCGTAGGCTTAGTGGAAGGGTGTTCCAGGTCTTGGCGGCGAGGTGGGAGAAGGATCTGCCGCCGGTGGTGGTTCTTCGAATGCGAGGGACGGTGGCGAGGGAGAGGTCGGCGGAGCGGAGTTGGCGGTTGGGGACGTAGAAGAGGAGTCGTCTGTTGAGGTAGGCTGGGCCAGTCTTGTGGAGTGCCTTGTGTGCGTGGATGAGGAGTTTGAAGGAGATTCTCCTGTCGACGGGGAGCCAGTGCAGGTTCCTCAGGTGGGGGTGATGTGGCTGTGGCGTGGTACATCGAGGATCAGGCGTGCGGAGGCGTTTTGTATGCGTTGCAGTCGCTTGATGGGCTTGGCCGGGGCTCCCGCGTAGAGGGCGTTCCCATAGTCGAGTCTGCTGCTGACGAGGGCCTGGGTGACTGTTCTTCTCGTGTCTGTCGGGATCCACCTGTAGATCTTGCGAAGCATGCGGAGGGTGTTGAAGCAGGAGGATGAGACTGCGTTGACTTGCTTGGCCATGGAGAGCGTTGAGTCGAGGATGACTCCCAGGTTGCGTGCATGGTCGGTGGGTGTCGGGGCTGCTCCCAGCGTCGTTGGCCACCAGGAGTCGTCCCAGGCTGAGGGGTTGGAGCCGAGGATGAGGACCTCTGTCTTCTCCGTGTTCAGTTTTAGTCACAGTAGAACAACAGGTCATGCTAACATGCTGACAGGATTATGGCAAGTCCTGCCACCCATATTATCACCATCCTTCTACAGTTAAAGCAGTGAGTGGTGGGTTCAAATAATGTTTAACATGTTCAGAAACAGAGGATCCTTGCATCTTATGTAGTCGATGGCAGCTGTGTAACCAAGTCTGTATTGCTGGCAACTGTGTAAAATTTCTAACTTTTCCTCATCTTCTACTTTAAAGTAATGAAACAGTTACATTTTTGTAAAACAAAAACTCCAAATAAATACCCGTCCAACCATGCACTCACACACCAATCTACTGATTAATTCATCCATGCACTCATTCACTCATCAATCAATATGCTCAGTCATCCATTCATGAAGCCATTTAGTATATGTACTCACCCAGTCACTAATTCCTCCAATCCTGCTGTGAGTCATTCATCCAGTCCTCCCACTATTGAATCATTCTCAATGTCACCCACTCTCCCATCCACATGACCACATCCACAAACTCACCAATCCATGAAGAGGCAATGAAGAGGCACTTCCCGTTAGAAAAGAAAGGGACATGGTGACTTTGTCAATGCATGTTCCTTTAGTTGACGCAGTCAAAGCTCAGAGAAGTGCCATATTATAGGGGAGTGTCATTTTAAACATAGATCTCTCAGCCAATTAACACTTATGTTCATTTTATTAGAATATTTTTCTTTATTAAGTTTTTGTATGAGAATCTCCAACAAAACTCATTTATTGCAATTTAATGTCACCCCCCCTGTGCCTTGCATCACAGGTAATGCCTCTACACAAAAACTGGTTCAGGAACAGGCTCACGAGTCTCACCATTTATTTCAGAACCCTAATCAGCTACTTTATCCTGCTGCCCCTGAACCCTCCTTCTATTCCACATGCTCTGGTGAACATTACACCATTGACTTCACCTGTAAAATTTCTAATATATGATCCTCTATCTCGTTCATTTCTGTCCAGCAGCGTGCAGCTGCCCCTATGCCAGCCGTGGGCCTATTAATAGCCATTTGTAACTCCATCCATTGGTTCTTTGGTCTTGCCTCTAAATCAGTGGTCATGTCCCTTCTCTGGACAATTAGGTGCAACACCAACTCATTGAAGCTTCTCCCTCAACAATGGAAAAACCTCTGCTCCTTCTTTTGTATCTCACTTGGTCTGTCTTTTCAAACTTTTCGATTCCTCTAGACATTTCCTTTACTCTGGCATCTATTTCTATTGGGCCCACTAACTTTATATCTTTATACAAATGCCTCTTTTCTACATTAGTTCTGCACATGGGTTTAATTCTCATTTCTATGCCAGATGACTCTCAGGTAATCCTTTTTTTCTCTTCTTTACCAATTTCTCTTCAGAGTGCTTCTGTTCATCTTTTGTTTTGTTTTCCAAATCAGCCCTCAACATCAGCTTATTTGGCAAATTGTGATGGTTGCCTGTTTTAGATCACTGTAAATTTCGATTATTGTATATTGTGTTTGTTGCCAATGGTTTGCACCTTTCTCCAAGTCAGGGTCCCTAGTCAGGGTAAGGGGGATACACTTCTAAAATAACCTCTGCTCGCCCACTTAGTAACTTGGCACAAGCAGACAGGCTTATCTCAGAGGCAGTGTGTAAAGCATTTGTACATGCATAAAAAAACACAGTGAAAACACTACAAATGGACACTACACCAGTTTAGAAAAATAAGCAAAACTTTGTCTAAACCAATAAGACCGAATACGACAAAAATCCAACATACAATGGTGTAAAAATAGGTACTTTGCAAGATAACCTTCAAATTGCAAAAATAACTTGAAAACACAGTTCTTCCGAGTCGGTAGCTCCATCCGGGGCTACCGCGATACTGAAAACGACAGAGTCTAACAGTTTCAGCCGACTGCGTCGGTACGGGTCAACTAAAGTGTCGGCAGACTCGTAGACAGTTCCTTTCTCGTTGCGGCCGATGCGTCAGTCGGGGCAACCGTCGCGGTTGCGATGTGATGTGGAAGCGGTGCAGCGTGCAGTGCCCTCATGGCGCAGGGCAGGCAGCGGCTCCGTGACAGTCGTCCAACGGCATCGGTGAGGCCAAGGCTTACGATGCGGAGTGAGGTGGTGCTCGATGCGGTGCTGCAGGCCACGGTGCAGGCTACGGAGCTGGTTGAAGTTCGGTTCGGGCAGCGACGGTGTCGGTGATGTCCGAGAGAGTGAAGTGAGGCGGTGCGGAGTGCGGTGCCCACAGGATGCGGTGCAAGCAAAGGGGCAGTGACGGTCACCCAGCGGCATCAGTGAGACCAAGCACGCAGTACGAAGTGCGGCGGTGCCTTCAGGACACGGAACCAGCAACGGACTCAGTGACAGAGTCAGCTGCTCTTTTATTCTGCAGCGACTGAAACCAGCAGTTCCAGAGATGGTGCCCTGAAGGATGGTGATGTCTTTGCTGTTCCTGAGACTTCTTGAACAGGGGGCAAGCTCTACCTCAAGCCCGTGGAGATACTTTGTCAAGCAGGATACACACAAAGTTCCTCTACTTGGCAGAAACAACTACTGCATACCAACCCCAGATAGCACACAGCAAAGGGGCAGTACTTCTTCTCCAGCTTCTCCCAGCTCTTAGCTCTTCTCCTTGGCAGAGGTTCCTGTTGAAGTCTAAAAGTAATCTAAAGTCCTGAGGTTTTAGGTGTAATACTTATACCACAAAATGTCTTTGTTCTCTTTGCTGCAAGGGTCTCTGAACCCAGTCCAAACGAGTTCTGCCCACACTGGTGCAACATGACCACAGGGGGCGGAGACAGCATTGTGCAAAAGGAGACACAGCCTATTCAGGTGCAAGTACAACTCGTCCCCCCCACTCTGAATGTAGACCAGGTCTATTCAGCCCTGCCATGAGTCACCCAGGTAAGGCAGGGCACACCTCAACCCCCCCCAGTGACTGTCTAGAGTGAATGCACATCTCAGCTCCTGTCACTCACACACCAGACGCTGAGTTCACAAACAGCCAGAGGCACACAGAATGGTGAAGTAAGAAAATGCCCACTTCCTAAAAGTGGCATTTTCAAACACAGGATTTAAAAACCACCTTCACCAAAAGGTGCATTAATAAATTCCGACTTTAGAGAGTCCAAACTCCATTTTCCTATCTTGTAACTTTTGCAAGTTACACTTGTAAAAATGGTACAGTGCAACACCAATGATAAGCATATGGGACAGATAGCCTTTCAACAGTGAAACACAAATTACACAGTATTTCACTATCAGGACATATCACACACATTAATACATGTTCTACCTTTCACATACACTGCACCCTGCCCATGGGGTACCTTGGGCCTACCTTAGGTGTGCCTTACATGTAAGGAAAGGGAAGGTTTGGGCCTGGCAAGTGGGTGCACTTGTCAGCACCACATGGCAGTTTACAACTGCGCACACAGACACAACAGTGGTAGGTCTGAGATACATTTACAGGGCTACTCATCTGGGTTGCACAACCAGTGCTGCAAGCCCACTAGTAGCATTTGATTTACAGGCCCTGGCACACACCGTGCACTTTACTAGGGACTTACCAGTAAATCAAATATGCCAATCATGGATAACCAATCATTGTCACAATTCATACAGAGAGCATATGCACTTTAGCACTGATCAGCAGTGGTAAAGTGCCCAGAATCCTATAGCCAACAAAAACAGGGTTAGAAAAATAGGAGGCAAAAGGCAAAAAGCTTGGGGATACGCCTGTCAAACGGGCCAGGTCTAAGAGCGTTCAAAAGGAATTAGTTGGTAGCATCTGCTATTGCTAATGCTCATTGATTTCCACCTACGTCAGGGGCATAATGCAGGCCTCTGCAGCCTTTGAAGGGAAGAGGGCTCCCCACCCTTGAAAGGGTCCCCAGAGCTTCAGAGGGCCCCCATTTAGCCCAATACCAATGTACATATGTGAGATCTGGGAGACTCAGGGGCCCCTCATCACATCACTCCGCCACTGCTCTAATTACCATTTCAGTCTTTGTCTTCTGCTTCTATGTGCCTGTTATCTGCTCCCCAATCTCTGATTGTTTCTTCTAGGTTTTGGTCTTTTACATTTCTGGCTCCTTTTTAATGGAATCAACTTCCTGCACCAATGAGATCTGCTCCAAATTTGAAGATGTTTAAAAATTATCAATGTAACAATGGAGCGCTGAATGTCTTTTTTCCATCAGATTTAACATTGGCTCCAGACATTATTTTTTGATCTTCTTTGGCTTGTCATTATTGTTTGTAAATATATTTGTAAAAAAGAGCAAGAAAGGAAGAAAGAAGCAAGGAAAGAGAAAGAAAAAAGAAAGAAAGAAAGAAAGAAATTGGTGACAAGAATGGTGTGCAGGATGACCAATGCAAAAAGTTTAATTTCTTCTTGAAGACTGGCCAATGGAGTATGTAATAGAATGGTATTTCAGAGCTTCCAACTTTTCCCAGAGAAAAATTAAGGCAGGAAAAAGTGATTAGATTTCTAGGCTGAGCACTGTACTTGGCTGCAGCTGCACTACCCAAGAAAGAAGACACAGGTTGCTGGACCAGCCCTTTCTCCGGGGGAGGTGACAATGGGAGAGGGGTCTGATGCATTTGGAAACCCTCCACAAGTAGACGAGTAAATATGGTGGTGGGGAACAGCGCTGCGGCTGGAGAATCCCCACCTGATTCTGGCTCTGCTGAGGCATCTGCTAATCGAGGTGGCATAGCCAAGTGAACAGCACTCCCGGATTACTGCAGGACACCTTTGGACCCTGTGAGGCAATGCACCATCACAACATCAGAGAGCGCACCTGAGATAAGTGGGTCCCACAGCCCAATTCACCAAAAGAGCCTGAGATAATGTACAGCTGCAGTTTCTCATTTGAAAATTAGCAGGTATATGGAGACACATGTTCCTACAGAGACTATCAATCTGGTACTAGAAGCGTCTATTCACCAGGCTTGGTCAGACCACAGTCTAATCCCCCTCAGAATCTTGATCAACTCAGACACTCCCGTCCATTATGACTACGATCCCTCACACCCTATGCAAATGGAGCAAAATGATGACTGACCCTGACCTAACTTAACGTCTATCTTCCTCTGCCCAGACCCCCACAGGCGCAGCTCCATGGTTCTCGTCAATCATAGCAGTGCAGCTCCCCCTCTGCAAACAATTAGACCGCAAATGGTGACAGGCATACAATCTCAAGGACCTGCAGCCCTTCAAAACAGTGCAGAAAGCATATTATATCTAAATCATGGCAGCTAAAAAAGCTTACTTTACTGCCCAAATTGAAAAGGCCCAGTTTGATTCTAAAATTATTTTTAACATCTCAAAATCTTTTCTTCAACCCCTGGCATTCCTTAGGGACATTTCTCCCTCACAAATCTTATGTGACCAGATCTCTTCTTTTTTTAAGAGAAAATAGTTGCCATTCAACAGGGCTTCCCAGTCAACACACCCGTCTTTGCTTGTGGTTTCCTAGATATACCCTCAAAGGTAGGGACCGCAACTTTGGTAGCCTTTCAGGAGATCTCACTTTCACTCATGACAGGCCATCCTTTCATATAAATCCGGTTCTCCCATTGACCCCTGTCCCCCTGCCATTCTTCATAAGAATGTTTACATTGTCAATGATTTTATTAATAAAATTCTCACTATTTCATTATCAATAGCTGAGGTTCCAACAGATTGGAAATTGGCAGTCGTAAGAACCCTGCAAAAAAAAATTGCTTGCAGACCCTGCCACACTGTCCAAACTTCGCCCCATCTCATTGCTCCCGGTACTAACCAAAGTGCTTGAAAAACTTGTCAATGGCCAACTAACTTCCTTCCTGGAAAACTCTAATCTTCTTCATCCCTAGCAATCTGGTTTTCGCCCTAAACATTCGACAGAATCTGCCCTGTGGGAGGTTTCGGACACTATAAATTTGACCCTGGACGCGGGAAAGAATGTGGTGCTGATCCTATTGGCTCCATCCGCCGTGTTTGATACTATCTCACACTACATACTCCTTCAACGAATCAAAGACTGTGGCATTTCTCATAAAGACCTGGCCTGGATTAAATGTTTCCTAACTGGTAGGAGGCAAGTAGTTACATTAGGATCTTTTCATCTACAGAAAGATAAGTGGCACTAGGAGTTCCGCAGGGCTCATCTCTCAGCCCTGCGTTATTCAACATATTCATTGTGCCCCTAATTGCCTTGATAGCTTCTTTTGGAATTGCTACAATGTCATATGTGGAGGATATGCATCTGATTCTCTCACTGCACAAAGGATCCTTTGGCACAGAACTTAACTTCCAAAACTTCCTGACTGAAGTTATCCTGTGGATGCAATCAAACCACTTAAAATGCAATACAGACAAAACAGGGATCCTGCTATTTGGTAAGTGTAACTGTTTTTCTTCAATTCAATGATGGCCAAATTTGGTACCCCCTCCACCCCTGCCACAGTTGAAGTGGCAAGAAATTTAGGAGTGAAATTCAACATCTCACTCTCCTTCAGCCCTCAAGCCCTTGCTGTGGCAGGGACATGTTTTAACTCAATCAAATCCCCAACAAAATGTTTTTATTTTCTCCCACTATCCGCCAGAAACACAGTTGCTTTTCCTCCTATTACTTCTAGACTTGATTACTGTAAAAGTCTCTACGGAGGATCCTCAAAACAAATACTTCATAAACTTCAGATGGTGCAACATGCAGCAGCCAGACTTTTGATTAAACTCCCCAGACGGAGGTCTGCTTGCGCTGCTCTAAACTAAGGGACCCATCAGCTGGTCGAAATCCGGGTCTGGACAGGACGTATTGAAGAGGCACAAATCCAACGCCCATGTAAACGGACATTTTAAACATGAAAAGACAGGTTGCACGCACGTGAAGTATGCAAAGCGGAAGGACAACCCATAAGACACACTGAGAGCTGCCAGTGGTAGTGTACCAAAGCATCCATGCATACGGTCACGGAGCAATCGCAGCCGGTCTTGTCTGTGCAGCACTAAAAGAGGAGCAGCCATTGCACAGCAGACACAGTAGAAGCAGGATTCCAGCAGCTAACGCCAGCATTAAAGGGAATCCACCAAAGACGCTGGAAAAAATAGAATGAATGAATGCAGGTATAACACCAAATGTTGTCTGAAAAGAAGTCACAAGTCCAGAGCCGACAGCTTTAAAAAAAATGCGCAAGGCCTCTTGTATCAGACGCATTAAATATGCGGTGTATTAACTCCCCACAATGCAGTGGGAGGTTAGTGTTTAAAAGTGTTTGAATTTCAGCTGCAGGTTGAAGGTTTCTCGTGCGGAAGTAAGGGCGACTTCTTGTTGGGTTAAAAGCGCCTTTAATCTGCTCAACTTGTTGAAATCTGCTTTCAAAGTTGGTATTGAAGGCCAAATTGAACTGTCGAGCTGCCCACGCGGGGGAGGAAAAAGCACATTTTTACAACAACTTACGCGCTGGGAAACCGTTACTATGTATGGTATGCCAGCCAGCAAGCCGCAGCATTCTTGGTTCTTTAGAATAAGGTAACAACCGTTAGTAAGCAGAGTGAACGTGGGAATTATTGCAGGAACTGGATTACCTTTTAAAACACATGCAAGGTTCGGAGCTGACATATTACATGCTCCATGCAACTTGATATTTTTGCAAACAAGGGAGTGACCCACTGTAGAATCACAGTCCTCCCCAGTAAGGTATACTTCAGTTTCTTCCCGCAAATATCGGAAGGTAAAAGGCAAAGACCACAGTTCATGCAGAAAAGCGCTACCCAGGGGTTCAAAGCGGCCTAGCGGGTAATGTTTCATACAGGAACTGAATTGGAACAGCGAGAAAGGCAAAGATATAACCCCATGAATTAACCAAACGGCAGTGTCAGTTTCCGAAAAGGGCAAAGGGTCTATTTTTTCTATGTGTAGAAGAGTGTAAATTGCATCTTTCATGGACATGAACTGCTGTTTGTCAGTCAAATTAAATGGTAAAAGCAAAGCAGTCGCATTTAAATAATCCCACTGTACTTTTCCCATTTTTAAAGTTTGCAGAGTCCATGCGAATTGCATTACAGAATGCAATTGATTTTGACCATGATATAATAGAGACACATCTTCTTGCACAATATCAATAACAGAAGAAACAATATTATCTAATGTATAAATGCGGGAAGATAGTGTGTTAATACTATTATCGACAACAGCTAGAACCTTTTCTAAGTTTGCTTGGTCAATTTCCCGCAGACGTGACGCCGCTTCAATCTGTGAAAGTTTCCATATTTCATTGTAAGCTGAATAAAAGAATCTCTTTGTTCTAGGAACCCTGGGTCCCAAGACAAAGTCGGCCAAATTAATGTTATTGGACAACAACGATAAATGTTGTTTAACGGACGCTAGTGTAGAGTGCTGCAACCACTGTTGACATAATTTTCCAACCGAATAGGTATCTGGAAATCTTGGGTTGGGTCTGTCTTGCATATAACCTGAACTGGTGTTATGAAAACGGAGTTGGCAGGCATTCAAATTCGTCTGCCAAACTAGCCAACCTAAAGGATCCAGTTCAGATACATTAAACGTGTTATTTTGAAACAAAGATTGTAAGGCATCAATGGTATAATTTGTGTATATGCGCCAATTATTATACTCAGCTAAAGAGGGAATGGCAGGGGTGTTTAACTGTTTAACTTTTTTGCAGTTGCCAAACCAAAACAAGTTTTCTGGTAAACTGTTTTATTTAAAAACAAAATTTGTGTTGGGATGAGGCAGGCACGATGTAACGCTTCAGTGCCCTGCACCTGCCAGGTCTTAGAACCCCAGATTGATTTCAAATCAATGGTGGCCTTCCAGTGATCATAACCCCTGACTGACAGATCATGTGTGAAAGAATTTGAATAAATTAATTTCGTATGGGTCAACATTACTTTGGGAGTTGTAGGAACATTTAATTTAAAATAATAGGACTCAGGTGTTGACCTATCAAAGTCTCTAAAATATGTAAATTTATTTCTAAGTGTTCTTGAACTACCTGTTAATGGTGTAGGGCAATGTTCCCACTGTGTGTAATTGACAACAGGGCGTAATGTATTAGTCTTATGTAGGAAATGATGCCCATAATGTTGATAACAGAACATATCGGCATAATTGGCAGAGTTTAAATATAAATCTTCAGCATTAAAAGCAGCATAATATTTCAAATCAGAAAATGATGATTGTATTGCATGCACATCCCAGTTGTCTGAGCGTATGTCCTGTGTTACCACATCACCCACGGAGACACGAAATACGTATGGAACGCTGATAATTTCCGTCGGGCCATGGACCTGAAAATCCACTTCATCCCAGATGATGCCATCCGCAACTGGGAATGCTGAAATGTTAACAAGAGATTGGTCACGCTTCATGATGTGGGAAGATGAGTGAGGTGCTAGTATACCATCAACCAAGTTCACAGCAAAGTGTTCTGGTAAGTAGTGACCATTGATGAGTAGGAAAAACACCGTCACAAAACAAATTGACATGAAGAGAAAAATGGCGATCAGTATTAACCAGATCTATGTCCAAGGAGGGACCAAATAAGTCTGTTTAAACCAGGAAACAAAAATAGACAATTTGGTTGGGCCAATTGAAGTGGTGGAGGACGAGTCAAAAGAAAAGCTGCCATGGTGTAAAGGGCCTTCGGGCAAGCCATGCAAAGAGACTCACTTGTGGGATAAGTATACTCAACTTCCTCGTTGCAAGAGGGAGCAGGAGGGACAGGTAAATGGTCAACAACAGGGTCCATCTCGATGACAGTGTCATGTCGTGAGCTGAAAGATGCGCGAACCCCAGGATTTCTTGAAATTGTGGGGCACGAAACAGCAGGCATCACACTATTCAGAATCGGCCAGATGTTGTAGCTTGACATTGTCAATTGAGATGTATCTGTTGTCCTTGCGACCAGGAAGCGGTGGTAAAATGACTGTACGAGTACCCTTCAAGCCAAGCACTGGAACCGGTGCACGATAAAAGGGACCAAATTCTTTTTTGTTCTCCAACTTCTCTCGGACCAGATCACCAACTTTCGGAAGCCAGCCGGCCACCGGAATCAGCAGTGCAGCATCTGTTGCCGAAGGCAAATGTTCAGTAGCAAGACGGGTCCTGTAACATAGTAGAATGATTATCTACGTCAAAGGTCGCTGCTGCCAACGTCTTGACCATTAAGGTCTGGCACAAACATTTTGATGCCAAAGAGCATCTTGTATGGGGTCCGCCCACCCAGAGGTCTTCTAGGGAGATTATTTAGTGCACGTTGAACCCCATACAAGTGGGCCAGCCAGTTCCTGCCAGTACCTAAGACTCTAGCTGTCAAGGATTGCTTTAAGTCACGGTTCATTCGTTCCACAATTGAATTGCCCTCAGGCCTGTATGGAGACGAAAACTGCACCAGCACCCCCAAAGACTTCATCGCATCCTTGTACGCCTTAGAGGCGAACGCTGGACCTTGGTCTGAATGAAAGGTGCCACAGGCAAAGATCCCTAAAAAGACACGCAAATCTCTGATGACATTTCGAGCGTCAGCACTGCGTTGTGGCCAAACCCAAATGAATCTAGAGCACGAATCAACTGCAACCAAAATGTATTTATATGCAGTATCAGAAGTAAATGGACCGCAGTGATCAAGATATACACAAGCAAAGGGGCGATTTGCAATGCAAAGCTGTGTTTGTGGTGGACGTGTTACCGTAGAAAGCTTGATTTGTTGACAGATGTCACACGAAAGCACATAAGTACGGGTCTGTTTATATAAACCACGCCACCAATAACGTTGCTGCAAGATAGAAACAGTCGCGGACACCCCAGCATGGGCCGAAGCCATACCTTCGTGTGCGGTTTTGATTAAAATGTGTCTGCGGTCTGAGTTGAGAATCAGCCGATCTCCAACGTCAGGTATTCTAGCAAAAGGAACTTGTTCAGGAGTTAACTGATAGGAATATTTTGAAGGGAAACCCTGTGGATAATTAGAGCCCTCCGCAGATGCAGCAATTGCTGCCAAAATGTCATTACCAATTTTAGTCATGGACCTTGTAACGGCTGCTACGGAACACGTGGCTACTGCAGATTTGGCTGCTTCATCAATTCCAATTTCCAAGAGCGTGTGCTCCCACACGCTGATGTCCAAGAGTATGTATAACATGTGTGAGTGGCAGACGTTGTTTAAGATCCGCCACTTGAACCCAAAGCGTTTTATGCTTAATTGTGCTACCTTTAGAATCTCGATAATCATTTTGAGACCAAAAGAATAAGTTGTCATTGAAAGACTGAACACAGTAGTAGGAATCGCACACAATGAGTGTAGAAACACTCGGATCTGCAAACTCGAGAGCAAGAACCAATGCGCGCAGCTCGGCCAATTGGGCGGTACAGTCCCCTAGCGCCTGTGTATGCATTATATTAGACTTGAATTCTCCATTCACCATTGCACCAGCCACAATAGTGCAAGCCGCTGAATAAGCATGTTTAGAACCAGTGGCTGGTTGCGCCGAACCATCGGTGTAGATGATACATGTGTACTCCTCTAAGGGAAGCAAAGACAGAGGAGGTGGATGAACGTGTTCATACTGCAAGAACTCCTGCGTCTGAAGAGAGCGGTCAAAGATAAACGTAACATCCGGAGACGTCAAAGAAGTAGCCCATTGTATCCAACGGGGATGTAATGCTTTAGAGTTTGGCACACTCGCCTTAATTACTGCTTCCAAAGCAGGGAAAGGTGTAATCACCAAAACGCGCTTCCCCTGTGCCAGTGCGCGTTCCTTCAGGACCGCCATCTGCACAGGTCTCAAAACCTTTTCAACAGTGGAAAACCGCATTTCGGCTGAAGTGTACAAATGTGATTTGTATGCAATAGGTACTGTGTCGCCTTCATTATACGTCAAGTAAGTGAAACCCACTGCGCCTGGCACGATTGGTATCACCAGGTTTGTGTGGTTATCACGTGTCAACAAGTACTTATATTCAAGCAAATCAGACTGCAAAGAATGCAAAATAGCAGAATGTTCTGGGAGCCAGCTGGCTTTTGAAAAGGTAGGTTGTATCAAAGCATAAAGAGGCTTGATACGCTGGGCATACTCGGGAATGTAAGACCTCCCAAAATTTAAAAATCCCAGTAAAGACTGAAGTTTTTTCAGGGTAGTTGGAGATTGCAAGCATGCGCATTTCTCCAGAAAGTGGGGTGCCAAACCCCGACCTTCATTATTGAGCTCATAGCCCAAAAAAAGCACCCCATAGCAAGCGATGTGAGATTTAGCAAAATTAAATTTGTATCCGTAGTCCGCAAACTCAAGGATGATGCGGTCAACACTGCATAGATGCGGCCATAATTCGTCATCTGTGAGATAAATATCATCAACATACGAGTATGCATCTGGGTCTATGCTGTCTAACAAAGAGACAACACGCGCAGCGAAAACCCCGGGGCTATTCTTATACCCCATAGGTAAACGCCAAAATGTTTTCTGTTTTCCACCGGCTGTGAATGCGGTCCATTGACTACATTCAGGGGACAAGTTATGAATGTAAAAGCCATTGGAAATGTCAAGAGTCGTTTAATATTTTTTACGAACAATACTGTCCACAAGAGCAGAGCTATGGGTATTCTGTACCGCAAAAGTACGACAATGAGAGTTCAAATGTCGGTAATTTAAAACTATGCGATAAGACCCATCGAGTTTGGACACAGTAAAAACAAGATTATTCATCGGTGACACACATGTCTCAATCACTCCTTGATACTCCAACTCAGTTAGAACATCAGAAACGGGACCTTTGGCTTCCCGCTGGATGGGATATTGGGGTTGAGGTTGAGGCATAGACCGAATGGAATCACATGTGGCAGAGAATCTTTATCCCAGCCCACTTGACTACGGTACACTGCCGGCGCCAGGGCCAAAGCCCACTCAGCTGCAAAAGCCTCTGCATGCTCCTTGGGGACGTAACACAAAAAACTCTGAAGTATCATGTCCTCCCCCCTTGATGCGGCTAGTACAAAAGGTGGGGGCCAATCCGCCTCTGCTAACAAAATGTCATAGGAAGCGGTCAGATTCTCCCAAAAAATCCCTGTGACTACACGCTCAATGTCACCTTCAATTCGAAAAACTATGTTATACAGTCTATCTGGGGGGGCAACCCGGGTGTCAGCTGTCTCTACTGTAATGAAAGTTTCAGTTGCTGTCGCCTCCAGACAAGGACTCCCGCACTATGGTAACTTCCACTGCGCTGTCGAGCAGAGTCACCGCCCAAGTCCAATCCAGCAGTCGGGTTCTCACCGTCTGAGGCATATCTCGCTGTCAAAGCGGCAACCTTTTTCTTTTGAAACGGGGCACAGAAGCGTGGTAGCTCCTCTTGTTTCCCCTTGACGTCAAACTGACGAGGCTGATCATGTCCCTGAGGCGCAGGATGACTCTTGCCATGATCCTCGCGATCCCCACCACCGACTTGAGAGCCAGATGTGTCCTGTGAAGAACGAGGAGAATGCTGATCAGGGACTTGAAATATATCATGAGTCTTAATTTTCAAGCGGTCGCGCAAGTCATAAGTACGCTCAGAAGTGTCAGGTGTTGGTGCACCAGCACGCGAACCCTGCTTCTGTTGTTGCTGCCCCTGTTTTTTATTTTTCCAGTTCTTTTTAGGAAAGACTGGACGCCCGTCTTTATCTGAGATTTCTGTTGTGTTTGAGATTGTGTTTGAGTTTGAGTAAAAGGTTTATCCCCCAAACCATTGCGGCCTATTGTTTTATAAGCCTTTGCAATAATCTTTGGTAATTCGCGTGTTTTGTCTGCATCAGGCACAGCCTCCAAGCTGTTAGCGACTTGAAAGCTTACTGCATCGCCCTTGACATTGGCAAGGATCAGATCAGCAACCACGTCGAACACCCCCACCAGTCTCATCCCCAGTTCTACAGCCGCTTCAGCACCGTGTTCATCTTGAACACGTTTAATCACGGAGGGGAGTACAGTCATAGAGGGAGTGCCGAAACACTTTGAATATACGGCTGCAAACACCCTGCCCCAGGTGTTACAATCAGCCACCTCAGGAAGCAAGTCTTTAGGCAAACTTATCGTCAATATCCTGTGTTTCTCCACAGGATTTGTATTTTGAAAAACAGCTTCAAGCTGTCCAAATTTCTCAGCAAGCCAATAAAGTAAATCATCCTTATTTTGTGGGCGCTTGCCCATTACGGAATTAACCATGACAGGACTGATGGTTATACCAGCAGGTTCAGCAGGCTGCGCAGCAACGCCAGGCGGTCCCACCTGGTAGTTGCGCGACATGAACTGAATAACAGCTCTATGCACGCGTATTAAAGAAGTATGTAACATGGAAAGTTCTGCCAGCATAGCGGTTGTAAGCCCACACGGGTGAGGGGTATACCCAGCCAAAACGGGCCATGTGGCCCCATCTATTGATAAAGGACCTAAACGGACCAGCGTGAGTGGGTGAGGAAGGGCGCCATTAAACCAAATTTGGTGTTGCCAAGCTGTGAGCAGAACCTCTAGAGCCCAATAGGGCTGATACTCATTAGGAACAGCCCTGGCAGTGTATCCATGAAAGAGATTATCTGCTCCGTCCACCGCCGGAAAGGTGACCCAAGAGTAAAACACTTCGAAGCGGTATGCTGGATCCACTTCTACTACAAAAATCAGCGCAACACCCGCATCAGGGACTCCATGTAGAGTCAAATGAGCCCTGAGCGGTGCGCGACTAGGTGGCGGGATGTTAACCGCCATCACGAAAAGCAAAGAAGAACAACTCAATAAGCGGCAGCACAACAACGGGTTAAGAATAAAGAGAGAAACCTTTTATTTAAACTTCAAGCTTGAAAGAACCTATAAAAACATCAATATAGGAGGTTACACCGTTACAGCTGTCTCCGGAGACAAAAGTGAGGGTATTGCGGACAAGCACAAGCACTACTCAAGCGTCTCGCAGATAAGAACCAGACCAAACATTGGCGGCGCCATGTTGCAGGGATTCTGCACATATACAGAACTATGCGCAGGAAAACAGGACCTCAGTGAATAGGGGTGTACCAACCTACCACATTAGTACCCAAAATCCCAAACCGACTAGCTATAGTGTCTCATTTGTTCTCCGACTAACAGCGAAGCTACCAATGATTAGACAACCCAGAACACAACACTCCCGACTCTCTCAGGAATCGCGGGAGCCAGACAACTCTTTCGCTCACTCACTCATACCTGGCCACAATGCGAGTAATCAGAGTCACGGTATAGTTTAAAATGTTTATTTTAACTAACGTGCTCTATGGTACAGTACACGTGCCATTACTAGCAGCAAAATGCATAAACACAATATAGTCAGCATTGTCACAAGTCCATAGACTACAAACGGGGATATCATTTTATAAAAACAGTGGAAAATGGCTACAGTGCCTTACCACCCTCCCCGTGATAAGAAGTAGTTTATTATAAAAAAGAAGACCTCTGGGCTTTGTCAGCAGACCCCATACCTCAAGGCCTAGATGAAAGGTTTACATCTCAGGACAAGCACAGCTCTTCTCTCCGGAAAGGAGTCTCTCCAAGTGCCTGCACAACATGTTTTGCTTGCAATATTAAAGCATACGATTTTAAGTAATGCAGCTGTGTGTCATATTATGTCTAGGTTCAAGGGACTGACCAGAACGGAATAACAAGGGGCAATGTTGATCGACCTTGTACATCGTGTGCAGACTAAACCACAGAGCACGGCAGAGAACGCGAAAAGCAGACAGTTCTCATGTGAAAGGGCACAAACAGAGTCTTGCGAAATCTATGCATGCAGTGTTGTGCGCAAAAGCAGCCTCATGGCAGCGAAGCTCATGCTAACTTAGCAGATGTCAACAATGGACCCACAATCCATACTACAAGGGAATGGAGGGGCTGGCACTGCACAAAAATAAGAATACATGCTCCTGACATTCACTGAAAACATACTGATGAATGCCCACTCTAAGTATATTACACACACAAGGTGATACTGATAACCACCAAGAGGCAATTACTCTGTACTTTGAAAACACCGAAAGAATTTCTGTAAGACATTGATTAGCCACTATCCACATGCTTCAGTGATTGAAGAAACAAATCATAATCACTAGAAACAATCCACAGCTGTAGCTACTGTACCAGTTAACCGGGTACAGAGGCACAAAACCACAGAGTTAGAGCTCTGGAGTAATAGAGAGGAAATAAAAGAACAGAAAAGAAGCTCACTAGCCTAAAACTTCCTCTGACCTGCCCACGAGCTGAGAGCACTGAAGATTTAGGGATTCATTATAGCTGCAAAGAAGACCAACACCACTTTTGGACTGTCCTCCTAGACAAGTTGTCACTCTGGCACTGCCAGATGAGCAGGGATGAAAGGGCCAATGTGTAGTCGGTTTTTATTTTTTCCGTCACATGGGCCGTAACAGAATTTTAGTGACCTACTGTGAGAAGTTGGCCTGGTATATGCTGTTCACTAATTAAAGTGGACACCTTGCACCAGAACAATTCGACTCTTATGGTAGATAGGTTTAAGACAACCTTTATAGAAAGCTATCCTAGTGGTAGCTGTGGAGAGCAGCCTTCAGGCTAAGTCTTGAAGGAATGTAAAGCAGCTTGTTTTACCACACAATCTCTTGAATCACCAAATGAAAAGACACCACACAGGTATATATATCAAATATATATGTATTTATTAATAAACACTCTCTACTAATCTCTTTATGAGATTAGAGGACAGGAACATATGTACAAGTCAAATATTATCAGAATAAGTTTAGCACAATTGAATATTACAATCTTAGTTTACTAGACCTAGGTCTAGGGCATCTAGAATCGAGGGACCCCCAAGAACCACCCCAGGTAGTTGTAGGAGACCCACAGGGGACGGACGCGGTGACCTGGCACCGATGCGAATCCTGTACGAGTCTATGCACTCAGACGCGATTGAGATATCAATGTTAAAGGTCCCTTGCGTGTTCGAGGCGAACACACCGATCGGTCCTTGTACGAGTCGAAGGACGCGGTTACAGATGGAATTGCAAGGGAGTTGCGCGCGGTGGGCCTGATTCACAGAACTAACTTACGTCAAAAACGTAAAGTTAGTACTTTTTGGTATTCACAGAATACACTTACTCATTTTGGTATTCACAGAATGAACTTACTCATTTCGGTATTCACAGAAGTTAGTAGTCCTAACTTTAGGACTCCTAAATGCCTTCTGTGAATACCGAAAGTCTTAAAGTTAGGATTTTTCTCAGTTTAGGAGTAGTAAAGTTAGAACTTTACTACTCCTAAACTGAGAAAATCCTAACTTTAAGACTTTCGGTATTCACAGAAGGCATTTAGGAGTCCTAAAGTTAGGAGTCCTAACTTTACTTCTCCTAAACTGAGAAAAATCCTAACTTTAAGACTTTCGGTATTCACAGAAGGCATTTAGGAGTCCTAAAGTTAGGACTACTAACTTCTGTGAATACCGAAATGAGTAAGTTCATTCTGTGAATACCAAAATGAGTAAGTGTATTCTGTGAATACCAAAAAGTACTAACTTTACGTTTTTGACGTAAGTTAGTTCTGTGAATCAGGCTCGGTGTGTCTAACACAGACGCGAACCTTGTACGAGTCAGTGCGATAGTCGCACTTGGAAAGTTAGAGTTTTAGAACACTTCTAGGGAAGCTACAAGCAAGTCACTTACAGGGTAAGTAGTTCTAGGGCCCACACCCACAGGAGCACCGTAGTGCTGAAGTTACCTCACCCAGGGGAGCCGGGTGCATAGGTGTTCTTTGGTGTCGGGTCGCGGCGTCGTTTTCAATGGGAGCCAGTGAAGACTTGCTGCTTGCGGCGACAGGAGAAGTGTCCGGAGGAATCCAAGCCTGGATTCGGAAGATGGAAGACCTGAAAGCAGAGGGGACAGTGTTCAAAGTCACTTGGCAGTGACTCGGGGCAAGGAAGATGGATGCCCACCGTCGTCGCAAGATTCAGGTCGTTTGTGGTTGCCTTGACTCTTCAGCCACGAGGTCCAGGAGGCGTCGATGATGACCAGGAGCAGGATTCGGCGTGTCCCACGATGTCTGCAGCTTACTGCGGTGTCGGCAACTCGATCGGAGCCAACCAGCCTTGGTAACAGCAAGTCTTGGGGAAAATGCAAAGAGGCAATGGCGCAGACCAGCAAGGTCTGTAGGACTCACCCAGCAAGGGTAAGTTAGGGCAGACCTGGAGCAACCAGAGGAGCCCTTCGGTTTCTTTAGGAAGTCTTCTGGGGACCCACAAGCCGGCTGGCAAGGGATCGCAAAGACGCCTCGGGAGGATTCGCTCACAGGGGCCCACGGTCACTCGGGACATGGTAGGCTGCTGTTCTTAGGAGGGATTCCTGCTGGAGGCTGGGACCACACGTGGTCCAAAGCACAAGTTCGTGTAACGTTGTGTAGGGGTTGCACTCGACAATAGTGCATGGTACCCAGGGGTCGCGGTTCCTCATTACTCTTGGGGTCCACTGGCCTCAGCTTCGCTGGGGACTCACGATGGCCTTTGCGAAGTCAGGAAATCCACTTCTTGGGCTGCAGGGACTTCGGACTCCGGCGGGAGCAGCATAGTTTGCGACCGTCATTTGTAGTTTTTGGTGCCTGCCAAGCAGGGGAGTCACTCCTTGACTCCAAGGGAGATTCTTCAGTCTTCCAAAGGTAGTGGAACGTCGAAGGTCCGGGATTCTTCTTGTAGAGCATCGTCCAGGGAAATCTAGGGTGCAATGCACAGGTTCCCCCTCTTATACTAAAAGAAGGGGAGGGACTGGCTCTATGACCCTACCTATGGGAGGGTCAGGGAGTGGGTGGCTACACCCACTTCCCTTTGTCCAGTTTCGCGCCAGAGCAGGGACAGGTAGCCCCTGAGCCGGTTTGAACTGGCATATGCACAGAGGAGCCTTCTGCTCCCCCAGTGCAGGACTTCAAAGCACTCTAAGAGTGCACCCACCCAGCCCCAATACACTAAACCCTGTCTGGGAGGTGGTCACACCCCCTTGGGACAGGATATCTATTGTTGGGCTTCCTCCACCCGGAGTGTTGGTCATCAGCAGGAGGGCAGCCCAGTGTCTGTGACTGGTGGCATCCATTTTGTGATGCCAGGGCTCTGCAGGATTCTACCGCGTTTCCACAGTAGGTACATGTCTATCCTTCTAGAAGGGTGGAATGCTACCCCGCCGCCAGGACTGGCGGGGGGGTAGTATTCCAAGGTGTTTGACACCAAACACGACATGTTTCGATGCAGCCATTCCAAAGTTAGCATTTTACCGCGAGGATATAATGCACTTAAAAGTATATGGTTTAACCGCATCCACAAACAGCACCAGAGAATGGACTCTGAGAGCTGCAGAGGGGCCCTGCTCAGGCAGAGGCACCCCCTCACATAGAAGCCAAGCACCCTGCCCCCAGGATTGATAGGGCCTGCCTTAGGGGTGACTGATAGGGTTATATGTGTGTGTAGGAGAGATATAGGGAACCTATATCTCAATGAGGGGTGCTAGCACTTCCTCACTCAGGCTGCAGTAGCAGGCCTGTGGTGTCAGATTTAGTCTGCTTCCCAGGGGTGGCATAATACATGCTGCAGCCCCTGGTAGGCCTGTGAAGTACCTGTGCCCTTGGTACCTAAGGTACCATATACTAGGGACTCATAAGGTACCACAGTATCCAATCACTAGTGCACCTAGAGTGCACTCCAAATCGTTTAGAGAGAACAGAGAGGCTGGGGCCCTGATTAGCAGGGTCCCAGCCAGACTATAGCCAGAAACCAGTGTAAACATCAGAAAAAAAGTGGGGGCAACATAAGAGGCAGATCCTACTCTCCTACACAACCCCCCCAAACGCAGGGACACTAAACTAACCTTGACCAGTTGAGTCTTCGTGTTCAAAGTGGAAATACCTTGAGAGTCCATCTGCATTGGCATGTTGGGTCCCAGGTCTATGTTCCACTGTATAGTCCATCCCCTGTAGGGAAATGGACCACCTCAAAAGTTTTGGGTTTTCTCCTTTCATTTGTTTAAGCCATAGGAGGGGCTTGTGGTCAGTCTGAACTATGAAGTGAGTGCCAAACAAGTATGGCCTCAGCTTCTTCAGGGCCCACACCACAGCAAAGGCCTCCTCTCTATAGCTGACCAACGTTTCTCTCTAGGGGTCAGCCTTCTGCTAATAAAAGCTACTGGCTGGTCTTGACCTTCATCATTCAGTTGAGACAGTACAGCTCCCACACCCAGCTCAGAAGCATCTGTTTGGACAATGAACTTTTTGGTGTAGTCTGGACTCTGTAAGATGGGGGCAGTGCACATGGCCTGCTTTAGGTCTTCAAATGCCTTTTGACAGCTAGCTGTCCACTGAACCTTTTTGGCATTTTCTTTGAGGTCAGATTATTCAAGGGGGTCACTATAGATCCATATCCCTTGACAAACCTCCTATAGTACCCAGTCAGGCCTAAGAAGGCTCTCACCTGTGTCTGGGTGGTTGGAGCAACCCATTCCATTATGGTTTGGATTTTGCTCTGTAAAGGCTGAACCTGGCCTCCACCCACAAGGTGGCCCAGGTATACAACCTGACTCTGCCCTATCTGGCACTTAGTGGCCTTGATAGTGAGGCCTGCTTTCTGCAGGGCCTCCAAAACATTCCTGAGGTGGACCAGGTGATCCTGCCAGGAGGAACTAAAGACAGCAATATCATCTAGATAAGCTGAGCAATAAGTTTCCATCCCTGTCAGAACTTTATTCACCAACCTCTGAAAAGTGGCAGGTGCATTTTTCAATCCAAAGGGCCTCACCACAAAGTGGTAGTGCCCACCAGGGGTCGAAAATGCTGTCTTGGCTTTTGCATCATCAGCTAATCTGATCTGCCTGTAGCCAGCTGTTAGGTCAAACGTGCTTAGATACTTGGCTGAGGCCAAAGTATCAATCAGCTCATCTGCCCTTGGTATGGGATAGGCATCAGTCCTAGTGACTGCATTGAGGCCTCTGTAGTCTACACAAAACCTCATTTCTTTCTTACCAACCTGGGTATGAGGCTTGGGTACCAGGACTACTGGACTAGCCCAAGGGCTATCTGAAGGCTCAATTACACCTAGCTCCAACATTTTCTGGACTTCGGTCCTGATACAGTCCCTGACATGGTCAGGATGCCTGTAGATTTTATTCTTGACAGGCAGACTGTCTCCAGTGTCCACCTCGTGGGTGCACCAGGAAGTCTGACTAGGGGTCAGGCTAAACATATGTCTAAACTGTTGCAGAACTTGTCTGCACTCAGTTTGCTGATGGTCGGTGAGGCTGCTTGCCAAAGCAACACCATCTACTGACCCATCATCAGGGTTCTGAGAGAGCAGGTCAGGGAGAGGGTCACTCTCCTCCTCCTGGTCCTCATCAGTTGCCATGAGCAAGCCCATGTCAGCCCTGTCAACATATGGCTTTAATCTGTTGACATGGAGCACCCTCAGGGGGCTCCTGGGAGTTCCAAGATTCACCAGGTAGGTGACTTCTCCCTTCTGTTCAACTATTGTATGGGGGCCACTCCACTTGTCTTGGAGGGCTGCTGGGGCCACAGGCTCCAACACCCACACTTTCTGTCCTGGCTGGTATACAGTCAGTACAGCCTTTGGTCATGCCAAGCTTTTTGTAATTCTTGGCTGGCCTCCAGGTTTTGGTTGCCTTTTTCATGTACTCTGCCATCCGGGAGCGGAGACCAAGTACATAGTCCATCACATCTTGTTTGGGGGGCTTGAGAGGTAACTCCCAGCCCTCTTTTACCAAACACAGTGGACCTCTCACAGGATGCCCAAACAGAAGCTCAAATGGGCTGTAGCCAACCCCCTTCTGTGGAACCTCTCTGTATGCAAACAACAGGCAAGGAAGAAGAAGGTCTCATTTCCGCCTAAGCTTCTCTGGGAGTCCTTTAATCATTCCTTTCAAGGTTTTGTTGAAGCGTTCAACTAAACCATTGCATTGTGGGTGATAGGGGTGGTGAACTTGTAAGTTACACCACACTCCTTCCACATTGCTTTTAGATATCCTGACATGAAGTTGGTACCTCTGTCAGAAATGACCTCCTTTGGGAAACCCACTCTGGAGAAGACTCCAATGAGGGCTCTTGCCACCACAGGGGCTGTGGTGGTCCTCAGGGGAATTGCTTCTGGGTACCTGGTGGCATGATCCACTACCACCAGGATAAACCTGTGCCCAGATGCAGTTTGAGGGTCAAGGGGACCAACAATGTCAATCCCTACCCTTTCAAAGGGTACCCCCACCACCGGTAGTGGTATCAGGGGGCCTTTGTTGTGCCACCTGCCTTACCACTGGCTTGGCATGTGACACAGGAGCGACAAAACTCCTTTGTGTCCTCTGACATATGTGGCCAATGAAAATGTGGAACAAGCCTGTCCCAGGTCTTGTTTTGGCCCAAGTGTCCTGCTAAAGGGATGTCATGTGCTAGGGTCAAGAGGAACCCCTAAACTTCTGAGGTATTACCATCCTCCTGGTGGCTCCAGGGGCTGGGTCTCTACTCTCAGAATATAGGAGTCCCTCATCCCAATAAACTTTATGGGACCCACTAGCACTCCCAGCAGCCTCAGCAGCAGCCTGCTGTCTGAGGGGTTCAAGAGAGGGGCAGCACTGTTGCTCCTTCCTCAGATCTTCCCTAGAAGGGCCCCCTGCCCCCAAGAACTCAACCTGATCAGGCTCAAGTCCCTCTAGGGCAGTTCCTTCTTCAGGATCTGCTTCACCTCCCTCTGGGGGTGAATCTGTGATCTGAGACAGAGGGGAAGGCACTGCCTTTACCCTACTGCTCCTCCTCTTGGGAAGCATCTGGTCCATTGTTCCAGGATCCAGAGCTGGTTCAGTGTTATGCATTCTTGCTTGTGACCTGGTCACAGCAAATACCTCTGCAGGGATGCCCAACATCTCAGCATGAGTCCATAACTCTACTTCAGACCAGGCTGAAGTCTCTAGATCATTGCCCAATAGACATTCGACAGGGAGGTCTGCACTGACTATAACCTTCTTGAGGCAAGTTACCCCTCCCCAGGAGAAATTCACAACTGCCAGACTATGGTTGGTCTTGACATTGCTTGCATTGGTCACCTGGTACATTTCACCCAGGATGATCTATCCAGGGTCCACAAGATCCTCTGCCACCATGGTGACACTAGCACCTGTGTCCCTAAATGCCAAAGCCTGTTTGCCATTTATTACAGGCTGCTGTTTGTATTTGCCCAGGTTACTGGGACTCACTAGGAAGGACATATTAAGGTCTCCCTCACAAATCAGCATTGCCTGAGTGGGCACTCTGACTAGGTCAGAGTCCACTTCAGAACCCAGGGTCAACCCTACTACACCCTTATTCTGTGTACCACCTCCACCATTAGCTGAACTAGGGGGAACAGTTGCCTTAGGGGCAGGAGTGGTGGTGGTTTGGTCTTTGGACTTGTTACAGTCAGAAGTCCAGTGCCCTTTCTGTTTACAGAATTTGCACCAGGGCTTCTTTTGGCCTTTTCCCTTGTTGGATTGTGACTCCCCACCAGAAGCAGATTTTTGGGGCCCATGTGAAGACTTCTGGTCTTTTGACTTATCCCCACCTTTCTCAGAGCCCTTAGGATCTTGCTTCTTGGTGTCACCCCCTTGGTTCTGGGGTTTCTGCCTCACCCTGGTTCTGACCCACTTGTCTGCCTTCTTTCCCAATTCTTGGGGAGAGGTCAGATCCGAGTCCACCAGGTACTGATGCAACAACTGGTTCTGGCAATTATTAAGGATCTGTTCTCTCATCATCAGATTATACAATCCCTTGAAATCAGTAACCCTACTGCCAACCAGCCAACCCTCCAGAGCCTTGGTTGCACAATCAACAAAGTCAGTCCAGTCCTGAGTCTGTGCCTTCTGGGTATCTCTGAACTTCAACCTGTACTGCTCAGTGGTTAAGCCAAACCCATCTATCAGTGCACTCTTCAGGACTTCATAATCGTCAGCATCCTCTTCTCTAACAGTGAGGAGCTTGTCTCTACCTTTATCTGAAAAGGAGAGCCACAAGATTGCTGCCCACTGCTTTTGGGGGACCTGTTGTACTCTACAGGCCCTCTCCATAGCAGTTATCCACTTGTGGATATCATCCCCACTCTGGTAGGGAGGAACAACCTTGCTCAGGTTCCTATGGTCTGGAATAGATTCTCTGCCTCTATGGACACTGTTGCTGCCACCAAGGGGTTCTAACCCCTCTCTTCTAGAAGCTCTCTGGATCTCCAGGGCTTCTCTATCCAGTGCCAACTGCTTGGTTCTGAGGGCAACTCTTGCTTCCTCATACTGCAGCAGTTTGCACATTCTTTCAGAGGAGGTCTCTCTTATGGGAAAGTATGAGTTCCTCTGGTGGACAAATTCTCTGCCAGAGTGATAAGAGTGCTCAGATTCCCTGGAAGGGGACCTATGCCTCTCATCCACTCTGTCAGTTCTCTTAGGGAGAATTCCTCTGTCCTTTTCAGGCCCCTTGAGGCCTGGCCCTTCAATCACAGAGTCCTGGTCATTCGGATTTTCATCGTCTGACCCAGATACTGTAATTGACCCACCCACTGATTCAGACCCATTAGCTCCTAGAGCCAATCTAAGATCATCTGCTGTCAGCAGATCTATCAGGTGCAGGGTTGAGGGACTCTGTCCTAGCCTCAGGTGTCTTTCAACACACATGGCTCTCAAGTCAGAGAAAGCCATGTCCTTATACTGAGGCTGAGTGGATCCACTGGTTCCACCCTTTAAGGACATTCTAGTGTTGTGCAGTGTTGTACTACCTACACTAGTTTGTGGCCTACTGATACTAGCTTGAGCTGTAGAAAGGGTGTGCTATCCCTTGGCACACAGCTCTAAGTTCAGTAGAACTTATCGATACTAAGCTTGACTTTATATGTACCTTAAGTACCTATAGTGGTTTTCAGTTAGTAATTCAAATAGAGATTTTCTGGTAAAACAATAGCAAGCTGGAATCCCACACGCTGCCCACCAATGTGAGAAGTTGGCCTGGTATATGCTGTTCACTAATTAAAGTGGACACCTTGCACCAGAACAATTCGACTCTTATGGTAGATAGGTTTAAGACAACCTTTATAGAAAGCTATCCTAGTGGTAGCTGTGGAGAGCAGCCTTCAGGCTAAGTCTTGAAGGAATGTAAAGCAGCTTGTTTTACCACACAATCTCTTGAATCACCAAATGAAAAGACACCACACAGGTATATATATCAAATATATATGTATTTATTAATAAACACTCTCTACTAATCTCTTTATGAGATTAGAGGACAGGAACATATGTACAAGTCAAATATTATCAGAATAAGTTTAGCACAATTGAATATTACAATCTTAGTTTACTAGACCTAGGTCTAGGGCATCTAGAATCGAGGGACCCCCAAGAACCACCCCAGGTAGTTGTAGGAGACCCACAGGGGACGGACGCGGTGACCTGGCACCGATGCGAATCCTGTACGAGTCTATGCACTCAGACGCGATTGAGATATCAATGTTAAAGGTCCCTTGCGTGTTCGAGGCGAACACACCGATCGGTCCTTGTACGAGTCGAAGGACGCGGTTACAGATGGAATTGCAAGGGAGTTGGACGCGGTGTGTCTAACACAGACGCGAACCTTGTACGAGTCAGTGCGATAGTCGCACTTGGAAAGTTAGAGTTTTAGGACACTTCTAGGGAAGCTACAAGCAAGTCACTTACAGGGTAAGTAGTTCTAGGGCCCACACCCACAGGAGCACCGTAGTGCTGAAGTTACCTCACCCAGGGAGCCGGGTGCATAGGTGTTCTTTGGTGTCGGGTCACGGCGTCGTTTTCAATGGGAGCCAGTGAAGACTTGCTGCTTGCGGCGACAGGAGAAGTGTCCGGAGGAATCCAAGCCTGGATTCGGAAGATGGAAGACCTGAAAGCAGAGGGGACAGTGTTCAAAGTCACTTGGCAGTGACTCGGGGCAAGGAAGATGGAAGCCCACCGTCGTTGCAAGATTCAGGTCGTTTGCAGTTGCCTTGACTCTTCAGCCACGAGGTCCAGGAGGGGTCGACGATGACTAGGAGCTGGATTCGGCGTGTCCCACGATGTCTGCAGCTTTCTGCGGTGTCGGCAACTCGATTGGAGCCAACCAGCCTTGGTAACAGCAAATCTCGGGGAAAGTGTGAAGAGGCAATGGCGCAGACCAGCAAGGTCTGTGAGACTCACCCAGTGAGGGTAAGTCAGGGCAGGCCTGGCGCAACCAGGGGAGCCCTTCGGTTTCTTTAGGAAGTCTTCTGGGGACCCACAAGCCGGCTGGCAAGGGATCACAAAGACGCCTTGGGAGGATTCGCTCACAGGGGCCCACGGTCACTCGGGACGTGGTAGGCTGCTGATCTTAGGAGGGATTCCTGCTGGAGGCTGGGACCATACGTGGTCCAAAGCACAAGTTCGTGGAACGTTGTGTAGGGGTTGCACTTGACAATAGTGCACGGTACCCAGGGATCGGGGTTCCTCATTACTCTTGGGGTCCACTGGCCTCAGCTTCGCTGGGGACTCACGATGGCCTTTGAGAAGTCAGGAAATCCATTTCTTGGGCTGCAGGAACTTCGGACTCCGGCGGGAGCGGCGTAGTTTGCAACCGTCGTTTGTAGTTTTTGGTGCCTGCCAAGCAGGGGAGTCACTCCTTGACTCCAAGGGAGATTCTTCAGTCTTCCAAAGGTAGTGGAACATCGAAGGTCCGGGATTCTTCTTGTAGAGCATCGTCCAGGGAAATCTAGGGTGCAATGCACAGGTTCCCCCTCTTATACTAAAAGAAGGGGAGGGACTAGCTCTATGACCCCACCTATGGGAGGGTCAGGGGAGTGGGTGGCTACACCCACTTCCCTTTGTCCAGTTTCGCGCCAGAGCAGGGACAGGTAGCCCCTGAGCCGGTTTGAACTGGCATATGCACAGAGGAGCCTTCTGCTCCCCCAGTGCAGGACTTCAAAGCACTCTAAGAGTGCACCCACCCAGCCCCAATACACTAAACCCTGTCTGGGAGGTGGTCACACCCCCTTGGGACAGGATATCTATCGTTGGGCTTCCTCCACTGCGAGTGTTGGTCATCAGCAGGAGGGCAGCCCAGTGTCTGTGACTGGTGGCATCCATTTTGTGATGCCAGGACTCTGCAGGATTCTACCGCGTTTCCACAGTAGGTACATGTCTATCCCTCTAGAAGGGTGGAATGCTACCCCCGCCGCCAGGACTGGCGGGGGGGGTAGTATTCCAAGGTGTTTGACACCAAACACAACATGTTTCGATGCAGCCATTCCAAAGTTAGCATTTTACCGCGAGGATATAATGCACTTAAAAGTATATGGTTTAACCGCATCCACAAACAGCACCAGAGAATGGACTCTGAGAGCTGCAGAGGGGCCCTGCTCAGGCAGAGGCACCCCCTCACATAGAAGCCAAGCACCCTGCCCCCAGGATTGATAGGGCCTGCCTTAGGGGTGACTGATAGGGTTATATGTGTGTGTAGGAGAGATATAGGGAACCTATATCTCAGTGAGGGGTGCTAGCACTTCCTCACTCAGGCTGCAGTAGCAGGCCTGTGGTGTCAGATTTAGTCTGCTTCCCAGGGGTGGCATAATACATGCTGCAGCCCCTGGTAGGCCTGTGAAGTACCTGTGCCCTTGGGACCTAAGGTACCATATACTAGGGACTCATAAGGTACCACAGTATCCAATCACTAGTGCACCTAGAGTGCACTCCAAATCGTTTAGAGAGAACAGAGAGGCTGGGGCCCTGATTAGCAGGGTCCCAGCCAGACTATAGCCAGAAACCAGTGTAAACATCAGAAAAAAAGTGGGGGCAACATAAGAGGCAGATCCTACTCTCCTACACCTACACACTCCCCACTTTCATACTGGATCCTCTGGCAATGCCAGAGTAACAGATTGCCAGAGAGGCCAGTCCAACACAGGACCCACACCAGACCTACTGAAGTTATCTGGCTTACAGAATCCAGTTGAAATGTATAGTTTTTCAGGGTTCCGAGCAATTTTAATTCATAATGATGTGAATGAAAACATGCGAGACACTTGAAAGGGTAACTGAGAAGAACCTGTGATGTGTGCACGTCTCCTCCTTTTGAATGGAGAACGTAGGATTGTGCTATTTGTCATGAGACAACTAAAAAATATTGGTTTAAAAAATGGCATTTCTTGACTTAAAAACACAAAGGCTTTTTTCTTATTTTTTATTGTTTGCCTTTTGTATTGGATGTAATGATAAAGTTGTTTGGAATTCATTTTGCAGTACTACATTGTCCTCAGCAAAGGTCTGAGCTCAAGATCAACATTGCATGCCACAATGTTCCCCCTGTACTTTGTTTTTCACTACAATATTGATTCTACTAGACCTCAACCTTCTATTCATCCGGTTCAAAAAGGTCTGCAGTATGCTGGGGTCATTAACAAAGCAAGCCACCACTATAATTCTGACCCACCACAGATTTTGTAAGAAAGAACAAACTGAAACTTAAAAGGAATCAAAACAGAAAAAGTGTTTTATGAATCCTTGTGAAGTATTTTTGCTACAATGAGACTAAGTGTTGATGTCTGCCAGACACCCTAAGATAGGTCTCCGGTGACTAATTCTTCTTAGCTAGTCAGTAAATTAATCCTGCAGCATTTGGCCTTTCCCCTTTCTCTTACAAGCCTATAGGCTGCAACTCACATAAAACCCCACTCACTGTCGGATTTGGCAGTTATTGGGTTCGAGTTTTCAACAATTAATCCTAAATGCATTTGGCTATATTACTTTTTTCTGCTTTTCAGAAAATGGGCTCAGTTATTTATGTGTGCACGCATTTCGTGGAGTTGGTCTCAAGACGGGTAACCAAAGTCAGTTTCTACTTCTGTTTTACTGCTTTAAAGATTACTTTCTGCATGTCCCACGCACTTCCAAGTAGATGAAGAAAAAAGAAATATGGGATAGACGCATAATGAGGCAAGGGAATGTGCATTTATGTTTTCCTTGATGTAAATACATATTGAGAAACACAAAATGCAAATGTTGGAAATGCAAAAAATTATCTCACCGACTGGTTATTTTTCTGGACATCTTAAAAAATAAAGGGGCCTATTACCAACAGCGTGCGTTAATTAACGCACACCACAGTTAGCGTCGTTTTTGTTATCGCTGGATTCGTTTGCGGAGATAACGCGTTATTAGCAACGTTTTATCTCCAATGCGAAACAAATCCAGCGATGGCGGCGATTCCCAGCATTAGCACGAGAATTCCTTGCGATAAATTCCTATCGCTAAGGAAAAACTCGCTAATAGGCAGGTGGGGACTTAACCGTAGAATCCACCTCCCATAGACTATAATGGCTAAGTCAGGTTTCTAGCAGGTGTTAAAATCCAGCGCTAATCGGGGTTAACGCACATTTTTTTATCGCTCCGCGGGCCTTGCTAATAGTGTGAAGTTGTGTTTGCGACTGTCTGCGTGTATTTTTAGTGAGGAACGCCCACTTTGCATGTCATTAGCGATAAATATCGCTGACATGCAAAGCGGTAAAAAAACGGGCGCTAATGCCCGCAAACTGTCGCTAACTGCTGTTAGAGACAGTTTGCTGATAGGGCGATAAAAATATCGCCGCTTTAGCGGCAAAAAGTGCCGCTAAAGCGGCGATAGTGCCCTTGCTAATATGCCCCAAAATTCTTCTTTATTCGTGCTGTGCTAGTAAACATAGGGACCGACCAAAAAAACAAAAAAAACAATCAGCTGCAGTCACACCCCATCAGGGACAGCCTAGGCCACATCCCCTCTGAATGGACCACAAGCAACCCCAGGAACTTGGCAATCCTATAAGGAATCATCAGTGAGGTGCAGATTGAGTAAATGTGGCAGGTGAAGTACGGCAGTAGCGATTGGTTACATGTGTTCTACTGAGAGGCATTCATTAACAAAAAATACAAATTAGTGGAATGAGTTTTCAACTAGGTGGTCCTGAGTGTAATGTCATGGTACCAAAACATATGATGACAGGGAAAGTGACCCAGAGTCATTACGAGCTGTATTGATTAGATGAAGCATTCCATCCGTGGCCTTTTGTTTAATTCATCAGTTTTTTATCTATTTTCTGAGTGGTTTTCTATTAATGATTGTCGGATTGCACACAAAAGAGAACAAGTAAATTCCAAAAATTTACACCATAATAGTTTTCAGTGGAGAGAGGAAACAGTGTCAACAAGCTGGGAGTTGATACAAAGTAGAAAGTTGCACTGACACCATTGAAAAGCTGTGCAAATTAAATCATAAAAGTTGATTAACCCCTTGACCGCGATCGGAATTCCGCTCGTGTGCTGGACATTCCGATCGCGGGTGTGGTCGTGACGAGCTGAGCTCGTCATGCGCACAGCGCGACCGCGCAGCATGACGAGCTGAGCTCGTCACGAGCATCGAAGGGGTTAAAGTGATTTGGGGGCATATTTATTAAAGAGTTGTGTCGCCTTCAAGCCACACAAGGAAGTGCAAGGGTCACACAACGACTAAGTTAGATTTATCAAGCCGCTCGAGCCTACCTTGCATGGCCCTGCTTGGCTTGATAAATCTAGAGTAATGCAATGTACAAATCGCTGCATTGCGGTACGTTGCCCTGGAGAGGTGTTACATGGTGGAGCCTGGAAGTTCCCATGCATCCACCCATGGATTTTACTGGTAGACCTGGGAATACATCAAAATGCTGCACCTCCCAAATCAGGCATAACGAGGACAAATATCTTTATTTCTTTCTTATTTATTACATTCTGTAGCACACATAGAAATGGGACAATGCCTCTGAGGATCCTGCACAAAAACAGTCCTGTCTACAACGCAGACACCCTTACATCATGAGGCAAGGGAGACTGTTGGCACTAGGCTGCTAATGGTGCACCAGCGCAGGCAGAGGACAGGAATCTATCTATCAAGATATGGAGCATTCCTGCCCCCCTCTTTCAGGCAGTGCAGCGCAGCAAGGTGGCTTGCTGCTCTGCACTGGGTGAAAGTTTCATAAATATGATCCTAGGTTTCTAGAGTACGTGAAAATAAGCACCTGCATTAGGTAAGTCACACCTGGAATACGTAGAAATCTAAACATTTGAAATCTCTTGGAGGAGTTAAAATGGAGGGTTACATTTAATATTAATTATCGCAACGTGTCGCAGCAAGGAAACTTGCTGCACTGTATTGCATGACAGGGAGAGAGCAGAAATGCTCTATAGTTACAAAGATATGGAGCATTTCTGCTCTCTCCCTGTATTGGTGCACTGTGTGCTCTATGGGGATATTCTCAAGAACGTGCAATAAACATCGCCAAAATAGGTTAACGCAAGTTTCCATATCGGCGTCTATCGCGGGAAAATAACTCTGTGTCAACGTGGCATTCTCAACACGGCGGTAACATGCGATAGTACCCCGATAATGCAGCAAATGTCCGCGATAACAGTCCCGGGACGGCGAAAAAAATCCAAACCCGAACGCGAAAAAAGTTGCGATGGGCCCAACCGCGATAAGACAAACAGCAAAAAGCAGCGCCAGGCCTGCAATTCACACATGTCAGGCGTGAAAAACCACTACAAAAGCAGAAGAAAAAAAACACAAACAAAAACCAAACTACAGCGAAGCACAATGGAGGCAGCCAGAGCAGGCACAGAGGACGACCAGAACCCCACAAGCCCCCCGGAGGACCAGCCTGGGACCTCGGGGTCGGGGAAGGGCAAGGACAAGAAGAAAAGGAAGACGCGGTTCAGTCTGCAGGAAAACAGGATCCTGATCACGGAGGTGATAGAACACCCTCAACAACTGTTCGTCACCTCCACTGTGTCATTGGCAACAAAAAAAGGAATATGGCAGTCCATCGTGGACAAGGCGAATGCAGTCGGAGTGCTGAGGAGGACAATGGACGAGGTCAACAGGCGCAAGACCAAGCAGAAACTCGCAGACAACCAGAAGGCAGCAATGCAGACTGGAGGTGGGAGTCCAGCGCCACAGGAGGAGCTGGATGAGATGAAGGAAATGGTGACCACAATCATCAGTGGGGAGACGGTGGCAGGAGTTGGGGGACCGGACACTGCTCAACATGACCCGACACAACAGCAACAGGGTGAGTAACCACCAGGGACTGGGGGGACGTGGGAGATGGGCACAATGGCACACATGCACAATTAAGTAGAGCATATCTGCGGACAAACCATGGCCAAGAGTCACAACTCGAACCAAGAGCCCAATTTACCCAAGTCTGCAACATCAAAGCACTGCATAAGCACAGACGTGAAAGCCACACCGCCTGAAAGGGATAAGGGCCAGCCAAATCAGAGCTGAAGGGGCAACTCTCCTACAATGCAGCACACACACATAAGATCCAGAGCACCGCAACATTTACAACAATGTTGAACAAACAGCAACACCAGCACAACAGAACAGAGGACACAACTGCTGCCGCTTGTGTGTGGAAAATGGCCATTCGCATGTGGCATAGCTGGAAACTGTGAGATGATGATGTACTAGTACAACCCCACATCCCTGATGGTGTAGTAATGCATGTATGGCCGTGACCCAGATAGGCAGTGAGGCACACATTGTCATACAAATCAACACTCATCACAGTTGAATACAAGTGAAGGTGCGTAGACTTTATTAGCATATGCGTGTCAGTACGGCCAAGATAAGTGCCACAACATGCAGACCAATGCAGCAGTGTGTCAGAACGTGGAACGTTGCCAAGCGCCGCTGTCCACTCCGGGGGAGTGCCGCACCATTCACAGGTGTGTGTTTACCCGCGTTGTTGTCCGCTCATGTATTCGGAGTCCAGGCGAATGCAGCCATGTCCACTGTCGTCGTGGGAGATGTGACCAGAACCCCAAGTCCCAACAAGGTGTCGGGACATGTACAATGTGTTCCAAACTGTTGTGTCTGCAGGGTCATAGTTACACATCCATGAAAGCGAGTGCAGCTTCGTAGGCAATCATTTCCAACATGAGGTCGTTGTCGACTTCATCGAAAAGGACGGCGAGGCTAACCATTAGCAGGTCCGGACAGATGTGCTGCGTCCACCCCCTTTCACCAATTAGCACAACAGCCCAATAGGGGAGCGGCTCAATGTGGTCACTGCACACGAGGAGTTCTGCAATCTCCCAGGTCCAGCTGCCAGCATGTATGCCAAGTATCCAGGCATCCCATAGACGGGTGTCACGGTGACATTCATGGTCGTGGGCGAACAGGGGGCACACACACATGTCGAAATCCAGTTCGGCTACCGTCCTGTTGGATAGGCAGACATCCATGGACCACTCGAATATACACGAGCGACAATGCAACACAGGCTGCACGCAGGTGACATTGGCAAGGCGGAAGCTCAGCCGGTAACTGATCCGCAGCACTACCAATGGCAGTGCCCCCAGTAAATGCAGCATACGTGCACGGTACAGTTCCATGTGACAGGGGTTGTGCATGTGTCCGGGATGGTCTGCCATTGCGTTAGTGGCTCTGGTTGAAGCAGCACTGTTCTGACCTGCGCCAGTTCTGTGGATGAAATGCCACAGCTCGGATCAATGAGTTGTTTAAGTGTGCAATGGTTGTACGCCTGGGATGGTGTGGGAGTAAGTGTGAAGGCCATCCCATGCAAGATAACTCCGAGCAAGGACTGCTGTGTGTGGGGTGTGTATATGTTGGTCTGTCGTCGGGCTGTGCGTAGTGTGGGAGTCGTCCTCAACTGCTATCGTATCTGTCAGGGGGTGCCGGGCACATGCAATTCCGAGGTTGGATGTGCAGATGTGCTTCCTCCTGATAGTTCAGACAAAGGAGCTATCATCCCCAATGTCAGTTTGTCATCTGCTTGCATTCATGATGTGTGATGTGGCTTGTTGGGTGTGGGGTGGGATGTGTGTGACTTTGGGATACATGTTTGACATGACTTGCATGTGGCAAATGAGCGGCATCACTGTGTGTTATGTTGCCTCACAGCTGCTCCTCCCTCCCCCCCGAGCCTATTTACTTGTGTGCGCTGCGCGGTTGCATCACTTGCACTCCAACGGCACACCATTGTCATGCCTGTCTGCGCATGTCCACAAGCCTGACAACGGCACTGTGATGTTGGCCGTTGAAGGTGGGAGGCCACGTGGGTGTAGGCCTATGGTAAGGATAGTGCGGACACAGATGTAGAGTTCATGCCTGGCTGAACTCGCGCTGCATTCAAGGCTAGGCATTTGGCTCATGCTGCGGCAATGCAGATACACACAACACTTGGCATGTATGAGCCAAGACCCCGAGCGGTCATGCGCTCTTTCATTTCTCCGTTCGTGCGAGACCGCCCTCCGGGTGCATGCTACATTGCAACATTGTCAATTGCGGGCCGGGTGGCGCCGACACTACAACAGAGACACACGCATTGGTGACTTCCTTGTCCAGGCCAGAACTGAACCACGCCCTGAGCCCCGGGCTAATTCTACACACCCCTGCGCTGGACTGACGTACGCCGGCCCAGCCCACTCCGCTTACGCTTACAGGGGGGGACGACAAAGCTACATGTCCACGGTCTTACCTGCTGCCTGAGGTGACATGCTTGTGTCCGCTGTCCACAGCACGATGTGATGTGGTAGGGCCAGGGGCCATCACGCATACATAATGACCACACGGACACACTTAGATAGATAGTGGAACTGGCTACGGGCACATGCGCCCGGTCCCTTTTTATTACCAGGGTCACATGTCCAGTGACGCTTGTGCTGGATGGGTGTGGGGTGAGTGTAAGCCAGCCCTCAGGGAGTGGTTGGTGCTGGCAACAGCTAGAACAGTGAGCATCGGATCACACACACAGAGTCACTCATGAAGGGTCCATGACTTGCAGTGCACTGAGGTAGGGGCACCAGAACTGGACTCACACACATATGATTACATCATAAAGGGTCCATGACTTGAGCTATACTGAGTTCGTGGCACCAGAAGCGCTCGGCGGGTGTGCGGCCTGCGATGATGCGTCGTTTGACTTGGGGGACTTGCTGACCGCAGTGTAGGCCAGAGGCAGCGGTCAGCGAGGGCCCACAGCCACGTGGCATCAACTTGTGTTGCACTGGGTCAGTGGCACCTGGAGCGCTCAGCAGGTGCACAGCCAACGATGATGCGTCGTCCGGGTGGGCCGCACTGGGGGCAATGTCTGTTGACTAGTGGTTTCCTCCATTAACAGAAATGTGGCACGATTTGATCTGTGGGACCTGCTGACCACAGTGTAGGACTAAGGCAGTATCCGGCACACACATGACTCCGTGTTGCTGTGCCGCTGGATGCGCTGGGGGCCTGTGTCGCGGAGTCTGGAGGTCACGGCGGCGGACTCGTGGCAGGGTGAGGTGCGCCGCCCTGGCTGACGCTTTGCCCATCACGGAAGAGAACCACGCCCAGAGCCCCAGCCTTTTTATCCACACTCCTACGCTGGAGTGGCGTACGCCGGCCCAGCCCACTGCGCTTACGCTTACATGGGGGGACGGCACAGCTACATGTGCAGGGTCTTCCCCACTGCCTGAGGTAACATGTTTGCATCCACTGTCCACAACACTACAAACCCCAGCAGTATATGTCCACATGGACATGTCTGTGCTCTGCATTCTGTGGTCTGTCCAGCACATCACTGCCACACTTGGCATTGTGTACATTCTTCTTCATGGGTGAGTTGCCTCCTTCACACATACTTGGTTCCCACCTCTCCCCCCATTCTGCACTTGTGTGGCTGAGGGGCCATGCCATTTTCGGAAGGTCCGCTGTCTTGTCCTACGCTGCCTCGGTGGTAGTCCGGGAGGGGGTCCGGAGGTGCGGGGGTCCTGGGGTTGGTGGTGGTGTGTGTTGTGGCCCTCTTGGGTCTCCGAGCTGCATGTTCATTGGCTCCATGGCATCTGTGGGTCTTCAGTTGTGGCTCTGGGCTGGGCTCCCTTTCATACTGCAGGTAGTCGTCCTGCTTAGCACCAGCTAAAGGCAGGTGTTAAATCCCTGCAGCTAACGCGCCTTATCGCCTGTTCTTGGTTCTCATCGCAGATCTGACTGGTCGTTGAGAATTGCGCGAAGTGGTGTTTTCGTGTGTTTTTGCACGGGAACGCCTACTCTGCATATCATTAGCGTTAGTTGTCGTACTCATCCGTGGCAATGTTTTTTGCGGTAGCTATCGCAGGAAAACTGGCGATGTCAGCAGTTTGCACCAGCTCGTGAATAGGGCGATAAATCTATCGCTACTTTTGCGGCACTAAAGTACCGATAAATCGGCGATGAGTCCTTGAGAATATGCCCCTATGTGTGCAGAATGCAGCACACATAGAAAGAGGAACTAACGGGGAGAAATTGAGGTATTGCTTCTTGTTATGCCTCTGTCGGGTCTTTGGACAGTTTTGGAGCAAACCAGGGTACAATACTTTGTAAATCTAGGTTTCATCAATATGCATGGGAAGATGCATGGGGACACCTATGACCCACCCATGTAAAGCCTACCCAATGCAAAGTAACGCAAGAAAGCGCTTTGTGCTGAATTGCGTTACTTTGTATTTACTTAACCATGCAAAGCCACACAAAGTGAAATTATGTGGATTTGTAAATGGCAAAACTTATTTGTCATTGGGGCTGCACCACTAAAATGACACAGCCTGATGCAAAATCATAGAAATATCTAGACTGCAAAGGATTTATTGGGTAGTATGTCATCTTGATGAATGTTCAACATGATTAAAAAAAAGAATGCCTTTTGATAAAGCTCAGTTGTCGAACTACTGTGTAGGCGTCCACCCATATTAAAGGTGGTAGAGCTACTTGGGCATGTCCTGGCTACCAGAGTTTCATGGGTAGATATGTGTTTGCCAAATGAATTGATAAACATGTCTGTAATCTGCCTAAATCCAAATGTTCTGCAAGAGAGAGTCACTTGGAGGGAGAGACATTGTGAAGAGCTTGGAGATGGAGGAAGCCATCAAGGAAATTGATCCTTTGCATCTGCAGGGCGTGCCCTGGTAAAAGCCCTGCCTGGTGACCAGCCAAAGTGTATTTTTAGAGTTAGATTAGCCTTAGATCTTGATGGGTCAATGATAGTCTTTTTCTTGTCCCAAAATAGCTTTTAAGGGTGATGTGGTTTAGGAGCCACGAGGGAAGACAAAGAAGGTTAAAGCCCTCATTTTACATCTGAAGGCCCTACATACACCATCAATGATTATTTCCTCTACTTTTTCTCTTGATCATCTGGGATGTGCTTCTTTGATCTGAGAGGGGCTTTTTTTTAGCCTGTGACTCCCAATCTGAAACATAATAGAGGGAACAAAAGTGTCATCCTCATCCCAGTTCCCTATCTCCTTGTGTATAATAGAGAGCTGATAGGACTCCTATGGATATGACTCCTCTGTTGGTACGCCTGTGTCACTGTAGACAATTCCATAATGTCTGGTTATGCATTTTACTGCCAAAATTCATAAATGATACATTTTGCCACAGCTGTAGTGCTAAGCCAACCCACAAGCAGTATCATTCAAATCGAGGAATTTGCGATGCATATATTGTGTGTATTTTGCACATTGTAAGGAAACAGTTGTAATAAAATAGTGCTATATAAATCCTGGATTACCACAGAACCAAGTGGAAACATTAAAATTGGCTAATGTTATTTGGAGGATACCTTTGTTGGGACAAATTGAACAACATGCGCCTACTCTCAATGTAGAAATACCATCTGTGGTCCAAAGCATATGTCACACCACCTTTCACGGGGTGACTGGCCAGTATTCAGCAGTTGCAACTAAGTTAACAAAAAGTCATCAAGGAAATTAAAATGTGCAGTTATCCAGTTTTGAAGGGGAAATGGAAACAACAAAGTTGAATAAAACTATTGGTTTAAAAGGCTAATGTAAAAAATATCTTGATAAGGAAGATTTTGTGGGGGGAAAAAAGGCCTAGTCGTACGAATCATTCCTAGTTTCTACCTTGACATATGCAAGTAAAACGTGCATAGGTGAAATCTGGGCAAAGGAGTGAAAAGCAGCAACGGAGAAAGTTTTTGAGATGGAAGCTGCTGGCATATGTGTGTGACATTGTAAATTCTTGCAGGTTTAAATTCGGTGTGTAGCAATATAACGATGTATCAGATTACAATATTGAGACTTTTTTTTTTTTTTTTTTTTTTATGATCAGAGGTTTAAAACCATAGACATTCTTTCATTACCAGGTTCTCAGTGAGAGATATTAATCTGGCTTCCTATTATGATACATCTATGTGTCTGCATCCCATATAAAAATGACATGGTTCCTGCTGGGCAGTAATTCAGAAACAAGTGGGAACAACTGCCCTTCAGAAGATTATTTGTTAACTGTTAAACTATTCTGCTTCAAGCTCCTCGATGCTCCACTTCGGGTTTATGACTCACCCATCAAACGCTATTTTAGCTAGCTGTGATTTGAAAAGTCTGCTTATCTCATCTGCATAACTTCAGACAGAGAGAGATGGCACAGTGACCCTGGCACTGAGATATATCTGTCTGATGCTGTGTGTCACTGTAAGAATACACACACACACACACTTGACGGAAATTGCTGACCATGGCAGCACTGTTTTGTCTGTCTGTTTCATTTTAAGCCCAAAATAGCTCATAGAATAAAAATTGGTAATCATAAAATAGGCATTTGAAAGAGAATTTCTAGTCAAAATGTTTCCAGGACTGATCGGGCGACTTTGTGTTGATCAACGACTTCATATACGGTAACACACTAACATATGTCTATCTTCCTCTTAAAATGATTGTACCACGGAAAATCGAGCATAGGAATATCGTGGTATCATAATATCGTAGGCAAAATATTGAGGGACAAAATACTGAAAAGAAAGTGCATATAGAGGAAGTATAGATTTACTATTCTTAACTCCACATATATGTAACATGAAGATATATATATATATTGTCAAGATGAGAAATTTTATACATACCTTTAAAAAATTTGGCCCTTGATATTCTGTTTACAATATTATGGTCCCGCTATATTCTCTGCTTCGTTTTATGAGACACACTCTTGAAATGTGTCAAAGAATGGCAAGGAGGGAGACAGTGGCGTAGCTAGGCCTTATTCCGCCCATGGCGGCCCTTGCGTTTGCCGCCCACGGTGACTGAATTTAAGAACGGGGGGTGCTGGCGATTCCTGCGGCCATCTAAGAGTGGGTGGAGGTCACCGCCAGGGCCGGACTGGCCATATCGGGCACCGGGCGTTTCCCCGGTAGGCCGCTAGGGTGGGGGCCGATTTTGGGCCCCTGGGGGGCCGTTTTTGTTACCGGGGGTCGGCAATATCGGCCCCCTGTAACAAAATCGGCCGAAACCGGCCCTCGCAAACTGCTCGGCTGCACTCCCCCTCACCCCAGTGGGGGCCGGCTGAGCAGTTTGCCAGGGCCGGTTTCTGTTCCCAGTCCGGCCCTGGTCACTGCCCCCAAAACTCGTGCCACCCGGAGCAGACCCCCCCACCCCTCCTTTCTACGCCAATGGAGGGAGGAGAATGGTGCTGTAGAGTGTTAGTGTTCAGCTGTTAAAGTTGGAACATCATGACAGACATTTTATTAGAAAAAATACAATTATCGTACAACTACTTAATTTTATGTCAAGAGCCAATCAGCTCCCAAAAACATGTTGGGTTGTACTTCCCAGTTAATTGTTTGTGCATGTTGCAAAATAAAGGTCCAAGAATTAAGTGAATTGTGAAGCTTCTGAAAAGGAGGCACATTGAAAGGATATAATGGAAGTACTGTTCATATCTAAATAATTCACAAACTCAATTACACTTAAAAACAAACATAGTTCACTTGAATTAAACTCATAGGGGCATATTTACGTTCCCTGGCGCATCCCTGCAAATCAGCAGGGATGCGCCAGGGAAAATGCGTCACGCAAGTTTACCCTTGCGCCACCTCCGATGCGCCGCATTTACAATGCGGCGCATCGTGGCGCAAGGATAAGCAGATGCGTGACGCATCTGCCAGGCGAAGGTTGGCGCAGTGCTGAAGTTGTGTCGCAAGCGCGACGCAACTCCAGCACTGTGCCAACCTTCCCTATCCCTAACATGGTGCGTCAATCCTTACGCCTGCTTCAAGCAGGCGTAAGGATTTGACGCACCAGCGTCCGGAAAAGTGACTGCGTGAAATCTCGTAGATTTCACTGTGTCACTTTTCCGAGGCGTCCCTGCGCCGAACGCCCCCTGCGCAGGAACGCCCACATGAAACCTGACGCAGGTTTCATGTGGCGCAGGGGTTTACTACGTGACGCATCTCCCTAGATGCGTCACGTTGTAAATATTGCGCAACGCGGCGCATGGTTTGCGTCACATGCGTGACGCAACGGCGGCGCAAAAGTGGCGCAAGGGGCTTGTAAATATGCCCCATAGTTTAGCAGTTCAACAAAACTTGGATAAATGCCCTGTATAGCCATTTGAATCAACATTTACTTACTGATTATTTCTTCAAAATGCTTTGGCATAAAAGCTCATGAAACATTTGCACTTGAATTTATATTGCCTTTAGACGCTAATTGCATGCCCAGAGCGCTAACCATTACAAATTAATGATTTAGATATGCCATTTAAAACACCACAGCGCCTGAGGGAGGAAAGACTATTGTCTACTTTAAGATATTTGAGTTATGTCTTCTGTCCTGCTTTGATCTACGGAAACGGCGCTAGTAATCTGAGATGGGAAAAATAGGAATCTCGATAGGGAACCAGCGTCAGCTAAGAGCCGTTTTGCGATTTGTGTTACAGAGCATCTGTGGCTTTACCTAAGTCACTAATAAGCCCCTTGATTTATTTGATTTTATTCCAACAATTGCCAGAAAAATATGGAAAAGAGTCCTGCGTTTGCAATGACAACATGTATGCAGTGCTAGCTGGACCAATGGAGCCGAAGCATGCAACTCTTTCTAGAGTAATTATACGTTTTCTCCACTGAAATAATGTAAACGTTTCATATAGATTAATGATTGTAGGATACTCAAGGAAAAAATTATAAGGAGAAAAGTAGAGGGGGAATGTAAGTGCTGTGGGATTTAATTGAACAAAAAACTGCGAAATAATTCAACAAAAGGTCTTGGAAATTAGTCTGAATTTTTCACAAATTAGAAACAGGAATAATCTCATAAATATAAATTAGACATTGAAGACGCTAAGTTCTAGCACTAATAACTGAAAGTAGTTATATACCAAGCAATGACAAAGACAATATGTCTGAAATTGGCCTCCATTCTTGTGACTTTGTATATACTTGTTATATATATATATATATATAAATATATATATATATTTTTTTTTATATAAAGTGGGCCATTGCCCCATACTGTATGTCGCAGTGTGTGAATGAAAAGTGAGACTTACACAAAAATAGACCAACGTATGGAGAGACAGGATGAAAGCCTCCCTGAGTACAATATATATAAAATATACTAAAATTAAAAAGTTATAGTTATGACCTCACATATTGCATTACTCATGACATGTAAAGGACATAAGTGTTGACATCACTGATGACATCTCAAATGTCATTATTGCTGGCATCACTGAGGACAACATCCAGTCATTCTGACAGTGCCCTGTAGTGTCAGTGGACTTAAGTAATTGAACACTGTACATCTGTGGCCAACAGTGGATGGGTGGTCATTCCTCTAAAATTCTCAAACCACATTTCATCTATTATTGTATTTTTTTATTTTCTTTTGTGGTTACTGTGGTATCGCATCCAAGCATCACCTCTATGGTATTGCGGTACCATGCAAGTGGCCCTTGGGAAAGAGGGTATGACACAGCACTACCGTGGGTTGAAGCTTGAGCAAAGGCTCTCATTGGAGTACCATGGTACCTCACAGAAGCGCCGTACTACATCATGTGGGAGTACTGAGGTACAGTGGCACAATTTTGTTTTTTTAAAATTGGCCCCTCGGGGAGTCCTCTGAGTCCCCCCCACAAGTCATACACAATAAGGAGCAACAGAGGGAGTAATCAATCAGGTCGCCCTACACTCAATTAAATCACAACATAAACGAGACCTGATTGTACTTAAACACCCACCAAGTTCCAAAGATACCAAGAGCAATGTAGTGATATCAATGCTCAGATGCTGGCTTCTCAAGAATGCCAATAACATCCGGATCCGGGTGTACAGTTTTCACTGTTTGTCAATCAACGACAATGCAAAAAATCTTGTTAAAGTAATCAACAAAAAGTGTGTGTAAGGTCAGAAAGTACCTCACGTAAGTATCACCATGGGAGCTGCTGGTTGGTACTCACCAGTTTGCTCACGTTTTTCATCATTGGTGACTTTCATGACCGTGAAGAAAAGAAAAAAGAAAAGTTGGTGTCACGATAATGCTCAAGAGGTGAAAAAAGAAACAGAAATAATCTGTGAGAGAATGCATGCAGATGCTGGTGTCATTCCATACCCACTGGACCCCGTGGTGAAAGATAAAGTAAGATTCGCTTCTCCAAGCTAAAATGAGTTGTGACTCACTCGCACATATATGTACTTTATTGGGTGCCGTGAGCACACTCAGATTAAAATGAACTGTGTGTTTTAGACCATCCCTACCTTGTTCTCTCATAATACTTTTTCTAACAAATTCAGGACAAAGGGGCCAAGTGCCGGGTCTTGTCATGGCGGCTGCAACATTTATCAGTTCTGGCCCTGTGCTATCAAAAAGGGAGATGGGAGAAAAAGGTTCCTCAGCCAATCAGAAAGCCCAATTTTAAAACATTTTGGTACCATAGGCCCAATCGTTCAGATTTATCTGTATTTTTAACCCCTTCATGACCACCCTAAGCACCTTTGTAAATGTAAATTTCTCAAAAATGGCTGAAAAGATTTGCACCAAATAACAAAAATCATACTTTATGAGTAAAGTTCCAACTTTCTGCCAAATCTTATGTAAGTCCATTCTGCAATTTTTTATGTATATGCAACCAAATTTCCTATGGGAATTAACATGAGAATTTAATGCTTTTCTGGGCCTCCACTTGACAGATCACCTTGAAACTTTCCAGGAAGGGGCTGAAGTGGATGAACTTTCTTTTTTCAAAGTTTTAGGCACATTCGTCAAACAGCACCAACATTATTAGCAAAACAAAAAACGTTTTTCTTATGGACACTCTGACCAGACTTAATAGGGTCAAAAAGAACATGACGTGGAATATATACCCATGACCTATTTGCTTTGTTGCTCACTGCAGACAGGCATTCTGAAAGAGGAATAGAGAAGAGTGGACACTAAAGTACTCTCCCAAGCAAAATATGTGAGAAAACAGGTAAAACTGGACAGGTCATAAACCCAAGATTAGTTCAATATCTTGAGGCCACAAATAACAAGATCAGCATAGATTGTTTATATAAGTTTAGAGCAGAAGAAAGCCATGAAATACTGATTTTTTTTTCGATTTTTTTTTTATTGTTATCATCAAAACACTTGCTATGAACACAGCGTATCGCCTACAACCCAGGTCAGGCCGGCTGTGTATCCTTGTCAAATAAAACAGAAACATTGCAGACATAAATAAACAGCAAGCCGCCTACAACTACATCGGGCCGGCTGCGCTCATTTTGCGATAGGAGTTAACATTGGCAATCTACCTGGGGGAGCTCTGCACAACTACTGCGCATGACGGTTCACTGTTTTGGTAGATAAAGCTCATTGCATGTGTATCACTCCCCCTATGGGGCTTTATATGGCGGTGAGAAATAGGACTGTGTTGTGCAATGACCCTATAAGCTGTTTCCCCATCTGTCACTTGCCCATGGAATTGCTATTAGGTGTTATGTCAGTATGAGCAGAGCAGCCCGGCGCGTGTTAGCATCTAGGCCCAGGGTAGCATCATTGTTTTTAAACTAAAAAAACATCAAACGAACAAAGTTTGTGTAGGTCGTAAAGGTCTCTAAGTATAAGGTTTTGAAGGGATGTCGTGACGCAGCCGGGGACTCGCTGTGCATGGTGGGCACCAGGAGGGCTAAGACAGGTTAACTGTCACTCGGGCCCAAAGAGCTAGAGAGTCCTGAATTTTGGTGGATTGAAGCACTTAAATTCTATGCGGATGAGATAATGTATCAGTGGTTGCCATATACGCTGGAATTTCTTATCCATGTGAGCTAAGCTATGCAATAACCGTTCCATTGCCAGGAGGTGCCATACCCTAGAAAACCGCTGAGCTACAGAAGGGGGGGGGACATTTGCTTCCAAGTGCAAGCTATGAGCTGTTGCGCAGCTAATAATAAGTGGCTTACCAACACCCACTCAGCGTGTGTCATAGCAGGTATGCCAGGGGGGCTTATGCTTAAGACAATTGTGTGGTGTAACTGTGGAAGCAGGAAGCCTATGATGCCCTTAATATGTCCCAGAACCTCCTTCCAGTATGTAGTAATCACTTTGCAAGACCACCATATATGGCACAAAGTTCCCTCCTCCTGTCCACAGCGCCAGCACATGCTGGGGACAGTGCGGTAAAAGCAGCCAGGCGGGCAGGTGTGTGATACCATTGGAACATCAATTTATACGCAGTCTCACGGGAGGAAAGGCTGCAATATGTTTTAGGGATGTCATGCCATAATGTTTTCCATTGTTTGGTGGTTATTCCCCCGGGGGTAGCATCGTGCCAGGCAATTTGATAGATATGAGTATGATTGGGCGCCGAGTGTTGCAATACCTGGTAAGTTTTAGAGATCAGTCCCCTAGTGCCATCAAAAGCACGCACTAGCTTCTTGAAAAGGGTGAGGGGCGAACAGCCGCCTCCTGTACCCCAGGATGTAAAGTCCAATGCTGCAGCTGAAGGTATTGGAGCAGTGCGCTAGCTGGAAGAGCGAATTCGGTCCTACAGTCCTCAAAGGACTTCACGGTGTCTCCCGCAAAAAGGTTCCTTAGGGTCCGGCAGTCTCCTTCCGCAAGATAGGCCCGTGAGAAAATCAGGGTTGGGCTCTACAGGTGTATTAGGGGACGGAAAGGTAGTGAGCCCTCGCTTCAGAACTATTCTATCCCAAATTTCTAATACTGTTCTGGTCGGTGTTGCGACGTAGGCGCTGCGTGGGCGAGCTCGTTTGGGCAGCCAGGCAAGATCCCACAGGGGCTGGCACGCCACTGCAAGGTCCATGTGAAAACAGTGCTTTTCACTTTCACACACCACCCACTCAGAGATATATCGCAGGTGTGCTACCCAATAATATTCCAGCAAGTTTGGGCACGCTAAGCCCCCTCTGTCTTGCGGCCGCATCAGTACTGAGTGAGCTATGCTGGGCTGTTTCCTGTTCCATATAAAGGCGTGCAGGTCCCTCTGGAGGAGCTGGATGTCCTCCTGCGGGATCGGTGTGGGTAATGTCTGAAAAATGTACAGAACTCGCAGGAGGGCGTTCATTTTAATGGCGTTCACACGTCCGAGCCAGGACATGTACAGAGATCTCCACCTCTGAAGGTCCGTCAGGATTGAACGACGGAGGAGAGACCCGTTAGTATGGGACCACGAGGTGAGGGCGGGGTGGGGGTGATATGGAGGCCTAGGTACCTGATAGAGTCCGATGACCACTGAAAAGGGGTTGTGCTCTGTAGCGCGTGCACCTCCGGGGACGAAATGTTAAGGTTAAGGACAAACGACTTGGTCATGTTGATCTTGAAGCCAGAGACAGCCTCAAAAGTCTGTAAGTGTTCTACAACACTAGGGAGCGAGATGGCAGGCTGAGAGAGAGTAAGGAGGAGGTCATCCGCGAACAAGTTGATTTTATGTACCTGGCAGCCAAAGGGTATGCCCTTAATCTCGTCCGAGTTCCGTACGCGGATAGCAAAGGGTTCGACTGCCAGCACAAAGAGCAGTGGTTAGAGCGGGCAGCCCTGCCGCATGCCTCGGTGTAGAGAGATCAGACTCGTGGCCCTTCCGTTTACTCGTATGTAAGCGGTCGGAGCCACGTATGACGCCATGAGTTTAGAAATAAAGGTCTGCCCAAGGCCTATTTTGTGTTGTACCGCCTGGAGATGTGTCCAATCTACTCTGTCAAATGCCTTCTCCGCGTCGAGCGAGAGAAGACAGGCGGGAATGTCAAGTCGGCGTGCTTTTTCCACTAAATGGGCTATACGCCGGACGTTGTCGGCCCCTTGTCGCTGGTGAATAAAACCCACTTGATCAGGATTGATAAAGCCAGGGAAGTATGGGCAGAATTTTGGTAAAAAGTTTGGCATCCGTGTTGAGAAGGGCTATTGGGCGGTATGAGGAGCATTGTGCCGGTCTTTCCCCACTTTAGGTATGAGAGAAATTTCGGCCATTGTGGGGGTAAGACCAGTATCTTGTGAAAAGGAGTTGAACAAGCGTAGGAGTTGAACAAGCTGGGGAAGAAATAGGTGGTAAAAGAGTACTGGAAGCCCATCTGGTCTGGGAGTTTTGCCTAAGGGGAGGGCCCGAACAGCATTGCGCAACTCTCATGCCGTGGTGGGGCTGTCTAGGAGGGTAGAATGGTGTGGAGGCAGGGTCCTTAATGTATTACCTCCCTCTTTCACCTTTGTTCAATTTTCCTTTGCATGGGCTACCTTCCCTACCTCAATGTGGTGTACCTTCTTTGGAAACTCAAAAAAAGAGAGGGGTCCAACTCTCCAAAGGGACAGGACACCAAAATGACACTCAGTCTAAAATAAACTCCCTTTGGGATAGTTCAGTTGCATACCATGATAGTACCACACCACATTCAGCACCAACCATCACCGAATTCATATCACAGTAGCCAGAAAGTCCAATATGGAAATATTTATTTGGTTGGTTTAAAAACTTATATTCTTTTTTACATATATATTTCAATAATCACTTAAAAAGTTAAAATAATAATCACTTAAAAAGATAAAATACAGTTACATCATAGATCACAATATAAAATCACAAATGTAGAAAAAAGTGCAAGTCGATCGATACAGTTTCAAAAAAAATCATAAACAACAATTCAACATTTAATCATATTTGTTGTCATTTCCATGTATCCAAAAACAATTCATATGATTCACAAAACTCTAATTACAAGCAGACCAAGAAGCGACGCGTTTCGGAGGTGTATACAGGTCCAAGCTCCTTCTTCAGGCTTTATTACTAATGTCTCCCAGCACTTTTGTCACAAATTTACTAATTGGCTGTCATCACGGGGAAAATTTTCCTCCCGACAATGTTCTTCATATGTTTAAAATACCGAGATATATAGAGGGGACAGTTCACCACTTTTATACGATCTAATAAAGTGACAATAAATAAATGTCACGCTTAGTTCCTGCACTCCCCTTCACTTCTAAATCATGCAAGGGGATTGGTCCATGTGGAAAGATAGTGTATAACACCCACAACAACGGTGTTCTTGATAAGATGATCACACACAATTTATTCTGTTAAATCAGATCGGCTTATTGATTCATAAAAGTCAATTTTTATATCGTTGCTGCTACACTCGTTTTTCACCAGAAGTTCGGTGTTTGTGGCCCAAGTGTCGGGATTAAAAAATCTCCAAACGTGCTCGTTCTCCTCGTCTTTCTTTGGAAAGGCATTGTGTTAGGTAATGAATTGTTAGGACAAAGAGCCTGATTTAGAGTTTGGCGGACTCAATCTCATTTCAAGTATGGCTGCCACAAAAATATTTTCCTTTCCATGAAATAGATTGGAGCTTTATTCAGCTTGAACTAAACTGACAGGGGATTTCAGAAAAGCAGACAGTTGAGTATGTTCAGTTGATATGTTATGTTATGACACACCCGATGTTATGTTTTAATTTGTTCAACAGAACTTTCTAAGCGTCTTATCACTGTCGGATTATGAGAGAAATGACTGCATATTTAGAAATCAACATATTTTAGTACATTAGAAATTTAATTCAGAACGTATTTTAACATAAGTAAATACATAATTAGGAATGCCTTACAAAATGTATGAATATCATTTTAATAGAATAAATAAATAACACTAAAACATATTGTAAAGTGATAAACATAGATGTAAAAGAAGCTATTGGAAGCCCTTCACTAAAATTGCAGATATTTTAAAATTTTAGCACCAAGCAACTATACTTTAGCCTGTGCAGTGACTAGGCCTGAAGCTTCTTTTTGACCTTTGCTCATAGTAAATCATTCTGTGTAACAGCCTAACATTGATGTCATTTTAGAAATGTGCTGACTATAGTATTATGTTGATTTAGTTCCACTCACCCCATGTTAGATCATTTCCATTAAGAATAATGAATTTATTGAAACTGAACAGAATACATGGTGATGTAGACTTATAATGTTGCTTAAATATTATTTTATTTATTTATTTATTTTATTTATAAAGTTTTATATAGCGCGAACATGACCCACGGGGGTATCAGAGTGCTTTACAGTACACTGTTATCACACATTATATATACAATCAGAAATCGCATACAATACAAAAGAGGTAGACATTGGTGTTTGAATATAATCGGTGGAAAATAGTCATCAGAGAGTTAAAGTTTTAGGATGTTAATTTGTTCATTAGAAACATTTTCGCTTCTTTTTTGAAGGCGGTAAAGGAGGAGATTCTGCGTACATCTGGGGGAAGGGTGTTCCAAATCTTCGGTGCGATACCTGAGAAAGCTCTGCACCCAGTTCTCTTTTTGTGGAAGCATTGAGGTTTTAGTAGTAGTGAGCTCGAACTTCGCGAATGTCTGCATCCTCCCGATCGCTCTAGCTTTTGTGCTAAATAGCTGGGGGTGTTGCTATGTAGGGCTTTATGTGTCATGCAGGCGATCTTTAGTTGTATTCTCGCCTCGTAGGGTAGCCAGTTCAGAGCCTTCAAGGCCGGGGTGATGTGGTTATTTCTTTTTATTCCGGAGACCAGCCTGGCCGCAGCGTTAAGCGATGCCCTGAGCGGTGCTAGCTTGTATTTTGGAAGACCGCATAGAGTGGTGCTTCCATAGTCCAGTCTTGGTAACACTAGAGATTGTACCGCCATTTTTAGATCAGTCTGTGGGAGGAAGGGTTTCAGCTTCCTTAGGATACTCAACTGAAGATTGGCTCCCTTGGTGGCATTGTAGATTTGCACCTGCATATTTAAATGTTTGTCCAGGGTGACTCCCAGGGATTTTGCGGAGTCAATGATGTATGGGGTGCAATCAAAGGAAGTTAGATGCTTCAGCCATAAGTCTATCTTGGGTGTGTGATTGGGAGGGGAGATGAGGAGGAATTCAGTTTTCTTGGTGTTGAGCATGAGGTGGTTGCCATTGAGCCAACTTTGGGTATTATGAAGAATGGCGTTGAGGGAGATGAAGTCATTTGGTGAGGAGATTTTCATATATAGTTGTGTGTCGTCCGCGTATAGGTGATATAGAATGTTTGCAGAATTCAGCGCATTAGCAAGGGGTTCCATGAGTAGATTAAAAAGTATTGGTGATAGTGCTGATCCCATGGAACTTCTAGGGTGACCATGGATGGTTGAGAGAATGATTGCTTCATCTTGATTCTTTGGGTTCTGTTGCTTAGGAAGGAGGTGAACCATTGTAACACTGGACCGGTTAGGCCCATCCTTCGTTCAAGTAGAGACAGTAGATTGTCGTGTTTAACCGTGTCGAAAGCGGAAGATAGGTCAAGAAGTATCAATAGGCACGATTCGTTATGATCTAACATTTTTAGAATGTCATCCATTATGTGGGTGAGTGCTGATTCGGTACTGTGGCCTTGACGGAAGCCGGATTGGTGTTTATCAAGGAGGTTGAAGTTCTCGATGTGGTTGCAAAGTTGAATTTGTACACATTTTTCTAATAGTTTCGCCAGGGTGGGGATGTTGGATATAGGGCGATAGTTGTTGAGGTCTGTGGAGAGGGAATTGGCTTTCTTTACTATAGGTGTGACCTGCCCTATTTTAAGACAGTCAGGTATGGAGCCTTGCCTCAGAGAGGCGTTAACAATTTTTGCCCATAGGGGTAGAATAGAGGTCTTTATCATTTTGAATACAGATGGGGGTAGGGGATCAGAGAAATGATTGGCAGGGTTGATCGCTATCAGGGTCTTATAGATTTCGTGTTCCGGGATGGGTGAGAAGGAGTGCCAGCTGGCATTGTTTTTTGGAGCTTCGATCGGAAAGCTAAAAAGGTCCTTGATCTGTGTGTAAAGAATAGACTCATGGTCAGTAGGTTGTTGGAGGTCTTTCTTGGATTGAATGTCATTTTCAATGGTTCTAGTCTTTTCTAGGAAGAATTTGGCAAGCTCGTCGCAGTTAGGGGTAGCCTGGTTGCTTAGCTCCACCACGTTTGGAGAGTTACGCGATTGTTGTTTTACGATTTCGAATAGTTTTTTGGGACGGTTAATGGCTTGGCTCAGCTGTGTTTTGAAGAAGTCTGTTGTAAGTATTTCTCAGCGCTCTAAGTTGGTATAGGTGATCAGTGGAGGGTGCTGATTTCCATGTTCGCTCAGCTAGTCTTAACTTGCGCCGGTCCGAGTTTAGGTTCTCATTGAACCATGGTTCGGAGATTTTGGTGGAGACGTTTTTTTCTTGGAGGGGCGCTGTGGTATCAAGGATTTCAAGCATAGTGGCATTGTAAAAGTCTGTGAGATCATGGACGTCGGCCATGTCTGTTGAGGGGATCAGGACGGAATTGCATTGGGATACCAAGGCGTTGGGATTAATATTTTGGATATTCCTTTTCCATTGTTTTGTTTTTGTAGGTTGGCTTCATTTTGGAGTTACCTCACTGTTGATGGAGAAGAAGATGCTGTAGTGCTCAGTCCAGTCACATGGGGTGATGGATTCTAGTGATATAGTGTTTGTTTTTGCTATGATAAGGTCTAATGTCTCCCCCTTGTTGTGGGTTGGGCTGTCACAGAATTGGGACAGATCCTGGTCTGACAGAAAGGATTTGAGACCGCTTACATCATGATCGCCAGTATTGTTCCAATGGAGATTGAAGTCTCCAAGAAAAATCTGCGGCACTTGTGAGTTGTCGTTGGCTGTAATGACTTCCATTAGTTCATCAATGAACTTCAGATTGTCACCCGGGGGGTGGTATATTATGTGAAGTTTGCAGATGATGCCCTTGTCATCAGAGATGTTGGTGCAGAGATATTCACAGGAGGATAAGGAGATGGAGTCTGCTTTATTAACTGTGATTGTGTTTCGATAGATGCAGGCTAACCCACCTCCGGGTTTCACAATTCTATCCAGGCGACATATATCATGACTAGGGGGGACCAGTAGGTCAAGGATGGGAGCAGAGGAACTATTTAGCCATGTTTCGGTGAGGATGATGATGTCCAGATCATTCGAGAGGATGAGATCATAAATGGCTGTAGCATGTTTGTTAGCCGATCTGCAATTGATTAGTGCACACTTTAGTTTGCTAGTCGAGTGAGTGAAGGTAGACTGCATTAGGTTTTCCCTAATTATGGATCTGTAGTTGTGAGTGGGTTCTCTGTATATTAACTCAATATATGTTTTCATATTTGCTGACTAGCCTTTGTGTCTGCGCTGAAACTCACAATGCGTCTTTAGCTTAGGTAAGAGGGTTTTCACGGAAACCTTCCTTCATGTAACAATTGTACCAAATGACTGTATCATTTCGGATGACGAGAGTGCAGACTGTGGGAATTGAAAGAAGATGCATCGTATGACTGGCAACACCACCTTACAAACCGTTCTGATTGGACATTGGAGGAAGACATTAATATGAACCGATACATGTGTTGAAAGGTTATAATAATGAGTATTCCTAGCTAGTTAGACAACACACCTCCACTTTCCTATCCGGCATCTTGCTGCTGGATTTTCTCCTTTGCCCAAGACTCTTCTTCATGGAGAGTTGATTCCTTTTGACCTTTGAGTTGACTTCTTTTATTAATTTTGTGATCAATGATACTGCACAGATCATTATTCTAAAAGTTGAAAATGCAGCTTTAGGGAACTCAGCTGAGTTTCCAGAATTACTCTTTAAGAGGAGTTCGCCTTTCTATTCATCGCTCTCTTCCAGAAGAAGTCTTCATGGGTTCTTATTTAGAATGGGTCCTTTAGTTACCTTATTGGGTGTCTTTATGGAACACATCTTGATTGCTAATTTCTAACCTTCTTTTATGTTTCTGTGGGGCATATTAGCAAGACCGGCGATAAAATTATCGCCGTTTTAGCGGCAGGAAACTGCCGCTAAAATGGCGATAATGGGCTTGCTAATATGCGTTATAGAATTCCAATAGAAGCCCAGGTTAGATGTGCAGGACATCTAACCTGGGCTTCTATTGGAATTCTATAACGCATATTAGCAAGCCCATTATCGCCGTTTTAGCGGCAGTTTCCTGCCGCTAAAACGGCGATAATTTTATCGCCGGTCTTGCTAATATGCCCCCGTATTTTTCTAATTTGACTAAAGATACTTGAAATCCTAATCATATAGATAAATAAAGCCTTTAGAAGTAAACCCAACTTCTCATCATTGACGCAATGTAATCCTGAATGTCCATGGTGTTATATTACCTTACTTTGCAGGTGGCTCTAATTCACACCACAGTGGAAAAGGTCCATCTCACCACCCCGGAGCCTGGAGGATTCTCCATTGTGGTACTTGTAAGTGGGTGTATTTTAAGGTATGAACCATTGAGGAGAGTACTTTTGGGCTCCAGCACTTATTTATTGACATGATTTACAGTGCACTAACATGTTGACACAACCATTTCACTGTGCAGTGGAGGGGGAATGGGTGAGGCCCATGTGGCCCAATCCAGAAGGAGATGGTGTCCTCCCCATTGTTCTCATGGATAAATATTTCATAAATACTATTAAATGCAATTCTCCTGCACTCGCCTCTGTGCCCCACTCCCCTATAATTTTTGCTAAAATTACCCCTTTCATTATAGATTAAATGCAAAAGAGCAAATCCGACATGTGTCCCAAAGTTCAACAAATCTGCCTCCCCCTTCTAGAATCTCAAAGCAATCCTCTTTTGTCCTTTCCATCTATGCATGATTCTCCAATCATTCTGAAGCCTTTTTCCTTTGCTGATGCCATTCTGGAAAAATGATAAAAGAATGTGCCTCCTCAACTGGGAGGTCCTGGCCTGACAGTTCAGGCTTGATTGCTCCCACTGGAGCAAGATCAAGATTGAAATGCATATGGCTGGGTCCAAACTGAGGTGGCATGTTAGGTGAAACACGATGAATGGGGTGTGGCCCAAAAGATTGCCAGTGGCTGAGATTAATTCAAGCATTACATTCATCACTTTGTTTTAGATGCCCTCCTCAGCTGCACCTTTTTTTCTCAAAAGTGTCTGTGCCTCATTAACAACAAGCATTGGCATAGCCAATAGGTCTCGCCTTTTGGACCTTATAAGTGTTTAGACATGCAGCACATTATCCTGGGTCTTTTGCTTACCTCAACTAACTCATACAAATTTAGAAACAGATATATTTGTAAAAGCCAACTTTTTTTTTCCTATTGCACAATCCATAATTGTAGAAGGAAAAGAAAGTGTACTCCCTTAGTAAACGTGTAGAGCATTTGCAGTTCAAGGCAATATATGCAGCAATACTTCCCTATAATTAGAGATGAGTATATGTGAAAAATGGGTAGTTTTTCAGACATTCACGTTGCCTGTAACCTAGCTACAATTTTATGTTATGAACGACACTCTGAAATGATTTTCCCCTGCTCCTATTAGAAGCACAGGGGTGAAGGATTCATCAGGGAGCCATACACAGGATAAAGGAGTCGTCAGGGAGCCATACATAACCTGGTCTGCTGCCAACAAAGCCCGCCACCTTGGCATTAGGCTTCTCTCTCGCATTTGAATGTAAAAGCAATGACCTGATGCCCTGATACCCACCCTATTTATCCTTGGCAATATCCTTCTCTCAGCAAACCAAATATAACAAAATAAGTACCTGGCATCCTGCACCGTCCCAATCCGAATTTTGATATACACACTTCCTACCCAAAGCACAACAAAATTACTGCCCTTTTCCATGTGCAAAACTGGATAAAACAGTGTTTTATCTTTTTTTTTTTAACAAGGTAAACCAAATGTTCTTTTTAGATCAATTAGCTGAGTAAGCTAGAAAGCCTGCATCTTTTTAAATCCAAGAATAAAACACTTTTCTAAGAATATAATCCAGCACATAACAGCTGTAACCCATCTTCTTGAATGAATCAGACAGAGATCTTCCTTGGTAATTCCAGGCCGGACTTATCAGAAAGCCTACAACTGCTGCCAAGATCGCTGAAGCAACGGGCAGCATGGAGGAGCAACTGAGTGAAGGGAAAGGGCACCCCTCCCGTTCTGTGAGGCAACTGGTAGGCTCACTGCTACGGAGTTGCAGCAGCACACCGGAAAGGCGGCCTTCCTAGTAGTCTGAATATTTTGATCTGATAAAGTGCGGATTTAAGTGCCTGTTGTTATTACGTTTGCCAAGAAGTGAACCCAGGATCGGTGTTGTGGAGTTTGAGCGCACAGATGACAGTGTTTGCAAAGAGGGTTCAAAGTTCGCAGAATTGTGACAAAAGACAAAAATACGTACTGTACAACGGGAGCGCTAGATTTCAAGGAGGCACTTTTTATTTTTTTCGCCGCCTCGCCTCACTCACATTAGCATTGAAAATCGCTCTGCACACGAAAACCCTTGAATTGTTGCCAAGTCTGATCCGAAAAGGAAGTGCCCACATCCCATAATGGTAGAACCCCTAAATCCAATCGGCTTAACTCTGGTGGGGGCGGTGAGGGGCCTCTGGACTGGTAGCATTGAAAACCGCTCCGCACACGAAAACCCTTGAATTGTTGCCGAAAAGGAAGTGCCCGCATCCCATAATGGTAGGACAACTAAATCCAATTGACTTAACTCTGGTGGGGGCGGTGAGGGGCCTCTGGACTGGAAGTAAACAAATGTGTGCAGGCAAGCTGGCACACATCTGCTGTGCCTTGGCAGAAATGCCAGTTACACAAGGTCTGTACTGCATTATCAAGGAACACATTATGTGGGAATTCTGGAATGTAATAACTATGCAACATGTACATTATAGTTGTCAAAAACAGCCCTCACAAATCCTCTCTGTTGCGAGAAGAGCGAGCTGCGAGGAGAGAGCAGAACGAAACAAGCACGGGCGCAGCCACGCTAATTAGAAACAGATGGCCCCTGCGTGCCGCTGTTCGCTCCCGCAAGGTGGATGCCGCCACACGCACGAGTGTTTGTGCAGACCGATTCCAAAAGGTCATCTCCTAGAGCAGCGCATGCGCGCTGCGCTAGGCTCGACCTAAAAAGGATCATTCTACCTGTGCTTTAAGATAAGTAAATCACGCCTCTCACTTCAACTTGGGTGTAAATCATGGCTCTCATTGAAAAAAGGACAAATCTCTAATCAAGAACCACAACTGAGAAGCTTCAGAGCTTAAAACCATAGGATGAGTAATTGCAAACTTCTTTTCCTTGAGCTGCCTCAGAAAAAATTGTCTCCATAAAGGTTCTTACTGCAGACAGAACAATTGGGATTCCACCCAGAAAGTAGTACTCATGCAACTCTCATGCTGCTAGTTGAAATTCTGCATATGACTGGGAAATGAGCTCTCCTTTCTAGTCCTTTGTGACCTCTCATTTCCTACAGTGGATCATGATACACTGCTGAACCCTCCACCATAGTGAATGAGATACATGAGACTGATCTGGTATTAGTTTGCTGCTTCGTCTCCAGCAGATGCTAGTGTAGAAAGAATCATTCAGATCATTACCCCTCTCACAAATGTGGAGTACCGATGGGCTCAATAGATTTTGTGAGAGCTCCACAAACTCTTGCACTAAAATTATTTGTTGTTAACATTCATGAAAAATCAGCCCATTACAAACAATGGGCCCAATTTAGAGTTTGGTGAGCAAGGTACTCCGTCACAAATGTGGTTTCATCAGCAGAAACCTTACACCAAAGGCCTGACAAGCTTGGGGTTTTTGTTGTAAGCACATCAGACCTTCCACCTTATTTAAAGCAGATGGTCAGATACACTGTTTTCCTTATCCAGCAAAAGCCGGACGTTTCCAAAGACACAAATAGAAAACTGGGAAAAACCCTAAGGGTGTCAGGGTAAATTTTTTCATTTTACAAAATCAGACTCCCACTTTGGGAGTTTATTTTTGTAAATTAACAAAAATTGCTATGGGGCACCACCGTGGTGGAGGCTCCTCTAAAGGCAGCGAGATCTCTGCCAGACAGGCAGAGATCTCTGAATACAGTGGGCAGTCGTCCAAGTGGGCAGCGGAGGTCATTACATCTACTCCCCTGTCAGATGGCAGACTGCCTACCAAAGCCAGAACCAGGCTGTATATCATCTATTGTAAATATAGGGGTCGATTGAAGTACAAGTCTTCGTCATGTTACAGATCAATAGTGGTAATGCCCTCTTGTTTGTCATGCTGAAATGTATTCTTTCTCCTTTAGAAGATGTTTTCCACTTGGCAGCAGTTTGACTACATTGCCCCGTTCCTTGTCTCCTTGTATGACTCTATTTGTTATCACTCTGAGCAAGGAGTTGCCAGCCCTCATGTTTTTCCAAAAAGCCATGATAAAAATATATACATTCATAGATACACATATACAGTCAGACTTGCAGTGTGTGTGGCGAAATGTGCCAGATCACATATGCACAGTTCAGTGGAAAGGAGTCAGTTTCAGGGCCAGGGCTGGTGTGCCTGGACTGCTGGGTTACTCCTATATTTTTGTAATTATTATCTTTTCCAACATTTGTTTGCGAAATTGAAAACTAATAAGTAAAAATGTACATGCTTGCCAAGGCCAGAACTATTCGCTTTCCCAGTGTTTGTTTTTTTATGCCAGTATCTCGTGACTTTTTTATGCGAGAGCATTAGTGGCATATATTGTCATGTGTGATATTGGTAGGAGAGCAGATATTGTCTTTCAGTGAGATATTTTCTATGCAAACGTGTCTCCTTCTGTAAAAATTAAACAAGATTGCATATTGTGAATATTCAAGAAATTTCACAAATTTCATGTAATGTAAAATATGCAAATGTTGTTGACATAATATAAATTTCGCCCTAGATTAACTGGCATAATGTCTATTAACAGCTTAGACAGTTGTGAGAAATTATTGTTAGCATGTTTCTCAACAGAAACAGTCCACTGCAGTTTTTCATTACATTAAATTGAAGGACTTCGAGATTACTACAATTCTAATCTATTCTGAATAGCTCTTTTGGGAGCAGTTGAAATACAATAGGATTATTATATTTTTACTTATTTTATCAACCATTTGTATTTGGCTCTTTTCTTTTTCATATATTTATTGGAGGCAGGTGAGTAGCCTTTCACCTTCAGCACTCAGAGACGTCAAGTTTGTTTTTTATGAGGCCAGAAAAGAACGTTTATTGAAGAATGTGGCTCTTTTCTTGAGTTACAAATGTATTTAGTGCCTTAAATTGGGCATTGAATAGAGCTGCAGCAAAGGATGATGCCTCTAGAATTTCTTTATGGTAATAAGTGAGGCCTCTGAGGGAATGCGAGCAAGAAGTAATGTATTTCATTTTGAATTAAGTGAATGCAAATAATTTTACATCCGATGTCAGTGGGAGGGTTTATGACTTCCTGGCCCCTCCCATGCAGATCTCTTGATCTCTACGAACGATTTTACAATATGGGGTGGAACCTATTTCACAAAATGGGGAAGAGTCTTCGATGAACCAGGTCTCCGTCAATCTCAGCCGTCTAAATAATGTTGGATTCGAGAACCAAAAGAGAAATCGGACAGAAATTTGAAGAATATTAGGGTCTGTATTATTATTTTGAAAAGCTGCAAGACCATAGCTTGTTTGTGTGGAGTTGGCACTGTCGCTAAAACTATAGATAGATTCATGACATGAAAAAAAGTTGGGGGTTAATATCTTAGCTCCCTTCTACAGCTGAGACATGGGGCAAGGATCCAAGCAGAGCCTGGATTAGCACCCAGAACGAATATGACACGTTATTCCGCATGCCATTACTTCGCATGCCATTACTACGCGGTTATTACTTAGCAATAACCGTTACTACGCAAGTTTTTAGTTCGCATACCATTACATTGAAAGTGTTAATGTATACGAAGTAAAAACTTGCCTAGTAATAAAAATGGTATGCGGAATAACGTGTCATATTAAAAAAGACATTTAACCCCTCTTTAAAATGTTTAAAACACAACACTACTTTAAATAATAAATAGAAATACACTACCCTACACATCTAAAAATGGAAAACACTACCAAAACACTCAAACACTACACTACCCTACACTACTGAAACACCACTACACTACCCTTAACCCTAAATCACTACCCCCTGCACGAACATACGCATTCCCCCACTCCGGTCCCTACACTCATTCACTACCCATCACAACCCCCGACACTACACTAAACACTAAAACTTGCATAGTAATAAAGACAGACATTTACCACAACACTACACTAAATACTAAATACAAATACACTACCCTACACAAAACAAACTCTAAAACACTACCCACACACTACACTACCCTACACTACTCAAACACCACTACACTACCCTAAACCCTAAATCACTACCCCCAGAACGACCCTGCCCCTACCCCAGTCCTGTCCCTACTCCCAAACACTACCCTTCACGACCACCAACACTACCCTAAACCCTAAACCACTACCCTACACTACACCACACCACAACACTACCCTAAAACCTAAAACACTCCCCCCTGCACAACCCTCCCCGACCCCCAGTCATGTCCCTACACTCAAACACTACCCTGCACGACCCCCCAACACTACCCTAAACCCTAATACACTACCCTACACTACACTTTCATCACACCACTACCCTTAACCCTAAAACACTACCCCATGCACGACCCTCACCCTTCCCCCAGTCCGCTCCCTACACTACAACACTACCCTGCGCGACACCCCAACACTACCCTTAACCCTAAAACACTACCCTACACTACACAAACACCACAACACTACACTAAACCCTAAAACACTACCCCCAGCACGACCCTCCCCCTACCCCCAATCCTGTCCCTACACCCAAACACTCCCCTACACGACCCCCCCGACACTACCCTAAACCCCAAAACACTACTCCTCAAACACAACACTACCTTAATCCTTAAAGACCTCCCCCTACCCTAAACCCTTAAAAATAGCCCCTCTTACCTCTCTCCTTGTGTCCTATGTTCTCCTTCCTGCGTCTTCAGAGAGGCGGTGATCGTTGCACGTCGTTGTGAGGAAACGCCTCAGTTTCCTCACAACAATGTGGTTCGCTTTACAACACATGCGTTGTAATAACATGCGTAGAAATGGCTACGCGTTATTACAGCGCATGCGTAGTAAAGCTTGCGTAGTAATGGTACGCGGTCTAATGACCGCGTACAAAAGGATGTTTACCCCCAGAACACTGGAGTGACCTGCTAAATTAAAAGGAGGGTGAATTGAGCCATGCCACCATGGAAGAAAGTGCTGTTGTTTGGTACCTCTCCATTTCTAACGTCCACATAGTTTATAGTGTGATATAAAATAGAGTGATAGATCACCACAGTTTTTGTGGGTCATCGAGTTACACAAGTGGTACTGTAATGAGTAAGTATATTCACTCGTATATTGCCTCAATTGAATTGCACCCACTAAAAAGTACACTAGATATAGTATATGTGCATATTTTGAATTTTCACCATGTTTGTATAAAATAGAAAGAAAGTAACCTCAGAGTCTTCTTTTTTATGTATGTAGAGTTACTAAGAATACATTGTTCCCCAATAGCTTTTGATTTCAGGCATTCTCAGGAAATCTAATCTTTAGATTTGTATTTACAATGTTTTAATTTGTCCGTATTGCCAGAAATAAGTTAAGCATATAATTTATTACATGGTGAACAGCATTGCTGTATTTGCAGAAATGGCACTCTTGACCTTTCCCAAAGTCAAAGAGGAAATTTAAATATTTTCATACTTCATACAGTTTTATAAGATAGTTGCCTACATAATCCAATAATGGAATCGGTAGGTTGTTGACATAGTTTGTACAACAGACATAGTGGCACTATCATGAGTGCTCTGGTAACTCTAATGGGACTAGGCCTGGGCGTGAAATTCTGCTCCGCTCGTGGAGTTTGCAGCATTTCTTTCCCACTCTGCGCTCCCCGTAGCACGCTCAGTGCGAGTGAGGAAAATCTTACTCCAGACCACCTCCGGGCGAGATTTCTCAACGCGGGCGGTCGCGGATGGCCTCTACCGCTCACGCTGAGAAACCTTCCCTTCGCATTGAGGAAGATGCCGCTCAAGTAGAACATCTACTCGAGTGGCAGAAAGAAGCAACGCCCTCTTACGCTGTGCATGGTGCCATTCGCACTAATTTCCAGTGCGAGACAAACATCTTGTGCTAAAAATCAGCGTGAACCGAGCGACCTAATGCAATCTGCCACTTGCAGGACTCGGTGCAGTTTTTTGGTCACGTCGCAGAGTTCCACAATAGCGGAACTCTGCGAACTCCGCCCAAGCCTAAGGACAGGTCACAGGATTTACCAGCCCCATCAAAATTACAACATTGTCAGTAGCTCCACGAATCATGAATTTCAGACAAAGGAACTTTACCTGCTGTAAGCAGTCAAATTGGGTTGAAAAGTAGTGGAACATGAGAAACTACTGTTGAAATCATATCTTAAATTACTTACTCCCTCTCATTTCTGATGGTACTCTTCGTCATGCCTACAATGTCAAGGTTTTAAGAATATTGAGTTACCCATTTTCCTTTCCACTTTAGCATTGAATTTTTGGGATCAAGGGATTCTAAGACAGGAGTGAAGACCAAAGCTGAATTTGAATTGTGTGCAAGAGTTAATATGAACACTGAAGATTAGGGGTACAGTTGTAATGTCTGCAAAGGACAATCTTAAGGGCTTTGCACAGGTTTTTGCACAGTGTTTGGTTGGTGTAGCAAATCAAGAACTGATCACACATTGGTTAGTACTTACTACACCCAGTGGACCCAGAGGCCATCTTTCACATCTTGATCTATTAATTAATTTCAGAATCATTCTGAGACTTTGCTAAAGAGAGTTAACCTTCCCAGGACATATGAGTGATTTGAATGTACTGTCCTGTCAATTGTTGCAAAAAAGCTATGCCAATGCATTATTTTATATGTCTAATGATGCAAAGGCTGGTGAATGTTTCAGGGATATTGAGGCCAAAGCCAACAACTCTACAGTCCTTTCACCAACAACCACAAATTTATGAAGTTGCATTTCCTTTGAATAATTTCAGAAATCATTCTTCAAAATTGTCCTTACGGGGCAAAACAATCCATATTGAGACATTAATTTTGAATTCTATGTTTAGTGCAAAAAGAGAAAGCAGTACGTTTGTTCTTTTCCTTTATCATATCTAATTCATCAGATTGTCAGCCTCCATTCTTCCTTTGCTTCTTTGACTCACAGGCTCCTTCTTATCAATTCACATGTCTTCTCTAAATGACGTAACAGGGTGTCAAAGTTTCCCACAGTTTTGGGTTTTCTTACAAGAGACATATTCACAGAAAGAAAAGTGTTTTGCTTTTGTGGTTAAGCTCAGCTAAAGGCCACAACAAGTCCGCAAAGTGGATTGCCGTTACTAGCAATACAAGGTAAGTGGGCAATTTACAAGAGAATCAATTATTGATGTGGACAGTAGGTCATTTTGAGCTATCTGATAACTTTGCACAAGTATGAGAAACTGAAAAAATTCACCTGTTCCATTTTGACTACTTATATAATAACGAATGAAGCACGCAGTATGTTCTCTAAATGAAAGATCTACACCAAGGGAATGCATGTACCAAATCATTTTTTAAATATTTTCTCCACTTTTAAATTGTGAACTTTTGAGTTATAATCGCTTTGATCTATGATCCTATATATACAAAGAAACATAGGGCAACAGAAGGTGGCCCTAATTTTAAAGACAAATGGTATTAATGTGCCATGATTTAATCATTAAACACTCTGTTCTGTATGTACTATGATTTATAAGATAAGAAATAAATGTTCTATATGTGTTCAGCAATGGTTCCATAACTAATTTTGTTTATTGTACTCCTAGACCCCTTCCACAAATTTAGCAAAGTGGAATTCCAAGGTGGAATTCCACTCTGCTCAATTTTACTTAGCCCGATGTTCCCACATCTGAATTTCCCAGGTGTGAGAAACACCGGACGCAACCTTACCACCCAGAACTTCTGGACCAGAACCCTTAGAATGGGGACGTGAGAAGATGGATTACTGTGATTGCTTAAAAAAGCTTTCAGGGCCATAAAAGGGGAAGTTATGATTCAGGTTTCTATTTTTATGACTCAGAAAATCAGACTTCCACCTATTTGACAATTGTTCAATATGCGGCCAATGTCTTTAACAGATAGCAACATAATACCCAAATTAGATACTGACTTTATCTTCCCCTCATCTAATTTTAGTTTTATCTCTAATTTGCTATTGAAAATCTTGTTTTGCACACAGGCTGACTTTCCCAACTAAAACATTCCTTTATAGCTGCTGTAGTCCTCCGTCCTTCTTCCTCAATAAGGTCTATCATCTCATTTTGGGCCACTTTGCTCCTTTGTACTGTGGGTGCTAGCTGGGGAAATCTTCTCTGCCTTTCAATTTTGCTAGTGAGTGCACTCTTGGCAGAGATAATCAGTTGGATCCCAAATGCAGCAGATCACTGTGTCCTCTTTTCAACTACAGTCTTTTTTGCCTGTGAGTAAGCCCCTTACTGTCACCTAGGTGAGCATATCTACATTGTTTTATGGGCCTATATAGATGTTCTGTTGTTATTGCACCAGTCCTTCACACTTAGCCCCCATTAATGCACATGCAATGCACAGCCAGTTCCAATAGGTGCAAGTGCACACGTAAAAACTTGAAGCACAAAGCACCACTTCACACACAACAAGTCCCTGTCAACCCCTCAATATGGACCACTTGCACGTACCAAAGGCAGTTGGTAGGTTCTAATGCTGAGCCTAGTGCTGGCAGTGAGTAGCAACAATGGTTCAAGAGGGTGGTCATGGTAATCATGGTAGGTGGCGACAATCTAAGAAACGTTTAGGAGGTAGCTTTTATTATTTATGGCCATAAATATCTGAATGAATTAAACCAAGTGAGCAAACCCACCTTCCACCAGAGTGATTCAGGAGATTCAGGAAGTTTTAAAATTGTGCATTTTACCACACCATTTTGAATGACATTTTATAAAAAGTCTTAGGGCCAGATGTACGACCATTTGCTTTTGCGAGTCGCAAAAGCAAATGTACAACACTGTCAGAGACACTGTTAGCAATTCCCAATGAGCTCACAAAATGCGAGGCTCATGAATATTGAGCCACTCACAATTTGCGACCCCATTGGGAATGGCTGGCCCTTCCAGGGATGGTGGCCTGCTGGGCTCAGCAGACCTCCATGTCTGGGACTGCTTTTCAATAAAGCAGTTTTTTTTTAAAATGCAGCCCGTTTTCCTTAAAGGAAAACGGGATGCATTAAAAAAAAAAAGAAACTTTTTCGGTTAATTTTTTAAGGGCAGGTAGTGGTCCCTGGGAGCACTGCTGGTCCTTAAAAAATATTTTTGGAGCCAGTCACAAAGGGAAAGGGGTCCCCTGGGGACCCTTTCCCATTTGCAACTCCATTACCACCCTCCCGAAGAGGGCGGTAATTTGCGAGTGTTTTGCGACCGCAATTGCGGTCGCAAAACATTCTTACATAGGGTAGAGACTCACTATTAGGAAGGGACGCCCTTGGCATGCCCCTTCCTAATAGCGACTCGCAATTCCTAATTAGTGAGTCGCAAATAAATTGCAACTCGCTATTTAGGAATTGTACATGGCCCTGTAACATTTTGCATGTGCAAACGGGTCGCAAACCCGTTTGCGCATGCAATTTAGGGTCGTACATCTGGCCCATAGTGTTATGATAAAATTTTAAAAGGAAATCCCTGAAATATATGAATACAATTATGGATTAATAAAACAATCTTCATACAGAAACAAAATATAAAATGTAACAATAATCCAACGCATTTTTCTAAAATTCCCAAATTTTCTAAAACCCGTAGATTTTACAGGCCATTACATTATCTGGGCATGCAACATGACATGACCTCTTACACTTTTTAAATAGTAATTTCAACCTTTTCGCTCCTTCAGTACTCTCAAACTACTACTTCCTTGTGGAATTTAATTAATGTATTAATACTGAGATTCTGCCATGAGGTAGGAAAACAAGTTAGACACATTATGCAATCTTAATGATTTGACTGTGGAGTTATTCTTAGATAAGACCAGTTTTACAAGGTCAGGAGCAGGAGCTGCCACTTAGTGACACAGAGTTCTTTTGCATTTAAACAGCAGATGTATCTGTGAAGTTATAGCAATTGTATAGTCTCTGGCCTTTGAAAGCAGTTCTAAGAATAATAAATTAAAAATGTTTTATTAATATAGATGATGTTGTGCCTCCACATGAGTCTCTAAACATAAGCCAGAGCAGCAAGTGCCCTCTGGCATCAAAGAAATAACATCATCTATTGATGTCTCCAACTCAGCATACATTATATCTGAAATATCAGTATTTAAAATATTACAGTGTCATAGTAAAGCAAAAACTCTTCCCCGAAGCATCAGCTTGCCATTTCCTAAACCTACACATATTGGATTCCTAACTTTCTATGTAGTAAATCCACATTTTGTTTCTTTAAATTTTATCGGATCATTTTCTTCAATTACTCACATGTCTAGCCCTCAAAAACTAGCATCAAACGGGCAGAATCTGCCTGAGTACTACAGTCTGGTCATAGATGCCCATTAAACACTTTCAGTATTTACTTAACACCAGTAACGTTCCCCTTATGCTATTATGGCCATCTGTAACGTTTGTGGCCACCATATGCCCAGGGTGGTTAGTTTTTGGGATTAGGATGAGGAAATATGTGAAAGAGGGTTTGCTTATGCTAGAGCCGCCATCGGTTTTGGCTGCCATATTGCATAGAATGCTATGAAAATGATAACAAGGACCACCGTATAGAAAAGTCAACATGATCCCAACAATGGCCATAATGTGGCAATATGCCAAACACAGCCTCTTGTAACATGTCAACTCTTTTATAGGGGAGGCCACCAGATGCCAGGCTCTTTAGATGAGCAAATGCTGGGATTTGTAGCAACCAGATGCCAGGTACTGGTGACCACCCTTTGTCATGGATGTGGTCTACCAGATGCTAGGTGGTGGCTACCAGACACCAACACACCTAAACAGAAAACTCCACAGATGAATATACAAACACACAGACAAACCCACAGACACACATACATGCACATTTTTGACAGAAAATGTGATCACACACCTCAGTGCGTTTAATGGAACAGACCTGCAATACATTTATTTATTTTATTTATATATTTATTTGTATAGCGCCAGAATCGACTCCCGAAGGAGTATCTCTGTGCTTCGAACGCGGAGCACAGAAAGAATACAACTACAGCCTGAATCAGCAGGAGAAAAGGGTAGTCTTGAGCAGTTTCCTAAATTGTAAATGGTTGGAGCATTGACGTAGATGTAGGGGGAGCTCCTTCCAGTAGCGCGGACCGATGTAGGAAAGGGCCTTTCCCCCTAGTCTTGCCCTCTTAATACGGGGAACCTCTAACAGATGTTTAGAACACGAGCGGAGAGACCTAGAAGGACAGTAGCGCAAAAATTTCTCTGCCAGATAAGAGGGGCCAAGGTTGAAAAGCGCCTTGTGAATAGTACAGCAGATTTTAAATTTTACCCTCTGGTGTATCGGTAGCCAGTGAAGCTGTGCAAGAAGAGGGCGGGAAGCAGTCCTAGGGGGCACATTAAGTACTAACCGTGCTGCCGTGTTCTGGACCACCTGTAGTCTGCAGATCGAGGTCTCACTAGCAGAGATCAGTAGACCATTACAGTAGTCCAACCGGCTTAGTATAAGTGACTGAATCAGAGTCTTTCTGGTGGAGTCCGGAAGAAGAGGAAATACATGGATAACCATTATGCATTTTACAAGAAAGAATATGGGAAATGGCAACAGTCTATAGGCCTAATGCTGCAAGTAACACTGCATGATTGGCTGAGGGCATACAATGCTCAGTTAGAGATCTGAGAGATGGTATAGCACTATCAAATCTTTGACACATCAATGAAGAATTTCCTGTGTGCACACAGCACGTTTGGCCCACCTCACATGTGCTGCTTAATTTGGCTGATGATTGTCACTAACAGGGTCTCCATCTGTATTATTGTACCGCCTGGAGAATGTAGAAAGTAGTTTCTCACAGTTTCAGTCCATTATGGCCAGGGGCATCAGGGGGATAGTAATTCCCAAACAACTATTATGAGCTGCCAATGCAGGGTCATGGCATCCTTTACTCCATACGTTCTGTGGTGATTATAGAGATGATGATGAGCAAGAGAGAGAATAACTTCTTTCCCGTCATCATCAGAGAACATCAAGAGACGACTTCAACACCACCACCGACGGTATGATGCATTGACAAAAATTAAGACTAGGTAGAGGTACATGCATACTCTGATACAAGAACTTTTACATAAGTGCTGATTTCAAAAGTGCAACAACATTTTTGTCCTGTGTACATTTCCCCTACAAGACCTCATGCTTCCTAAAACGCCAGTGCAAATATCGACCTATGATAGCAAAACTCAGACTCAACACAACTTACATAAAGAATGTGTATCACATCAATCTTCTTTTATCCAATAGTTAAAGGCACCTGGACCTTCACAGCACATATACAGCATGGGGTATTATTTTGTGCTAAATGAAGTGCTTAATCTTTACACATTTTCTAAACAAGAGAGGCCTTTGCCAAATCTGGACTCAGTCTGTGTCATTTATATACTGAGTTGCAGTTTACAAGGGAACCCGAGGATCATAGGGGACCTTGGGTAAATACATGTACAAGAACTGGTCCCAGAGTTGAAAACAATGCAATCAATATAAATTAACCAAATGGCTATTTTAATTATTAGTTATAATAAATCATATATCTAGAACTTTTATGAATTTTTTTTTTACTTTGTGACAACGCACTGGGTGTGTAGTGAGAAATGTGCTTGGTGCTCTCATCAAAGTGATACACACATGTGAACAGATTCAGTGATCAAAGGTGTGTATCTTAAAAACAAGAATATAACGGCTCATTTATATATAATATAATCTATCTAGCATCTGTAGTGGTAGTCGATGATGTTTCGATCCCTCAAAAAGATGGGGCACCATAATATCGACTCATAAGATAAAGATGATCTCAAAACAAGGATAACGAGGGCAGAAAGAAAGAATAATAGACATAGTTCAGAAAGGATAGAGTTGTGGTATGAGGTGTAACCCTTTAATATAAAGTGTATATTTACATAGCGAAGACTGAACATGGAATGGTTATTGGCAGAACAGGGCCCCATGTCCTTCGGTCCACTTTCTCAGGCAGATCCCCCATTGCCTTTGCAGAACCTTTAACTTCTCAACAGGCCCTGTAAAGGAATGAGCTCTACACACACAACCTGACAAAAACTCCTTACTCTTACTATTGTGACTACGTCAGCATGTGCAACTCACCAACCCTATGTTAGACCTAACAATGGATGAGCTGGGCTTTCCAGCAGTGGATGGTGTGCCACAGAGCTGAGTGCATTTTCATACTTATTTGTTCCTTCATAGCACTTTACTTATCTTTATTTCTGAGGTGAATCATGAATATATTGAATTGTGTTTGGGCTACACCACCCACCTCTTCAGCTTTTTCTATGTATTGCTTGTTGACTGTTAGGAGGGAGGGATTCCTAATTAATTAAAAATAGTTTATAGATTGATGTTCCATATTTCAATGAGGAACACAGTCTGTTTCAACAATAGATATCAGATACTTTTCGATGAAGGTGTAGGGTGGGGGAGGTGGTACAGGATGCTCCTAATTTTGTGTTTGGTTTATTGTTCTAGCTTAGTTTTCATCAGGTATTGGCATACTGAAATTCTCAGAGGGCAGGTCTTGCACCAAACAGGATGTGGTTCTGCCTATTATCCCCTGGATGACTGACAGCCACTAATTGAAATGCATTGAACAATCAATCAGTGTTTGTCCTAGCTTGGAATTTAGTGGTCTGAATGATAAAATCAAGAGAGGGTGTTGGGATGAGACTTTCCCCTGCATAAGAAACTGATGTGTACTCCTGCCTTAATGCCTGATTGCTAGTAAAAAATCCATCCTGACCTTTTGTTTGGCCTGGTGACACTCTAATTTAGTGTGTGCTCCGGGACTAAGGTCTGTCTCCGGTGATATGAGGCCCAGAATCTGTTCTGTCACCTGGAGGGGTGCTCCAAGCATGATCTTGTAGAAGTGTAAGACTTCTGACCATTCCGTGGGTAGGTCGTATAAGTAACGCTGTCAGAATACTAAGGGCCTGATTATGATGGCGGAAGGCCCGCTACCAGCAGCCTGTCGGTGGCAGGCCCTCCGCCATTGCACAGCGCTTTTCCGCCCGCCATATCATGATGGCGGGGGGAAGCGTTGGTGAAGCGTGGCAGTCGGAAAGACTGACCGCCACGGTTCCGACAGGCGGTCCTTTTCCTGTTGGAGCAGCAACATTGGGCAGCATTGCGGCGGTGCCTGCCAGGCACCGCCATTAGGATCATGATATCCCTTTCCGCCCACCTGTTCATGGCGGTTAACCCGCACTGAACAAGTTGGCGGAAAAGGACCTTGGGGGCCCATAGCGGGCCCCCCTTCAGCCCGGGCACTTTCTCTTGGGTGTTGAGGTGCACCTATGGTGGCCCCTATATTTCCATGCACCATGTGGCAGGCACCGCATGGTGCCTGCCACGTAGTGCAGGGAAATGTAAACAGTGCCCTATTTACATTGCGGCGGGTGCTGCAGCCAGCAGCACCCGCCGCAATGTAAAGTATGGTCGGTGCGACCGCCGTGTTGGCGGTCACATCGTAATGCGGTAGGTGGGTAGGCCGCCTCGTAGATAAAGAGGATCTCGAAACAAGGATCCTCTTTTCGTCCGACCGCTGCGATGGCGGTCGGACGAAACGAAAGTCGCCCGCCATCGTAATGACCCCCTAAGTTTTTATAGATCAATAGCGTGACCAGACCATTTTCTCTGTGTCAAGGAGACAGTGGTCTACTGACGCCTGTCATGTAAAGTTATATTTTCATCAGAAACAAGAAGTTTGTGCTGACATTAATATGTCAAATGTATGTAGGTGCAGGGAGTGTATAGCACATCTATGGTAATAGGACTCTGTTGTGGTATGAGTCTGAGTACTGGGACAAGTGGGATGCATTTTGGATGGCCATTGGTTTAGCATGGCAGAAAATGGATGGTGGATACAGGCTCTCCAGACAGTGGAAGTGCATTGACTGCACTCATGTAGTTGAAAGGTGGATAGCCAAACCCTGAAGTGAAGGAGAATGGAGACCGGGCTCCCATCAGGAATGCAATTAAGACCTTGTTACAAAAGGCTGATGAATCTTATTCTTGCACATAATTGCCATTCAGTGGATGGTACGGGCTAGGGGTGGAACTGCAGTTTCTGTTGTTTAAAGTGAGGAAGTTTCTAGGTAGGGCCTACCCTTTTGTCTGTTACTGTTTACTACTATGGGAACGCGGATGACAGCCAGGTGCAGTTATCGCACACTTCATTCTGTCATTGTTTTGGTGCTCATGCTTGCAGTCAGCATCATTATCTTGCACAAAAGCTGTGTCTGAGGAGCAGACAGAAAATGGTATTTGAACCACCTAAACCCTCAGAAAGTGGCTACACTTCTCCTGTCTGGAAAATGTCTCCTGTCAGGATCCAAACCACCCCACTTTGTCCTAGTTCCAAGTTCTCCATGACCAGGGAAAGGAGTATTCGAAGGACTGCTTTTAGAGCAGGGCTTGTGTATCAATGACAGCATGTCTTCCTAGGGTGAGCGGATACCACTTGAATTCTGCATTTTCTGCTGGAGTGGCTGAGCATCTGCCTGGGGCCGACGATCCTGCTTTCCTGCTGAGAGAGGGAAGGAGAATGTCTGATCGTGCAGTATGGAAGACTGTCAAGGAGAAGATGCTGGGTGGAGTCCCTGAATGGGAAATAACCAGATAAAGTGAGCCACTACAAAGGAGCGAAAGAAGGAGTTACCCGATGAGTCAAAAAAGTCCCTAGGTCTCCCTGAATGGTTTTCATTGAGAACTGCATCAAAACTTCTACAAGTACCAAGCAATGTGTGTGATCAGCAGACCACCATTACTGAGGGACTGGTGTTGCCAATGCAAATGTCGGAGTTCGAATGCATCATTGTAACAGAAGTGGAATCCCTGATTGGCCCATAATTCATGACTGCCAAAGATATCCACAAGGTCGAGATCAGCCTGGATGATCCCAGCACCCCATCTGCACCTCGCCTCTACTGCCAAAGATGAAAGCTGCTATGTGAGCAGTCACACTGAAATCTCCCAGCTGTCAAGTGCCAAGTGAGGCCTTAACCGCAGCATCTACATTAAAAGAGCCGCAAGAATGATATATGCACCCTTACTGCGTGAGTGGAATGAGAGACTCAGTAGCAGAGTGATTAGCCTACTGAGGTCTTCAGAACAAACTTGCAGGTAACTGCAAAGAGGTGAAACCAAACTAAACTCTTGGCACATCTTTCACTGTGAGTGAACTGAATCTTTGCATAATCAGTGCATTTTCCCAAGTTACATATCAAAGATTATAGATGCTGAGTAACTCTATTAGCTGGAGCAGGATATCAAAGAGTGTAGTGCCTTAATAAACTCAAACAGGATTGTAACCCTTTGTCTGAATCCCTTAATTGGGCTGTACACTATTATGTTATACAATGTGATTATGCAGTTTCTTTTAATAAAAAAGATAATCACTGGGCTGGACAATATGTTATTGTGTCTGTTAGTAGATTGTTGAGTTCTGAGCTCCTGGTCGCCCATACTACCTCCATGAGGAGGCTTTGACTGCTCACTCTTGCAATCCTGAGAGTAAAATGCAGGACCCAGTTTGCAAAACAATAGTACTATAGACCCCAGTACACCAATGGCAAACTATCTTAGCCATAGCAATTGGGACTCAGAAGACCCTGTCTGTCCTCTGCCCCCTGACAGGATCTGGCGGAGGGTCTGTACTAAGAGCAGTGAAACGATACTTGTCTGATATCCTTCTTCAAGACACCTATCTGATTAAAGCCCACTGCCCTTTTGTTAGAATAAAAATGTGTTAGCCGTACTGTTTATATATTGTTCTGCATAAGTTAGCATTCGCGGCACCATTTTATGTTTGGCCGCCATTTTGATCCAAGAGCGAAACTAATCTCTCTCTGCCCCTGCGAGAAGCAGCTTTGGTAATTTTCCTATTTCTCCAAGGTTGGGCCCTGCTGTACTAATGAATACACTGTTCTTATTAGCGCATACGTTTCCCACTAGATAGAGGCCTGCTCCCACTAGTCCAGCGATGGGCGCAGGCAGAACGACCTTGGCATAGAGATAGTGTGTGCCCGGACTTGTGTAGCTGCCTCCATCTGGAAATTTCCAGTATGGGCGTGCCTTCATTGGTTCTGAATCGTACATAATGTATCACCATGTTTTCTGATGTCCGTCCTCTCTGCAGCACCCCTAAGCGACTGGGCAGATGGGGCTCCGCTCGAGAGTGTATCTGAATAAACATATACTTGGTTTGTTATACAGTCGGTGATCAGCAATAGGCAAATGGCGCTCTAAGGTCAGGGGTGTATGCCTAAGAAATATTCTCAGCCCTAGCTACCAAAAAGTGGAACAAACACAAACACCAAACTGGCTTACCCAACACACTTTGGGCGTTTTCAAATGCGGCCACTGCTCCATGTGCAGATGGGCCACTGACAGAAAGAACTAAAGAATTTAGTGGACCTAACAATAAGGTGTACAAAATTGACAACGGAAAATATGTAGTGTATGCTATTGAGTGTAAGTATGGTCTAAGATACATTGGAAGTACCATCAGGAGCCTCAAAGAGCGCATTGGGGAACACATGAGGGCTGTAAAGCAAGGGGACAGCAGATATCCGATAGCCACACACATAGCTGAATGTAACTCTCAGAGCACACATAGAACATTCTCCTTTTATGGTTTTGATGTCACACCCAAAGACCCAAGGGGAGGTAATAGGGAATTAACACTCAGGAGGAAAGAGGCGCTATGGATTATGAGATTTAAAAGTGTCGAACAGGGCTTGAACACGGACCATGAGCTTCAATACTTCCTTGGGGATTAGCCCGTACCCACGTCTAAATGAACTGAAACACTGGCTGGCTTACGCCATGCCATCATCACAATTTATAGAGTACTCCCATTATCATCCCTACTTTTCTTGGTAGACTACGTACTGTTGCAATACATGACTGTTTCTGTACTAATGAAGTGATTTACTCACACTGGATACTTAACTTGCTATAGACTATATACTGTGAGGAATTGAGACCTCGAGACTTAACATGTTGTAGACTATGTACACCATCACAGTTTATAGAGTACTCCCATCATCATCCCTACTTATTTTGGTAGACTACATACTGCTGGAATATATGACTGTTTCCGTATTAATGAAGGGATTTACTCGCACTCGATACTTAACATGTTGTAGACTATGTACAGTGAGGAATTGAGACCTCGAGACATAACATGTTGTAGACTATGTACAATAAGGAACTGAGACTAAATGCTACTGTCCCCACCTAGTGATGTCACAGAATTCACTTTCACATTGCATTATGCTTCCTAAAATGCTTTGGATCAGATACTAGCGAGAATTGAGACCGACTGCCACTGTCCGTAAAAAGTCTAAGAATTTATAGTTAAATATGAGGTTCACCTAGTTATGTCACGAAATTCACTATCACATTGTTAGACGTCACATGTCACAAAACACACTATCATGTTGATTAGTTCGGGTCAGAACGACAAAGCTCTTGGATATCAAGAGAAATTTCTTACAAGGATGTGCTTATGTATAAATACCGCATGCACGTTGCCACAAATGTCACACTTGTATGGTAGTGCACCGCAATGCTGTCATGTGCCCCTGCAGATACAGATTACTAGCGTTTAATCTCATGGGCTTTCCACCAGCCCGTTGCCACAGACATTCCGCCAGTTCACAATAATATTGATTCCAGTGCCCCGGGGGTCCCGATACACCACTCCAAGATGGTGCCCAAAATGGGTTCAGGGATTCCAGTGCCCTGGGGGTCCCGATACACCACTCCAAGATGGCACCCAAAATGGGTTCAGTACCGGTTTAGTCCGCCCTCATGCTTCATTATTTAAGACAACGCTGGGGTGGCCGGCTGCAGACTGCTGATTTGCACGGCGAACACGCCACGGCCTGGAGAGCTGAAGGGTTCTACCTAATACTGCCGGTAAGGAATGATAAAACGGACTTACTAGAGTCATAATACGGGACAGACTAATTAGTCTACCTCTCCAGGAGCAGAACTTATAGGAACCCCTTCCGGGTTGGAATTATCACCGGAACTAAGGTAGGGGGATTCTTCATGGTACCTAGTACACCTTATTAGAATGTACCGACTGCCACTCTTTAGCTGATGTGCCCATTTCTGTTACTTAGAGACTACTTGAAACTGACCTCAGGTATCGTATTATAACAAAATACGTTATTTTATACATGTTTGATTACACAATATAGTCAGCATGTATTTACTATTTAGTGACAGCATGAGGGAGCACTACTTCGCCACGAATATAACAAAATAGATTATAAAACTAAATAGGTTGAATGCATGCCCGCACCTTGCCAACCACAGGATTACTCCTTTAAGGGAGTCTCAAATACCAACTGCACCAGTATGTTTTATAGCGATAACATAAACGATTGGGGACTTTGCCTGTTCTTTCTTTCCCCCATTGATATAGGGATGCACAAAGAAGTTGTAAGAGAAGCATGTACGACACCAGTTTCACATGAATTTCCACACAGTTCTATTCACTATTTTGAAATTCACACAAGTCACTGAAGTCACTTTGTCAATAATTTGAAAAGTAAAGTGTTCTTACTACCATTGCATACACGAACAAGTACCTGTTTATATATTCCCTTAGCCCTGAAGAAGTCGCGGGGTAATCCCCTGTAACAGCGACGAAACACGTGTTGGCTAAGAAGGCTTAAAGATCTTGAATTAAAGACATCTGAAAATATAAAGACAAGCATCATTGTGATATTTTATGTAACTTTATGTATTTACTTTTGAACGTGTGCAGAGGGTTTGTATATATACTTGGTTTGTATTCTCTACTGTCTGACCGACTCTTCATTTGTATGGAAGGCTGAGAGGTGGTCGCGAGTGACCCGGTAGACCCTAATCGCGTCACTTCTTTCAGTTGGCGCCCGAACAGGGACCCCATTGGGCAAGTTGCCCATCCCCTCCTGAGGACGCGTGGGGAGGTCGAGGCCGCCGTCGGGTTGAATGGACGGACCAGGGATCCCTGCATGAGAGAGTTCCTGAACTCGCAGCTGCCCCTTCTGTCCCGCCAGACGGTGCCTCGCCCAGCGGTCTTTCCGACTGGGGTCCTGAACGGCGAAACCCTTGGATCTGACTGTTTGGTCCGAAGAGTCAGCAGTGGAGAATACGTTTGTTTGACCTGTGTGCACCAGGTAAGTTTGTTTTGGTTCTTTGTGGATATGGTACCATTTTGGTTCGTATTTGGTACGGTCTGAGGACCGATTTTGGTACGAGGTGTTTGCAAACACTTCGCCAGGCAACATAACGAATTTGGCCCACTTTTGAAAATGCCTGGATTCAGTAGGTTTTTGGTTTCTTGTTGTCGTTATTGCTCTGCAGATGCTCAATTGGAAGAAAGTGAGCCGGCGCCTCCAGAAGGCACTCCGAAATTTGATATGTATGTGAAGCATGGCCTTGGCCCTATTATGCTTAGTACGCTATGGCACAAATATACGAGGGACAATGCCGAGTTGCAGTGGCCGTTGACGGGCACTTTTGACAAACAAAAAATTGGCTTTTTACAGGAGAAGTTGTTTGCAAAAAGAAGTAGACAGTCTATATTTGATTCTCTTCGAACGTGGCAAAAGGAGGCTAAACAGAGGCGAATGAAAGCAGAGAAAGAGGCCCAGAAGGGGAGAATGCAAACATTGACTCAGAAAGCTGTAGCACATGATACAGAGAAACAAGAGATAGGAATTGAACGTGAAGATAGGAGGTTTCGATTAAATATTGATAAATCTTATGTGACCCAAGAAGAGAATGATATGTTTGTGGAACAATTGTTAGATACTCGACCCCCAACCCCATATGCCCCGCAGAGGATATATCCCGCTCTTCCCTCACAGGTTCAGCTACCCGGTTCTTCTGTCTCTGCTATTTTTGCTTCTGTTACTGTTGATCAGACTGCCTTGGCCACAGCACCTCCTGTCCTTTCGTTGTCCTCGCCGTCTGTGGCAACTATGACTGTTAGTTCTCCTGCAACACCTATTGCTTTGGCGTCTCTTTCGCCAGCTCTTACACCTGCGACACAGCCACCAGAGACATTGGTGCCTACTTCCTCTGTGATCAATCCCACTGTGTTCTTACATTCCCCAACATTACAGAGTAGTGGGACACCAGTACGTGGACTGGACGAAATTTAAGGAACGTATAGGATGGACGCTAGTCCGATCTGATATTGGAGATGAGGAGAAAATGGTAGTGGCTAATCAGGCTTCGCAGTGGGCCCGAAACCCCATTTATGCTGTGGAAGATGTGTGGAGTGTGATGAAGGATTATGAGCCTTTTGTATTACAGCATGCCCATAAGCATATGTCGGCTACTTTGATTGGTCTTTGGGAGCAGTGCTTCAATGATGCAGCACCGCAAATTCTATATGATATTAATGTATATGTTACTGCTATGGTGCCTGATCAAGTTTTTGGTAATGTTGCGACGTTGGTTGCTTATCGGGGTAGACTTCTTGAGAAGAGTCCCACCCCGGTATCTCAGTTTCCGATGCGGGAGGTTCATCCTATCTATCATCCTGAAATACCAGAGCTAAGGGATCAGCATAATGCTGTTACTAGACCAGGGGTAGCGGCCCGTTTCCAAGAACAATGGGTTTATACTCCGTGGAAAAGGAGTGAAGTCTTGTCTCTTAAGACTCAGTTACCTGATCCTAGGAAGAATCCAACTGCTTATTTTAAAGAACTGACTGAAGCTGCCTCTTCTACAGTGATGTCGCTTGCTGATATTGAAATGTTCTTTAGCTTACTAGTTCCGGTTGATATTTGGAGACAAGTACACACACAGGATCATGTTGCGGAATTGGGTGGTACATGGGATCAAATTAAAGTATGGGATCAGGAACGGAAGCCAGGTGATAAGCCTAGAGCGGAGATACTTGCTTTGCCCAGCCATATCATTACGTATATGCATTCTCTTATCCATCCGAGAAAAGTTGATTGGGACAAGTTATCAGCTTGTCGCTAAAAGAAAGATGAGAGTGTGTCTGACTTTTTCACTCAGTTTGACGGTGTGTTTCTAGACTATAGTGGACAGGATTTGTCGATCGAAGGTGGCGTTCGATTGTTTGTTAATAGATTTGTTTCCAATTTGCTTCCTAAGATTGCGACCCGATTACAGGCTTCCGAGAGCACCTGGTCCACATCTTCCCCTTCTGATATTTTGAATATGGTGCAGTATTATGAGCACAGGGAAAATGAGGATAAGGAGAGAACAGAGAAGAAGCACAAGGATTTGAAGACGAAAGTGTTGTTGCAGCAGGCTTCTAGAGGGAATGGTAGAGGACCTGGTGGTGGTTCGGCCCAACAGCTTTCACGCACTAGCAGGCCTACAAGCTCCACGCCTTTAGGGCCGAATCAGTGTGCGTATTGTAAAGAGGAGGAACACTGGCGCAGCGAGTGTCCTGTGCTTTTGCAGAAGATGGCGGTCTCGAGAGGACGAGGTTCTCGTGGACAAGGTCGTGGAGCTGGTGGTCAGGACAGGGCTCAGAATGCTGTAGCCCGGCAGGGTCATTCTGATCAAAATTATTTTGATGACCCTCGGGGAGGATAGTATTATCATGATGATTATAACACGGATGAGGTGACAGGGATGTCTTACAGCTAGGACAGTCAGGGACAGAGTGAGGGACCAGTTCCGATACCTGTAGATCAACGTGGTCCGTACGTTAGTGCGGATGTGCATGGTACGACTAAGGAGCTTTTGGTGGATACAGGTGCGACGAAGAGTTCTATTTCTCGTTCCTTGGTCCCTGGGGCGGCTCTGTCTGGTCATAATAATGTTTCAGTAGGTTTCTCTGGTGTACCGGTTGTGAGCTCCATTTCGAAACCCCTTGTGTTGACAATTGGTCCTTTCACTGTGGATTTGCCATTCTTGTTGACGTCTAATTGTGGGGAAAATTTGATGGGTTTGGACTTGTTAAAAAAATTGCATGCTACGATTTACTGCTCTCCGGCGGGTGTTTACATGACAATGGGTCCGGATGTCGTATGCGCTACGCAGTGCCTGTCCAAACATGCGCCTCTTCCTGTGGAGTTTAAAGATGTACCGCCCACTCTCCGGGCGACAGTAGACCCAGATGTGGGACTGTTACACATATCGCCAGTTTCGATCCAAGTTAAAGACAATGCTATTTTACCTCGCATCCCTCAGTATAAAATACCGCAGAGCGAGCTCTGTTGCAAATTGTACAAGACTTGATTGAGAAAGGAGTAGTTGAGGAGACGACTGCTAATGTTTACAATAGCCCTATTCTTCCCATTCTCAAACGGACACCTTCGGGTTCCTCTGACGATCATGCAGATGTTTATCGCTTTGTGATTGACTTGCGGGAAGTTAATAAAATAGTGATTCCCCAGGTTCCGGTGGTCCCTGACATTACGACTCTTTTAACAATGATTACTTCTTCTGCTACATTTTTTTCTGTCATTGACTTGAAAAATGCGTTCTTTAGCATTCCAATTCATCCTGACAGCAGGTATCTGTTTGGGTTCACCCTAGCTGGTAGAAGTTTTAGATTCTGTCACCCTCCTCAAGGCTATACAGAGAGTCCGAGTATCTATAGTCAGGCATTGAAAGGTCAGCTTGATTCCTTGTCACTCCCTACAGGTAATGTATTGCCTCAGTATGTCGATGACTTGCTCATCGCCTCGGATACAGAACAAGGTTGCAGAGACAGTACAGTAAAATGGTTGTTACATTTAGCTCGACATGGCCATAAAGTATCCCTTTCCAAATTTCAGTATTGTTGACGGGAGGTCACCTACTTAGGTTACCTACTTTCGAAGGAGGGTAGGAAGTGACCCCTGAGCGCATCAGTACCATTGTTAAAATGCCTATTCCTCAAACTCAAAAATATGTGCACGCTTTTATTGGCATTACTTCCTACTGTCGCCAATGGATTCGAAATTATTCCCTACTAACCAATCCCCTGCTCGCTTTGACTACTAAACATGTACATGAACCCCTGCCTTGGACGCCTGAATGTCAGCAGTCTTTTGAGCAATTGAAAAGTGTGCTTTGTTCGGCTCCAGTGCTTGGCACGCCTAACTATAGCAAGCCATTTGTATTATATGTCCATGAGACGGCTGGTTGCGCGCTTTCTGTTTTAACACAAACATTTGGAGATAAGCAACGGCCGTGTGCTTATCTCTCTGCTGTGCTTGACCCTGTCGCAAGAGCCCTCCCGAGCTGTCTAAGAGTGGTCGCGGCCGTGGCGGTCTCGACAAGGCAATCGGCTGGACTCGTACTTGATACTGATCTCACAGTCATGGTACCCCATGATGTGGACACACTTTTGAATAAGACAAAGACACAGCACCTCACCAGTGCACGTCTGACAAGTTATGAGCTAACGCTGTTCGCCAAAAATATTACGATTAAACGATGTGCCACTCTGAACCCAGCCACGTTTCTACCCCTCCCTTCTGAGAATGAGGAGATTGACATACATGATTGTATCTTCCGGACGGAAGAAGAGACGAAAGGACGGGTAGACTTGACTGATGTTCTCTTATCTGGCCCTCAAGGGGAACTATATGTCGATGGCTCTTGCTTTAAATTACCAGATGGCACTACAACTGTGGCATACGCTATCACTACGCTGCGTACGGTAGTTGAGACATCACAAGTTCCCTATCAGTCGTCCCAAGCTGCAGAGCTCGTTGCCCTTATTCGAGCCTGCGAGTTGGGTGAGGGACTGGTTGTTATATTTTATACTGACAGCCAGTACGCCTTTGGAGTCGCCCATAATTTCGGGCGACTCTGGGCAGAGAGAGGGTTCCTTACTTCCCATGGGACGAAGATTCAGCATGGTCATCTTATATATAGGCTTCTGTCTACTTTGACACTCCCTAAGAGATTGGCAATAGTCAAGTGCAGCACTCATAGGAAAGTTACTGACGATGTGGGTAAAGGGAACGCTTTTGCAGATCAGACAGCTAAGAAAACAGCCCGGATGAGGATGAAAAGAATGTTCGTAGCAGGTCCTGCTAGGTGGGTGCCCGAGGTCACCATGTTTGAAGATACACTTGCGAATGTGAAGGAGATCCAAAGTGAGGCCACAGTGGAGGAATTGGCAATGTGGCAAGAAAGTACAGCACAATTGAATGACGAGGAATGTTGGATTGACAAGTCAGGGAAGCAAAGATGGATGTTGCCAGATGCATATGTTCTTCCTGTAGTCACAATGGCTCGTGGCCCAGCCCATATCAGTGCAAAGGGTATTTGCAAGCTGTTAGACCCTGTGTGGCAGAATGATAACATCTCCAAGACTGCTGCACATTTAGTGAAGTATTCCATGGTGTGCATGATGCACAATCCTGGGAAGGGTACCCCTACACCACCCGGTAATTTTGCACCACCTACTTTCCCTTTTGAGGACCTTCAATTAGATTATATTGAATTGGACAGGGTCAATAATTTGAAGTACGTGTTAGTGGTTGTCTGTGCATTCAGTAAATGAGTTGAGGCTTACCCCACTAAAGACAATACAGCCATTGCAACTGCAAAGGTACTCCTGAAGGAGTTCTTTCCTCGCTTCAGCTTGCCCCGCTTGATCTGGAGTGATAACGGAAGTCATTTCAATGCCAAGGTTATCCAGTTAGTTTGTGATGGTTTGCTCATAAAACAGAAATTCCATGCTGCAAACCACCCGCAATCAGCAGGTTTGGTTGAGAAGTACAATGGTACTCTCAAACTGAAATTGGCAAAGATTCAGGCGACAACAGGGTTACAGTGGCCAGATGCTTTCCCATTAGCTCTTTTGTCGACAAGAACAACAGCACATTCTAGGACAGGATTGTCACCGTACGAGGTCGTGTTTGGACGCCTGGCAAATGTCTGGGGCGTCCCGCGTCCCGGTCGGTTCTCCGATATTGAGTTCCCATTGTTGATCGACTACCTGTGCCAGTTAACTGAAAATTTGCGTTCTATTCACCAACAGGTCCGGGAGGCTCTGCCTGATATACCAGGGGGACCCGGACACGACATCCAGCCTGGTGATCGGATCCTTGTGAGAAATTTTCAGCGGAAAAAGTGTTTGGAGCCACGCTGGAAGGGACCTGAACAGGTCCTTCTGGCCACCAGAACAGCAGTCAAGGTCGCTGGCCGAAAGAACTGGATCCACGGCACTCACTGTACATGCGTGTCTCTACCTTTACCCTATGACCAATGGGTCGCTGATGGAGTTGGGGACACTGAGTGTGAAAAGGGGCCTCAGTTCGTCCCCTTTAGCAAAGCAAATTTAACGTGGACCCAAACGAATGCAGAGAATGATGATGTGCTAAATGCAGCGGTCCCTCCGGAAATCCGAGCCATTAAAGAGCCGCTGTTTGTTGACCCCTCTGTGCCTGGAGTTACCAGGTACAATTTCCGCACTCGGCTGAGGAATAGTGCACCAAAGGAGAAGTCAGATTAGTTAGGGATGGACTGTGCAAGTTAGGGTGTACTTTGCTATAGTACCAACGGTGTTAGTTCAGGGTGTCGTGAGACTGGTGCACTGTTCTGACATTGGACAGGATAAATCGAACGTGCTCCCTAGGAGGGGGGTACATTATCCTGTGCGACTTGGGATTCATCGCAAGCTTATGACTGAGCAAGCTCCACCGCCGGTGCTCAAGAGCGCCAACGTTGATGAACAATAGGAGCCTGTACCAGTGAGGCTCTGACGGACACTAGGAACACTTACTTTTGCTATGAGTTTATTGCATTCCTCTTCTTGCTTCATAATGTATCCGTTTGTTCGACCTATTGAGGAGGAGGAACAGCCGTTTGCATCACCGCGTTTAGCGCGGGGTTGGTAAACAAAGAGTAAAATAGTTTTCATATTAATTGTTGTGATTACTCTAATGTTAATACTTGGAATAACATGGTTTCTAGAGTAGAAATATCCTATACATTCCTTGGTTGGTACAACGCCCATTCCCCCGAGCATGTTTTTGTCACTTTGGCTCAAGCTCGCAATATTACTAATGACAACACAACAGCTAGTTTCTGTGTCCAGGGGACTGGGGAGGTAAAGGTGGGGGAAAGTAAATGCAATTTCACCTACAGACTGAGAATGATTAATAGCCTGCCTTTGATCCTACCCCCTAATGTCTATTTTGTCTGTGGATCCCAAGCTCATGTCTGGCTTCCAAGGGGATGGTCAGCCAGATGTTACCTCTCTTTCCTCCTTCCCCCTGTGTATGTTGCCCCGCCCAATTATCATAAAGATCATCAGCTGCAGCGTAGGAGTACATACTTGCCCCGAGTCAGAAGGGTTGTTGACACGAAGGATATAGATCAGACAGATGCCACCGCACAACAGTTTGCGGATGCCATAAAGGGTCTTCTAGCCTGTTGGGGCCCCATGGATAATAGTCTTCAACTTCGTCGGCTAACAAAAGTAGTGGAAGGGGTTATGAATACAACAGCTGGGATAATGACAAACATCACTGCTGAGCTTCAGGCTACGAGATTAGTCACTTTGCAGAACTGGATGCTGTTAGACGTCATCCTTGCAGATCAGGGAGGGGCTTGTCGCATCATTGGCAGCAGCTGTTGTGTTTACATACCTGACCAAGCCCCCAGCGTGTATGCAGCTATACAAAAATTGAATAGGCTTTTGTCTGACACACACCAAGAGACAGGTACTTGGACCCTATTGGGGTGGTTCTGGAATATGCTAACAACATGGGGTTGGAGGATCATCATCTTTTTGATTGTGGTTGCTAATATTATGTTTGCATGTTGCCTCTGTATACACTGTCTCCCGGCGTTTGCACCGAATGTGTAAATGTTCTTACCCATAAACAGAAAATATCAGTCCATGATACTAGTGCTGCGATCATGTTGCAGAAGGACATTCAGGACATGATGCAGATCAATGAGGGTGTCTTTGAATACTGATTATGTGAGCATCAGCTTATAGTGATGTTTCTTATCCTTGCACCATGTTATGCCTTTCTCGATAGTAACATAAAATTGTTAGCTTCTGCTAAAAGGAGGGTCTGTTAGAATAAAAATGTCTTAGCCGTACTATTTATATATTGTTCTGCATAAGTTAGCATTCACAGCACCATTTTATGTTTGGCCGCCATTTTGATCCATGAGCGAAACTAATCTCTCTATTTCTGCCCCTGCGAGAAGCAGCTTTGGTAATTTTTCTATTTCTCCAAGGTTGGGCCCTGCTGTACTAATGAATACACTGTTCTTATTAGCGCATACCTTTCCCACTAGATAGAGGCCTGATCCCACTAGTCCAGCGATGGGCCCAGGCAGAACGACCTTGGCATAGAGATAGTGTGTGCCCGGTCTCAGGATCAAAACTTATCCTTCTGTACCTCCTTTGTGTAGCAGCCTCCATCTGGAAGCTTCCAGTCTGGGTGTGCCTTCATTGGTTCTGAATCGTACATAATGTATCACCATGTTTTCTGATGTTAGTCCTCTCTGCAGCACCTCTAAGCGACTGGGCAGATGGGGCTCCACTCGAGTTAATCTGAATAAACATATACTTGGTTTGTATTCTCTACTGTCTGACCGACTCTTCATTTGTATGGAAGGCTGAGAGGTGACCCGGGTGGCCCTAATCGGGTCACTTCCTTCACTTTTTAGGCCGATACAGCTTTACAAACATTCTAATGATTTACCAAAATTTCTCATGAAGTTGTCAAGATAACCACAGGTAGTACATAACAGCCTCTGGGTTCCTTAAAGATTTCTCCATCGCCGTCATAAAGACCTATAACTCCAATGGAGTCATGGAGTAGGTCCTTGATCACTTTTCTACAGACCCGTTGCTCATTCAGGCTGCCCTGCTTTGTATATCTTTTCCCCATTCTTGTGTCTATCTGCAACATGGCAGTTGCTTCACCCCAAAACTTGGGTTCACACATTCTTCTCAAAAGACCGTTCTGCAGATTAGACTATTTCTTTATGCCTCTTGTAGATGCACAAAATGCCTCAGTATTTGAATTCCTCCCTTAGGGCATCTTTGAACACCTGCCAATTCTGCTTACCCCGGGGTCATGTATTATCCCGATAAAGGCCTATGGCAACTCAATGCATGGTGACTCAGAGACAAAGCCCTTATGGCACATGTAACTGAAGAAACTGACTCTTACTTTCAACTCCACATGGAGTCAGTCAACTTCCTTGGTCCTCAGTGATGCTATGGGAAGCATTCAAATCAGTGCTCTATGGAAGGACTATAGGATACATTACTCAACTGAAATGAGGACATTGACTGGTGATAACCATTGTCAAGGTGCAGCTGCCTGACCTTGAGCAACAATTTAGATGCTTGAGAGTCAATCCATTGCTCTTAGCCAAGGAGCGAGCACAAATTGTCCAGTGGCAACAGTTAACGGACGAAGCACTGAGTATCAGTGTCATATATTTCAATGTGGAGACAAATCCAGTAAACTGCTTTACTGACTTAGTAAGTAGGAAAAATCCTCCAGGCACACAGATGAAATTCTCACTCGGTTGGGCTTATTGGTGACACAAAAGGATCTAGTAGTAGCCAACTTATCCTCCTATTATGTGTAATTTTACAGTGGCAAGGCCACACTGAAATGAAGGGACCAGGTAACTCTCTTAACTAAAGGTCCCGTACTGAGGCTGGCACAGCTAGACAGTGAGAGAATGAATAATGTGATATCAGCAGATGAGTTGACATAGACAATTTCCTTACTCTCTCCGGGTAAAAATCCTGTACCCAAGAGTTTACACTAGAACTCTTCAAGCAGCTCTCCTCTGAACTTGCACCCTATCATACAGCCACATTTCCCCAGAGCCAATAAAGTTGGGGTGCTACCGCCCCATACCAGACCTCCCCCAGCCCGTCCTCGGCCTTTGAGAAACCCCTATTTCTGTCTTGCTACAGCCTTATAAACCTGCTAACAAACAGTCAGTCCCCTTACAGACCCAACTCTTTAATTAACCTAGAAACAAAAATATTGGCAAAAGTGCTTGCTAACAATCTCCAAGGTCTTTGTTAAAGGAGCCTGTCCCCATCTCTCATTTACCTTTCTTACTGATCTCTTTGGCGCTCAAACCGTTTGCTGGGTTGTTGAGAACAGATCAAACATAAAAAGATTTTCATGGGCAGTGGATGTGAAGGGTGGTATCTCTCGCCTCATGGATAATCTCTTGATTTGTGTGGAATGCCTTCAGAGTCCTAGACCACTAGTGAAGCAAATACTTGACCAGTTTGGCCATTTGACTGCCTTGGGGGTGAGTTGGTTCACCTCGATCCTCCTTCCTACCCAAGTTTCCCCAAAATCGCAGCCTGGTGCTGGGAGTTGACAGAGAAGCATGAGGGCTTTTCATATTTGGGTGTGTATATGTAGGTATTAGATGCTGCAGTGACATCTGTAATATTGCTCCCCATGTTCCCTGTGATTCCGGGGTCATGCAGTTATCACTAACATGGTGTCCCTGCTAAAAATGCTCTAGACAATAAAAAAACTATCACTACCGCATTCCAGCCTCTTTCTTCCATAGAGTTAATGCTCCACAACGAAGCTTTATGTGAGGGGAGTAAGGCACTAAGGGCCACATGTATGAACCTATTTTACATTCGCAAACAAGCCGAATCACAGAATTGGTCTGTTTGCGAACTTGAAAAAGGCTTTTCCAATGTAACAAACCCTATTTTGCGATTCGGTAACCTGTTACCGAATCGCAAAATGCGTTTGATTCGGTATTTGGAAGGGGCACGTTTAGGCGTCCTTCCAAATACCGAATTGCAGTGGTATGTAAGAGTGTTTTGTGACCGTGAATGCGGTTGCAAAACATTCACATTTTACCATCAACTTCAAATTGGTGGTAACCCATTCGCAAATGGGAAGGTGTCCCCAAGGGACCCCTTTCCCTTTCAGAATGGTGGCAAAAATGTTTTTAGAGCAGGCAGTGGTCCCATGGACCACTGCCTACTCTTACAAAAATGTTTTTAAATTTTTCATTTTTTATTTGAAAAACAACCCGATTTCCTTTAAGTAAAATGGGCTGCATTTTTTTAAAGTGATTGCTTTATTGTAAAGCAATCACGGACATGGTGGTCTGCTGACCCTAGCAGGCCACCATCCCCGTGATTTTAGCAATTCTTAGGGGGTCGCAAATTGCGACCTACCTCATTAATATTAATGAGGTAGTTCGATTTGTGACCCCCTAGGAATCTCTTGGAGTTTCATACATTAGGAATAACAATTACCTAATTGTGATTCGTACGAAATCGCAATTAGGTAATCGCTATTGTGTATCGCTACATGTGGCCCTAAGAATTTCCATGGAAAATGCTACAGATCTCAGTTCGAGAGATGCATTGGCACGATGGACATCATTTCCTACTTGACATCCTCCCATCTAATTATCATCAATCAGCAACTATATAGTTTCCAGAACAATCCAGCATAGGTAACTCAGAGATGGACACTGGGTGATCACTTTCCCCTACACTATCTTGAAGGGGAAGTATCCCATTCGTAACACCATCAGCCACTAATCTGGTTATAAGCATCTGGTGGAATTCATTACATACAATCCAGAGACTTAAAAAAATGACAGGGAATACCCCTCTGTTGGTTGGGTCATGAGCTGAAGGAGGTATCGTCCCTCAAGTGGGTTAATGGGTGGGGGTGCCATGGGGATATCCCAATTCAAAGATATAGGGTCTCATTTAGAGTAGGAGTGGGGGGAACTCACAGAATTTCACTCTGTAATTCCACAGAGTTACATAAAAACTCTGCAAAATTCAGCAGAGTTCCGCCAACAGGCAGAAGAAATGCACGGAGCACTTCTCGCTGTGCGATTTAGCACTAGTAGCACGTTCCATGCTGGAAAATCAATGTGAACGGCAATGCAAGAGCGCGCCATCATTCAATTTGATTTTGCTGCTTCTCGAGTAGGAAATCTATTTGAGAAGCAGTCTTCTGACTGCTCCCGCGTCCATTCGCATTATAAAATCATACCAGAAGAATTCCTAGCGACCAGAATTCGTATTAGGGACACCAAATCTTGCTTGCATTTGCCAGCTCGCTTGCTGGAGTCTCTCTTTATTCCTGTTGTCATCACATTGACCAAACGGGAATAAAACATTCCACCACACGGCAATTAGAGGACTTTGGCCAGATCTCCGAGTTAAAACAGTAATGCAGAGTCACCTAGGGGCATATTATCAAGCGGCAGCGATAATTATCGCTGGTCGCTCTTAGCGAGTTTTTTTTTATCGCCGGCTATCGCTGGCAATTATCGCCATGCTATCGCTGTATTAACAACGCATAGCGCAATGGCGATAATTTCCCAGCGATAGCTGTGTTTTCCATGGAACATCGCTGGTTTTCCAGCGATGTTCCATGGAAAACGGCGATAACCTTGCTGATACGACCCTGTGGTCGTATCAGCATAATCCACCCCCATTGTTAGGTATAGGTAAGTCTGCATTTTTGCAGACGGTAGTTTTTGGCGAAAACCGCGGTTTTCGCCAAAAACTAACGTCTGCAAAAATGCGTGGGACTCCTTGTTAATATCGCGATGTACATTTCGCGATATTTAACAAGGTAGTCCATCAGGGGTACGCCCAGTGACGCCCACTTTACATCTCATTAGAGATGCGAAGTTAGGCGTGCTGGAAACGGGCGCTAAGTCAAGGAAACATGCGCTGGCGTGTCCTTGATGATATTGCGATAAAATTATCGCCGCTTTTCACCCGAAAACGGATGCTAAAGCGGCGATAATTTTATCGCGGACCCTTGATAATATGCCCCCAAATTCATCCAAATTCTGCTATTGTAAATAAAAATTCTTTCCAGGCCTAATTTAGATTTCGGCAGACAGGTTATTCTCTCACAAACATGATGGATCTTCCATACACTGTATTACAAGTGCATTATACCAAAGGCACTTGTCATTCGGCAGATATGATATCTGTCACATTTTTTGATGGAGTAACCCGCTCAGTGAGATTAAATCAGACCCATAGTCTTCCAACACCTCCGATCATTTTCTGAAAATACAAATCTAATTAGACCAACATAAATCTATAATTTTGGTTATCTCCAGTTTATGCAGGCCATTAGTTAATCCAAGACACAATTGAGATTTGAGAAGGAAACCGTGCATTTTATTGTTTTGCATTTAAAGTCCAGAAGCCACATGCTATTCTCCAATTGTCAGTTTATTTACTATCCCTTTCATTAATCTATCAATTGATCTGAACTCCGACATAACTAATGATTCACCGATTTAGCTAGGGATCAAAAACCAGATGGCTAGGTGTTTCAAGCAGGATCACATGGGTTGCAACTGCTACACATGTAGATCTCTAATGGATCTTCTTGCTGACAAAGTAATTGCATATTAATGAGAGATCACCAGAAATCCCAAAGGGGGTCTCAAATAGCTCCTGACATCTCCCAGGGGAGGCTGAAAAGAAGAGACCACAGATGGCATCAAAGATGTTACGGAAGTAACAGGATAGACAATACAAGCAGTGGTAAGCTATCTACGCACCAATTTGAAGGCAGAGCTTCCAAATCAGCAGACCGATTTTGGGCAGTGTTTGTTTTCCTTCGGAACATTGGAATGGGTGTGTGTATATTTGCATTCCATAAACCCTTCTAGAGGAGATCCATTTTGTATCACATTTTCTCTGTCCCTGTTCAGCATACAAATGACCCACACCAAGAACAACAAGCATGTTATATGTGATCCCAGTCACTCCACACACAACATGACAAAACCTACGATATGCATGCTGGGAGAAGCAATACAGTGACCTTCTAGAGTATTGAATGGATTGTACACATGAGGATCTGCAGATTACTGCTAAATTACAGATGGATTTCATCACAACAGGCACTTCTGAAGAGACAAATCACCCAACAAATAGATGGAGAATGCCTCTCCTGGCAAAATTATGGCACTCTGTACACACCACCATTTATATCCCTGAAACTGACAGTTCCCTGCTACCTTAAAATAGCCCCATGGAAATCAGAATGATGGGATTTCAGTGCATTCTTCTTGTGCCATTTTAAATTTCTATGGAATTCTTGCACTAACTTGCAATCATTATACACTCATACCCTTCCGTTTTTAGGTCTTGCCTAGGCAGCGCTCGCGCTGTCTCTTCGAGACATGCTGTATTGAGGTATTTTTTGGAAGCTGCATCCACTCTCCGCCCCTATTTTGTATTGGCTTTTGTGACTGTCCTTTGTAAATGTGGGGTTTTGATTTGTCAATAGGCTTATTAGTCCCTCCTTAGTTACCTCCCTGTCTCCTGTTGTTACCTCCCATGAGGACTGGCCTTTTTACATGTGTCCTGACTCGGGAGCTTTCATTAGCAGTCTTGAGAACTATTTACTTAATGTACACACCTCGGAGGAAGGCAGCTGCTTGCACTGCACTTTCCCCTCCCATGTTATGTTTACGTTGTGGCCATTCGTGTGTTGTGTTTTTTTTATTTGTCTCTCCCCACCCCCTCCGAGTTCTCCATTTATTTATTATTAAAGTGATACAGCCCACGCCGAGGCTCGAACCCTGTTCTCCAGCTCCAAAGTCGGCAGCGTTATATGTTGAGCCACCTCCTCGCTTCGATTCTGTGCACCGTTTGTGTCCGTTGGTTTCAGATGCTACCTTTGCCCAACTCAACCGTGTTTTTTAAAATGTTATCTGTCTCGCCCCTCCACGTGTGTTGTGTTTTTTTTATTTGTCTCTCCCCACCCCCCTCCGAGATCGCTGTTTATTTATTTATCATTAAGTGATACAGCCCACGCCAGGCTCGAACTCTGTTCTCCAGCTTCAAAGAGGACAGCTTTAAATATTAAGCCACCTCCTCACTTCAAGACAAGCCCCTTAAAGGGGTTAATCTCTGTTTCCCTCACCGAGTCACCCTCCCACCATGCACCCACCCGTAACCCCTTCCTCCCTCTCGCTTTCCCTGAGCTCCCCCGTAAGCGCATGTATTCTTTTCCTAATTATACAAAAAGAGGGTCCCTGAGTGTCCAAATGGAGGGAGAGGAAGGCAGGGAACATCAACACAAAATCGGAACAATACCTCTCCCTATTACAAATTCAAATAATCGGTATACATCCTACGAGGAAAACACAGTCATTGTCCCAAATTTAAGAAAAATGTCTTCTTCCGTTTATATCAAAACATTTTCTTTATTTTGTATGATTTTCATGTAATTCAATTGTATAAAATTCTTTATCTAAACAAAACAGGAATGAACATAGCCCCACAGAAGTAAAAACACACATTAACCATTTCATACATACCAACACCAATCATACATATACACTCATATCAAAGACACAACTACAGAATCAACAATACATAATAATACATAGAATAACAAATAGTGTAAACAAAAACAATACAAAAACATGGGTTCCTAAAACATATCAAGACAACAAACAGAAAAAGCGCAGACGCGCGTTTCGGAATGGAATTAAACCAACAATTCCTTCGTCAGGGCGCAAAGGTGTAAGTAACTTGGTGGTATTTAACCATCCGATAATCCTTGTCATCTAGGTACAATGCATAATGTGGGGCTCCTTATCACAATGTGATGTAGTATAAATATAAAATTAAACATAAAAAGTGAGATGATGAGAAAAACAATCCTAAATGGCGTATGATTCAAACGTCCATCTTCTGAATCAGGAGTACAGAAGAGGGAATTCTGGTATGGCTCAACAGCAGAAATCCCTGGAATTGCACATAAGATTTCAGCAAAAATAAGAGAATGACGTAAACTTCACACGGACTGATGAAACATAAATGACAATTCAAATGTGTAGAAGTCGGCAGAGACCTTCCCCGTCCGGCTCATTCGGATACGACGTTAACATAGATCGAACATCGCTCGGCTCATTTGTTGAACGGAGAATCGGCCATGAATGTATTTGGGGATTCGAACTAAGGCCAGCCATCCTACTGGTTTAGCACTACCGATATCTACACATTTGAATTGTCATTTATGTTTCATCAGTCCGTGTGAAGTTTACGTCATTCTCTTATTTTTGCTGAAATCTTATGTGCAATTCCAGGGATTACCACCAAGTTACTTACACCTTTGCGCCCTGACGAAGGAATTGTTGGTTTAATTCCACTCCGAAACGCGCGTCGGCGCTTTTTCGGTTTGTTGTCTTGATATGTTTTAGGAACCCATGTTTTTGTATTGTTTTTGTTTACACTATTTGTTATTCTATGTATTATTATGTATTGTTGATTCTGTAGTTGTGTCTTTGATATGAGTGTATATGTATGATTGGTGTTGGTATGTATGAAATGGTTAATGTGTGTTTTTTACTTCTGTGGGGCTATGATCATTCCTGTTTTGTTTAGATAAAGAATTTTATACAATTGAATTACATGAAAATCATACAAAATAAAGAAAATGTTTAGATATAAACGGAAGAAGAAATTTTTCTTAAATTTGGGACAATGACTGTGTTTTCATTGTAGGATGTATACCGATTATTTGAATTTGTAATAGGGAGAGGTTTTGTTCCGATTTTGTGTTCATGTATTCTTTTCCTCCCGGTTCCAGTGCCGTAGTGCAGGTGTGGCAGAATATGTAGACATTTGGCACTCCTCTTAGCCAACTAGTGCCACCGAGATGAATCTTTATATCCTTGTTTTTCTACTTGCTAAGATGCTTGCTCCCTCTTGCGAGGAATCAGAGGACAGTTCTTTCAGTGATGATGCAGCGTCACAATGGGTGCCTCTGATCAGCTAGGCGCATTATCTTCAACAGACCGGGATATGAAAAATATAGTTCTGTGATGTAGTTTTCAATGAAGGAGCGTTCTTGCAAGGTTTAAACTGAGCTTTTGGGGTGAGGTTTGTGTATAATAAGTCACTGTTCACATGCGTGAGATAAACTGGTGGCTTTTGTTTTCGAACCATGCATAGAGCATCTCCTGTCAAGGCATGCAACCTGCGCCGCAGTATGTGCCCCCATGTGAGCCAGGGGCCTCAGAGGTAGGGCACTGCAGACGCCAGCGGGGGCTGTGCTTGCCCCCCTCTCTCCCTGTGCCTTTCGATGACTTCCTGGCAGCTGCACAGCTGACATTCTCTGGGAAACCATCGGCCTGAATGGCTCCCTTTCACTTCCTGCCTGTTCCAGTCTTCGGAGCACACGTGCTGGCAGATGGCCTCTTAAAGGCGATGCCGGCACAGGCTGGGCTCTGTGCAGTAGCGGCTCGTGGAGGGAGTGCCGAGGGGTGGTGGGGCGGGGCGGGGGAGGAGCAGGGTGGAGGGTAGTAAACTACGGCATACGGCCGTACAGAGGTAAGTAAACAAATAAATAAATAAAACTAATTTCATTGTGCGCACTGCATTGCCAAATGCGATGCAGCGCGTGCAACGAAATTCGTTTTATTTATTTATTTGTTTACTTACCTCTGTTCGGCCGTATGCCGTAGTTTACTAGCCCCCACCCTGCCCCTCCCCCGCCCCACCCCACCACCCCGCGGCACTCCCTCCACGAGCCGCTACTGCCTCTGTGTGACTGCACAGCCCAGGGAGCAGGCACATCACATCACAGGGGACTGGAAGCAAGCACTGCATGCAGAGCACGTGAACAGTCATATCTCAGTGTGCTTTAAGCATGCACTTCACACATCAACACCAGAAAGGGGTATCTGAGCAGGCACATCACAGAGGGGCGTATGGGTAGACACCACACAGTGATATGTGAGAGCAGCAGGGATTTATGTGGAATGAAAAAACTAGGGGGGTCTCTCAAAGGGGCGTGGCCGATGTAATTAAGGGCGTGGCTTAAATATTGGCAAGCTGAAAATCTGTGCTTAGCATAGTGTGCCGCCCAACAGGTATTTTGCTGCTTGTGTCATTGCATACAGATATATAATACTGATACAACAAGAAACAACATTACACCTACAACTAGGCAGGGCTATTGGCTTTGCCAATGGTTGTTTGTGTAAGATAATTGAACAACAACTATGGCTTCATTGTATAGAATACTGAAATGCTACAGTTCTGAAATGATGAGATTGTGAAAGTACTATAGCGAGTGTCTTTGAAGTTACCTCAAAAGCAGTAAAGGGTGCTACTGCTGCAGAGATAAGATTTTTTTTTCACCCTGAGGGCAAAAATGGAGAGCCCAATAGAGACCCGGTTCGGCACCTGCTTTATAGAACTGCCGGTGCAGAGCACCTGCAGGACCCGGCCCACTGAAAGCCCTGGAGAGCAGGTACGCTGCGCAGAGGCTTGTAACCCGACAAATCACACATTTAAGACAGCAGGCACATCACACAACAGATACCTCACCCAGCGGTAGGTGATCAGACACAATACACATGGGCATGCCACACATCACATGGGAGCACGAGCGGGTCTATCAGATGTGTGATTTGCATGCTGTCATACTCACCCACAACAGTATCTGTCAGACATTACACAGGTGTGTGTGAGAGCTTGAATGTCCCTCCCTGAATGTTTTGAGCCCCCCGAAAGGTCCTCTCCCTATTACATTGGCAGCAGGGGCCTCTGTTGCGAGACCTATTTGTTTTTAGGTCGAGCCTGGGCAACGCATGCGCTTCTCTACAACTGGACTTGAAGCTCCCCCCACTCTCCACCCATATTTTCATTGGCTTGTGTCATTGTCCTTTGTAAATGCTGGCTTCTGATTTGTTAATAAGCTTGTTAGTCCCTCCTTAGTACTGCCTTGTCTTCATTTGTAACCTCCCATGAGGACTGGCCCTTTTACATCAGTTGTTACACGGTATGTCTTATTTAGTCCGTAAGCACTATTTTCTTTAATGCATTTCTCCTACTGCAGGCATGACATAGTTTCTTGCAACTTTCAGCGCGCCATGCGCGCTTTCACTTTGCAAGCAGCCCGGGACAATGGCGGCGAGGTCTCGCATTTACAAGAGTTTGAGCTTTTAGCATTGTAAATGACAATGCCTTTTATGTATGTGTTAAATTATCAAAATAGATCAATAAAAGGCATTGTCATTTACAATGCCAATAGCTTAAACTCTCGCAAATGCGAGACCTATTGCATTGCAATTGCTTGTTCTCCCTGCTGTAGTGACTGTAGAAGCTTCACTTGAGTCATATTGCTAACCAGTATGCCGCACCAGGTTGATCTGCATCAGCAACTCTTTATTACTATGTTCAGCATCACCCAAGTAAAAACCTCATTCTCTTATTGTGGAACAATTACAGGCTCATTAGCTCTGCTTTAACAGGCTCAGTCCTGTACTAATATCCCACCAAATAGGGCAAAGTAGTCACTGACGATGTGTATAACATCTACCTCATCCACGTGCTCCTGACTTTAAAAAAAAGTCACAAAACCCACTACAAAAAATTGACAAAACTTAACACAGAAAGAAAAGAAAACGTGAAAATAAAAACGAACCTAAAAAATGTCAAAGATCAGACATTCCTTAAGCACTTTACCATGAAAAAGTCAACCATAAATGTAAATACAAAAAATAAAAAGTATGATTTCTCTAATAAAATAGAGAACAATGAACTTACATGTTCAAAAGGGATCACAAGTGCATATACCGGCCTTGAATACTAGTTCGGGGTTGAATTATCATGCCTGTTCATGCCTGTGCAGACAACACTTTGCGGCGGGATCGGAAGTCCTACTGTGTGTTAATTATCACACTCTTAATATTTTCCCATGACAGATTTCACAGGTCAAGGGCTTAGGTCCGAAAAAAGTTCATCCAATTTGATGGGCTTAACACTGATTCTGCAAGTCATTTTTAAGTTGAAAATTTAGAATAGGACCATTTATAATGACACCAAAAGCTTAAAAACAAGCATTGGCATAGCCAATAGGTCTCGCCTTTGGGACTTTGTAAGTGTTTAGCCAAGCAGCACATTATCAGACTACCCAATGCGTAACAAAGCCTAAAATAATTAAATGAAAATAGTCTGATAATCATCAACTATCTTCCGGAGAAAGCATGAAGCACGCAATGAGCTTGTGGCTCACTATGAACAATCAAAAGTATGTGTTACAAGTTATGCTCATGCAAGGTGAGAGCAACATGGTGGTCACACACAACTTACATTTTACTCTCCATGTCAAGCCACCAACAACAAGCATTTGCAATACAATAGGTCGCACATTTTTGGCATTGTAATGGAAATGTGTTTTACTTATGTGAGAGAGAGTGTGAGTGTGAAAGTGATAGAAAGGGAGAGTGAGATGGTATCTAGAGATAGAGTTATTTGCATATATAAGTGAGAGGTAGAGTGAACAGAGAGAGTATGAGGTAGAGAGTGAAAAAGAGTTAGTGAAAGGTAGAGTTACATAGTGGCGGCGGAAGACACTGGTAAAAAGCATGAAGCTGCTCCTAAAGCTACTGATTATATTCTGGTGCACCCTGTGTTGTCATTATTTACAAATATAGTATTACAGAGGACCATTCTAATGGGACATCAGTCTCCACCTGAAGCATGGGTGTAGCGAACAGGAGCTGGGTGTATCCAGGAGCAGTGAACATGCTGGACAGGGAACGGAGAGATAGGAGAGCGATGACCATAAGAAGACTGGCCATTGTAGCACTGAACCAATTCTAAAGCAGTCTGTGCCTCTGAAAGGATGGAAAGGTAGAGTCAGACAAGACTTGGCTTTATAATTATAAGCCCTGTGTGAGGCTGCCTGCGAAGGGCCATGCAAGGTTTGACCAGAGAAGCAATGACCTTAGGAGCACTAGACAATACCAGACAGGTCTGTGCCTCTGGAGGCTGAGAAGGCAGGGCCAGGGCAGTCTGACACTTATCAGCCATGTCTTACTTTTGCCAGATCACGGGGTACAAGATGAGTAACTAGGCCACCAAGGAGACACTACTATAGTGCAGGCTTTTTTTTTCTCTGACCCGGTAGTATTGTAATTTAGTCCAATTAATTCCAAAGAATCAAACAACCAGTACCAGAATGCATTTGTTTGTTGATCAAAAGCCCAAGAGTGGAACATTACGTCCTTGGTGACACAGAGACATATGGTAACCTTTCCCCAAAGGTACTAGCCTGGCAAAAATGGGTGATACTAATCGCTTATGTACAGCACTTAAGAAACAATTGTGATAGGAAACACTACATAAAACAAGCTATTAGTCCTTTGACAAAATTTCTCTTTGACTCAGTACAGATCTGGTGGTCTCACGCCCCTTAATTTCAGGCTTTCTTTGACATAGGATTTGCAGGAGTCCTTTACATGGTCAGCATGGCAGCCCGTATTTTATCAGGATAGGTCAGTGCCCCCATGGAACAGAGGCACGTGATTGCAGCGGCTCTCACAGCTTGATCCCAGATTAGGCTGAAGTGGTCAGGGGGAGGCGTGCCTTTCCTGGAATCCTGCTCTACTTCAGTATTTTGCACCTTGTCTCACTGAATTAGGAGCAGCCTTCACTGGGAATTAAGCAAGCCACTTACGACCCAAGCATTAACCAGCATAGTGCGGGCCTCCCACTTAAATAGGCGGCGGAGGAGTGACGTTTACTAAAAGGTTTACATTTCCGAACAGAAAAGGTCCACATGGTAAAATAATCAGTGCTAGAACAATATATTAACATATGTGCTTCGTCCAACGGCTTGCTGTGGTCCAAAACACTGACAAAAGAGCAGCACAACAGGCTAGGGTAAACTGACAAAGCGAAAAGTTATGCATGGGAATTCAAACTGCCTGTAAGGTACCTCTAAAGTAAAATCACTACATTCCTGCAAGTGACACAGGATGTGAAGTGGACAATATGAGCTTTAAATGGCCTTTATTTGTAATTTTATGGTAGCGCAAACCAAGCAGTATTGAATGGAAAAATAAATACATAGATTTTATTAAGAACATTTTAAAGTGTACTTATTGCATTTGATTACTGCAGATGGAGGAAGAGGCTTCTAATAAAGCAGAGTCCGAGTTATTTGCTGAAAGCGTTAATCTTCCTGCAGAGCTTAAGTGTGAGACCAGGACGCAGTAGGACCTTACGAGTGGGGGGAGGAGGCGGAAGAGCCTCGGAGGGCTGGTGCTGAAAAAAGCATGGACACTGGGGTGGGAGAAAAGTCATGGAAGTTTGGCTGTTGTGGCTTTAGGGACTGGGACAGAAGCCAGGAAATCTGCGTCTCAAAGCGCTGGGGTGCAGAGCAAGGAAAAAAAGTAGACTGTAGGCTTGTGAAAAGCGCAGCGCTGTTAAAGAAATAACTTATGCAGAAGTAAACAAAAGCGGGAGGGGAGGTTTTGGCTCAGTAAAACAAGACAAACCACACCCGCACGCCTGAACATCTAGAAAGTCTGCTTGGCAACAAATTACTGATAGCACTGGGGCACTAGGAAAGGGGTGTGGGGGGTCTATCTTGCAATTGCATCCTTGAATTTTAAACACGCCATTGGGATGCAGCATTCACGATGTCCACTTAGTTTGACCAGCGCTAGGACTAAACGCTTGTAAAATACAAAGTGTCAAAGTGAATACTTACAGGGAGCAAAAGCAGGCAACGCCGTAAACTGGTCATTTTAAGTAGGAGTTATACAATTGAAGGAAGAACAGAAGTTGTCATGCATGCATTGCATCAGGAGATTCTGAACTGCTGTATGAATACTTTCGTTTTCAGTTTCTCACAGCCAGCTTGGACTGTTCCCTAATTTGAAAGTCCCTAAATCTGAGGACTGGCGAGATCCACAGTAAAGACAACAAGCGCGGCCGCGAAGGAATGTCAGGAATGCAGCTGGCATCCGGCCGCGCTGCTGCTCGCTTCCGAGCTCCCTAGGCCAGGGGAGAGAGAAGGTGGGACATGCACCCGCCTTTGGCCAATTGCGTGCTGTCTTTCTTAGAAAGACGCACGCAAAGGCCAATAGTGTGTGTGCAAAAAAAAAAGCACAAGCGTGTGGTCCCAGTTCAAAGTCCTTACTAGAAGCCTCGCAGAGCAGCGCATGCACGCTGGCTCAGGCGAGACCTAAAAATCAATCAGCAACAATGTTTTACAAGCACAAACATCTTAGCCCTCACTCACCTTCTCCTCTTCGCTCCACCATTTGCCCAGTTGCAGCAGCATTACATGATTAGTACACAAATATGGTCTTTCAGCACAGCACCTAAACACTTTTCATATAGGTCATACCATATTCTCACACAACTCCAACAAGCACAACCTACAGAGTACCTTGCCACCAATCTGCCAGATCTCTTCACGTTAGGTACAATATAATGCAACACAATATAATTCACCATGTATGTGGTGTATCAGGAATCAGAATGACTGTACTTTGAGCACAGTATAAATAAAATCTCTGGTGCAGCTCCGTACTGTTTGTAACACACCAGACACTTCAATGACATTGAAATAAGACTTCACCGTACTTTCGAGTATTAATGTTTTCGGATGTAGGCTTTATTATTTTAAATTGTTTGTACTGAATACTCTTTTTACTTTAACTTAGATTTTTGTTGAGTTACCATCAAATGTAAAGACGTCCACTATTTAGGAGGCTTTTAGGTATGATTCACAAATGCATAAAGCAACAATTTCAAAATGTAATTGCACCTGGTGGTGTGTGCACAACTCGTAAATTGGTGTAATTTTTAATCATAGAAAGTAAGACTGCTGATCGTATGTAAACGTGCGATCTAATGAGGATTTGAATAGCCCATATAGAAGAAAGAAAACAAATGAAAGACTTTATGTGTATTGGTTGAGGTAAAGGAAATCTACAAAAAGTGTTATAGAGGAGGACGGAATTAAAGTGAAAGCACTGCTGTCTGAACCTAGCTATTTGATTGACTCCATAACTTCCAAATTAATTACTTTTGTCTTTGCTACTTCCGTAGTGCTATTTCCAATACCCCCCTGAACTGGTTTCTTGAGGAAAGTACAAACTGTGACTTATATCCTGTGTCCTAACTGGTAATATCCCCTTAGCCACTCAATTGGAGAACTATTTAAAGGCATTCCGCCTAAATGTGTTCAATACCTGTACACAGCTATGATGTATTAGGAGTACAGGCAGTACAAAATTAGGCACTCATTGGATGATGTCATCAATGATGTCATTTGAGCTGTCATCAGTGATGTTATAAATGATGCCATAGAACATGTTATGAGTGATGTAATATGTGAGGTCATAAGAAGTGCATGACGGGGTGGAAGTTGTTGTTAGCTCTGCTAACTATAACTTTTGAATTTCTGTGTTATTTTTAGTTCAAAACTTTAATGTTGTCACTGACATATTCACCAAACTTTAATGTTGCTTTAACCTTTGTTTTTTCCAGTGAATTTCTGATTTTTCTTTTTAAACAAAAACAGATCTTCTTATCACACCTAATTATAACGTGACTTTAACCTTTGCTTTTTCAGTGACTTTCTAGGTCTTTTTTTACGTAAAGTAATATTTTATTACCATACGTAGAGCCAACCCCCTGCCGCGCACTGCTTTGTCCATACACGGTGGGGGGTTAAAGATGAGGGGGACCACGTGGCCCCCCTCCATGAGCCTTGTTAGGCCCTGGGTACCCCATCCCCCAGGGCCACTACTTAAAATAAAGGAGGGGCATTGCGGCCCTCTCCTTGAACCATTTCCAACCCTGGGGACCCCATCCCCGGCAGCCCACATTATTAAAGGTGGGTTGCCTTGTGCTTACCCAGGGCACCCAGCATACATTCGCTGGGGGCAACAGTGGAGCCCCAGAGCCCCCCCCATGGCCCCAGCCAGCTCCCCATGTGCAGTGGGAGCTTGCATTGCTCCTGCCCGCAGGGAGAAGCTACTTATGCTGCTCCCTCTGGACGGGAGCAATATTTTGGTCTATTTCCCTACCCGCATCACTGCGAGCAGGGAAATAGATCAAAAGTCTGCTCCCAGATGGCAGCATCCTTTTTTAAACTCCTGCCCGCTGTGAGCAGACTTTGTGTTTGCCCCTGCATGTTGGTAGATTAAAAAATGCTCCAACCAAGCAGGGGCAAACACAGGGTTCCCTGCCCAAGCCGGTTCAGGGAGGGACACCACTATGTCCTGTGGGTAAGCTCCACGGGACATATTTAGTGAGCCGGCCCTGGGGGATGGGGTCCCTAGGGGCCATGAATGGCTCAGGGAGGGTGGCTATGTCGCCTCCTTCTTTCTAATTAGTTTACCAGCCCTGGGGGGATGGGGTCCCCGAGGACTTTAGAGGCTCGGAGAGGGAGGCTGTGCCCCCCTGCCCTTTTTGACAAATTTCGGCCCGGGGTTGGCTCAGGGAGGTGGGCCGCACAGCCCTCCTCCCCATTTTCAATAATTTCAATTTCAGTTCCAGGGGTGGGCTCCCCAAGGCCTGTGATGGCTCTGGGAGGGGGGTCGCGTCCCCCTCCCCATATTCAATAATTTAGGCCTAGGGTTGGGCTTCCGTGGGCCTATATAAAAGCTTGGGGAAGGGGGGCCACGCACCCCCTCCAATTAATAAAACAAAGCGCCTCCGGCTGCAATTTTGTTTTTGTTATTTATACAATCCCGCAGGAGTCCCACAGGATCAGTACAATTTTTGCTGATTTGTTTTGTTTTTGGCCCCAGGGGGGACCTTCTGGGTCACCCCCATGGGGCCTAGGGGATCAGGGTATCCCTACCCTGCCCCCTTACATATATACCTTTTTGTCCCCGTGTCCTGTAATAGCTGCCAGCAACAACTGATGCTGGCAGCCAAATCAGAGCGCTCGCTCCCGCTGGAGTTTGATTCCCATGGGGGTGAATTGGGCCAAGAGAAAAAAGGTCCCTGGGCCAATCAGAATACTCTATTTTTTTTAATTGGGTTTAAGGGACTCTCTTGAGAGTATCTCAAACCCAACCATCCAGATATCTATATCATTTAACCTTTATTTTCCCAAACATTACTGAACGGATTTACACACAATCTATGTACCATGCTCTAGTATCTTGCCAAATTTAGTGTAATTCCGTTCAGTAGTTTTTGCTGTAGCCTTTCTTAAAGAAGTCTTAAAATGCATGGGGATTTTGTGCATTGGGGCCTCCCTTTTTTCTCGGCCCCCGCTTGATGGATGACCCTGAAACTTTCCATGCAAAAACTAAGCAAAAAGTAGCACCTTTTTAGAACGTTTTGTGGAGATTTGTCAAACGGTTGTCAACAACACTGCACTCATATTTTCTAAATTGTTAAGATGAAAGTCTAGGAAAGCCCAGCCAGAATTCATGTTAGTGAAACAAAGCTTGCACACACAGAATTGCAGTGACTGCATTCACTCAGTGAAATATGTTTGGCCAAATCCACCAAAAAATATTGCAATCACAAAGACAGTACAGAACAAATTTACTGGCATTGTGATTGCAGAGCCCTTCCTTGAAATGCTCAAATGTTCACTGTCGTTCACAAATGCAAAAGCGAATCACAATGCACACATTGGAAACCCTTGTGAGTTACAATGAATAACGAAGAGGCATTTCCACCTCCTTGGTACTAACACGGAAATGCTTCAGTTATCTGCAAGTGTTCATTCTATCAGAAAGCATTGAATGGTTACAGCCTGCCAACGGCATGTGGCAACTATTCACAAAATGAAAGCTGACCCTGGTATACAGCTTCTACTGTCTACACCAGTTGTCCACTCCTGTTGACACTGAAAAGAGTAAATGGTCTTCTAGACCACTGCAAGACTCCCACCAATGCATCTTAAAAATGTCCCACTGGTAGTGGCACTCTGACTTCTGTTTAAGAGTCAATAGCTGGAATACTGGGGTATGACGAAAGCATATGTAGGGACGAAATTTTACAGTTCCATGTTCGTCTTCAACAGTGACGTAGCTTCAGAGGGGGTGTTTGGGTTGTTACACCCCCCCTAATAAACATATAGGGGGATATTCACAATGAAGTGGCGGAGAGAGGTGTTAGCCTTCTTGGCTTAACGCCTCTCTCCGCCACTTCGGAAAAGCAAGGCTGCACCATATTCACAAGGACATGGTGCAGCCTTGCTTTCCCCCCTGCGATGGTGCTAAGTTTCACAACTTAGCGCCAACGCAGGCACCCTTGCACCAGAGTGCAAGGGTGTCTGCAAGCAGGGAGGTTTGTTTATGTACAGGAAGGTGTCCCTTCCTCCACATAAACAAACCGAAAATGCCGTTTTGTAATTTACATGTGTGCTGCTTCATGCAGCACACATGTTAGTTACAAAACGGCATTTAAAAAAAAAAGGTTTGTTTATGTACAGGAAGGGACACCTTCCTGTACATAAACAAACCATGGCATTTTGCATTTTCCATGTGTGCTGCACAAGGCAGCACACATGGAAAATGTAAAAACGAGGAGAAATAAAGCATTTCTCCTCGTATCGCCAACTTAAGACCAGGGTTTTCCTGGTCTTAAGTTTGGCGTTAGCTCCTATTTACGCTGCCCTTGTGAATAGGGGGCAGCGTAAATATCAATGGGTGTTGCGGTGTAACGCCCACCACAACACCCACTGCACGCCCCTTTCACGCTAAACACAGCGTGAAAGGGTCCTATTCACAGGGCAGCGTTAAGCCACTTTAAGTGGCTTAACGCTGCCTTGTGAATAAGGCGAGGCCCCTATTGCCACCACAACGTCACTGAAAGTGACGTTGTGGTGGCGATAGGGGCTTGTAAATATGCCCCATATTCTGATAAATAGTTGGGTACTGATGGTTTCAGTCGGGTTTTGTGAGATGTCAGTCAGATATCACCAGGAATGTTTACATACACACAGATAAAAATGCACACACACACTCTGTTTTGAAAATCCTCCAAATATTGGATATTTTTCAAAACATATTGTTTTCTCTCTTAGTACTCCTACCAGTCCGCATTCCACTCCCTTTCCATAGCCCCTTAGGCCCCTCTCATGCACCCTGCTTGTCCTATAATGTATTGAAACATTATATGCAAGCCTGATTGTCGGAAAATCTGAAGATCACCGCTGTGGTGTAGCGGTCTAGTGCCCGCACACCACGTGATCGCTTGAGGCATGACAGGAGCGGCGGCAGGGATTGCGTACGGAGGGCTCTACGTGCGGAATGTGCCCCGGCGCTCTCCCTCCGATAAATGAATAAAGTTCTTCAAGCCTCATACGGAGTGTCGCATCTTCTTTCGGCGGCAGGAGTGAACATTACAAATTGGCGATGAGAGTGGTGCACACGTCGAGCTAAAGCTGCTCCGACCCCGCGTGCACGTGGAATTGAGCCACCGCGCTCCGACGCGGTTTTCCAGATCGGAGGGGGAGTGCAGCAGCGGGACGCCCGGTAGACTGAGGCGCTTCCCGCTTGCGATCCATACAGCACACAGCTCGAAGCAGCCATCCGGTATTGTGCCGCACATCAAGACTACACGGTGCTGAGACCCAGCACTAGAGGCCACCACGAGCAAGCATCCATACCGTAAGTGCCCAGAGTGTGCACGTGTGCCTGTTCAGGGAGCAGATCGCCTACAGGGATCTCCCAGACCAGCCAGCAGTCCCGCTTTGCAGCCCCCACAGCCATCCCAGTGGAAAACACTCTTGTGCATGCTCAGGGAGCAGAGTGTCTACAAGGATCCCACATCCCAGCCAGCCACGCTTTGCAGCCCCTCCACAGCGCTCAAAACTGTACACACAGAGTCGAGGAGTGAGGCATTCCGGCCTACCACAGCCCGGGCCCTTAGTGAAACAGCAATAGGAGCACACGAAGCCTATGTCAAGTGCACAAGGCCATTCCGGTCCACCAAGCCTGCCAGCCACCGTTCCTGCACCCACCAGTAGAAGGTCCAGTTGTCCCATACTCCATCAATCCGCCAGCATGTGTGCACAGACCTTTTCACTCACCAACCCAGTTCCTTTCCTGCCGAAGCCGGGGGAGCCGGCCATGAAATGGGAGGACTGGAAAGGATATTTCCTAAACTATCTGTCTGCTCTGGAAGACGAAGGGGAAGAGGCATTTTCCAGCAAACGCAGGAAGAAAATCCTAATGCACAATTTGGGGCCGGAGGGTCTAAGAGTGTATGAGAATATGGTAAAACAGACTAGACCCCCCCAATGATGAAGATGTATTTCAACATGCGCTGGAAGACTTGGACAGTCATTACCAACCAGTGGTCTGCACTGCCATAGACCGCTATAATTTCTTCCAACGGAAAAAAACGGCTACTGAGTCAGTGGAAGACTACGTGGCTGCGCTGAAAAAGCTGGCAGTCACTTGCAAATTTGGCCACCTCCATGACGAACTAGTGTGAGATCAGATCATCATGCACACGGTCAACACAAACATACAAGAGAAGTTGTGGGTAAGTAGAGATGCCCCCCTCAACGAAATCATAGCCATGGTGAAGAAAGCGGAACTGTCAAAAAGATGTGCAGCGGCAGCGAAAAAAGACAGTGACAGCAAGCCCACCGTGTGCAGAGTGACTGACACTAAAGCCCACAACAACAAACCTCCAACCACGGCCGGAGCACGGTACAGCAGGAAGTCCATGATGAAAGTAGCAGGGCTCACCACAGCACCTACTGACCACAAGAGTAGTTGCTACAGGTGTGGGAGTCATTCGCACGTAGCTAATGACAGAAGGTGTCCGGCCTTCCGAGTTAAAAGTTCCTTTTGTGGGGTAATGGGCCATTTTGGCAAAGTTTGTAGAAGGAAACCCAACAACACCACTGTCAAATGTGTAATGCATGATTCTGACACAGAAGGGGTGGAGGGAGATGCTGATGAGGACAGTATTCTATGTATTGATGATCAAATTATGGGTATTGATTGCCACAATAATAAGAAACCCTCTTGCTTGTTGACCATTGGGGGAGTACAGGTTTTCATGGTAGCTAACTCAGGGTCCCCCTACACAATCATTCAACGCACCATTTGGGAGAGGGACTTCATTCGCACCTTAGGTACTCACCTACACCCCACGGACGTCCATCCTGTCACCTTCACAGGAGAAAAGATTCCCATGGTAGGCTTCCGCCTGCTCCGTTTTGAGTTCAAAGGGAGGACCTCAGTCGGCAAAATGTACGTGGTGGAAAAGGGACCCTCCGTCCTGGGATGGGCAGACCAAGGGGCATTAGGGATTCAACTCAACCCGGGGGGCGCAACACAAGTGCTCATGACAGACAACCCACCAGCACCTGAGGGTGGAACACTGAAAGAAGACTTTCCGTCTGTCTTCGGCGGCACCATAGGCAAGCTTACCAAATTCACGCACAGAATTTGCCTTAAGGACGGTACCATACCAGTCTGCCACAAAGTAAGGAACATCCCGTTCAATTGCAGGGAGGCGGTGCAGATGGAACTGAAGCGCCTGGAAGACAACGGCGTGATTGAGCCCATCAAGAGTGCTGAATGGCTGGCGCCATTGGTAGTAGCACGCAAACCCAATGGGAAGGTGCGCCTCTGCATAGACCTCAGGGAACTGAACAAAAACATCATTGTGGACAAATTTCTGTTGCCTAAAATCAACTAAATGTTAGCCCAGACCAAGGGAATCAAATGGTTTTCCCCCATAGACCTCACGGCGGCGTATCACCAGATTTCACTTCACCCCTCACGTAGGAAATTAACGTCCTTCATCACACCATTCGGATGCTACAGATTTCGGCGGATGCCATTTGGCCTGGCATCCGCAGCCGCCGTGTTTCAAAAACTCATGCACAAATTATTCAACGACATCAGTGGAGTCCAATACTTCCAGGACGACATACTGGTCATGGGGCAAACCAAACAAGATCATGACGAGAAACTATCTGTGGTACTACGGATTCTATCAACCAATGGCCTCACGGCAAAGTGGGAAAAATGCAAGTTCGGTCTACACTCCGTCACATACTTGGGACACGAAATAAGCGACAAAGGAATCTCCCCTAAGGAAGCCAATGTTGAGGCAATCATGTCTGCACCCACACCTCAAAACAAGGAGGAAGTTCGTTCTTTCCTAGGATTGGCCGAATTCTACAGCAAATTTGTACAAAACTTTGCCACCAAAACGCACCACCTGCGTCAAATACTGAAAGAAAACAATGTTTTCAGCTGGTCGGCCGACTCAAATGAAGAATTTGTACAACTCAAGAAAGACATTTGCGATGCGGTTCCTCTACACGGATTCGACTACTCGGCCCTCTCCATCCTAACCACAGACGCCAGTGACAAAGGTTTGGGAGCCGTCCTGTCGCAGATGTCCACAGATGGCACTGTGACCACCATCAGCTTCGCATCCCGTTCCCTCGCCCCTAACGAGGAGAAGTTCAGCGTCATAGAGAAGGAGATGCTAACGGCCATCTGGGCCATGGAAAAATTCCACCAATTTCTCTGGGGCTCCCGGTTCCTCCTCAGGACGGACCACAAGCCGTTGGTTAAAGTCCTCACATCTAGCGGACATGCTAGCGCCACACCGCGCATTGCCAAAATAACCCTCAGGTTATTGGACTATGTATACGACGTTGAGTACTTACCTGGAAACAAGAACAAAGTCGCGGACTACCTCAGCAGATCGGCGGCAATGGAAGGGGCGCCGACGCACACAGAATGGGATGAGTACACAATAGCATTCACAAGTGATCACGAAGAAGTCATCAGCGCGCAAGAATGGAAGGCAGCGTATGACACAGATCCCCATCTCGAGAGCGTAAAGAGGTTCATCACGCAAGGTTGGCCGGAGAAGAGGCACTTGGACAATGACCTCAGGAAATTCTGGGAAGTGCGAGAGGAACTTTCCATTAGTGAAGATGCCATATTTCTACTACGAGGGGACAAAGTGATTCCTCCGCAACAGTTGGTGGACCGACTACTCACTATCCTGCACGAAGGCCATTTAAGAATCGTGAAGTCGAAGAGACGAGTCAAACACTCTTACTGGTGGCCCGCAATCGACAACCACGTGGAGAAGCACGTGAGGACATGCGCGCAGTGCAGCAATGCAGACAAATCACAGACCATGCTACGACCGCCCCTGGGGAAATTCACCAACCCCAACAGCCCCTGGGAGGAGTTGTCAGTCGACATTTTGGGCCCCATTCTGGACTCGTGGGGAGTACCCAAGTATGCCATAGTACTAATGGATCGGTACTCCAAGTGGCCAGAGGTGGAACTATGCGAGAAAGTGGACACGGAAAAGGTCATAGCTTTCCTCACCGCCACATTCTTAAGAGAAGGGATTCCCAAAACCATTACATGCGACAACGGTCCCCAATTCACGTCTGAGAAATGGAATGCGTTCACTAAAAGAAACTGCATCACGATCAAACATACCCCGGGGTATCACCCTGCCGGTAATGGCCTAGCGGAAAGATTCAACTGCGTGATCATGGGGTCCGTTCAAGCAGCCATCAGCGCAAGAAAAAATTGGGAGACAGAAATTAGAAATACTGTCTGGGCATATCGCATCACACCCACCATGACGGGATACAGTCCATTTAAGATTCTACGCGGCCGGGACCCGTTCACACGAGACAACACTGTTTGGATGAACCTTACGCTGCAGAGTAAATGGTCCCCAGCGGTGGTTAGAAGCAACTTGGAGAAAGCCCAGAAGATTTACACGGACCACTACAACAAGAAGCACAGCGTGAGAGAGGTCTCGTTGGAACAGGGGGAATGGGTCAGAGTGAAGCTGGCCCAACTACGCAGGAAAGGAGACCGCAAGTTCAGCGAACCCTTGCAAGTCAGACAAACCTACTCGCGCTCTGCCTTGTTAAGTGACAGCAAAGTATGGTCCCACAGCAGAATGGCCAAGTGCAATAAAGTGATTGGATGGAACAAGGAGGACTCAACCACAAGCACTGGACATACAGGTTGGGAGCTGGATAACGAGGAGGACGGACTACAGATAAACACACAGAGAAATAGCACAACAAGAGACACTGAAGGCGATAGTGGCACCACACAAGAACAGAGTATTCCCGGGGCCACACAACACCGTAGGCCCCAAGAGCGTCATAACGTCTGCGAATCAGACACCACGCAGAGCACCCCCATAGCACTCAATAGAGACCAGCAGGAGAGTAATGGGGAAACCAGAGCATGCACGAGGGAAACACCTACAACACAAGTACCCACTACACGCACTCGCACAGGCAGAGCAGTAGTGTTACCAAAAAGATATAGAGAATAGGATATGTAAATCCCTTGTATCATGTGCGAGGTTCCTCCCACCTATTGTTCCCCCCCCGTCCCTCCTTCCCCGCCCCCCCCTTATAGAACAAATTGTAACGTGTTATGTTTCGGGTGCCCCATGCTTGAGACCCACAGCGGCACCCATGCGATTGTCTACAGTTCATGTTCTTTATGGTATTGTTAAAGGGAGGAGATATGTGGTGTAGCGGTCTAGTGCCCACTCACCACGTGATCGCTTGAGGCATGACGGGAGCAGCGGCGGGGATTGCGTACGGAGGGCTCTACGTGCGGAATGTGCCCCGGCGCTCTCCCTCCGATAAATGAATAAAGTTCTTCAAGCCTCATACGGAGTGTCGCATCTTCTTTCGGCGGCAGGAGTGAACATTACAACCGCCCCCCGATCTTACTGACCAAGTTACGCCCCTGGTCTCCAACTCCGCATTCGCTCATGTGCATCACGAGGCCTGTTTCGACATCAAACCCATCACGCTCAGCAGGGCCGAACTGGCATAGCAAACCGGCCCTGACAATTATGTCAGTGGGGGATGCTGGGGGTTGGAGGTGCTTGCGCGACCACTGCTGCTGCGCTTTAGTTACAAGGGGCCGATTTTGCAGCCCCCACCCTTCCAGCCCACCGGGGAAATGCCCGGTGCCCGCTACGGCCAGTCCGGCCCTGACGCTCAGCAAGTAGAGAAAAGCATTAAGACATAGTAGGATTGTGTGGTTCATTTAACGGCTCCTAATTCGCTCACAATCTATAAATAAGAAACCCATAAAAACACTTTGGGTGCATGCGTCAAATGGAGCAACATGAGGTTCAACCAACTATGCTCTCAAGCTGCCTGTCACATGGCTGTATGGAATGTGATGAAACGTAGGAGAAAAGAGAGGGTGGTGAGAGGTAACATATCAGGATCTGAGGCCCAGATGTTGTGATGGCAATGAAAAACATTATCTCTCTTCATCTGGGATCTGTTACGGTGCAGCAGCAACCGATTATGAGCGGATTTGCTATAATTTAAAGAGAGTGGTTTAAGGTTTCTGTCCATTTTCACTTCGATTTCTTTCCTTTACCTTTAAGTTTGAATTACATTACACAGAAGCGACTGCTCCTTTATTTTGATTGCATTGCATGCTTTAAGTAGAAGCAGGTTTTTTGGATCTCTGCGCATGGAAACAAACCCCACCCACCAACCTCCCAAAACAAAGAACACCTGGGATGAACTGGGAGGCGCGCGCTCCTCTGTGCTCAATAAAAAGATGAAAACACGCTTATCGGTGAGCGCTCTAATTGTCTGATTGCCAAACACATACAATCCAAATGCATGCCTGTGTGTGCGGTGTGTGTGTCTCCGCTGCAGCTTTCTGAAGCGGTTTATTGTTTCAGATAGCTTGTCTCAGATTGTTTCAGTTCCTCTCTGCTTTTCCTCCTCCTAATGGAACGTGCCATTTTGTTTACAAACAAACTTCCGGGGGAGGAAGCTTGCTAGCCCGGGGAATGTAATCCTGCTCCCCTGCCATCCACCCCTGTCAGATCTCCTTAAACGAGCCGACTGATGAAAGTTGCAAGAGGGCACTGAAGGGTACCTTCAGAGCAGTCCGGAATAACGAGGTTTGCTGAACTTTTGGCCTCTGGAAAATATCCCTCTACTTGGCCTACTAACAGGAGGTAATAGATGGAATAGCAAATTCCCAATATACTTCCGGTTTCTTTAACTAGTTGCTATTTCGCACAATTACATTCCAATTATTTTTTATTAGCGCTTACTTGTTAAGAGATGCTTATGTTTGTACTTTAATTTGTGAGACTAAAGCTTGTTCGACCCCAATGTTGAATACATGTGAATCTTTCACAATGGAATATACCAGGTATCTATCTAATTGTTTGAGCTATCAAAAAATAGTGTTAAAGTTTATGTAAAGATGTGCAGCAAAACAGTCAGTGACACATACTTGAAGTAAAGTCATTGGTGAATGCAATGATAACAAAGGAAAAAAGGGGTTTTGCCTGTGTTCGCATTTACAAAGTTTATTTTTGACATACAGTACAATGAAAACAGTCAATTCAGTTCCTGTTTTCCATACAGTGGGCTGCAAATAGCCAACACGTGTTTAGTACTTCCGACATTTTCAAGGCTAGAAACCGGTCAAAACATACATTGAATTCATATTCACACTCGAAGTCTAAATACAATTATACGGTTATCTTTTACAATTGTTGGTACAAAAGTACATCATTCACACTGCTAAAAAATACTTATGTATCTACGCTTTCTTTTGTTCTTTTATAAATCTACCCTTCACCACGGAGACTAAATTGTAATATCCAGGATATAAGAAACCTTGAAAAAACGTCTAAGAACCTGCATATGATTGCCCTGGATGGGCTTGGCTTATTAATGCAATCTGGTAGATACCGACACCTGTAGGCTGAGCTATTTACTGGGTCTTGTAACTACCTCCTATTTCAAGATTTCTAAAGAAAAATGGGAAAATACTATGAAAGTGGTGATTTTTAACAAAATAAATCAGCATGTTTTGCAATTTACCTGAATCAGTCCAGTGCAAGGCTGGTACCTTAAGACTTTAAGATCACTTTTCAAAAAGCATATTTTTTTCTATGTTATTGTGATTTATCTTCAAGAATGAGCAAGAGGTTGCTGACTAAGCAGCAGGAGAGGCTTCCCCTTTGTTTCCTGCCACCGCAGAATCTCCCACTCTATCGAGTTCCACTGTAAAACTGTTCAAGGGGAGTACTTTTTCTGTGTAAGTGTGCGATGTGCAAGAGCGGAATGGCATCACTCACAGAGAGGTAAGCCGACGGTTCAAGGGTGCTGACACTGTGCCCCTTGCTGTATGCTCTGGTGGGCAGAACAAAAATGTGAATGACACACTGACAGAACAATGGATGACCATAGCTGCCAGTGAAAGCCTGTGTACCAAGTATATTACATATATCATTTTACAATAATCAAACAGTGGTGGCTAACAGACCTAAAAAGGCTCAAACATGCTCAAATAATTAAAATCTCACTTCTCACTTTCTTAGGGCTTTGCCCTGCAATCGTTACGTAGGTATATTTTACACCCCTAGATTCATTTTTCAGAATGCTGAATTGCCATGGACCTCCAAAGACCAAGAACATCCCAGAAATGCCCTTTCTATAATTATTTTTAGACACCCTCCTAATTTTGAAACACCAGACTGATCTTGAAGCTTTTAAAAAAAAATCATATTGCATGTCTCAAAGAATCTTGGGAATATTAAACTTTTGGTATATCGAATTTTACGATTCCCGAAATAAAGGCAACAAAAAAAAGCTGAGTCCAGCAAGCACGAGCAAGCAGAGATTTACTAGTAACAATTTCAACCTACAAAGTTTAAAAATCAATACTGCTACCAAATGCATCCTAGCGGTAATAATAAAAAATCCCTCAGGAGATCAGTTGCTAGTGGAAAGCATGTGCTTACCCCTGACACTGACAGAAACATCAAAAGTTAACAGGATTCTAGAAGAACTTGAGTAAACCTCCAAATCTTATATTAACAGAGTAATACTTATAATAGTCAACTTCAACGCTTCAACGCAAACCTGTTTGGATCACCACCTAAGGTATACCCACCTGAAGAATCCCCAGATACGATACTTGGTAGTCCTCCTCCTATCTTTCTCAGCGATAATCTGAAGTTGTCCAAAAAATCCCAAATCCTTCACCAACCAACAGCATCGCAGCACAGACAATATTGGCAAGAAAAGCTCTAAGGAAGAAGACAGCCCTGTATATATGCTTCGTGGACTACAGTGCCATCTTTGACAGGGTAAATAGGAACCATCTTTGTGCAAAGATTTCCATCCTAGGTATTGATCCAGCTTTGCAATATCTACCGGTCAACTTGTTCAAGGATACATGGATGAAGATCAAACTGTCAGACGGTGTGGGTTGCAATGTTCCCTCTAATTTTTTTCCTCTATGTGCGGCAGTGTAAGGTCTCTGTGCGCTGCAACCAAAGCAATGTGCGCCAGGAACCAGACCGCGTGTGTGCGCTGCAATTAACATGAATACTCCAGCCCTGCCAAGTAGCACGCATAAGGCGTGGTCCGCAGCACCGCACTAAAATGCATTAATCATGCATTTTTAGCACCTTGACAATGCCTGTGTAATAGGAGTCAGTGATCGTGAGTGTTGGGGCTGAATTTACAGCAGTGCGGCAAGTGTTGGGCATACAGTGCTATAGGTGGGACACTGGAGAATGGAACGAGGGGCTTCCTGCTTGCGTCATTGTTTCACGTAAGCATTTCACGTGCTGTCCGATTACTCAGCTCTGATGTTGTGAGGCCGAGCGCGGGAAGCGCTGTACTGCGCATGTCTGCCTTGGAGAGGGTTCCTGGTGAACACTGCACGCACTCACAGGTAAAAGCATGTGACTTGCGCACGAGCCCCCAGTAGCCCTGTCTGGCGTCAGGCAGGTCCAACGTGAGAAGAGGGGTGGGCGCACCTCGCGCCCACAGGCCGTGCATCGGCAGCAGCTCTGGTGTGAACAGGTTTCCTCGGAAAGCAGGCTTCCACCTGTTAGGGGCCAATGTAAGGGCTCCTGCATGCACAGGAACAAGGAGGGGAATGCAGGTTTGTAAAGAAAGGTTCAACTTTAAATACAACAATATGTGCATCCACTGGAATGCTGAGGGGGATATGCAGATTTGTAAAGCGTTGTACTTTAAATACAACAATATGTGCATGCAGAGAAACGTCTGAATGTCGGAGTTCGTCTATGCACAGTATAATGCCATAGCAGACCGGGGAAGGGGATACACAGCAGAACTGAAGCATTGCAGGTGCGCAACTTGTTTGTTGCTGTGTGTCTCCTTTATGCTGAAGGCCCAGAGCTGCCCTGCTCAGCGATGCTGCATGTGACTCCTTACTATGGCCGAGGCCGTTAGCAACACCGGAGTGTGGCAGTGCGACAATAGGAATTTATAGGATTAAAGCAGAGGAGCTGAGGGTGAGGCCTGATGTCTCATGCTCCCACCCACAGATCCCAGAGAAGGCGCTTTCAGCCTGCCACTCCACTGCACTTGTGTGGTGTGTGTGTCTGTCAGTCTCAGTGCTGTGCGTCCTCCCCACCCCCTTTTGGCCGGGCATTCTTCGGTGCCTTGTCTCGCCAGTGTGCATAGTCACAGGTGACGCCAAGATCTGTACGAGGAGGTGTGCCGGGGCCCCAATGTAAAGAGTAAAATAACACCCACAGCTGGCGCTGAGCCCGTCCCAGCCCTGTGTGCTGGTGTCACTGCACCTGCTGCACCTCTGGTAGCTCAGCCCCGACATAAATACAGTAAATGTTCCCATTTCCGGGACACCTATGCACCGCCTGCACTTCGAGGAGCTATCCTTCTCTGGCAGATAAGACCAGCCTCTCTCTGATACCTCCCTGTCCAGAGCTGACAGGGACTCCGAGTTATCACAGAGTTGTTCTTCTCTGGTGAAGGAGGGGGCTGCACAGGACAAGCAAGGCACACACTGCACAAAATATCCTCACAGGACCCGGGCGGGATCTGTGTGCCAATTCCACTTGCTGGTGAACAGGAGCCCGGGATGTGCTGTGTGCGCCAAAATATTGGACACTGCGCGCTCGGGGTGACTTCAGTGCGCGGGCATGTTAAAGGGAACATTGGTTGCAATACAGCAAAAGGTTTTATAATTGTCTTCAGGGGTGCAGTGCAAAAGCCTGCTTGAAGAGATATCTTCAGATTTCTTGAATTTCAGAAATTTGTATTTTCTACAGCGGGATAATGAATCATGTTCCAAATGAACATGGGATGATCCTCAACCAAACACATGTAACAGCTGTTTGCCAAAAATGACACACCCTTTTCCACCTTTTTAAACTTATTTGTCTGTTTCTATTATAGTAGCCTTCTTACTGGTTGCGTGGGCTTACCCTCACAGTTCATAAAAAAAAGCAGAGCAGTCACTGTCAGTTCAATAATCTTCTTTAGTGCATAAATTATACTTAAAAGAACATGCTTGTCTAACATTCCAAGAAGTTTAACCTGGAAGATGCTATGTTCCAAAGAACTAGGTTTTATTCACTGCGATATATCCAAGATGTCAATGCGTACAGTTTCATTTGTCTGTAGGTTCCAAGTACTAAAAAAAAACTGTTTCTGTTTAAAAAAAAAAAAAGAGAGAGAGAGAGAGAAAAAATCGTTCATGGTTAAGTCGAGCATAGTTTTCTTTTCATTCATCAACAGTTTTTGTAATTGTAGGCTGTCCGAATATTCTCCTGTGAGCGTTACTATTGTCTTCAAAATATCAGGTGCTCTTGTCTTCCTAGTGTAATCGTCTTTCTTCTGATCCCTCTTTTAAATTAGATTATTTTAAAGAATTAATCACATTTTGTTTAATAGGACTGTATTTTACCTAAATGAGCAGAAACCGACCAGAACCTATTACTGAGAAGCGCTGCTTAGCGTAGTGAATGCACCTATTTTTTCTCTCCATGGCGATCTTTTGCTGAACAAGGATAGTTTGGTCCAACTTTCATAAATAAAGTGCTCTGCGTCATCGTGGCAACCTAGTCTTGTGAAAGTTACACCATGCGCAGGACTTGCAACCGGTTTTCACCGGGGTTGGAATAATTATTCCCCGCAGCTGTGCACTATTAATAAAAGAAATGCAGAGGCTCCAACACGACGTGTGCTTTCAGAGTCTGAAAGCACACGTCCTGCTTAGATTTGCTGCATTCCTTTTCTTAATAGTGCGTAGCTGCGGGGCTGATTGAGGGCCTTTGAGATAGAATTCATGTTAATTGCAGCGCATGACGGCGCTGCGATTAACACGAATACTTTCACAAAGGCCCTCAATCAGCCCCGCAGCTACGCACTATTAAGGAAAGAAATTGAGCAAGTGCCAATTCCACTTGCTGGTGAACGGGAGCCCTCCCGAACCCCACAGACACTTGCTGCTCGGCTCCCAGGATGTGCTGTGTGCGCGCAAAATATTGGACACTGCGCGCTCGGGGTGACTTCAGTGCGCGGGCCCGCACGCGCGCACGTTAAAGGGAACAGTGGTGGGTTGTAACCTTTGAAACCTTTGCTAAATGTTGAAAATTGTGTCGGACAAGGCTGTTTCTTGGCTCCACTTTTCTCCCTTTACATTTCTGACATCTTTACTTATATACACAACACCGAGTTTCTCCCTCCTAAATTAGTTTCTCACCTAATAAGTCATTTAGCCTATGCAGATCATCTGGCAATTTGCTCACTAACGCCCATAGGATTACAGAAGCAGCTATAGCCTTAAATGATTACAACCTTAATATCGGCCTGACAGTGAAAATTTCAAAAATGAAAATACTTACAATCAGCAAAAGGAAGACAAGTTTCAAGTTGAAGCTAGGCCAACAATCTGTTGAGTGCATATGATCATATGAATATCTGGGCATCACAATGGACACCAGATTATCTGGTGCATAACATCTGGTAAAACAAAAATCAAAGACCAAGAGAGTATGTAAATCCATAAAGAGGCTTGTCCAAACCTACAGGGGAAGATCTATTAAACCAGTTGTATTCCCTTTGAATGCAAACATTTTAGCAGCATTTGCTTATGCTGCTATCACTTTTAAAGGGAAACAACTCCAACAACTGGAAACTATTTATAATAAGAAGATAGAAAGGTCATCAGGTCATCAACTCCACAGGTGTTAACCTAAATGTAACTTAATATTCCATCAGTAAAGTCGCTATACACTTCACTAAAAAACTGCTATTTATGTGATTGTGCTACAGCAAATGCTGCAATTATGAAATGTGCAATTTTTGAGGAATTAAAAAAAGATTCTTTGAATCCAGTATGTTGGAGGCGCAAATGTAGCTGCAACGCTTCAGGAATACAGTCTCCTTTCATTACTTGACTTGACTAAGTTGGATATTCTCACAAGTCAATAATAAAACAATCTATAAGAGAATTGGAAAGAATTATGTAATTATGCAACTTGTCTTATGACAAAAGTACAGTGTATCTTATAGAACCTTTTCATCCCAGTCAATGGTATCTAGATTTAAACCTAAAACAAAAGATTGAGCAGAAATTCCTTAGATTCAGAGTGTGGCACATTCCACTTCAACAATTTGAAGACTCATGGAGAATTAACAAACCCCCACACAATCCTGATGTCTATGTAATTATTGGCAAGAGTCCATCAAGCACATCAGATGTACCTGCCCAGAACTGAAGGGCGCCCGAAACAAGTATCATCGATCAAGCTTGAAAGAGTTATTAATTCGTACAATCAGAAGAGCAATAGAGCAATTTTTTAATTTACAATCTCATCGCTTTATTGGTAAAACAATTTAATTTTTGGACTATGAACATGGAAGACACACTAAGGGGCCCATTACGATACCCGGCGTAAAAAAATCCGCCAGGCATGGAAGCGGCAAAAATCCGCCCGCACACACCGTCTGAACACCGACCACGCCATTACGATCACACAAACCGAAAACTGCCATCGGCGGAAAAATCACACAAAATACCGCCCGCCAACGTCCGAGTCGGAGTCAAACCGCCCGCCACGGACGGAAACACGCACGACAACACAAAACCGCCCGCCCTCACGGCCGACACACCGCACGTGAAATTACGATCGCACCGACATGAGCGCGGAAAAACCACAAATATACCGCCCGCCAGCGCAAACAACGCCGATGAGAATCGACACGGCAGAAGCCATGGCGCCCACGTACCTGCACAGAAACCATCCGCACACTAAACCAATAGCACACAACATGGCCAACAAGTCCACACAGCAAGGCACGCACAAATACACAAGCACAGTACACATCCCGAAAACACCCCCGGACAAACAAAAAATACAAAGTCCAGAACCCCAGACACAACACACCTGAAAACAACAGACCATGAGGACACACCCACATAGGTGAGTACAAAAGCAGCACTCCCACAGACCACAACCCCTTGCTACATTGCAAACCAGAGAGGAGAGGAGAGGACACAGTGACACAGCAAGGACAGCAGCACACCACAGAAACGCACACATCACAACCACCACCACCACCACCACCAAACACCGGCACCACAAACCCCCTGCACATTACACCACACACACCGCACCAGCACCACAAACACCATGGCACCACAAAGAATGCCCAAGTACACGCCCATTGAGCTGACGGTCATGGTCGACGAGATCATCAAGGTGTACCCACAAATCTATGGGAACATGGTCCAGCACACACCACTAGCCACCAGAAACAGAATGTGGAACCGGATCGTAGACCAGGTCAATGCAGTCGGGACCCTGCCCAGGAACAGAGGAGAAATAAACAAACGTTGGAATGACGTAAAGAGCCTGGTCAAGAAGAAGGAGGGCAAAAACAGAGAGCTGGCTGCCGTCACTGGCGGAGGGAATCCCGCGCTCTTTAAGACCTTCAAAGCGTGGGAGGAGAAGGTGCGAGTCGTAATACATCCGGAGATCCTCGCCGGATTAGCAGGGGAGTGGAGGCTGGTAAGTACAAACTAATGTATACCAGCACACCGCTATGTACTCACATGCGCAACCACCATGCCACAGCTCCCAGGGACAAACACCCCCATGTCCAGCACACAATACACAACACATCACACACACATGCAACAGACACCACCACACACAGCCCAAACCGAACAACTGTAACATACGTGGGGACATGTGTACACTCAGCCAGCCACGTAACCACCAACAGGTCCCCAAATATGCCAGAAGCGCCACAACGAGCACCCACCACACCCATGTGTCCGCCACAGCTGCACTAACCGACAAGTAACAGGTAAGTGGCAGGAACACAAAGTGCAGTGGGTGGGAGGGTGGACAGCCCAAGTACAACACACACCAGGCCCCAGTCCCACAGCACAGCAAGGAGGAGCATCCCCCACACCCCACAGCCACGTGTCAGCCACCGCAGTGCACAACGACAGCCGAAAGGCAGACATCACGGTCCACAGCAATCGGTGTCAGTGGGTGTCCAGCCACCCCCACGACCCACAACACCCCCCACCCCCACAGACCTGCAACATGGAGCACCCCCACTTAGAGCCATGTGGCATCCAGTACAGTGCACGCACGAACAACTTGCAGGTGGGAAACTGGACAGGGCTGGATTACTGGAGGCATGAGGACCATAACACGACCAACACATGGGACATGTCACGTAGCAGGCGAACACGCAGCACCGCCCACCGTCACGAACAAGTGAACAATGTGCACACGGACATGAACAACAGACTCACACCCCACATGACCCATCACATACATAGCAACACCCAAGGAGCCACGTCTGCATGCACAAGCCACACTGAATATAGTACCACACGGCAGCCACTGTGCAACTCATCACACACAACCGAAACACCATTGAAGTCCTGTCCATGTAGCCCCTACTGCCTGTCAACCACACACCCCACAACTACGCCCATGTAAGACAAACAACACTAGATGCAACAGAGCGGAACAACATATATGCACACGAACACCACTGAACCCATCAAACACACAGACACACCATGCACATACAACATACCATCCATCCGTCAGCCCCAGTCTCATGAAAGGCATGTCATCCGCACAGCTGCCACACATACAGCAGTCACGCTAAGATACATGCCCATAACCAACCATGTGCCAGAAGTCAATGAAGCGCACGACACACTGTGAGCAACAACACACAACATGGGCCACACCCCCCGAGCACTGCAGTGATGCACATGGCACAGGGCAGCACGCACACCAAGGAGATGGGACAACTGCAATACGTTGGCTGGCACACAACCATCACTCACTCATAACGATGCGTCCAATGCCATGTCCAGTAATCACAACAGACAGCAAATATGCAGGCCATGTCAAGCATGCACACACCTCAGACCATGCACTGTCATGCTGCCACAACACATGTCACGTTCGGCACCCATGGCTCACAGCATGTACCCCAAAAGCATATCCCTCCCAAATGCGAATCTGGGGCATGGCCCCCATGTTGCCATATGCGTTCCTAAGCGTTCCATTTGAACCCCAAAAGCATATCCCCTCCCAAATGCGAATCTGGGGCATGGCCCCCATGTTGCCATATGCGTTCCTAAGCGTTCCATTTGAACCCCAAAAGCATATCCCCTCCCAAATGCGAATCTGGGGCATGGCCCCCATGTTGCCATATGCGTTCCTAAGCGTTCCATTTGAACCCCAAAAGCATATCCCCTCCCAAATGCGAATCTCGGGCATGGCCCCCATGTTGCCATATGCGTTCCTAAGCGTTCCATTTGAACCCCAAAAGCATATCCCCTCCAAATGCGAATCTGGGGCATGGCCCCCATGTTGCCATATGCGTTCCTAAGCGTCCCATCTGAACACCAAAAGCAAAGTACAAACCAGACCCAGGATGGGCCAGGAGCCCGCATACACCAGAGTCACAATAAGTAGGGGCACAGCAACACACCCATCGGCATGGCCAATCCGTCCCATGCCACATGTGCACAGCACACAGTCCCATTGCCAAGCACACACAACTACAAATGCTACAGCCACACACACGCCTCCGGGAAACCCATGTACGAGATTGCACGAACTGTTAATGTCAGACGACAACTACATACTTCGCCAGGTGCAACACAATAACAAATCTCATTCTCTCCACAGGTGACGAACTGCTGGATGCTGGGGATGGAGCCAGCAGCCAGCACAGCCAGCCTACAAGCCCCCAACGAGGACACACGGATCTGGAGGATCTGTCCTCCTCTTCGGACACGGACCACCAAGCAGGCCCATCTGGTGTGGCAGGGCCCAGCCGCTCCCCAGGACCCCTCCTACCCACCAACCCATCATCCAGGGCTGCTGAACATTCCCAGCCCCTGCTGCCACTGTCGTTGCGGCCACACCCACGGTCATTGTGGCCACTACCACTGCCGCAACCGCCACCATCGCCGCACCGACCACCACCGCCGCCACCACCACCACGTCTTCGCTGGCACCAGCCCCAGCGCAGGTGGTGGCCCGGCCGACTGGATCCACCCTGGGAGCCACAGCGAGGACCGTGGTGAGCAATGTGGCTAGTGGGCAGGCCGGTGGCAGCAGGACTGGTAGGAGGAGCAGGGTCAGGAAACGCCAGCCTCCCCTGGGAGCCATGCCCTGCCTCAAATGGCCAGAGTCCTTGGGGCCTATGAAGAGGCCCAAGGACAATGGGTCCGGTCTGCTTCAGACACGCGTGAGGTGCTGGGGGTGCTGAGGTCCATGGACGCCCGTATGGGCCAACTCGTGGACCTCATGGGCCAGCTGGTGGTGGCGGTGAGGTCACTGCCAGGGACAGCAGCTCCCCTCCGCCACAACCTGCCGGGGCGCAGGGTGGAGCAGCAGTGTCCAGTTCCCCTGCGTCCACAGCCAGTGAGCACACCTCAACCACCAGCATGTCGCAAGCAGGCACCCTCCCTCGCAAACGTGGAAGGGGCCGTCCGAAGTGGAAACAGATCTCCCGGGAGGACTTCGCACGCTCCAAGCGCAAGTGAGGCAGCCAGCCAGCCTTCCGCCAGCCTTCCTTGACCAGCCACTGCATTGACTTGGACTACGATCCCACTCCACACAGCCATCTGGATGGCATGTGTGTGTTGGACTATGGACATAGAACCAGTGGGTACACCCTGATCATCACGCAGCCATGACCGACAGCTCATTGTCACTGCACGCACCACTTTTGTCATCACCTTACACACAATCACATGTCACAGTTTGTAATAAATGCACCTTTTTCACTAACTGCTGTTTGTGCCCTGTGTTTTATTTGTACGGAATACAACGGCCACCTTGGGCGGAAAGGCACCTGATGCGTGGCATGGCAATTGAATCCGGAGGGCCTGTAGGGACCTAGGGGTGGGAGACAGAACAGGAGCACATTCAATGAGTGTGTCACACACCCATCACACAGTACATGTCAACAACTACAAGCAATGTACACACATCGCACAGAGCAATAGGGCACAATGCCACAGCCACCAACAGTGGCATACTACCCTGGCCATGGAGCGTTGACACACAGCACGCAGTGAACAAACGGCCACCCTGACACAGCACACACACACCTGCACAGATACAGTCACATCAGCAGTCGTACATGGACACTCACCGTCAAGTGAAGTAGCGGGCGATGAGCTGCTGCCGCACATTACCAGCTTCCTCCTCTCCGCTGTCCTCCTCACTCGAGCTGTCTTGGTCTGCGGGCTGGGGCCCTGGTTGATCTCCGTCATCCACGATGAGGGGGATCTGCTTCCGAATGGCCAGATTGTGCAGCATGCAGCACGCCACCACTATCTGGCACACCTTCTGTGGGGAGTACGCCAACGCACCCCGGTGCGGTCCAGGCACCTGAACCTGGACTTGAGGAGGCCAAAGGTACGCTCGACCACACGTCTGGTCCTCCCATGTGCCTCATTGTAGCGATCGTCTGCTGGGGTGCGAGGATTCCTCAATGGACTGAGCAGCCATGCCCCATTCGGGAACGCAGAGTCACCTGGGTGTGAGGGACACAGAGAACCGTTGCAATTCCAACTGGATAGGGGACAGCATCGCACAACCAGCACGCTACACCACTCCACATACTCACCGACAATACAGGCACGATCCTGTTGCATATTGGACATCAGTCGTGGCAAGATGCTGTTGCGCATTATGTGTGCGTCATGGGCCGAGCCTGGGAACTTTGCACACACGTGGGTGATCACCATGTCCGCAAGGCACACCACTTGCACATTCAGGGAGTGCGTGTGCTTCCTGTTGCGGTACAGGTGCTCAGTGGCCTGTGGTGGAACAAGGCCGACATGTGTGCAGTCAATGGCTCCAACGACGTGTGGGATTCTGCCAAGGGCATAGAATGCACCCTTCACTGCCGCCAATTCACGAGCCCTGGGGAAGCGGATGTACCTGTTTCGGTACAGCATCATGGCTGCCAGTACATCCCTCAGCACCTTGCTGAACATGGGCTGGGACATCCCTCCTCCAATGCCCACTGTGTGCTGGAATGACCCAGTGGCGAAGAAATGCATGGCGGCCATCACCTTAGCCGTGGGGGTGACAGCAGTCGGATACACCCTGCGGGGACGGAGATGGGGTTCTAACATGGCACACAGTCGATGCAGGCTTGGCCTGTCCAGCCGAAACTTCCTAATAACCTCTGTATCGTCCATGTCCGCCAGCAATTGGTATGGGCGGTCAATGTTCGGTCTCCGCCTAGGGACAATGGCAGAGGACACATGTCAAAGCAACACGACACATAGCAATTTCGCATACACATCACTGACATGACTGAGCAAGCACATGAGCCACAGCCCAGCTGTCAAGCTGGGACGGCACGGCCACAATACACTTACACAGGTCTCCCAACAATGGCAATGGCTAGTGATACAAACCACTGCCATGTGCATGCACATGGGGATCTAGGCCCCAATGACTTGCGGGGCGTGCTGATGGGGACTGACTGCATATCCGTCAAGCGGCAACGCCACGGCAACATGAATGTCTGCTGAGCATGGAACTGCTTCCGCGGCTGGATGAGTATGGCACACGACGACGACGATGTGGGCACAGGCTGAGCGGCCAAAACAAGTGGGACCTGTGGCACGAGGGGATATGAGACAGTAGTAGGTGTCAGCACTGCACCCTATGTACAGCACTGTATGGATCACAGCTCCCGAAACATTGACAGTTGTCCACATTGACAGCCCCATGCCAAGACGGCTGTGTGCTTGCAGTCACACGTCACAGGTGAGAGGTTACATTGCACGTGCCAGGTGGCAGACGTACATAGTGGGAGCTGGCATGTGTGTGCATGTGTCTCCTGTTCAGGATCCACCAGATGGGCGCTGACTCTGTACTGACCATTGGACACAGCATGTTCCGTGGAAGGCTTGTGTGTGTGGGATGGTGGCACTGGATGTGCCTCCGTTGGGTGGGGGGCCATGCACAGGGCGGGTACGTCGATGATTGCGCATTGTTGGTCACGGTGGGTGCACCAACTAAGATGTGTTGCCCTGTGTTCAATTCCTATGTCCGCATGATGATGGACTGTAGATGTGGGCAGACTACACATTGGTCGATGTGCTGTCTATATGCATGTGCCTTCACACCAGTCACAGCTGCCCCTGCACATTTGACCCCTGCTGGACTCGCTGCTGGGTCTGTGGAGCTGATGCACCTTCTGCGCGTGGGGCGGACAGCTCTCCTCACTTCCCTCATTGCGCATGTCATGACTTTGCCGCAGGTGACATGGATTATGGAGGGCCCACATGTACGCGTGGGTAGGCTACACATGATTGTTCACTGGTCGCCACCCCCAGTCAGTGTTTCGAATGGGAAGGTTGTCGTGCTGGTGGTATATTCGATGTGGCGGATGGGCGGGCCTAGGTGCGGGCTTACATTCCGGACATGGGGTGGTAGTTGGATTGGCGACTAGTTGCAGTACACACGGGACACGTCTCTTCCTTTCCACATCTGGGTCATCCCTTGTACTCACTGACAGTGATACAGTCATCTTCGCCCCAGCCCTCATGTCCTCCCCTCGCTCCCCCAATATGCATGCTCACCTGCGAGGCTAGCGCTTGCACAGGCAGCCCCAAGCTCGCACCAGAGAGGGCAAGGAGTGTATGTGTGGGTCCAGTTGCACGAGTGGGCTGTCTCAGGGTATGATGTGTTGCGGGACGCCGTCCACCTGCGTGGTGCCCCAAATGGAGACCCGGCCTGCATGGACTATGCATCACAGTCTTCGCCTTCCGGATCCGCCACCTGCGACACCCAGTGGCTGTGGCTGCCCTTGCGGCCAGGCCGCGTCCGTCTGTGGCTGATGGCCCACACATTCACTCTTTGGCCTCTCTGGGGAGGGCTCGGGGGTGGTGGCGCACGCGCTTGCACTTAGTCGCAATGGCATGTGGCGTGGTTGGTATGATGGGCAATGGATGGGATGGTGCGAGCCACCTCCCGTGACGTCAGTGCTGCTCGTGCTGTGGTGCGTCCCCCTACACTTCCATCTGACTTGTGCCATGCTAGACGTTGAGGTTCTATTGCCTGCGTGATATGACCAGGAGGAGCGCGAGGAGACCTCTCACACACCATGCTCCACTGCCATCCCGTGCCCTGTATCGCCTGTGCGGATTGACTATGTTGGGGTTACACCTGGTCGACTGGGGCTGTGTGTGCCTTGTCAAGGGGCATGGCGGGCGCACAACAGGATCCAGCTTGTCCACAGAGGGTGGGCTGAGGTGCGCCTGGTACCGCTTTGTACGTGTGCCCGGCTGCTGTGCACACACGTGTTCACTCCCCCGACAGGTGTCCTCTCACAATGCCCAGGGAAGCGGTGGTGTACTGTTCATGAGCCCTCCCAACACGGCGTGCTCCAACTTGGCATGTGCGCATCTACCCGTCGCACCCACCCACCTGAGCACTGCGTCCATACGACTTCACACGACACATGTGTGTCTTCCACAGTAGTGCTACTCATTTGCGTTGACATCCAATACCAGTGGACTACATGGTCATGTCACGACTGCCGTGTACTTCACATACTCTCATCCTCTCTCATTCGTACTTGTGAAATGAGTCAGCGGAGACAGTTTTGGTTTCAAACATTATATTGAGTCTTCTGTCCTCTGTGATGCAGTATAGTGGACACTACTGGCAGCGGAATACATGTTGAGGATATACTGAGCATGATTGCAAATGGGATAGGGTGTGGGGTTACATGTGATTGGCTGTTGCATGTGGGATGTGGGCTTCAGAGTGACATCTGCTTGGCCAAGGCTGTGCTAATGTACATTTACGTATAGCTGCGGAGCTGCGGACTTTGACACAGACGGTATACATGTAGCCTACCAGACCGCTTGGCATCATGGGCACAGTCCATCTCAGTTCCATGTGACAGATTTGCTGCGGTTGTTCCTCATGCACGCGTGCATGTGAGATGACATCAGGGCATGTGCTTGCGTGCATGCAGCGGCGTGCCACTTGTTGTTGCACTGTGGTGGTTACTGGACATGTCACAGTCACTGGGGTCGTGTTGTTGTTGTATGCACTTGTCGTCCATGCAAAGGTCCTGGTATGGGATTCCCGGGGCGGGGGTGGGAGGGTGCAGCACCCACAGACTCCAGGCGACCTATTCATGTCCACTGAGCGGTGTGTGTGTCCATGGGCGCTGGATCCATGTCGTGTCCTGGTTGTTCGTGCAGTTCCGTCCATGTGGGTGCGATACACAGAGCCCATGCCACTGCCTCCCACGATGCATGCGGTGTTCCTGGATGTGATGGGGAACAGTGTGCATGTCCCGGTCATATCCGATGTCATGGCGATGTCGTTGATGGTGTGGTTACAGTTGCCGGTCGTTTGGTATGGCTGTTGTGGTGGTGACTGGCCAGTCCGTGCGGAAGCTAAGCATGGGTGCGGGGTTGGACATCATAGGTCACTCGGGGAACCTGCATTGTGGTCCGACGAATTGACAGGTTGTCAGGTATGCGATGCCGTCCAGCAGGGCTTCCATGTCATTGGTGGTGTACATGTTGCCAGCCAATGTAGCGGATGGTGGCTGTCAAGGTGTTGTTCGTAAGTTGTCCCTTGGAGGACCATGATGGGGCATGCTGGGTGACATTCGATGTAGCTGTTCTCGATGATCCATCGTGTGGAGGCACAGTGGTCCCATTTCAGTGCGGGTGCGATGTTGGCCACATACGCCATGCCCCCATAGGCAGAGCAGGCCCTGTCGTGTGCGTCCAGAGGGAGGAGTAGTGGTAGCAGGTCCGCCTTCAGACATGCCGGGTTGGAGAGGCATATCTCGACGGGATGGTGGTATGGACACCTCCGACAGTAGAAGACGGGCATGACGCAGCTGAACAATGTGATGCGGTAAGTCAGTCGGTAACTTACGTTCAGCAGGGACAGGAGATCGCATCCCAATGTATGGAACAGGTTGGTTTTGTACAGCTTGAGCTGTTCGGCGTAGTTGGGTAGGTGTGTTGCGGTTGCCATTTCCCAGCGGTGCGTTGTGGTGGCGTGCTCCGGCTGTGTGTGCAGTCTGCAATGTGCACGCTCCGAGGTTGCTGTGAGCTCTGTGTAGTCGTAGGGAGACAGGACTTGTGTTCTGTTTGCTTGTTTGGAGGACACGGGCCCTCTTCCCACATGCTTCTCAGACAGTTCAAGGTCAGTGATGTGTGACTCCTTCCAATTAACTTGCATGTGGCCGACATGGGGGAGTGTTTTCTTCTTTCTTCCCCGTCCGTTGTGTGCTTCTGTGATATGCGCTATCTGCCCTGTGGTCGGTCTCCTCGGCATGCCTGTGTTGGTCTATTCTTGGACAATGGCTGTATTCACCGGCTTCTGTCGTAGGGCTGTGGTTTCGGAGTTGGAATGGAAGGTCATTCAGTGCTGTCTGCTCTCCCTTGTGTGGGCGGCAGGCTGCCTTTCCGCTCTGCGTTGGGCCTTGTGTGTGAATGTTATTCTTGGGCCACCTGTTGTCGGTCCCCGGGCTCTTTGGTGTTCCGTTTTATATGTCTTGTTCATATGTGCAGGGTGGTATGGGTGTTTCAGTGTGGTACTGGCGTTCCTCTTCCCGAAGGGGCCCTGCTTCTCCTAGTTGGTGTTGCCGCCGCTGTGTGCTTCGCCATGTTTGTTACACTGGGGTGTGTCCTGCTGTTGCGTGTCTTCACTGACATGTGTGCGTCGGTTGTGTGGCGTTGGGTGTTGTCCGTGAATTGGGCGTTGGGGACATGTCTGTGGCCGGCCTGTCACGTGTCATGTGCGTTCGGGGTGGGGCTGATGTGTGTGCTGCTTGGTTGTGTCCCTGTGTCTGTGTGCGACGCATGCATGGCGCTGCGGTTGGCCTCTGCGTTGTGCGCATGTGTGGCGGCGTCATCGGCGCTTTGGGGCCGTGACGGGGTGGTTGGTTCCTAGTCCCAGGTGGTGTGTACACATGTGTTCCGCGATGTTACGATTTGGCCTGTGTGTCATATGTGGATGCAATGGTGGATGTGTTGTGTACACGCGCTGGTGGGGGTTGTCCGCTTTTTCCGCCCTTGCACTGTGTGCGCTGTTTGCATGCACTTGTTGTGTGTGTGCCTACCTGCGTCTCCGCGGTACGTTGCGTCCTTGGTGGTGCATCAGCAGGAGCATGGGGAGGGCTTGCAGTGCTGGATTCATGCTCGGGGAGCCGCTTCTTCGTTGTCCGTGCTCGGCATCCGTGTTGCCGCTTCGGTTTGTCGTACGGTATCTCTTGGCCGCGGGAGCCGTTTGTTTGCGGCATCGTAATTTATGCGCCGGGCGGGACGTGTTTCGTCGGACGGTGTGTGTCAGTTGGGCTGCGCCGCTACGTGTACGGGCGCACTTTGATGGCGGACGGTGTTGCTGGCTTGCCGGCGGTGTTTGGCCTACTTTTCGCATCGTAATTGGACGGGCGTGTGGACTGCTGCGTGCCGGCGGTAACTGGTGCTTTTTGCATCCGCCAGCACGGCGGTGGTGCTTCCGCCCGCCATCGTAATGAGCCCCTAAATTCCTTAGATGTATCCACCAAAGACTCTTGCTAATCGGCTCATAGAAAAGTTCTTTTGTAGACTGTATACATTTATATTTTTCAATTTTAATGACATTGTTTAGATATTAGTGTGATTATGAACTGTAGTGTGACATGAACTATGCTCCCTTTGTAAGGATTTTTTTCAAGTTGGACTAAAGGAAATCATTCTCTTGTAGATTATTCACATTTTTAACTTTGATATTATTTGTACTGCCTGGAAATTCGCATGTTATGTACTGATGCATGAAACAAGCTTATGTTCATCTTTTATCATGATTTTTAAAAAAATCTATACAATAAATTATTACTACTACTGTGCACATATGTCTGAGCTTTAATGTCCAGTTGGGATAAGATCAGGGGAACAAACCCCTGTACATTAACGTCAGTGGTAGTAATATTCTTTAAGAAGGGGCATTCTTTTAGAAGGGGCATAAGGTCAAATATTATTATTGTGCAATATCTATAATCGGTTGCTAAGCAAGGATACTTGGCAAAGGCCATGAATGGCTTACACAGCCGGGGGACAAAGCAAATATTTGTTTTGCTTTCTGGTAGGTTTGTGGTCTGAATAGATACATGTCACCAGGCCTTCAATCAAGTTGTGTATTTGGCATTTCCTAGTATGAAAAACGTACGGAATTGTGGTCATTCTTTGTTAATTTGAGTAGACTCAAACCGTAGAAATTAAAAAGAAAATCAAAGTTGGGTACTATTTGAAAGCAACAATAATGGCATCATGCATAAAAATAATATGAGCATATAGTTTTCAAAAAGGAAAAAATGAAGCTGTTTTGATGCATCTTGCATAGAAAGGTAAGGCTCCTTTATTGCTGTGGTATTATTCAAACTTTGCAATGTAAAGTTCGAATAATACCACAGCAATAAAGGAGCCGTATGGCCCATGGGTTGCTAGTGGACTTCCTGATGAACAGCAGCACTGAGCTGCTGCATGCTTGACTGAGAACTAACATTCAGAAAAAATGGCTCACATTTTTTTACAGGTTAACTGAGTAAAAGAAAAGAAGCAAAGCAGGTGCTCTACACCACATAACTATATGGAACACCTTCATTGTTAAAGATATCTTGCAACAAACCTGTAAAATGTGATAAAGGCTCTTTAAAATTAAAAAATTGTATTTCTTCAGCATGCAGAAATGTTTCACCCGGGTACAGCACATTATATTGGTGCATTGAGAAGTATTTTTAAAACTGATAGTTTTCCAACATGAACTTAGAAATATTTATGCCTGCCCCCACCCTGACAACAATGCCAATAGTCAACTAAAAGGCAAGTCAGTTGTCATGCATACCATCTGGGTGTCCTGAGTTGTTGTTATACAAGGACAACATTATAGTTTATTAAACTGAACACAAGAGAAGGTTCTGTACAGCACATATCCTGAACTAATATACATCATGCTCTTATATGTGATAACAAAGAAAAAGAAGGCACTGTGAAATGAAACAATTGCATAAGATCACACAATTTGGTGAAGTGGGAAAGCAGGGATTGATCCCAGTTTTTCTGGTTTCACATTGTGCAATTTAGCCATTAGCGGGTATTTATATGATTCTCTCATTTTGCACCAAAAGATAATGTTTTGTCTGTAATTCTTGGTGCATGAGGTTAGAGAGTGGATGTCAGACAGAAGATACATGAAGGGTCTGCTTATTTTGGGGGTCCAAGAGAACCTCGAGGTGAGCCACAGCCAGGCATGTTGCTCGTACCTCTATCACATAATGGCAATTAAGGGGACAAAGGTACAGGAAGGATATGCTTTGACTGTCATCAACAATTTGGTGAAGCAGTAGTTCCAACACAATCGTGCAAGTCTCATTGACTCTTTATTTCAAGATTCATAACTTTCTCACAACACCATATATTTGTGAGTGGATGAGTGTTCTCTCCCCTATAGTGAAAATCAAATTATTGTTGTGTTACAGTCCTGTTCTCACATGACATACTTACTACCAGTGTTTAGTTAGAGAAATAGGTTGAGAAAGGGTTTACCAAAAGACGCACAAATGTCACAAGGGGCAGTCAAGATTAATAAAAAACATGCCCTCTCTTCCCATAGTTTCTATCTTGCTCATACAACAACTGGGGTGGGAGTGGTTCTGATGGTGAGACTTGGGGACAACTCTCACCAAAGAAATACCACTGTTAAACTTCAAGTCTACTACCGCCATGGCTAAACTTTCCCACCATCTAAGGAGTTTGGGTGTGTGTGTCAAGGGTTTTGTTTATAGCACTCACTACCTTAATGGAGCCTGTTTCTAAGCACTCCTAAAGTTTACAGATAAGAGACTAAAGAATAAGGAGATTGGCAGTAGGCCTGGGTGACATTTTAACTATGCCGGACTAATCAGAGTACTGTTGGTAATTTTTCTTTACTCTTGTGACATGAAATTAACGAACATTAGGCAATTATGCCCGTTCGCGTAATTATGAATAATTTGGCACATAAATACTACCATAGGAGCATAAGAATAATGAACATAAAGAGAGCGGGCATCCTCTGGTCCATTTTGGATGCAAGGGTGCTATTAGTGCTAAGTAATTAGCGCTAATGCTCTATTAAGCGCCTCGCTTAATTCTGATTAATCTTGCAGAATTTTGCCTCGATTTTGCATAATTACGCTACAGAAAATTACTAGAGTTACACCCACCCCTAATTTGTAAGGCCTAAGATTCTATTTCATTCCAATTCAGTAATCAAGTTATTTCCTTTGTACACTTGACTTGCCCAAGGTAGCAATAGAAATAAGAAAAGGCTTACCCCAAGTTGCGGCAGATGGATAGAGATGCAGAGACAGCCTAATACATTATTGGCAAATCTATGACTCTTCTAGAGACCAGGGGCTTAATTCGGAGGAAGTATAGAATAAAACCCCCAAAATATCTGCCATGTCTCACTGTTCACGCAATGTACATGCTTTGCTTACCCTTCACCCACCTAACACAACCCCCCCACCCATCCTGCTGGGATCATTGCAGCCCTCCGTCACACCACAGACCATACTTTTTGGCCCAAGGGAAAATGTTTGCTAGGACTCATGCTTTACATGAATAATCTGAATCCTGTCATGGTGAAATGTTTTAAGGAAGTTACGACAGTAAATCATAGGTATCAATGTATTGTGTTTAGTATATCTACCTACAGAATATCGATTCCATGATATCTACTACCACTGTACAAAGAAGGTGAGTGTATATAGTTAAATACACATTTACAATTCTTAAATCTAAATCTACCAACTTGACAAAAATAAATATCTTTAAAGTATATAGATATGAATCTTGATATTCTGGCATACAACCGGACACTGCTCATTGTCTCTGTTTGTAAATTATGCTGTAATTTGTACAAGATTAGAAAATACAGATACCCATACAATCAGTGTATTTATTGGGATATCTAGTTTAATGCCAGTTAGATGGAACAAGACTAGTACGGCTCAAGTGTGAACCTCTGTGACCTGGAGTATATGAACAAGTTGCATAATTTTGTTAGTAAAATTGTCCCTAACGACCAATGGTGTGCCCAGTAGGAAAGTGTCTCATTTCCTAAATCTAAGGAGGTTTTCCATCCTCCAACCGAAGATTTGGAAAGCGTTCTATATTAAACCATACCTTACAATTTTAGAGTTACGGGCAAATTATGAAAGCAGAAGAAATACTGGACAATTGTGACGGTAATTGTAAGTAGTCCAAGCTCCATATACTTGAAAATAAATGTCTTTGCTCTGGTGGCTCCTGTATCAGGTCCATCTGGAATACTTTGATACTGGGCTCAAATGTATCACTAAAAATAGCAGAGAATGTCTTTGAAAACAATCTGGACAAATCAACAACTCCTTCATGATGAAAAAGATGGTAGACGACGCGTACAGTCAGCAAGATGGCATAATGATTTAAGTGCTTGCTGCAGCTCGTCATTTGCAATAAACACATTTGAATCAAGAGAAGGCCAACTCAGACTTTCATCTTCAGAGGGCGATAAAGCAGGACAATAAAACTGAATAACTTAACTTACAGAACTTATAAATGGCTGTGGCTGTAGTAGTAAGAATTATATCAAGTGAACTATTAGGTTAGAGCTGGATTGCAATGAAAAAGTGTGATGGTTTAATTTGTGATTTAGTAAAAATTGAATGGCATGCGATATGTGTAATGGAATGTTGTGTTGTGTTATGTTGGTTATTTGTATCACACTGTACACCACACTAAGGTTGCTTCAAAGTGATGAGAGTGAGGACTACAGATGAAAAGGGGAAACAGGAACGCAAAGAAGGAAAGTGTCTTATGGATGGAGCAGGTTCCCTGAATTCGACCTTCTCACCACATTAAGGGTAGTCAGTCTGGTAAGAACTGGTAACATCACAGCAAATATTAAAAGGATTTTAACGAACAGTTTGTAAAGTAAGACGTTTTCTCGCTCTTGAGAGAACAATTTTTGAGATCACCCGTTGAAGTTAAATGATGCTAGACCTCGAAGCCTGCTTGTAAGGGGAAAATGACTGTTGTGTCTTTCTTACGTTTCCCTGTTTTACCTTTAGATGAAACGACAATGCACTGGTTAAATGTGCTTTTCAAAGAAGGTAAGTGTAGCTGTGACTGTATGTCTACTGAAACATCCCTATAATGTTTATTTGTCTGAACACTCAATTGCGACCTCAAGAGAAGGCTCGGAAGTGTTGCTTTCAGGCCATTTCGAAACAAGTCTGATGCCCTTGCAAGATGGCCTGTGTTGCCTTTTCATATTTATGCTTTAGAGAATGTCTTCATTGTATACCATGCTTCGTTTTTTAACAAAAAAAAAAAAACTAGAGTACTGTATCTTAAAATACAATTAAAATGATTTTTATTTTATGCAAAAAGTACTGTGTTGCCAGTAATATAATATGGGCCTTTAAGTATTGGTAGAAATTGCTTATGGTATATTCGATGTAAAGTGCTTTTGAATCTTTTTCTAGCATGTCTACAAATTCATGTATTGTGTAAATGTAAATATGTTGTTTAAAGAATAATTCTTCTATTTAAATAAATGTGAATTATCTCCCTCATTTGAGTAATATGTGTATAAGGCATTCATAACTGAGAGAATCTCATTTGAAATCCCATATATGAAAATGTTCTTCACCAAGCCATATTCTTAATAAGGGTAATAATGGGCACTCCTGTCTACTTCTTACTAAAAGGAGATACAAGGCTTCCTAACATATAAAATAACACGTAGGGGCATTTGTAACACGGTCCTAACATTAGACCCAAAAAGCCAGGCTGGCGGGCACCATCAAACTTCTCCTTTTGCATTAGTCCTACGATTGGAGCATACACCAGTCTTTAGGATGAATGAGAAACAAGTCAAGGGTTACACCTTGAATCTACTACCTTCATGTATGACAAGGAGTCACAAGAGAAGGTACCCTAGCACTCAAATGGAAGTCCCAAAAAGTTGAAGTTAATAAAGTAAGGATTTGGAGAAAATAGGCCAACATTGGACCCATGCTCAGTGTGGGTTCAGAAGTAGCCATAGCACGGAGACTGCTCTGATAAAGGCCATGGAGGAGATCAGAGAATCCCTTGATCAGGGGGGTAGTGCGGCCCTGATATTAGATCTTCCAGCAGCATTTGATACAGTCCATCACAGGCTACTGATTAGTCGCCTTCGAAACATCCGCGTAGGAGGATCTGCCCTTGCCCTTCCGAGCTTTTTTCTAAACGGCCGCAAACAATCAATGGCACTTAACAAATTTACTTCAGACCCATTCACTTTTCCCTGTGGAGCCCCAAGGGATCTTCGTTAGGTCTGACACTGTTTCATATTTATGTCACAACATTGGCCAATCTAATGGGATCATTTGGGGTTTTGCTCGCATCCTATGTCTATGACACCCAGATCGTGGTCTCCCTGACCAAGAATGAGCAGAATGACATGAGATTCCTTGACTGCAGGCAAGCAATCCATGACTGGATGGCAAATAATTGCCTGAAGCTTAACTCTACAAAAACTGAGGTAATAATTTTTGGAAACTCAACCTCCCTCTGGTCCCCTTCCTAGCAGCCGCTGGAACTGGGTTCCCTTCCCATCCCTTTAAGCAAAGTACATAAACTGGGAGTACTAGTGGATGATAAACTTACTTTTGGGGCCTAGGTCAATGCCATTACATCATCTTCCTTCCACACATTAAGGACTTTAAAGAAAATCCTGCCTTTTATCCCTCCTGAACTGCAGAAAACAGTAGTCACATCCATGGTCCTCACCAAAATCGACTGTTGCAGCGCCTTATATATGAACATGCAACAGCAACACATGGATAAGCTACAAAGCCTTCAAGATGCGGCAGCATGATTGCTATTGTGTATCCCCAAGTTTCTGTCCATCTCATAGTCACTCAAGCAGCTGCATTGGCTGCCGGTTAGACGAAGAGTCATTTTCAAGGCTTTCTGTATTAAGTTCAAAGCTCTACATCGTATAGGGCCTGACTACTTGAAGAAAAAATTCAAGTTGTATTCTCCATCTAGGACCTTACGCTCCTCAGCAGCCGAAACGTTTCGATCTCACGAGTCATACTTGCATCCTGGTGAGGTAGAAGTTTTGTGAACAGTGCCTCCAAAGTTTGGAATGCATTACCTCTGCACTTAAAATCCATGAACAATCTTCTCCTTTTAAGGAAAGCTCTTAAAGCGCATAATTTTCAAGTCCACGAGCATGAAGTTATAAACGCTGACACCCCTGGGTATTCATGAGCTCTAGAAATGAATTTAACATAACATCCTCTGGTCCATTGTTGTGTGTACACTTGGTAGTAGGGTGCATGATACCGATTAAGAGCCAAACGAATGTGTTTTGCTCATTACACTTTACCCACGTTTATTTTTGTCAGTAGGAGGTGTGAGTTGTATGCCACTACTACGTCATTGTACTCAAAATGTATTTAAAGGAGAGCTGCAGTTCACTCATGCTGATATCCCTCTAGGTGTATTTGCATACTTGACTTTTCATCCTTCAGAATGAAAATATGTGTTGCTCTGCAAAAGCCACTCTTACTGGGCCCTTCGTAGAGGTTCCCTCTATAAGCCTATAAAGAGACTTACTCCTGCATTTCAAAAGAATAGCATTCCGTGCATTTCTATTTTAGAATGGTACATGCAAGAGGTATGTCTATACATGCCTAATCATGGGGTTCGGCTACATCCAATGACATGCAATCCTAAAGGGCTTTTGCTTTACCCCTAGTAGTACGTTTAGAATGGTGGCAAATCTGAGTAATGGCAGCTTTTCAACTATCCCAAGTGTACTTTACGATCGTAAAATTCCTTCATTCCTAAATCCATTAATCAGGTTATGAATTTTCCCATCAAATGCTGGCTTTTTGGCACATTTAATCACCACTTAGGTGTGCAAAGAATGATCAATCATAAAGCCAATTATGAGAATTTAGTCAAATAAGTAATTGGAATAAAAATGCCTTTTATGATTTTGGCATAGGTCTGGGCTCAAATTGCCATATAAACATGTCAATTAACGTTTCCAGTAATGAAGAAACAAGAAATATCTGCAAACAACACAAGCTAATTATTGGGTCACGCAAATCTGTAACATAATTTCTGTTATATAAATACTGGATTGTAATAGTACATTTACTCTAGAACTGGGGTTTACTAAATAACCTCTACGTAGTTTACAAAGCTAAATCTTCGAGAGATACTTTAAGGATAAGTGAACAGTGCCCCCTGCTGACACATTAGCCAAATATTCAGAGACATTTGCTTCAATTTACTTTAATATTGTGCCTCACCAATACACATCATGCGGGAAACAGCTGGTCGCTAAAAACGAACACAGAAACACTCTGTTTGGCGCAAATACCATTTGCACCAGTTAACACGTTTGTTGGGCACAGGATTTATAAATATCTCCAAAATAACGGGAAATAGCGTTTGCACCCTTTTTATGCAATTTATTGTGTTATTGCTTTATAAATAGTTTGGGCAATTACCGCCAGGTAAAACCCAGGTGCTTCAAATAAAAGAGCAGGCACAATTTACTACCAGTGCTGCTACTGACATGCATCGTGTCAAATTACTCAAGTTGTATTTTACATCTACCCTTTTGACCAAGTCATCTCCTCAGGCTGGAAGATTGTGTCCCGTCAGGGACACAACTTCCAGAAAGGCTCTTTCACACAACTGTGCTGTAATATTTAAAAAGCCAGTGCACGGTTTAAAAAAAGCAAGAGCAAAAATTAGAGTGTGACAGATGGGAAAGCCCATCAAAACATGGCGGATCTACTATTTGCCATTCGCCAAACTAATTCCGTAAGTTTATTGTACACCCCAATGGTTCCTCACACACAAGGGTATCTTAAGGTATAAAACGTTATCATTTAATTTCAACAGCTTCTGTGGTCCAGGCTGCTTTAACAACCAAGCCCTACACTTCTGCTAAGTTCTAAGCGTAGCACTTTAAATTACAGAAGTGCATATAAGACGTCTGTTAACACCTTCTACGAGTCAAGATTTGAATGTGATGAGCTACTGGTGAACATCTGATTGTCACTTATGACAGAAACCCCTTTCAACTGCATAGTTGTCACAGCCGATGCAAATATAAAAACAAGTACACAATAATCACAAGCCACCAAATGAGAAACATAAATGTTTTAAACTGATCAAAAAACTATTTACAACGAATTATTAAAATTAACCTAGAAAACGAGCACAAACCCATCAGTGACACATGTATTGCGTATAGCACATACTGTTTACCTCGACCACATAACTGCAGCACGAAAAAGGCAGCACGTTGAAGGACAACACTCATGTGTGACTTGGTACCTCATTGAATTTTTAATCAGAAACAGTTAAAACAATAGCCAAACCTTTTTTAACTGTTTAATGTCTGAGTGGCACAGTCTGAGCCCCATCCCTCCTCAGTGTAATCACTATATCATCAAACAAATGTGAAATCCCAATTAATAAGATGTGCACGCCCTGTGTTGTGAGTGACGGTATTTCCATTCTTGAATGTTTTATCTACAAACCACGGCTATCAGTTGTGTTGGCGCAAAGAGGTTAATTTTTTATTTTCTTATTTTTGGAGTTTTTCATAGCACGCACTACATCAAATGAGTGTTAGAACGCTTTACATAACAGAACTAACATACTTATTCACACATATTCTTCAGAATAGTAAGCTTCAAGTATCCTGTTGCAGTCAAGGAAAGTCTTTTCTTTAGGACATTTTATTGGTGGTACATGCTCTAGTCTGTTAGGAAGGTGGCTTCTAGCATATAGTCTGCCCCTTCTGAGGTTGGCTGCCCTACGCCATTGAGCCGTCCTCAGTTCTGCCCAGTATCCCCAGCCCCGGAGATTGACGTTACCAGGTTAGCCTAGGCAGGCGGCCAGGGGAGCTGCCCTCCATATCTGAGAAGTAGCTGATCCTCTAAATTACAAATAAATCTTCGTATTTATATTTTTGGTTGATAATTCTTGTAAATATCAGATTAATTTTTGTAAATCCTTGTAATAAAAAAGTTATCACAGGGAAGATCTTGACTGGAAACAACATCCATGGTGAAAAAGGTTATAACATTAAAACCCATGACCCTCCTGTCATTTGGGAAAATGAAGTGAAAAGAAGTACGGTAAAACCTTATTTAAAACTGAACAGTCGTCCTTTACAACATTTTTTCTACCGTAATTATGATTTTGTAGTGTATTTCTGCCATATTTTTACATTTACTTTTTAATTGTTACTTTACTAAACATTTAATGAACTGCAGGTATTGTAGAATTTCCTTGTGAACAAGAGGCACACCTTCTTGCAACACTGGACTTAAAAATCAATTATCAATTTTGTTTGCAGAGTTTCAGGACTTTTCCTGGTGTAAGCAATGAAAAGTTATTTGTACCCATATCTTTAAAGGTGGATTGCACACATTTCATAGTCCTTTTGTTGGTCTCCACTCATTTATTTCAAACGCCAGATGAACATGATGATGCAAGAAACCCTTCTATGGTGAAGCCATCTTCCCAAATGGTGGTTGCTCAGCAGAAAATACATTGGTTCAGGTGCAATATTTTTTTTTCCAAACATTCTTATCTTTAAATAATCATACTCTGCTCAGCTTTTGTTTGGATATTGAAAGCAAAGGAGTGATAATGAAATGTGTTGTTGTTACTTTCTGTTACTCTGCTCACAGCATCAATAAAGTTATCAGCTGGCGTAGGAACAGGAATTATCAGAAATTGGTTTGCCTCTATCATCTATAACTGGACTCGTTTTTTGTAAAAGGAATTGTGGGTAATATTGTGCTTACACTTTCCTCATTTGGATTCTCTTAGTTCGAAATTGTAATTTTCCTATCCAGACAAACCTGGCCATCCATGAACTAAAGCTGAATATGAGAACAGAACTACCTCAATACCTACTGCTTGCTCTCAAAATATTGACTGATCGATTCAGAGTGCCTGCCATTTCTTGTAAAGTGCAAATAGGCAATAGAGATGTCAACCATTAAGGCAATTTCCACTCTCTAGCATCAATGGGCCTGTTTCTCAAAGGCAAACTTACATTTTGTAATAATTTTACTAATTCTTGGTATTCACAAACCAATAAACTTCAGCCAACCCCCTGTTTGCGGCATGTGTTTGGCAACAGGGCTTGGCCTCTAAGCAACTAACCCCAAGCCAAGCATGGCCTTCTGCAGTACTAAAATATGAAAAGTGAGCCTGTTGGCTTTATCAAATGGGTGAGCATAATATATATATATAGCAGATCTATCATCTTTCTCCAAAAATCACCATTTTATTTAAATGTATATTTCAATAATTCACACAATGCAATGTTTATTAACACTGATTACTACAAATATGTTTTATACATTTTTATTAAAAAATATGTATGTGACGTTTTCTTTTTACATAGATTGTATAATTACATTTTGTGGGCAAAGCATTTGAAAATAAATAGTCAGAGACATATTGTTTTTTTTAAAAACAATAAACATGTCTCAGATTTTTTTCAAATATTTTTCATCCTAAAAAATACAACTATAAAACCAAACACTAGAGGGTCTTGTATCTTTTTTATAGATCTTTAGGCCACCTTAAGCAACATATTAAATGCAACCATACAACCAAAGCCTAGATGGCACTGTATTCCAAGCTGCAGAGCAAAAGCTCCAGCCTTTAGGACAGGGAACTATGGGCCATATGTATGAAAGGAAATTGCAATTCTTAAGGGACCGAATCACAATCTCAGGCCATTAAGAAATGCAAAACTGCCTTCCCTTATGTACAAAAGGTATAAACATTTGCACAAAATGTGATTTCTACCCAGTGGAATTCGCATGTTGCTATTTCCAAAATAGGAAATTGCAAATAGGGATTACCTATTTGCAATTTCCAAACCGCATGTACATAGCATTTCCTCAATGCGAAATGGGCATTTCGGAAATGCTATTACCATTGAATCCAATCCAATGGTACCCAGGTGCAACTTTAAAAAAGGCACCCAAAATGCAGTGTTTTGCAGGGGCAGAGAATGCACAATCACTCCAAGTGTTTTGGAGCGCTTCACACAAGCACCCCTTTTTTTTCATTACATTTAAAGAGTGTGTAAATGGGTATGTGAGTGAGTGTGAGTGTGTGAGTAGGTGTGTAGGTCTGCGAGAAGGTGTATGTGTTTTTAATAATTGGAGTCTGGATCTGTGGATCTACCCAAATCCGTGAGGGTCCAGATGGATGAGCAGATCCTCACGTGCTAAAAAATATTTATGGACAATTTCTTGCCCTTGAGGTGTCCCTCACAGACCCCTCCATCATTCCCATGGGGTCAGGATACCTCTAACCTGACCCTTCTATCACTTTTACATTTTATTTTCTCATGAGAACTGTGTCTCCATGCACAAAATGGCAGCCGCAACTTTCCTCTCAGGTTGCAGCCAGCTAATCATGGATTGCAGTTGGTGCGTGGATCCACGAATCCGCCCAGATCCACAGAGGAGCCGCGGCAGATCCGCATCTCTAGATATACATAAATCTTACTTTAATAACTCCAAAGTTACTAAACAGATCTACACCAAATTACAAAAAGCACTCTTTCTGGAACAAGATCTAACTTTCTTCCAAATTTGGTTTAACTCCGTTCAGCAATTCAGGCTGTAGTGATGTCTAAATTCCCTGTGGAAAATTGCATGTGGTAAACGCATTTTGGGACCACCCTTTATCTCGGCCCCCGCTTGACGGATCACCCTGAAGCTTTCCAGACAGCAGCTGAAGTGACTGGCACACTAGCTTTGAATTTTTCTTGAAGACTTGTCAAATGGTGCCAAAGTAATTAGCAAAACAAAAAAGGTTTTTCCTATAGAAACTAGGTCCTAACTATAAATACCTACTGGCAGTAGCGGTCGGTGGTGGGAGTGCCGCCGGGCGCTGACGTGGGGCGGGGGAGGGGCAGGGTGGGGGGTAGTAAACTACGGATTATGGGCGATTACAGGTAAGTACACATATAAATAAATAAAACGAATTTCGTTTCTCGCGCTGCATCACATTTGGCGATGCAGCGCGAGAAACGAAATTCGTGGGTGTGGAATTAACATATATATAGATATAGATAGATAGATATAGATATACATTGATATATCTATATATAGATGTATAGATAGGTATACAGTTAGATATCTCTCTCTATATATAGATAGATAGATAGATAGATAGATAGATAGATAGATAGATAGATAGATAATGTTAATGTTAATGTTAAAGGGTTTTGTAAAGCGCTCGTACACCGATTGGTTTCATGGCGCTGTCTAGGAACCGAGCTCGGAGGAAATGTTAGTAGGCCTGAGTGAACAGCCAAGTTTTAAGAGACTTTCTGAAACTCAGTAAGTTGGGACTAGACCTGATTTCTAAGGGGATGGAGTTCCACAGTTTAGGGGCTAGAATGGCGAACCTACAACCCCCTTGGCGCTTGAGTTTAAAGGAGGGGACAACCAGAAGTTGAAGATGAGCTGACCGCAGGTTACGTGAAGGAGTATAGGGGGAGATGAGGCTGTCAATGAATTTAGGGGCCCGACCTTGCAGCGATTTGAACAGCAAGCAGCCGACTTTGAAAGCGCAGCGCTGGGGATGGGAAGCCAGTGCAGCTTCTTTAAAAGGGGGGAAGCGCGTTGCCACCTAGGTTGTTCGCAGATCAGTCTGGCAGCCTGATTTTGAATCAATTAAAGTTTTTTTGAGAGTTAAAGTGGAATGCCGAGGTAAATAGAATTGGCGAAGTCGAGGCGGGATAGTACCAGGGATATCACCACCTGAGTCAAAGCTGCTTGGGTGAGGAGTCTTCTTATTTTCCTGATCTTTCGCAGCTGATAGAAGCATGCGGAGATCACAGAGTTGACATGAGTTTTTAAGGACAGATCGTTGTCGATGATAGATAGATAGATAGATAGATAGATAGATAGATAGATAGATAGCTGGATAGATAGATAGATATCAATATAGATATAGATACACATACACACACACACACATATATAAATTCACTGAAAAAATCAAAGGTTATAGGGACGTTATAGTTAGGCTCAGATTTCACTCATTTGAGATGACATCAGTGATGTATTGAGTGATGTCATTGACCATGTCATAAGTGATGTAATATGTGAGGTCATAACAGTGCATTGCGGGTGTGTAAGTTATAGTTAGCTCAGGTAACTATAACTGCTGAATTTTACTAGTTTTCTACCAGTGAAATCTGAGCCTTACTATAACGTTCCTGTAACCTTTGCTTTTTTCAGTAAACTTCTACGTTTTTAAAATTTTATTTCCTAACTATAACGTCCCTGTAACCTTTGGTTTTTGTGAATTTCAAAGGTTTTTTAAAATGTATTTCCTAACTGTAACCTGTAACCTTTGAGAGTGGGTGTGTGAATGGCTGTATGAGTGTGCAGGTGGGTGTGTGAGTGGCTGTATGGGTCTGTGAGTGGTGTGTGAGTGGCTGTATGGGTCTGTGAGTGAGTCTATGAGTAGCTGTATGGGTCAGGTACTGGTTGTGAGTGGCTTTATGGGTCTGTGAGTGGGTGTGTCAGTAGCTTTATGGGTGTGTGAGTGGTATTGTGGGTGTGTGAGTGGATGTGTGAGTATCTGTATGAGTGTGTGGGTGGGTGTGTGAGTGGCTGTATGGGTATGTCAGTGGTGTGTGACTGGCTGTATGAGTCTGTGAGTGGGCCAGTAAGTAGCTATATGGGTCAGGTACTGGGTGTGTGAGTGGCTGTATGGGTCAGTGACTGGGTGTGTGAGTGGTTTTATGGGTGTGTGAGTGTGTGTGAGTGGTTTTGAGGGTGTGTGAGTGGCTGTATGGGTCTGTAAGTGGGTGTGTGAGTGTCTGTATGGGGGTATGAGCGGGTCTGTGAGTAGTTTTGAGGGTGTGTGAGTGGCTGTCTGGGTCTCTGAGTGTGTGTGTGAGTGGCTGTTTGGGTCTGTGAGTGGGTGTGTGAGTGTCTGTATGGAGGTATGAGTTGGTGTGAGTCATTGTGAGGGTATGTGAGTGTCTGTATGGGTCTGTGAGTGGATGTGTCAGTAGCTGTGTGAGTGACTGAGCCAGAACAGAATCTCACGTGCCCCTTTCTCCAACAAGAGTCCACTGTTTTGCACAAAGCTTCTACCCAAATGGAGCACTTTCTATTGTTTAATTAGTAAGTGCTGACTCGTTTAAATGTTTAGTTCATATTCTACAGTATATTTGCCTAATGGACCATGAGGAAATATCTCCAGTACCTTGTGTGCATTTCGACAATGTGATTGTACCTCGTGTGTCTTAATCCCGAAATCTGTGATAACATGAATCTTCCAATAGAGAAGAGAACAAGACTACAAAGAGATAATCTCCATCAAACAAGGGTACTTCCTCTTAACTATATGAAAGAAGTGCTTCTTTGTTTCGTGGACATGTCCTAATATTCTTCAATATCAAGAAGGCATCACAGATTGTGCTTCAATAGATCAGCAATGCATTCATCTCCACAAAGGATTTCAGATCATCTTTCAATGTGGAATTGCAGAGAAAATGCACTTGCTTTTGCCGATTTTGACCGCGGGCACCCCATCCCCTAGGACCTGGCCAAAATTCCATGGAGGAGGGGGGCTGCACCACCCCAGCCCCAGGTAGATTTCGGCCCTGGGGACCCTATCCCCCGGGGTCCAGCCAAATTCAATGGGGGAGGGAGGCAGCACGGCCCTCCTCCCTAGGCAGATTCGGGTCCCATAGTCCCCATTTTCTGGGGCCCAGCCTCTTGCTCCTGGGTGCCATGGAGCCCACCCAGGGTACCCAGTGCCCACTGTTGGGGACTGCAGGGGGAGTCTCAATGCCGTCACGGTCCTTGCTGGCTCCCCGTCTCCAGGGGTAGCCAGCAATGCTCCCACATGTAGGGAGCAGCCAAAAATGCTGCTCCCTGAATGTTGGAGCAATTCTGTCATCTGTTTCCCTGCCAGCATGACAGCAGGCAGGGAAACAGATGAAAACTCCACTTCCAGCAAGCGAAGTTAGTGTTTGCTCACGCTTGGCGGGAGCTGTCACAGCTCCTGCCAAGTGAAAGCAAAGCGCTATCTCCCAAGTATGGGCACCTCGGAAGATGGCAGGAGCCAGTCCTGGGGATGGCTCCAGGATGGGGGCTGTGTGCCCCCCCCTCCAAGCCCCAGGGAGGTGATGGTACCCAGGGTTCAAAGGAGCCTTAGGAGGGGGGTCAGTGTGCCCCGTCCGTTTCTTTTCTATTACCCTCATTCCACCGGGACCTGGCCCACCTGGAGGCTATACTGTAAACAAGCACGGTAGACCGCGTTTGTTTTATTTTTTGCTGTGAGTTTGTGAATCCATCATGATTTGTGCCACAAAATTAAAACAAAAATGCTTTTTGGCCCTGGTGGGGTCTCAGGGGGACCCCAGCACGAAGGCTAGGGGTCAGTGTATTTCTACCCTGCCCCCTTATATTTATTTCTATGTTTACTTTTGGGACTCAACTGAGGCAGAGTCCTAGATGGCTGCCAAAACATCCCTGTTGAAGTGTTTGCAGCCAATCAGATCTCTGTGCGAGATCGGGAGGATTCGCGGAGGGGTCGTGTCCCTAGATATACAAATTTGTTTTTTATTTAATATCTCCAAAACTACTGAACGGATTTACACCAAATAACAAAAAGCATTCTTTCTGGACCAAGAGTTCGCTTTCTGCCAAATTTGGTGTGATTCTGTCCAGCCGTTCGGGCTGGGGTCGCGTTCAAAATCCCTATGGGAATTAACATAGAAAATGAACTTTTTTGACCCCCCCTTTTTTGTGGCCCCTGCTTGATGGATCACCCGAATCTTTCCATGCACAATAAGACCACTGACACACTTTTTTGGGGAAATTTTGTGAAGATTTTTCAACCGGTGCCAAAGATGTAGGCAAATAAAAAAAAAGCTTTTCCTATGGAAACTAGGTCCTAACTATAACTACCTACTGGCAACCGCCTGTAATTAAAATATGTATATGTATTTATAAATATATAAGTCACTTATATATATATATATAAAAAACCTAGCAGCGGTCGCTTTTAAGTTGTTAAAGTGAAGTCGGCTTTTCCATAGACAGAGCGTTCTTTGGCCCCGTTTGATGAATGTTCATGTTCATCCACCTCAGCTCCTCCTTCCTGAAATGTTTTTGGGTAATCCATCAAGCAGGGGCTAAGAATAATGGGGGTCTCAAAGGGTCAAATCTCAAAGCATTTTCTAAAGAATTATTTAGGCAGAGCTACAGCAAAAATTGCTGAACTGAATTGCACCAACTTTTCAGGAAGCTAGATCTTGGTCCACAGATTTGGTGTAAATCCATTCACTAGTTTTTGAGAAATTAAGGGTGGAAAATAATTGTATACTTTGGCATTTGGTTTCGCGAGAGTCCTGCGGGCATTCCAGGAGAGCGCAAATAAAAAATGGAGGCCTGTGATTGGCCAAGAAGCCTGTTTTTCCTGTGAGCCTTCACACTCTCATTAAAGAGAGAAAGGCTCCTGTAATTCCCGCGAGTGCTCTGTTTGGCTGGCTGTTGGAATGTTAAAAATTAAATGGCCACCATTCCTGTTTACTGTGAAAAATTGGAGGTGTTGAAGAACTGAAGTCAAAAAGCAATATAAGGGGCCATGAGAAATGTATGCTGTCCCCCTAGATTTAGAGAGGAGGTGTCTAAGGCGTAGGTATTGTGAAGACAATAAATGTGTATTGTTTTATAGAAATTTTAACAATCTCACAGGACCCTTTCAGGATCGTGAATAGTAACAAGCATCGGCATAGCCAATAGGTCTCGCCTTTGGGGCCTTGTAAGTGTTTAGACAGAGCTATTGGCTTTGTTAACGTTTTTAATATGTGTTGTAGAGCATTATGAATGTTGTGCAGCATGTTTAAAAGTTATAAGTTATAATAAAAAAAGTGTTATAACCCTTTTTGTCACCTTATATATAACCTAGAATACATTATATACAACTGAAGTACCCTAATAAAAACCAGAATTAACACCAAAAATGTGTTCTAGTTTTTTTGTTTATGCAATACTGTCAGTTTTTCCCTGCCTGTTCTAATGCTTTTTGTTATAGTTTTTATTGTTAGGTGGGGGAAGTTCATCATAGTAACATAACATAACGTGTATTTGTAAAGCGGACTTACACCCACAAAGGGGCATCTTGGCGCTGAATAACAGACGTCTATTGGTTACCCTACTCAATAGTACTCATTTTCTCGACCTCAGAAAGGATGAAAGGCTGAGTGAATTTGCCGGGATTTGGACCTGTGACCATGAGGTCGAACACAGTCCCCTGCAGTGAGCACAAATACATGTAAAACCCGGGAAACATGGTGTAAGTTGAGCACAGTGCATGTGTGTATAGCAAAGAGTAAGTGTAGAACACAGAATATACACCACACATGGAGCACATGGCAATATGTTGTAAAATATATGCACAGCAGAGTTCACAGTAGGGCCCTGTTGTGGCAATACATACTTAGAGCTTAGTGTACGCAAAGCGCGGGGTAGAAAGGGTGCATGTAAAACAGAGGTAAGAGGGCGGTAGATGTACAGCACCGAGACCACAGAACAAGGCAGGCCACGAAACACAAGGTAGTAGTATATTGCACAGAAAATATGCCGAGCACAAAGCACGCGCACACGACTGCCACACAGCATGCAAGGTCGATATGGAAGTCATTCAGGTGGTGGTAGCGCATTTAAAAAGGGTGAAAAGACATAGAAACATCCGAGTACACGTAAATCAAGTACCAGTAGAAGAGAGTACACAGAGTTAAGCACACAATACAAGGTAAGCGCGGAGCACGTGCTACACGTACAACACCGAGGACACAGAATGGGTGAAGGAATGAGTGGGCGTGGAGTAAGTTAGTATGATGGGGGAGAAAGGGATGAGTGGATCTTAGTGGAAGAGAGCTGGGGATGAACAAGGGCAAGAAGGGGTGATTGATGGCTGGTGGAACAGGGAATGGAGAGTAAAGAGGGTGAAGGTGAGTGAAGGAATGGGCGTGGCTATGAAGGATGTGGGGAGGTGGTAAAGGAGGAGATGAGGAATGAGGGAGGTGAAGTAGGGCGGTGAGGATGGGGCAGGTAGTAAAAGGAGGGAGTAAATGCACGAGGGGAGGGCCGTGGAAGTGAGATGGGGACCCAGTGAGGGTTGTGGAGGCAAGATGGGACTCAAGCAAAGAATTGGAGTGTCGGGGGCAAATGAGTATGGGAGGGCAGCAAAAGGGAGTGCGGGAGGGAATGTGTGGAAGGGAGTTAGAATACATTTTCAGGGTGAGGGGTAAAAGGGTAGTGCAGAGTGGTTTCGTAGAAGCGACGTGGGAGGGGAAGTTAAGGGTTGTGAAGTAGGCGAGGAAAGCATCTACGGCTGTGGGGGTGAGAGAGAACTTAGGAGGATAGAGGGAAGCCGAGGGGGGGCAAGGCAGAGCCGAGGTAGGATTTTGTAAACTAAAGTAAAGACTGAGTTAACATAAGTGGGCAGGGGGAATGAGGGTGAGGGGAAGGCGTATGGGGGCATTAATTGAAGATGTAAAGGGAAATCAAACTGAGAAAAGAGGTGGAAGTGAGAGAATACAGATGTGAAACTGCTGGAGAAGGTCGAGAGGCTGCGGGGGCGGATGGAGAGGAGGGAGGCATGTTCAGAGAGGAGAGGTGGGGAGTGAAAAAAACAAGCGAGGCCGCTAAACTGAAAGCGACCGCGCTGAGTTTAATGATCCACGACGAGGAATGCAACTGGCGCCCTGCGCGCCGTTGCTCGCTCCCGACAGCTGGATGCCGTGGGAGTGAACATTTACAGAAAAGGTGGGGCATGCACCCGCCTTTGGCCAATTGCGTGCTTTCATTTTTGAAAGCCGCACGCAAAGGCCAATAGAATGTGTGGAAGTTGAAAAACCACACGGACAAGTTTCGAGAAAGTCTGGAGTGATTCCAAGAGGCCTCCCCATAGAGCAGCGCATGCGCGCTGCGCTAGGCTTGACCTAAAAAGGAGTAGATGAGTTCTCAATACACTCTATTAGCAGGAATGCATATTGTGGTCCTTGTATTTGAGAGTAAGTGTGTAAGAAATAAGTAGGAATCTCCACACTCGGGGCGGAGATTCCAGCCCGACTGTGGATGTAAAGCTACTACTCGTAGCTTACCTTTCTGAATACCGAAAGTCATAAATTTAGGCATTTGGTCTAAGTTTGCCTTTGTGAATACCGAAAGTCATAAACTAAGGGGCACATGCATCAAGCATTTTTGCCGTCGCAAACGGGCCGATTCGGCCCGTTTGCGAACGCAAAAAATGCTTTTCAGATGCAGCAAACCCTATTTTGCAATTCAGTAAGCTGTTACCGAATCGCAAAATGGGTTTGCGATTCGCTATTAGGAAGGGGCGTGTTTAGGGCATCCCTTCCTAATACCGAATCACATCGGTATGCAGGAATATTCTGTGACCGAAATGCAGTCACAAAACATTCGTATTTAACCACCTACTTTAAGTAGGTGGGGACCCCTTCCCCTTTGTGATTGTTTGTTACAGTGTTTTTTAAGAGCAGGCAGTGGTCCCACGGACCACTGTCTACTCTTAAAAAATTAAAAGAAAACTTTTCATTTTACTTTTTGTAAAGCATCTCGTTTTCCTTTAAGGAAAACGGGCTGCTTTACAAAAAAAAAGATTGCTTTATTTAGAAGCAATCACGGACATGGTGGTCTGCTGACCTCAGCAGGCCACCATCCCCGTCATTTTTGTGATTCCTAGGGGGTCACAAATTGCGATCTACCTCATTAATATTAATGAGGTAGAGCAATTTGCGAACCCCTAGGAATCACTGTCTGAAACTCTTTGGGGCATATTCACAAGGACTTATCGCCGAGTTATCGCCACCTTAACGCATCAAAAGTGGAGATAGATTTAACGCCCCATTCACAAGCGGGTGCAAACTGCAGACAACGCCAGTATTCCCGCGATAACTGCCGCAAAATTTACCTTCACGGGTGACACCACCAACTAACCCTAATGAGATGCAGAGTAGGCGTTCCCGTGCAAAAACACACAAAAACACCACTACATCACATTCACAACGAACTGCCAGATCTGCGATGCAAACCAAAAACAGGCGATAAGCCGCGGTAGCAGCAGGGAATTAACACCTGCCTTTTGCTGGTGTTAAGCAGGACGACTACCTGCAGCATGAAAGGGAGCCCAGCCAAGAGCCACATCTGAAGACCCACAGATGTCATGGAGACAATGATCATGCAGCTCGGAGACCCATGAGGGCCACAACACCCACCGCCACCGCCACCACTCCCAGGCCCCCCCCCTAGACCCCTCCCCCGGACAAACACACACCGTGCACAACACAAGAGCCACAAAAAGCACATGATGTCACACAATGACAAAAAGAAACACACGTGTGGTCAGAAGAACGAGAAACAGTCACTCATCATTGAAGTAACAACCAAAAACTTTATTGAAATACAACACAAAACACCAATGCGGAAGACTCCTGTCGGGTCCATCCGGGACAACCTTCATCTCACAGCCTGGAAAAAAAAGCACCAAATCAGAACGTGTGTCATGCGCACATCAAAGGAGCGAGACACAGAGAAACAGAGAAGGAAAGAAAGGCAGAGAGAGAAAGAGAGAGAAGGAAAGGAAGGGAGAGAGAGAGAGAGAGAGAGAGAGAGAAGGAAAGGAAGGGAGAGAGAGAGAGAAGGAAAAGAAGGGAGAGAGAGAGAGAAGGAAAGGATGGGAGAGAGAGAGAGAAGGAAAGGAAGGGAGAGAGAGAGAGAGTGAGAGAAGGAAAGGAAGGGAGAGAGAGAGAGAAGGAAAGGAAGGGAGAGAGAGAGAGAAAGAGAGAGGGAGGGACACTGCCACCCCCGCGCACCCAGGCACCACTGCTCACCTGCTGCCACCGGTGTGTCTCGAACCACGTGCCGGTATACACTGCAAGTCACCAGGTCTGCAATCTGTAATCGAGGCCAGAGTCAATCATGGCAGAGTCCATCTCACTGCACACGGCAACAACGCCTGTCCGTCCTGCGCACACATGCAGCCACATCCTACCCCCTCCCGCCGGCCAGCACTGGCTGTCCGCACTTGTGCACCCAGGCCCCACTGCTCACCTGCCGCCAATGGTGTGTCCACCAGTGGGCACTCCAGGTGCCCGTGCAAGCTCCAGGCCCCGGTCCCGCCACCATGGCATGCTCCACATCATGCGGACCCGCACCGCGGACCAGCAGGTCCCACACATGACTCTGAGTCCTGAGGCATCAATGGCAGAGACCACATCAGTGCACACGTCATCATCGCAGGCTGCACACCCGCTCAGCAATTTCGGTGCCACTAACCCTGTGCAACCCCAGTCAACGCCACGTGGTGGTAGGCCCGTGACGGCCGCAAGGCTTCGGGTGCCACTAACCCTGTGCAACCCCAGTCAGCGCCACATGGTGGTAGGCCCGTGATGGCCGCAAGGCTTCGGGTGCCACTAACCCTGTGCAACCCCAGTCAGCGCCACGTCGTGATAGGCCCATGACGGCCGCAAGGCTTCGGGTGCCACTAACCCTGTGCAACCCCAGTCAGCACCACATGGTGGTAGGCCCGTGACGGCCGCATGGCGTCGGGTGCCACTAACCCTGTGCGCAACAACTCTTGGGCCCTTTATGATTGAGAATCGTGGAACGTCCGTCATCCAGTCACCACCGGCAGTGGGGAATGTGACGTTGTCGGCCCCTTATATTGGCCTGTGATGCCTGTGCCGGATGGGTGTGGTGTGTGTGCAAACCTACCCTCAGGGAGTGGCCGTGACATGCTGACAACTAGACCAGTGACCTGCAGACCACTAGCGTGTAAGCCTGCGACATGTAGCTATGTGGCCCCCCCCTCGGAGCGTAAGCGGAGTGGTCTGGCCTAGCGTACCCCGGACCAGCGCAGGGCTTGCAACAATGACTCGGGGGCTCTGGGCATGGTTCAGTCCATGTCCGGACAAGGAAGTGACTAATGCGTGTGTCCCTGTTGTAGTGTCTACGGCACCCGGAACGCAATCGGCAATGTAGCACACTGTGACTGGAATCACACTAGATGAGCATCATTGACGTTAGGGGGAATCACTGACCCTACATTCATCCACACATCCATACATGAATGATGAAAGACACAGCAGTGCGTTTCTGAATGTTTAATGCACATCCAGTGGAGTTTTGCAGCTGGAGCAGTACAGGGCCATGCCAACCCCACTTCACAATATGGGCCCGTGGAGGGCCAGCCAGAGTCCATCGGGGAATGACAAGTACAGTGGAAGAGGAAGGGTACAGTCCGCAGTCTGGTCGCCGTGTCATTGGTCACCAAACAGGATATGGCAGTCCATGTCGCGGTCCAAGGTGAGTGCGGCAGAGTGTATCGGGGGTCAGTGGAAGGTCATGGGGCCATGTGCGGCACCAAGCAGCAACAGGCCAGGTGGTGGACATGAATGCTAGTGCCTACTTCTGATCTCAATCCCATCCACGTCCTCGTCCTCAGATGTGTGCTCTGCCCCACCTGTGGGTGGTGCAGTTCAGGCTGCGGCACTGTGTGCCACTGACACATCAGGGGCCGGAGGTGGATTGTCGGCCGCACTGTGTGGCACATCAGGTGCCGGAGTGGAAATGCCTGCCGCACTGTGAGGTACTGACACACCAGAAGGCGGAGATGTGGATGGTGTAGAAGCAGCAGCATTCATCTGCGCCACGCCTTGTGGCAGCAATGCCATGATGACGACATGCAGGGCATGGTAGATCCCAGCTACATTTTGCTGATGTGCAGCGGTGGCTGCCATCCTTTCCGCCTCCATCCGCACCATGTCCTCCATGAGCCTCCGCATGTGTGCCAGCTCACGGCTGAGATCGCTGGAGCCACTCTGAGCGGACAGGTGTTCTTGTCTCCGAGTCATGACTCCAGCGATGTCAGCCAGGGCTCGTTGGAGACCATGGAGTGGCCTGTGGGTGTCCGTTAGGGACTGGAGGTGGTCCCTGATGGGACTTAGACACCCATGGATGGCGTCAAGTTTGGTAGCCATGAGGTCGAACCCCACCCGCACCTGCTCAGCCATCTCCCTCTGGCCCTCCAACACACGGCGTTGGAAGGCCATGTGTTGTTCGGGGGGGTCTTGGGAGACAGCCGGGGTTGTGGGTGCCTCCTGCTGGGTGGTTTGTGCAGTGGGTGGGGTCTCCTCGATGCAGCTGGGCTGCCCTGGTCCTGGAGGTGATTGGCGGATGAGTTCAATGATGTCTTGGAGGGCTTGGGTGTCGATGCTGGTGGTGTCCTCCTCGTCATCAGTGAAGAGTGGCTGGGACTGCTCTGCAAGAGGTGTTGACGGTGCCCCTGCAATGTGAAGGGGAGATGCTGTGTTACAATGTGTCCACATATATGTAAACGCATGGTACATGTTCACATTCAGACAGCATGCCAATGTACATTGTGACAGTCTGTAGATCATGGCCATGATCCAGAGTCATTGTGGGTGTGCTTTGTGCTCTGCTTGATTGTGCATGTTTGCCATTGTGGCCATCTCCCCCCGTCCCCCCAGTACCTGGTGGTTACTCACCCTGTTGCTGTTGTGTTGTGTCATGTCGAGCAGTGTCCGCTCCCCCGACTCCTGCCACGGTCTCCACACTGATGACTGTCGACACCAGCTCCTCCATGTCATCCAGCTCCAGCTGTGGCGCTGGGCTCCCACCTCCAGTCTGCATTGCTGTCTTCTGGTTGCCTGCGAGTTTCTCCTTGGTTTTGCGCTTGATGTTAATCCATCGCCTCTTGACCTCGTCCATTGACCTCTTGTGCTCTCCGATGGCATTCACCTTGTCCACGATGAACCGCCATATTCCATTCTTAGTGCCCAATGACACGTTGGAGGTGACGAACAGTTCTTGATGGTGTTCCATCACCTCCTTGACCAGGATCCTATTCTTCTGCGGACTGAACTTCGTCTTCCTCTTCTTCTTGTCCTTGCCCTTCCCTGTCCCCGAGGTCCCAGGCTGGTTGTCCGGGGTGCTTGTGGGGTTCCGCTCGTCCTCTGCGCCTGCTCCGGCTGCCTCCATGGTGCTTCGGTGTTGGTTATTTTGTGTTTGTGTGTTTTTTCTACTTTTGTAGAGATTTTCCCGCCTGCCGTGTGTGTATTGCAGGCCTGGCGCTGCTTATCGCTGATTTCCTCATCGTGGTTTGGCCCATCGCATGTTTTTTTGCGTTGGGGTTTGGGTTTTTATCACCGTCGCGGTTATTGTATCGCAGACATTGTCCGCCTTTTCGGGAGACTATCGCATGGTACCGCCGTGTTGTGAATTCCACGTTAACACAGGGTTATTTTCCCGCGATAGACTGCGATGTGTAAAGTTGCGTTAACATTTTTTGGAGACGTTCTTGTGAATATCCCCCTTTGAGTTTCATACATTGTAAATTGTGATTACCTAATTGCGATTCTCAGGAATTCGCAATTAGGTATTCACATTTTACAATTTTGATACATGTAGCCCTTAGACTTTTTGTCTAAATTTAAATTTGTGAATACGGAAAGTCGCAAACTTACACTTTTGGTCTAACTTTACCTTTGTGAATAGAGCCCATGATGTTTATCAGACTCTACTATTTGTGGTCATTGGATTGAGAAGAGTTGTGAGTAGAGTTAAGGCTCATCCACACACCCTACTACACACACCTGCCATCTGAGAGACAGGTCTGAAAGGAGAGTCTAGTCCCTACCCACACCCTACTACGCACACCCGTCATCTGAGAGAGGGGTCTGAAAGGAGACGCCAGTCCCTCCCTAAGCCCTACTACACACACCCATCATTAAAGAGAGAGGTCTCAGCAGAGAGGCCAGACCGTCCATACAACCTACTATGCATACCTGTCATCGGAGAGAGGAGGGGTTTGAAAGAAGGGGCTAGTCCCCCTCAACAACCTACTGCACACACCCATCACCTGAGAGAGGGGTTTGAAAGGAGAGGCTAGTCCCTCCCCACACACTACTATGCACACATGTCAGTCAGGAGAGAGGTCTGAGCGGACAGGCCAGTTCCTCCCTGCACCCTACTATGCACACCTGTCATCTGAGGGAGAGGTCTGAAAGGAGAGCCCAGTCTCTCCCCAAACACTGTTAGGCACACCTATCATTACAGAGAGAGGTCTCTGCAGAGAGACCAGTCTATCTCAACACATCCTACTATGCACACCCGTCATCTGAGAGAATTCTAAAGGAGAGGTCAGTCCCTCCCCACAGCCTATTATGCACACCCCTCATCTGAGAGAGAGGCCTGAAAGGAGAGCCCAGTCCCTCCTCACATCCTACTTTGCACACTTATCATTACAGAGAGAAGTCTCAGCAGAGAGGCCAGTCCTTCCACGCACCCTTCTATGCACACCCATCATCTGAGAGAGGGGTCAGGAAGGAGAGGGCAGTCCCTCCCCACACTCTACTATGCACAGCTATCATCTGAGAGAAGGTCTGAAAGGAGAGCCAGTCCCTCCCAGCACCTTACAATGCACAACTATCATCTGAGAGAGGAGTCTGAAAGGAGAGGGCAGTCCCTCCCAGCACCTTACAATGCAAACCCATCATCTGAAAGAGAAGCCTGAAAGGAAAGACGTCCCTCCCAACACCCTACTACACACACTTATCATTACAGAGAGAGGTGTCAACAGAGAGGCAAGTCCTTTCACACACCCCTCATCTGAGAAAGAGGTTAAAAAGGAGAGGACAGTCTATCCCCAAACCCTACTACGCACAACCATCATCTGAGAGAGAGGCTTGAAAGGAGATCCCAGAGCCTCCTCACTCCTTACTATGCACACTTATCATTACAGAATGAGGTCTCAGTAGAGAGGCCAGTTCCTCCACATACCCTACCATGCACACCCATCATCAGAGAGTGAGGTATGAAAGGAAAGAAGGAAAGGGCGGTCCCTCCCCACACCCTACTATGCACATCAGTCATTTGAGTGAGAGGTCTGAAAGGAGAGGCCATTCTCTCACCACAACCTACTATGCTCACATATCAATAAGGAGACAGGTCTCACCAGAGAAGCCAGTTCCTCCACACACCTTACTATGCACATCCGTCATCTGAGAGAGATGTCTGAAAGGAGAGACCAGTCCCTCCCCACACCCTACTATGCACACCTATCATTACAAAGAGAGGTCCCAGTAAAGAGGCCAGTCCCTCCGCACACCCTACTACGACACCCATTGGCTGAGGGAGAGGTTTGAAAGGAGAGGGCAGTCCCTCCTGACACCCTACTATGCAGACCCGTCATTTGAGAAAGCGGTCTGAAAGGAGAGGTCAGCACCTCCACACCCTACTATGAACACCCATCATTACAGAGAGAGGTGTCACCAGAGAGGCCAGTCCCTCCACACACCCTACTACACACACCCTTTATCTGAGACTGAGAGAGAGTTCTGAAAGGAGAGGCTAATCCCACCCCATACCCTACTAACCACACTTGTCATCTGAGAGAGATGTCTGAAAGTAGAGGCCAGTCCCTCCCCACACCCTAGTATGCACACCCATGATCTGAGAGAGAGGACTTGAAGGTGACACTAGTCCATCCACACACCCTACTATGCATATCTGTCATCAGATAGAGAAGTTTGAAAAGAGAGGGCAGTCCCTTCTCACACCCTACTATGGACACCCATTATCCAAGAGAGAGTTCTCAGGAGAGAGACTAGTCCCTTCTATATACCACTATTTCCTTAGAATTGAGTTGCGATCCTGTGTGAGTCTCGCAAGAGTAGTGTGCCAGCTCCAGGGTGTGAAGCTTGCATTGTGAGTTGATCCCGCAACTGTCTTGCGAGTACGGCTTGGTAAATTACTGAGCCTGCCACGAGCTGTGTTACGATCCCATGGGAGACCCATGAGACTCAGAGAAATATATGGGTGGAGGCAGGTGTTTGTGTGCTCTTGCTAGAGTCTTAATTGATGCCACTTCATACCTCTATGACCAATCCAAGTTATGTCTACGTTTGGAAATCCAAGATTCTTGTCAATACCACAAGTAACAGCATTTTCTCTAGCCCAGTGGATGAAGCTGTGTCTCAAAATCCAGAGGCGAACCGTGGCGTAGTATGGAAGTGTCAGTCCCTAAAGGAGTGCTCAGCAGAATGAGTAAACTTCAGGAGTATGGACTTACAAGAGAAGAGAAAAACTGGGATGGAGGCAAAAATATAAATGTAATTGGTAGATTTTTGGCAGTTAGAAAAGTAGGTTAGGTTGTGACCAACTGCTGTTTGTATGGTGCAGAGTCACTTGTTAAACAAGAGTAGCTTTTCTGTTAGGAAATTTTAAATTGTGCTACAAACTTCCAGGGGTCTCGCGAGAGTCATTAACAAGCTTTTGCAGGTGAAGCTTGCTGTGGGGGCCTCATACGATTCTGTGAGACTCTTGCAAAAGTTGCATGGAAATTTACTGCGTGACCCTGTCATGAAATATTTGTATGATCTTGCAAGATTGTGCAGGGAGAGAAAAGAGTGTGTATTACCACAATATCATTAACTGGTTAAAACAACCATAAAGCAATAAAAATAAAGCACAGGTTGTCAATGTTAATAATTAAGCTAAAATAAAGGTTGTTTTCACCCACCAAGAGATAGTTTTATACTAACACATTTTTGTTTTGCACTCTGCCCCTCTCTCCCCTATAAGATAGAGGAAAACCTTAGTTTGGATGACAAAAAACACCTCCCGCTCCTCTCCTACAGGAAAGTTGTTGCCCACACTGGGTACCTTGCGGTCCCAGTGTGAAGAGAGGATACTGTGATGAAGCATGTCACCCTAGGGTGAGGGAGGGTTCTCGTCTTAACACAGCAGTGCTTTCAGGTTTCACCCTTTCTTCTTTTTGTCGCACTCTTTTCCAGCGGTTACCATCCTTGGACACATATGTGAGATACTGTCATGAGACACTCACAGTAGCCGGATGCACAATTCCCTGCGTGGACGCCGAGGGGGCTGTACTTCCTGTTTCACTCCCACAAACCAGTTGTGATCGCACATTTAGAATTCAGTTTATTACGGTGTCTTAACTGTAGTTTCAACAAAATTGAACATTAGAGTTGTTTTTAGGTAGAAAAATAAATTGTGCACTGTTCTATAGAACATATAAAGGAAGTATTTTTTATGGTCTTGCAAGACATGGCAAGACACTCGCAAGAGGTCCGGGAGTGAAAGCATGCCCTAAGGATGGATTTTGATTGGTTCATATGGATGCCTTTATTTAGATGAAGAAGATACCATCCTTTTTGCTTTATTCACTATTGAGCTTTGTTGAGAGTATACATATTTGGCTTTCTCTCCTATCCTGTTTCCTTCTCAGCAGAAAGATGCCTTCACCTGATTCAGATGAACAGCCAGGGGCTTCTGTACCACCTCAGCCACCCAAGGAATTCTTGGTGCAGCAATTCTTCTAAATGAAGCCAGGTGCAAGGCGGTATCTGCAAAGTACGTGACCTGTAAACTTTGTAGCAAAGAGTTCAGCTGGGGGAGCAGAAATAAACAACATAGGGGCATATTCTCAAGGACTTATCGCCGATTTAACGGCACTGTAGCGCCGCAAAAGTTGCGATATTGCCCTATTCTCAAGCTGGTGCAAACTGCCGAAATCGCCAGTTTTCCAACGATAGCTGCCGCAAAAAACATTGCCACGGATGAGAGCGACAACTAACGCTAATGATATGCAGAGTAGGCGTTCCCGTGCAAAAACACACGAAAACGCCACTTCACGATATTCTCAACGACCAGCCAGATCTGCGATGCGATCCAAAAACAGGCGATAAGGCCCGTTAGCAGCAGGGATTTAACACCTGCCTTTGACTGGTGTTAAGCAGGACGACAACCTGCAGTATGAAAGGGAGCCCAGCCCAGAGCCACATCTGGAGACCAACAGATGCCATGGAGCCAATGATCATGCAGCTTGGAGACCCAAGAGGGCCACAACACCCACCGCCACCCCCCCAGGACCCCCCCTGGACCACCACCCCCCCCAGACTACCACCTAGGCAGCGCAGAAGAAGACAGCGGACGTTCCTAAAACGCACCAGCCTCAGACACTCAATGCCAGAGGATGCCATTGCCCACTACAGGCTCAAAAGGACAACCATCCTCCGCATCCTGACCCACATTGCCCACAGGCTGACAGTACCAACACAGCGGAGAACCAACATCCCTCCGCAGACAAAGCTGCTGGCTGTGCTGCACCTGTTGGCCCCTGGTACCTTCCAACCAACTACTGCCAGAGTCGGAGGAGTCTCACAGCCAGCCCTATCAAAGTTCCTCACACCTGTTTTGGATGCATGTCCACAAATGCAACGGCGGGCCCCTGTATCCGCACCACACGCTAGTTCCAATTCGTAGTGTTCCTGCGCAACCAACCCCAATGCCAGCCGTTGCTTGACGCCTCTGTGCCCCAGATCCAAGATTGTAGTCACTGAAATGGGGGTGCGCCAGGTCATGAAGTCGAGTAGTCAACAGTAGTGTGAAAACAGTTCTTTATTACAAATACATAAATCAACAACACGAAAAGCTCAGCCAATGCGCTCCATTCCCAACGGGGAACTTCATCAGGGCAACGTGTGGATTCAATTAACTGCATATGCTGCGGGAACTCCCCAATACAATTCCATATTCCAAAAGTCAGTATTCAGAGACCTGTTGGATAAATGGTGATAATGGTCAAGCGTCCGCATAGTCACAAACGTAATCTGGCACAGTGCATTGCACTTGGACAAACCGGAATGCTGACAGGCACGATAAATCCTGCACAAAAAGACCGTAACAGAAGTTCGTGTGGTCGTAACCTTCATAGGAAAGAAAAGGAAGGTTACGACCACACGAACTTCTGTTACCGTCTTATTATGCAGGATTAATCGTACCTGTAAGCATCACAGTTTGTATCAGCTTGATACCCCTGCACCTTCACTTCCCCCACACTGCACGAGAACAGCTGGAGACCAAGCAAGGGAACTACGCCATAGCTGGCTTCCCGCACGTGTTGGGGGCAATTTACTGCACACATGTACAACTTGTGCCCCCTGCTGACACTGCACACAATAACCGCAACAGAAACCACACGCATTCCATCAATGTGCAGGCAAAAGTGGACCACCGGGGCCTGTCCACGAATGTTGTCGCAAACTTCTCAGGCAGTGTGGAAGACCTTGGACATGTAGCTTTGTCGTCCCCCCCTGTAAGCATGAGTGGAGTGGCCTTGGCCGGCGTATGTCGTGAATAAATAGCCCGCGGCTCTGGGCGTGGTACAGTTCCGGGATGGCCATCAAAGTAACTACTGCGTGTGTCTCTGTTTCCACCATATCCTGTCCATAGGCCTACACACACGTGGCCAACCACCCTCAACGGCCAGATTTACACTGTAGACGAGGTGGCTACGTCCCAAGCCAACCCGCGCACATCCCGTCATCGCATGCAGGGTCGTGTCTGCCAGGGTGGTGCCCCCCACCCAGCCTCGAGGCCGCCACCGTGACCGTTGGTGCCTGCGCGATCCTGTGCGCCTGCTGCACCCCAGCCCTGGTCCCCAGACCGGTCCGCCGCCCAGCGATGACTGGCCGCCCCTGCGCACCCAGGCCTCAATGCTCACCTGCCACCACCAGCATGTCTCCAAGAGGGCCCACCACGTGCTGGTGCAACCTCCTCAGCCGATCGTTGGATTCCACGCCACAGGCCCCCAGCGCACCCTGCGGCACTGCACCGCAGAGTCATGTGTGTGCTGACTGCTGCTTCGGCGTACACTGCGGTCCAGCACGGCTCCCAATTCAAATCAAGCCTGATTGGCAGGATGGCGTATCGAGGTCTACGCATCATCGCAGGCTGCACACCCGCTCAGCTCTTCAGGTGCCCCTACCTCAGTGCACCGCAAGTCACCGTCCCGTGGCGGTAGGCCCGTGCTGGCTGCAGTGCATCGGTGCCACCAACTCTGTGCACCGCAAGCCATTGTCCCGCGGCGGTAGGCCCGTGCCGGCCACAGTGCATCGGGTGCCACCAACTCTGTGCACCTCAAGTCATCTTCCCGTGGTGGTAGGCCCATGCCGGCCCAGTGCATCGGGTGCCACCAACTCTGTGCACCGCAAGTCATGGCCCCTTCATGATTGAGTCTCGTGGTGCGGACGCCATCATGTCACCTCCAGCAGTGGGGAATGTGATGTGGTAGGCCCCTTTTATTGGCAGGGTCACATGTCCTGTGATGCCTGTGCTGGATGGGTGTGGTGTGGGTATAAACCAGCCCTCAGGGAGTGGCTGTGGCATGCTGACAACTAGACCAGTGATCAGCAGATCACTACAGGGAAGACCTGGGACATGTAGCTTTGTCGTCCCCCCCTGTAAGCGTAAGCGGAGTGGGCTGGGCTGGCGTATGCTGGTCCAGCGTAGGGGTGTGAACGATGAGCCCGGGGCTCTGGGCGTGGTTCAGTTCTGGGCTGGACAAGAAAGTAACTAATGCGTGTGTCTCTGTCGTAGTGTCGGCGCCACCCGGACCGCAATAGGCAATGTTGCACCCTGTGACTCGAGTCCCACAACATGAGTAACATGGACATAAGGGGGAATCACTGACCCTACATTCATCCATACTTTCATACTTGAATGATCATAGACATGACACATCTGTGTGAATTTGAATGTTTTATTCACATTCAGTGGAGTGTTGAAGCTGGAGCAGTACAGGGCCATGCAAACCCCACTTTACATCGTTGCCCTGTGGAGGGCCAGCCAGAGTCCTTCAGGGAATGACAAGTTCATCGGAAGAGGAAGAGTTCAGTCCGCAGTCTGATTACTGTGTCATTGGTAACCAAACAGGATATGGCAGTCCATGTCGAGGTCCAAGGTGAGTGTCGCAGAGTGTATCGGGGGACAGTGGAAGGTGATGATGCAGAGGGCAGAACCAAGCAGAAACAGGCCATATGGCGGAGATGAATGCTACCGCTTCCTCCTTACCACTAAGGCAGAATCATCCGCATCTTCGTCCTCTGATGTTTCATGTGCCTCACGTGTGGGTGGTGGTGATTTGCCTGCATCACTGTGTGGCACTGACACATCAGGGGCCGGAAGTGGAATCTCTGCCACATTGCGAGTCACTGACACATCAGGGGGCGGAGATGTTGATGTAGAAGCAGCAGCAGCATTCATCGGCGCCAGGTCTTGTGGCAGCAATGCCATGATGAGGGTCTGCAGGGCATGGAAGATCCCAGCTACATCTTGCTGGTGTGCAGCCATGGCAGCCATTCTTTCCGCCTGCATCCGCTCCCTGTTCTCCATGATCCTCCACATGTGTTCCAACTCCCGGCTGACATCGCTGGAGCCACTCTGACTAGACAGTTGTTCTTGTCTCTGAGTCAGGACTCCAGCGATGTCAGCCATGGAGCATTGGAGAGCATGGAGCGGACTGTGGGTGTCCGTTAGGGACTGTAAGTGGTCCCTGATGGGACTTAGACACCCACGTATGGCATCTAGTTTGGCTGCCATGAGGTCGAACCCCACCCGCCCCTGTTCAGCCATCTTCTCCTGGCCCCCTAACACACGGCGTTGGAAGGCCATGTGTTGTTTGTGGGGGTCCTGGGAGACGGCCGGGGTGATGGGTGCTTCCTGCTGTGTGGTCTGTGCAGGGGGTGCGGTCTCCTCGATGCAGCTGGGCTGCCCTGCTCCTGGAGGTGAGGTGCCGAAGCTGTCCATGAGCTCTTGGAGGGCGTCGGTGTCAAAGGTGGGGAGGTCCTCTTCATCATCAGTGTAGGGATATTCGGTCTGCTCTGCAGGAGGTGTTGGTTCTCCCTCTGCAATGTGAAGGAGAGATGCAGTTTAACATTGTGTTCACATGTATGTTGACGCATTGTACAAGTTTACATACAGACTGCATGACAATGTACATTGTGACTGTTTGGGAGGAGCTGCCTATTTGATGCGGGACAGTGGACATTTCGACAACATCACGGATGTGTGTTTATACTTGTACATTATCATCTCACATTTCCCTGCTATGCCAAATGTGATTGGCCAGTTTCTACACACAAGCGGCACCAGTTGTGTCCTCTGTTCTGTTGTGAACGTGTTGCAGTTTGTACCACATTGTTGTCACAGTTGATGTGCTCTGAATGTTATGTGTGTGTGCTGCATTTTGGGAGGGTCACCCCTGCAGCTCTGATTTTGCTGCCCCTTATCCCTTTCAAGAGGTGTGCCTTTGACCTCTGTGCTTATACAGTGCTGAGATGTTGCATACTTGGGTAAATTGGGCTCTTGGTGGGAGTTGGGACTCTGGGGCATGGTTTGTCCGCAGATGTGTTGTTGACGTCAGGGGTTGTTTGTGCACGTGGATGTGTCAGAGTGTGACCTGCTCCTTTACGGATGTGGTCCACACTCAGCAACCTCAGTGTCGTGTCGTGCAACATGTCATGATATATTGACTGCAGCCATGCTATTCGTCAAGCAGTGTCACTTGCATTGTCAGTGTGGCTCACAGACACGCCGCTTTGCTGGGTTTGGCACATGTGCATGGGTTGGTTGTGAGATTGGTGATGTGTGGGAAGGACTCCCTCTGGGCACATAGTCGACGGGGGCCTACTTGCTGTTTCTAGGTGTGCTGCAGTGTGCCAAGGGGATCAGGGACATGATCCAGAGTCATTGTGGGTGTGCACTGCGCTATACTTAATTGTGCATGTGTGCCATTGTGCCCATCTCCCCCGTCCCCCCAGTCTCTGGTCGTTACTCACCCTGTTGCTGTTGTGTCTGGTCATGTTGAGCAGTGTCCGGGCCCCCAACTCCTGCCACCGTCTCCACACTGATGACTGTGGACACCATTTCCTCAATCTCATCCAGCTCCTCCTGTGGCGCTGGACTCCCACCTCCAGTCTGCGTCGCTGCCTTCTGGTTGTTGCTGAGTTTCTGCTTGGTCTTGCGCTTCACATCATTCCAGCGCCTCTTGAGCTCTTCCATTGTCCTCCTCAGCACTCCGACTGCATTCACCTTGTCCACGATGGACTGCCATATTGCATTTTTTGTTGCCAATGACACAGTGGAGGTGACGAACAGTTGTTGATGGTGTTTTATCACCTCCGTTATCAGGATCCTGTTTTCCTGCGGACTGAACCGCGTCTTCCTCTTCTTCTTCTCCTTGCCCTTCCCTGACCCCGAGGTCCCAGGCTGGTCCTCCGTGGGGCTTATGGGGTTCTGGTTGTCCTCTGTACTTGCTCCGGCTGCCTCCATTGTGCTTCGCTGTTGTTTTGGTTTTGTTTGTGATTTTTTTTTCTGCTTTTATGGTGATTTTTCCCGCCTGACGTGTGTGAATTGCAGGCCTGGCGCAGCTTATCGCTGATTTTTTTATCGCGGTTGGGCCCATCGCAACTTTTTTCACGTTCGGCTTGGGATTTTTATCGCCGTCCCGGTGATTTTATCGCAGACATTTGACGCGTTATCGGGAAACTATCGCATGTTACCGCCGTGTTGAGAATGTGACGTTGACACTGCGTTATTTTCCCGCGATAGACGGCGATATGAAGAATTGCGTTAACCTATTTTGGCGATGTTTATCGCACGTTCTTGTGAATATCCCCCATAGTATGAGTGCCACAGAGCTGTGGAGACACCTTAGATCATGCATCCACAAAGGCTAGCATGGGCAGAGTTGGCTTGTGCTGGGGAACTAGACAACTCTAGAGGGGCTTCAAAATCATTTGCTCCTGGAGATACTGTGCCTGTACAGGTTCTAAGTGCACAAGTGAACAATAACTCAGATTTTTTTAATAAAGCCCTATTTTTCTGCTTGTGCATTTTCTCATCAGAGACAAGCAGGTCTGCCCAGGACAAGAATGCCCAAGAGCACAAGTGCCCCCTAGGCAGTAGTTTTAAAAAAAAAAACATTTTTTTGTAAGTTTTTCTCCTTTTTGTTTTTAAGGAGATGATGTTGGTGTTAATTTAACACCTCAAGTTGTATGTTTTTGTCCCACCCAACTAAAGAAAATTTAAATATACTAAAAAAATAAAAAATGTTTAAAAACACAAAAAAAGTTGTTCAAAATGTTTTACAGAAACAGCTCTTTTCAGAGCTACCCTCTACTTTCATGATCTATGTTGTTTGTACTATGTTTCCCTTTTGTCCCTTTCTTAAAAACTATTGTGAGAGTCTCGCGAGAAGCAGGGAAGTAAACCATAACCAGCTGCTCTCGTGAGCCTCTCACAAGAGTTTGCAAGAGCTCTCGAGAGCCAGGCAGTGAATCCATTGTTTGCAGTCCAAGGGGACAATTCTTCCGGGTTTGCTTTCGCGAGTCTCTCATGAGATCATACTTTTTATAATGGACTTTGCATTTACACTGAATATATCCTGATGTAGTGTGTATAATTTATATACACCAGAATAGTAACAGTGTGTTTAGTTTAATGAAATACAATCTGTTAGACCTGGCATCCTTAGCGTGGTTTCTCCCGTCTTTTTGCCTCTGCCTCCTGTATTTTTGACTGTGTGCTGGACTTCCTTTTCGCTGATTTGTGTACTCTGTGCACTTTACTACTTCTGTTCAATGCCAAAGTGCAAGTGCTGCCTGTGTAAATTGTGATTATAATTGGTTATCCATGATTGGCATATTTGATTTACTGGTAAGTTCCAAGTAAAGTGCACTGTGTGTGCCCAGGGCCTGTAAATCAAATGCTACTAGGAAACAGCCAGAGTAACGCGCCCAGAGCCACGCGTGCCGTTCCTATGCAGGCGCAATCACGCTTGCCTGAACCATACAACTTCCTTAACCACACATATGCGTGGTTAAGGCAGATAGCGCGGTTTAGTGTCTGGATGGGCGGGGAGAGGAAGAGAAAGTATCAGAACAGGAAGCTCCCCCGACCCGGATAGGTAAGTGCGTCTGTGCTGTGTTTGGGGGGTAGTTTTTAAGGGTTGGGGTCAAATTTAGAGTTCAGGGCGGGGCAGTTTTTTTCAAAGGAGGCAGGGTTTTAGGGCTCAGGGCAGGGGGACGGGGTTAGGGTTAAGGTAATTGTAATGGCTGCGCATCAGTAAGTTCAGGGCGGGGGTCAGGGTAGTTTTTTTAAAGGTTGGAGGTCTGTTATAGGGTTCAGGGCTGGGGGTGGTCAGGCAGTTTTTTTTAATGGGGCAGAGATTAGGGCTCAGGGCAGGGGGGTAATATTGGGGCAATTTTAAGGGCAGCGGGGGGGTACGTTTCAGGACGGGGTGAAGGTAGTTTTTTTAAAGGGTGTAGGGTTTTAGGCCTCAGGGCAGGAGGAGGGGAAAGGGTAGTTTTAAGGGCAGGATGAGGTAGGTTTTAGGCCTCAGGGCGGGGGCAAGGTAGGGGGATATAATTTTAGGGCTTAGGGCAGGGAGGGGGGTCAGGGTAATGGTGATCTTAACCCCGCATATCCCCTTACCAAACATGCCTTTACAATGAAATTGTGTGGTAAAGGCATGTGTGGGAAAGGAATGCGTGGTTAAGACACATTCGTGGTTTGGGCTGCATGGTAGAGGCATGCGTGGTTTAGCCATGTGTGCCTCTGCCATACAACCGGCCTGCAGCACTGATTGTGCCACCCACATGAGTAGCCCTGCAAACATGTCTCAGGCCTGCCACTGCAGTGTCTGTGAGTGCAGTTTTAAACTGCCATGTCAACATGGAAAGTGTATCCTCTTGCCAGGCCTAAACCTTCACTTTTCTTACATGTAAGGCACCCCTAAGGTAGGATCAAGGTAGCCCTGTGGGCAAGGTGCAGTGTACGTGAAAGGTAGGACATGTAATGGTGTGTCTTACATGTCCTGAAAGTGAAATACTGCCAATTTCGTTTTTCACTATTGTAAGGACTATCTTTTGCATAGGTTATCATTGGAGCTGCCTTGTAATAGCTTACAAGTGTAACTTTCAATTGGGAAAAGATAGAGATTTGAAGGTTAGGTTCCCTGAACTCAGGATTTAATTGTGGGTTTAAAAATGCCACTTTTAGAAAATGGGCATTTTTTTGCTTTACCATTCTGTGTTTCTGCCTGCCTGTGGAACCACCGTCTGGTTGAGACTGACAGCTGAGTTGTTTGTACATTTACTCTAGATAGGGAGCTGAGGTGTGCCCTACATATCTTGATTGCCCATCACCAGGCTGATTGGCCTTCCTGAGCTAGAGTGGTAGGAGGAGTTGTCACAGATGGTCATGAGCCCCACCCATGTGGCGGGACATATACTAGATGGCATATTCTCTAACGACCCTCGGATCAAGGTGGTAGAGCCTATACCTCTTTCCTGGTCAGACCATCATGCCATTCCTTTTAATCTCCAAATTACGGTACCAGGTACTGTTCCCGCTAATAATAGGGTAATGGAGAAGTAGAGAAATCTTAGCCTCATTAGCAAAGAGGCTCTTCTCAACATTTTTAAAAACTATCAGCCCCTGTGCACGCAGATGCTAACTCAGTGGCTGTTCATTTTTCTAACTGGCTTTTAGCAGCCATGGATACTTTAGCGCCCTTTAAGGAGCACTACGCAGCGAGAAAAAAGCCCTCTGCCCCATGGTTCTCCGACAGACTTAGAAAAATTAGGCAGTCCTGTCGTAAGTAGGAAAGGATATGGCGTGCAGACCTTATTCCTGCGGGTAGAGAGCTACACAAACAACGCCTGAGGGAATATAAAGCGGCCATTATTGAGGAAAAAGTATTATTTTACTCAAAGGCTACTGAATCCATTAAATCTCCTAGAGAGCTTTTTAATGTTATTAATTCGCTTGTTTCCCCCCCTGTCTCGGACCTGATGGATACCTCCCAGGAGCTCTGTGATAGAATGGCTAATTTTTCCGCATAAAAATCATGGATATATACTCCTCGTTGGAAACGGCTAATGCCAAGAATGCCCCATTAGTCTCCCCAAATCCCCTCCACCTCTATTCCAACGATTCCGCAACCACGGAGGAGGTTGCTAAGCTACTTACCTTTCCCCCCTGTCTCCAGAACTCACAGACCACCTGTTAGGGGGAATTAAATCCGGGTCCCCGATGGAGTCATGCCCTTTGAAGATTCTGAAAATAGGAAGGGACGCTATCGTCCCCCACCTTACCTCAGCACTCAATGTTGCCATTTCAGTGGGGCAGTGCCCCATCCCCTGGAAGACTGCGGTGGTTAAGCCTCTTTTAAAAAAACCTTCCCTGGACTCGGCGGAATTAAAGAATTATCGCCCTATTTCCCTGTTACCCGTTCCAGCCAAAAGTTTGGAGAAACACTTGAATTCTCACCTCAGCTCCTATTTAAGTGAGTACCAGCTGCTTGAGGGCTCGCAGCATGGTTTTAGAAGTAATCACAGCACAGAGACAGCGCTAACCTCGGTACTCAATAATATTCGTATTCAGGTTGACGCAGGACACACCACGCTGTTGGTTCTTCTTGACCTTGCCGCAGCCTTTGATTCCCTATCTCCTTTGAGACTGGTGGAACGGCTCAAGGAGATAGGGATTGGGGGCATGGCCCTCAAGCTACTTACCTCCTTCCTCAGTGATTGGGCACAGATAGTGAAAATGGGTCAATTCCACTCGGCTCCTAATCATCTGTTATGTGGAGTCCCGCAAGGCTCCTCTTTGAGCCCAACCCTTTTCAACATTTATGTCGCCCCAATGGCAAGGGTTGTAAGATCCTTTGTATTGGAGGTACTGTCCTACGCCCGACGACACGCAAATCATTGTGTCTATTACTCCCAGCGTTAGGGAATCTGCTACTAACTTTAAAAACTGCATGCAAGCAGTCTCCTCTTGGATGGTTGAGAACTATCTTAAACTTAATGGGGAAAAAACAGAGGTCCTGATCTTTGGAAACCAACAGAATATCTGGTCAAACGATTGGTGGCCAGATACGCTTGGTTGCTGTCCCGGCCCTGTATCCCATGGTAAAAACTTAGGGGTTGTTGTGGACAACTCTCTCTCTTTGAGCCTGCAGATTAACAGAACGGTGTCCACCTGCTTTTGGATTATCAGGATTCTCAGGAAAATCTCCCATTTCCTTTCGTCCGCCTCCCGAAAGCAGGTAGTGATTGCCTTAGTGATGTCCAGATTGGACTATTGTAATGCCCTCTACCTGGGCATTAACAAGGGCCTTGTTCGTCGTCTGCAGCTGGTGCAGAATGCAGCAGCCAGGCTGGTGATGGATCTTACGAAATACCACTCAATCTCGGCTTCCCTCAGCAAGCTGCATTGGCTTCCTTTAAATCGAAGAATTCTGTTTAAAGCCCTATGTCTTACCCACAAGGCTTTTTATGGTCTAGGCCCGGATACTATCAAAGGGCTGTTCCAGCGCTATGTTCCCACCAAGCAGCTTAGATCAGCTAGTAAAAACCTGCTGACAGTCCCAAGGTTCAAGAAGTCTAGATGGGGAGGCAGGGCGTTCTCCATTGCTGCTGCCAGGCTATGGAAATCCCTCCCTGGCGATCTCTCTGGACAAGCGTCTCATTCTCTCTTCCGCAAGGCTCTGAAGACTTGGCTCTTCACAGAGACATCAGTTTGAGCTTTACTTTATTTCTGTATGACAGTCCCTCCTGTAGCGCCTTGACTCCTCTGGGCTAAGTTTGCGCTTTAGAAGTCTAATATTCATTCCTTCATTAATTCACTGACACCTGAATAGGGCTGTGCCTGCCCTTTCAAAATGCTGTCTCCGCCCCCCTGTAATGTGTCTGGAGCCAAGGAAGGGCAAGGCAAGATCTTGTGGACAACAAAGACTTTCATTTGAAGTATGCCTACTTCAAAGACCAACAGGGGTATAAGTTTTGGACCTGTAACCCCAAATGTTTAGAACAATTCTGGACTTTCAACTCTGCCATGGAGAAGAGCTGAAGAGCTGTCAGGAGGAGTACTGCCTCTGCTGTGTTTTGGTTTCCTGGGTTGGCCTGCAGTTGCTGCTTCTGTCTGTGGGCAGTGGAAGAACTGGACTTTGCTTTCTTGTATCCTGCTTTCCCGAGGTTCTCCAAGGGCTTGTGTGTGCTTGCCTCCTATTGGACGTCTCAGGGCCATCAAAGACTTCATCTGAAGCATCTCTGAACTCCACTGCTGGGAGTTCTGACCTGCCAAGTGGTGCCAATTCCAGTTCTGGGACCTTGGAGGTGGTTCTGCTGCTTCAAGACTTGAAAATCCACACATTGTCCTTCTAGCACCATTTTTCCCTCCGCAAGCTTGCTGTGCGGTTGAAAAACCAACGCATCGCTGTGGTGCAGGTTAAAAATCGACACAGCGCCTTTTCACGGCCCGAAGAATCGCCTCTGCCCGAGTTCAGAGCACCGAGTCTCTGGCATCCGAGACCCTCGCTCCAACTTCGATGCAGTTCCTGCTGTGCCGCTGAAGGAACCAATGCATCACCTGTCTGCGGGAGAGCAAATCGACACAGTGCATGTTTTGCCGCCGCATTAACCTGCAGTGCCTGGATTTTCTGCTGCATCGCATCTGTATGCCAAGTTTCCAATGCAACACCACACCAAAAGGAGTCGCTTCCGGAAATAGGCTCATCCCTTCTCCTTGCAGTAAGGAATCGACGCCACACTTCTCCTGCGTGCAGCAGAACTAACACATCCATTCCCCTGGGACTCAAGAACTGACACATGGCTGTGTTTCCTGATGCTTTCCTCCTTTGGAGCTGTTTTTCAACCTAGATTTAAAAAGTGATATTTTGAGTTATGTATGTTGGATTTTTGTTGTTTTGGTCTTGTTTAGTGTAGATAAAGATTGATTATTTTTCTAAACTGGCATGATATCCATTTGTTGTATTTTCACTGTGTTACTGTGGGTTTATGTAGAAATGCTTTACACATTGCCTCTGAGACAGGCCTGACTGGTCATGCCAAGCTATCAAGGGGGTAGGCAGGGGTTATCTTAGGTGTGTGACTCCTTTAGCCTGACTAGAAGGAAGGGTCCCTACTTGGACAGGGTGCATACCACTGCCAACTAGAGTCCCTCATTTCTAACACAATCCATTATATAATTGTGGAGAAAAATAAATTACTTAGATTTATGAAAAAAACGTACTTGTTTTATCTGCATGAGATGAACTTGGGACACATTACACATTGATACTCATTTATTTACTTTAAGTGCATTTATTATTAATTCTTTTTATGATCCTGCGAGAGTCTCGCGAAATTGTAAACGTTTTTTAGAGGAAGAATTTACACTTTCCTTTATTTCAGTACTTTTGCCTATAGTCCCCATTAATAGGGTGTGGGCAGAAAGTAGACTCTCAAATGAGACCTTTTCACAGTAGAACAACAGCGCACAGTAGGGTGAAAGGAGACACTTGCATCTCACTGACACCACTCCATAGCCTAACAACTAGGTATAGTAGACTATGGGGAGAGACTGGCCTCTCCAGTGAGAACTTGCATGAAGGTAACCAGAGTTGAGAGTAGGGTATAAAGAGGCACTTCCTTTCCACTCACACCTTCCCCGGGTTCAGCAGTATGAATAGTAGGGTGGGGAAGGTACACACCTCACATGTCAGAACTTATTATTCTATAGTAAGAATAACAAGTGCTGGCATCTAAACTGAGACCCCTCCCCAGGAAAATAAACATATATATTAGAGTGTGGCATTGAATTTCACTGTCCATTCACAGCTCTGCCCAGGGTGACAAACTTATACAGTAGTGTGTAGGGAAACATTCCCCTCTCCACTAACACCTATCTCCAGAACAACTAAAATGTACAGTACAGTGTTGGTATGGAATGGCCTCTCTGCTGACACCTCTCCCTAGACCAACAGAGATAAACAGTGGTGTCTGGGAAGGGAGTGACCTGTCTGCTAACACATATTACCTGGGTGAGAGGTGTCTGTAGTAGGGTTTGAGAAAAATGTATCTCTCTGCTCATACCTCTTACCATGCTGACAGGTATGCAAAGTAGGCTGTTGGGAAGAACTGCCTGTTTGCTGACAGATCTCTCTTACATGATCAGTCTGCATAGTACATTGTGGAAAGAGACTGGCCCCTCTCCTGTGACCTGTGTCTTGGATGATGGGTGTGAAAATTAGGGGGCGAAAAGGGACTTCCCTCTCTGGTCACAGCTCTCCCAAGGATGACAGATGTACAAGTAAGATGTAGGGATAAAATTACCACTATGCTGAGAAGTTTGTCTTCCAAAATATCTATAGAGACTATGGTATGAAAACACACTGCCCTATCAGCTGAGACATCTTCCCAGAGTAACAAATGTGCAAAGTATATTGTGGGTAGAGAATATTCTCTCTTTGCATACCTTTCTTTATAATGATCAATGTTTATACTAGACTATAACATGGAGTATCCTTTCTATTGAAAAATGTGTCTTGCACAACTGGTGTCAATATTTGATTGTGGGGACATACCATACTTACCATCAGGTAAATACGACCCTAGCTTCACAAACTGCTGCTAGGACCCCTGACATAAGACGAATAGTACACATGATAAATGTACTAAAGCTCCATCCCAGTCTATCTAAAGAGGATGAGGGATCCCTAATAAATAAGTTCATTCATTAGACCCGGCAGGTGAGGGGGTGCCGGTCTGTAATAAGGGATGACATTATAGGGGCTAAAAGATATTCTCATCTGCGGGCCGCCCTTGATGTTATTGCACTTACACTATCACATAGAGATCTTGTTGAGAATCTGGTGGCCTTTGACATCCGTACCCAACACCTCACCAAAACCAATATTCGTCTTAAATATAATCCCCCAGAAACGGTTTTAAAGCCGAATATAGCCCATCCCATAACATCCCATATTGGTGCGTCACCTCTACGAGAGATAGATTAAAGGCTCTCTCACCCCTGTTGTTTGTACCCAGGTCACCAAGCGAGCATACATCAGTGAGTTTATCGTTCCCCTCCCAAAAGTAAAATCTTCCCCGGAGTTGAGTTGCCCCACTAGTGCAAAGAGCAGGGCGGGTTGCACACCAGGGACCTTAGATCCTAGGGATACGATGATACCAGAATTACATTCAACATCACGTAGAATAGCGCTTTTATTATGGAACATTGCCAGGCTGAGGTCTAAGGGCGCTTCTTCTGACTGGAACTGCTTCGTCAAAAGGTATGACATATGCTCTTTTCAGGAAACTTGGTCTGTAGAACCACTTCATCACCCAGGGTATTTAAACTATTATATTCCATCTATTCATGGTGGTAAGGGTCGCCCATCGGGGGGGTTAACAATATGGGTCTGTCAGGACATTGGCCTTAAGATACAGGTACTTCCGACCGAGAATTAATGACATTCTTGCTATTTGGTTGGCGACTGGCCCCTATGGTAACATTGACATTTATAATGTATATGCGAGAGGACATAGTGGCAGGCAGAGGTCCGAAACTATACTGGCCTTAGGTGAGCTCCTAGACAATCTTTCTTGGGCCACCTCTGTTGTTATAGTGGGGGACTTTAATTCAGCCTTTCAGCCCCTTTATAGTGAGGAAAACGACCTGGCAGGGGAGGAAGATGCGCACTGGGGTATCCCATGTCTGGAAATATCTTCAATCAAAAGATGGACAGAAGTCGCTATCCAACTTAAAGCTATTTGCTTTGAAAACGGCTTAAGGACATCCAACAGCAGAACTATTTCTGATAGGCAAGGGGCCATCATGTTCAACAAGGGCCAACATTCAAGCTGCATTGACTATCTTTTAATTAGTTTAAAATTATGGCACACCCTTGACGATATGGCTGTGCTGGACCATGTGGAGAGTGATCACAATTCACTATGCTCAGCATTTGTATTTAGGAAATTACACGAACCAATACAAACCCATAATCCATTCACCACCAGTGATTTGCAAACCACTAATGATATGCGGCAACTTAAATGGCCCATGATCCTAAAAAAAACGGATACATTGCCCACTATTTCCAATGATGTTGAGAACACCCTAGCAGAGATGGAGGTTTCCCTCCTTAATTCTCAGCCTCTCAAAGAAATAATATCGCTCAATAACACACTATTTGCTAAAATGCGCTCACATTTTCAAAGATCTTATAGGGCTAAGGAGAAGGGTACTCAGTCACAGCACCACTGGTATAATAAAGAGTGCAAGTGAGCCCGTAGATCATTAGGGGAGGCCATTAGATCAGGTAAATCATTTAGTGTACAAAACGCCCGAAAAATCTATGAGAAGGCGATGGTAAATGCTAAAAAAGCCTGGGATGAGAACAGATGGCAGGACATAAAACTAGCATGCACCAGGAACAATACACAACGCTTTTGGAACCTGGTAAAATGGGGTAGGGGTGGAGTTTCACTGCCTCCCCAAAACCATGTAGACCCTGATACCTAGGTTAATCACTTTGCCTACAATATGCCAACAATGATGTAGAGGTTTGTGAGCCTTTCTGATATAGTATTCGACTTAGCGGACGTAAGTGTTGTCCTTAGTGCCATCACAGGGGCGAGAGCGCCAGGCATCGACAGTATTCCTGCAGATATTTTTTTGCACGATAAGGCCAAATGGAGCAGGTATATAATGTTATTAGCAAAGACCATTGCCCATGGTGCCCCCATCCCGGACACCAGGCGGGGGGCGGATATCATCCCAGTATACAAAAAAAGGATAAGTCTTTGCCAGGAAATTATAGTCCAATAAGCCTAATTGATTTGATCCAAAAGGTGGTAGCTCGACTTGTCCTGGCAAAGGCTCAAGAGTGGATAGAAGAAAATGACATCCTAACCCCACTTCAGGCGGGTTTTCGGGCACATATCAGTACCATAGACCAGGTCTTTCAATTCATCCTAATATATTGGCAGACCTTTTTTCTTGGCAACGGTAGCATGTATGCTGCTTTTGTCGATCTTAAGTCAGCTTTTGACCTGGTCTCACGTAACAAACTTTGGGTGGTGCTACAGGAGTTGGGGATGCCCATTGATTTGCTCTCCCTCATCGTCCGTCTCCATGAGAAAATTTTTGCACAAATACGTTGGGGATCACAGGGGAATAAAACAGACCCCTTTCCTGTAGAGAAGGGAGTCCGCCAAGGATGTGTATTGGCTCCCTCATTATTTTCTCTTTTTATTAATGGAGTTGCTAAATCTTTAACTACCATCCCTACTGATGCACCAGTTTTAGCAGGCAAAAAGATTCCGATTTTAATGTTCGCAGATGACACGCTTATTATTTCAAAAACTCCCAGTGGGTTACAGCGTGCGCTGCAGCGCTTTGAAGATTTCTGCTCTCTACGAGGCCTAAAAATCAAGGCAGCAAAGATGAAGTTTAGGACTTTTGATCAGCACAGATCATTTAAGGGTAGTGTAATTCTGGATGGGCTACCCCTTGAACAGGTGGACGCATTTACCAATTTAGGTATCACCCTGCAGAAGGAAATGAGATGGAGGCCACACATTGATAGTATGACATTGAAGCACCATCAATTAGCTGCCGTCCTAAGTAATGATTTTAAAACATCCTTGACCAAGCCTGCCAGTCCGGTGCTGCAGATTTATAACACTAAGGTAGTGAGCTCGGTTTTATATGGGGCAGAATTATGGGGCTTTAAGAAACACTGCTAGCCGTATCGGAGAATAGGATCATCCGAGTGATCACAAGCTTACCACAAAGTACTTTTATGCTACCCTTGCTGAATGACCTAGGCAGGAAAGCACTGGTAGACTTAGCTAGGCTACGCCCCATCTTGTACTGGCGTTGTATGCCGGAACTGGCTACTTTTGCAGAAGGTCTTAGGGATATTATTGAGATTGATAATTTCCACAAAATCAGTTGGCTGCATGATATCAGAAGTGTCCTGGCCAGTATGGGTTTGATGCACCTGTGGGAAACCCCATTCAGCACCCAATTCACATCAAGAGACATAATTAAGGGAATATATTGGGATTTGATTGAAAGAAATGTAAACAGAGAAAGTGACTGCACAATGTTGACGGGGAGTTTTTTATTAATCAAACCCTGGCCGAGCCTCGAGCATTACTGGGATGCAATTTTAAAGCCCTTTGACCGCAAACTGTATTTTTAAATTAGAGTAGGCTGCCTACCACTAACGTTTTTTACCACCAAATGGACCACATTAGGCGACAACAAATGCCCTATTTATATTGATCAAGAAGAAACCTACTCACATGTATTGTTTGTCTGCCCCACCTATTTTGGCCCCCGCAAAGTATGGCTGGTGCAGATTTGCAGGAACATGGGTATCAGTTCAAGCAGCATCGCCCTGAGAATTTTGCGTACTGATTCATCACCCCGCTATGCAATCTCTGTAGCAAAGTTCTTGAGATGGATGTGGACTATAAGATCTCAGGGAAGAGGTGTGGCCAGGGCGCCTGACTCAGGAACACGGGGGGTCAAGGTTCAATCCCCAGCGCCGGCAGCAGGTTAGCCCAGCACCATGTGACTCTGGGCAATAGCTCACTTAATCTTCCCAACGGCCCCCAGGGCCTTGACACTCCCGGGTAATTGTTCGCGCTTTACAAATACTGGATTTCAATCATTGACTGCAAATAATTGAACCTGGAATCACGCCACCTGTGGATGTGAAATCAGTACTCTATTACTGAGCTGCGGTGCTTTTTACAGATCCTAATGCCTTAGTTACCATTTGATAATACCTACGTTGCTGCTCTCCATCTTATGAATTTGTTTTATCATAATGTATTACGATGGATTGATTCTTTTTACTTATGATTATTTGTACAAATTTTCATAAAATTTTAACTCATTGTTTTATTCTTTTAATCAGTATTTTATGCTCAATGCTTTTATGACATGTATTGTCGAATAAAGCATATTTTGATTGACTGATTGTGGGGACATAGTCACCTCTCTTTCATACATCTCCCAATGGTAACCGTCATTCATAATACTGTGTGCACAGCAGCTGATAGGAGTGCATATTAGAGTATGAAGATTCACCCCTCTGTGTGCCAATACTTCTCTCTTACTAGCAAAGGTCAATATACTACAACATGGATGAGGACTGATCTCTCTACTGACACCTCATTGTTGCGTGACGCGTCACACATAGCTGCATAATAAAATAATTGGGTTCTCCACTACCAAGTGTATGCAGAACAAAAATTGTGCATACTACCATTGAGATATATATACATGCAGCAGCATATTTACAGTCCCTGAAGATGGAACTGGCAGTTTTGGTGAATATTGCAATACTATAATGAAATTGAAATTTATAATAAGTTTTAAGAAAAGAAATCAAAGTAACTTTGAACTTTTTATTACAACAAAACAATTTAACAACAATACATAACTACAACTATATTAACAAATTATATGAATAACTACTAAACACACAAGACAAACAACTATATAACTTATAACATTGTTTTACACTCATCAGCAGGCACCAATGACTCCCCCCTTTTTGCTTTATTTGCCTACCGGATTTTGATTCATGCAGCACTTCTTTTCCAGTTTTGTAGCCACCTTAGCCTGCCAAAGAGTCTTCAGTTTCCTGTTATAGTTTAGCTGGCTGGTGGCAAGATATTTTCAGCAAAGCACCATATGTATAAATTACAGTTCACAAAGCTTAGCTCTTGTAGAGATAGCTTAAGCTGCTGAACTGCACAACTGTTCAGTGATTGTAACATCCCTCCAACCTGAAAACACTGTCCTTTAAGAAGTAGTTACTGTTGAACAGCACAAGAATCCTGTTTGTGTTAACACTGCTCTTTTTTGCTTCTAAGTAGTTAATTAATTCCTCAGAGCCAGTTTCCATGTTCCTCCTAAAAAAAGACAAAATAGCAAAATAAGATAAAAGTTACATACTGATCAATAATTCATAACAGTGATACATCATTATATTGTCTAACCTTTACTACATTTTTCACTCAAAATCACATATTTATATGTAGTGCACCAGTAACTTGTTATTTCTTTCTCGTGAAAAATACAACACCCTCAACCAGCCTATTTTTATATGTTTGCAATTAACTCTGGGAAAAGGGTGTGGCCAGACACTACATCATACCCCAGAAAAGTTTGCTCCTTGGGGAGCGCAAATTGTGCACTACATGGACCATGATGCAAAGGAGCAAACTTTTCTGGGTTATGATGTAGTATCCAGCCACACCCTTTTACCTGCCCAAACTGATTTTCATGACCTCCTCTACCATATATCACATGTTCCTAATATTCCTTTTTGTAAAAATTGCATTTTGGCCCATTGATTACACTTCATCCAGCCCGATCCAGAGAGTACGGCCCGAGCTGGAGAGTACGGCCCGAGTGCAGAGAGTATGGCCGAAGCCAAAGATTCTGGCCCGACTGCAGATGTAAAGATATGACTCGTAAATGACCTCTGTGAATACCAAAAGTCGTAAATTTAGACTTTTGTCTCAGATTGCCTTTGTGAATCGGGCCCGTTGTTTCTAAAGTTGAAGTCATGTTATAATTGAAACTGCAGACGATCATCTCTGTAACTCAGTTTATGGCAGTCACGAGTAAGTAAGGTGATTAAATCTGATTTTGGTATTTTACCATAATCTAAGAAAAGGAACTTCTCAGGCGTGAGTTGCTTTTACTTTATTTTTGGAGCAAAGATGGCTTTTGCCAGATGACTTTGGGTGTAAATTCAAGACGTTAGTGAGATTGACAATAAAATGGAACATTTTGATGGCACAATTGGTATTATGAAAGTTTTATTCACTTCATATATCCATTTAGTGCTGGTATTTTTTCATCAATTTATTGCACATTTATTAAATTAAGCCCATTAATGCGTCTGTATTCCACCTAATCATTTGGGCTACTGTTGATTCGTCATCCTTTAAGGGTATTTTCCTTGACATATTTTTGTATGACCTCTTACACTTATTGTTGTTTGAATCGTTGCAGTGTCTCACTGGTATTGAATGTTTCACAAAGTATACCACTCAGCCGTGGTTTTCATGACTATACATTCTTTCATTAATTCCTCTGCATTAGTACCACAACAATCTCATCGCCATAACAGTATTCTAGTGATTATGGCTTATAAATTGCCTTGTGTTGTGTCTTTTCTTAAGAATACATGCTAAAAGAGTTCTCCATGAGCACTGCATATTTTATGATACGTTCACCTCTCTGGTAGGACCTGATGATTTAGTGGACTAATGCGTCAACTGTGGGAGCCTGTGTTCGACCTTATGGTCACAGGTTCAAAGTCTGAGGTCAATAAAATGAGTACCATTAAGTTGGGTAACAATAAACATCTGTTATTTAGCGCCAAGATACCCTTGGGTGAACGTGCTTTACAAGTTATGTCAAGTGATAAGTTGTGTGAAAAAGATGTATTATACAGAGCATGATTTCATTGTTTATTCTGCAATAAAATACACCACACCCCAAGTTTATTGATATTTGCTGTAGTTTGTATATGTGAAGTTGTTTGCTTAATTATTTGAGTAGGTGGGCAGGATATTGGCACCTCATGCTCTCTATAGAATAGCAATATCTACATTGACAGCATAAAAGATCATTAACAAATGTGAGCAGCCACCCTACGAAATCTATTTTTTCATTAATGGTTGCATGCTCATCTGCAGTTTAACATTAAAAATAATAATAACACTTCAGTGCATTTATTGTGCCTCACACAGAGAAACATGGGCCTAAACCTCTGTTTGCTGAACACCCATGAGTTACCTCACATGACCGACATATTCAAAGGAATGTAGAAAAGAAAGAGAGAAAGAGAGATAGAGAAACAGGCGAAGACAGAGACTGGAAGAAAAACATGGACGTCTATTTGGGTTTGCAACTGCGACCCTTAGGGCACCCTTTGCAACCCCTGCCACCGTGCTTGCAACCCCTTGGCCAGCATAATCATCACTCACTCTTGTTTTCAGCCTCCTGGCCAGCCAGCCAGTGCTTATGTGGACTCACAGTTATTTTTTTTAAGGAGCGCATGAAAGCACTACCAATGATAGCCCTTGTATACTATCACACCAATCATATCACTATGTCCTGCCCCCGCGCTCTCCACCCACCCTTCCTCACTTTGTCACACACCACACCCTCTCCTCCTTTCAAGTCATCAGAAGACCTTGTGGTGGTGCTCTCTCTCGGAGGCTGTGCAATGCATGTGCATTGTGCAGATGGCCCCCGCCCAGACCAGCAGCCAAGCCAAACCTGGGCCCAGGTAGAATACATAAGCAACCAACAGCCAGTGGTAGTAAATGATGGCCCTGACTTCCTGACTAATTTGTTTTGCTCCTACCGGCCCCTCACGTTCTTCCCTCTCCTCCTGCTCTAGTTTCCCTCACTTTGGAAAACATCACATGTCAGGTGAACAGTGTTGAATGAAGGTAGGAAACAGTACCCCATTAACAGTTGTCCCTGACTTCCAGGGTCGGATTGGTAAACCCGGCATTCGGGCAACGGGCGAAGGGCCAGTGCATAAGAGCCCAGTTGTGGGTTGTTTTTTTTTTGCCTGTGGTGTTCCTGTTTTAAAAGGTTTCTTGGTGAGCTGACCTGTATTGTCTGGCATCGCCAGTGGCTATGTGGGGCAAAAGCACGCTCTGTCAAAGCTTGCAGCAGGAACAGACAAAATATTGTAATCTCACCAACTGTTAGGTGGGGCTGGCAGCGACCTTACATGTCCTCTGCTGGGCTGTCCCATTCACATATGGGGCTGACTTTGGCCACCCATGGACACAATAATGTGTGAAGATTGAGGCCAGCGAAGGGAGGGGAATGAGTAGGACCAGCATCACTGAAGCCCAGCTGTGATGAGCCTATAGACTGATTTACACACGCATGAGTCATTGGCTCTGCATTGTGTGTGACGTACAGTGCTCTGTCACCCTACACGACTGGTATGAGCTGCGCTATCAAACAATGAAATGCATGTGAGAGAGGGGCCAACAAAGATTGTTGCTCAGGGTGCCACCAGCGCTAATGCTGGCCAAGCCTCAAACACCACACATGTTACACGTACATTTCCAAGACGATCATGCATATACTATCCAGGAGACCAAAGAAAATAACACCTCTTCTTAATATTTATTTTTAAATGTATGTTAACCTGCTGTGCTTTCCTTGAATGCATATATGCATTTAGAGGCAGTGCCAGTGAGAGATGCGGTAGCGAGAAGTTGCAAAAACTCTTTTGACATACATCAACATCTCTTTTGGCTTAAAACTCTCACCGCACCCATCTGCAGCCCATATCATTTCATTAGAATTGGTTTAGCTAAAACATATATGTTTTTTATTTTCAAAACATTTAACGACTCCTCCGCCACCGACATCGCCATAGCCATCCCAGACGGCTATAAGATCACCCGCAGAGACCGCGTCAACGCAGTAGGAGGAGGAATCGCCATCGTCCACAAGAACACCATCAGGGTCTCGACCAGCACCGACGACACTCTCAGCACCGCCGAACACATGCACTTCCAGATCCACACGGACCCCAACACCACCCTTAGAGGCACCCTTGTCTACAGACCCCCTGGGCCCTGACCCCAGTTCAGCGACTCCATCGCCGACTTCATCAGCACGCACGCCCTGACCTCTACCAACTACATCCTCCTCGGAGACCTGAACTTTCACCTGGAGAACAACAACGACAGCAACTCCACCACCCTGATCGACAGCCTCGCCAACCTCGGCCTGAGCCAGCTCGTCACAACACCGACCCACTCCGCCGGCCACACGCTTGACCCCATCTTCTCCTCAAGCTCCCACGTCTCCTTCAGCCACACCACGGAACTCCTCTGGACCGACCACCGCTGCATCCATTTCACCTTCCAGAAACCCACCACACACCACCGCACCCAACAGATCCCACGCCGCTGCTGGAGCAAAGTCACCGAAGACCAACTCCGGGCAACCCTCGCTCTCAGCCCTCCCTCCGACCCATCCAACACCGACGATGCTGCCTGCAACCTCAGACGATGGATGGACGACTGCGCCAACACCCTCGCCCCGCTGAAAAAGCTCACCTACAGCGACACCACCAAAAGAGCCAGCTGGTTCACCTCGGAACTCCTAGCTTACAAGCGTACCTGCCGGAAACTAGAGAAGAAATGGCACAGCGATAAGACACCGGACAGCCACACAGCCCACAAAGACGCCATCCGTAACCACCACCACCTCATCAGGTCCGCCAAGAGAATCTCCTTCAAAGACCGCCTTGACAACAACGCACACAACAGCAAGGAGCTTTTCAACATCGTGAAGGAACTCTCCAATCCCAGCTCCAACACCAACGACATCCCGCCGTCGCAACCCCTGTGCGATTCCCTCGCCACCTTCTTTCACCGCAAGATCGCCGACATCCACGACAGCTTCAACACCCAGACAACCCCAACTAAGATCGATACACCAGACCCGCCACACACCATCGACCACGACCCCCTGCCAGCCTGGGCCAGCGTGAACATCGAGGATACCATCAAGACCATGAGCACAATACACTCCGGCTCCCCGTCAGACCCTTTCCCGCACCACATCTTCAACAAAGCCAGCAGCTCCATCGCACCCCACCTGTGCAACATCATCAACCTCTCCTTCGAGACCGCGACCTTCCCAGAGAGCTGAAACACGCAGAGATCAACGCCCTACTCAAAAAACCCAAGGCGGACCCGAGAGACCTCAAGAACTTCCGGCCCATCTCTCTGCTTCCGTTCCCAGCCAAGGTCATCGAGAAGATCGTCAACAAACAGCTAATCCGATACCTCGAAGAAAACAGCATCCTGGACCCATCCCAATCAGGGTTCCGCAGCAACCACAGCACTGAGACTGCCCTCATCGCCGCCACCGACGACATCAGGATCCTGCTGGACAATGGTGAGACCGCAGCCCTCATCCTGCTGGACCTCTCCGCCGCCTTCGACACTGTCTGCCACCGCACTCTACGGCGCACGCCTCCACGACGCAGGGATCCGAGACAAGGCCCTGGAATGGACCACCTCCTTCCTCGACGGCAGAACCCAGAAAGTCCGCCTCCCACCTTTCCGATCCGAAGCCTCCGAGATCATCTGCGGCGTACCCCAGGGATCGTCCCTCAGCCCAACACTGTTCAACATCTACATGGCCCCGCTCGCACGCATCAGCCAGACAACACGACCTCAACATTATCTCCTACGCCGACGACACTCAACTGATCCTCTCCCTCACCAAGGACCCCCTGCCGCCAAAGCCAAACTCCATGACGGAATGAAGGCCGTCGCCGATTGGATGAAGATCAGCCAACTAAAGCTGAACACGGACAAAACGGAGGTCCTCATCCTCGGCTCCAACCCCTCAGCCTGGGACGACTCCTGGTGGCCAACGACGCTGGGAGCAGCCCCGACACCCACCGACCATGCACGCAACCTGGGAGTCATCCTCGACTCAACGCTCTCCATGACCAAGCAAGTCAACGCAGTCTCCTCCTCCTGCTTCAACACACTCCGCATGCTTCGCAAGATCTACAGGTGGATCCCGACAGACACAAGAAGAACAGTCACCCAGGCCCTCGTCAGTAGCAGACTAGACTATGGGAACGCCCTCTACACGGGAGCCCCGGCCAAGCTCATCAAGCGACTGCAACGCATACAAAACGCCTCCGCACGACTGATCCTCGACGTACCACGCCACAGCCACATCACCCCCACTTGAGGAACCTGCACTGGCTCCCCGTCGACAGGAGGATCACCTTCCAACTCCTCACCCACGCACACAAGGCACTCCACAAAACTGGCCCAGCCTACCTCAACAGACGACTCTTCTTCTACGTCCCCAACCGCCAGCTCCGCTCCGCCCGACCTCTCCCTCGCCACCGTCCCCCGCATTCGAAGAACAACCACCGGCGGCAGATCCTTCTCACACCTCGCCGCCAAGACCTGGAACACCCTTCCACTAAGCCTACGAAAGACCCAAGACCTGCTGACCTTCAGGAGGCTACTCAAGACCTGGCTGTTCGACCAGTAGCAGCATCCCCCCCCTTCCCTCCCCCCAGCGCCTTGAGACCCTCGCGGGTAAGTACTGCGCTCTACAAATTCTGTGATTGATTGATTGATTGAATATAAGAAACACCCAAACATTACGAATTTTAAAGTCTGCGCAAGATACGCCTCCCATTGATGTGTTTTAGGAGAAAATTTCACCCTACCATCAGGTTTCAAAGGAGCATTCGATAAAAAAAAGAACCTGTGAAGAGCCATTTTCACCCCATTCCTCACTGTATGAGGCTGGTAGCATTGTTCATCTGACCCCTCTCCTGCCCCACCAGCATATGATAGACATGGTTGGCATCCTGTGCAGCCTCACTAAGGCCAAGGTGTGGTGGGCCATTTCACAATTTCACCTCCTTGCTAGATCCGGCTTTATATTGCCCTTGTCCCTGCTCTGTCAGGCTCTCTGCACATGTCCTGCAGCAGTGCTGTCCCTGCAAGTTCACTGACCTTGGGAGTAACGAAGGAGGAGGCAAAGAGGGAGAACTAGGAGAAAACTTAACAAGTGAGGGGGCAGAGAAAGGGTAAAGGAGACCCAGGAGCAGAAGAAATAGAATAGGTAAGGGGTGGGATAGGAGGGAGGAAAATAAAGAGATAAGACTATGAAAGGAGTAAGAAGCACAGAAAATGCGAAGATTAAAAAGAAAGTGCTGAATAGAAAGATTGCAATTGTGGTAAAGAAGCGGGCAAGAGCAAGGAGTACCATAAGTGAGTGGAAGAGAGATCAAGAAAATTAAGACAGTGAAAAAAATTAACAAAAATAATGAGAAGTAGTGAGATCAAGGGTGGTGAAAAGGTGAGAAGTAGAGAATTTTGTGTGTGCACTTGCATAGAAGAGGGAGAGTGAGAAATAAGAAAAAGAGGAGCGAGGCCATTTGTCTCACTAGCTGTGCTTCCTGGGGGTGATGCAAGCTCTGCTGCTGTGACAAGACTTGATACTCTTACCTGTTTATCTGTTGTGTGTATTTTGTAGAGGTCAGCCAAGTGCTTTCACATAGCACTTCACTTGGCATTTTTGTAAGCACGGTCTGTAGACGTGTCACTTTAACCCAATTGAAAAGTACTCAATATTCCAACCTCAGAAGGATGCTTTAGTTTTGCCTTTATTAGAACCCATCACCTGCAGGTCACAGCAGATGTTATCAGCAGTCGCAACTCGCTGAGCACTCTTGCAGGAGCACATCACTAGTAAGAGAGCCAATGTATCCTTGGAGCCTCAATGAGGCTGTTGGCATGGCCTCTACACTCGCTGCTGCTTATGTCCTACAGTTAGCAGTGAACCAAGCTAAGCATGCGCTTTCCCAAACATTGGAGCACACAGGTTGTTTATAAAACATTTAATACATTTAATGAGTACTGTCACTTCTAAGGGGGTAGCACTGGCTGCCTCTTTAAAGGGATTTTTATTAAGACTGCAAGGGCACTTCTAAACACATTGGTAATACTTTATTGGGGCAATACCTGCATTTCTAATAAGACTCTTAATAATGTTGAGGGATGCTTGTGGTTCTCATCCCATCCCCATCAGTAAGGGACATACAAGCATCCCACCACACCTCACTATGGCTGGGCCACCTTCCCCACTCTCCAGTCTGCCAGAGCAAGAAAACAGCCAGAGGCGTTTTAAGGAATGAGCTATGGGGACAATTGCAAAGGTCCCTACCTTCCAAGATCCCTTCTGATAAAATGATCTCTCACTCTCTTTTTTTCTCACCTCTGACTTTAAAAAATATCTCTCTCCCTCTCCCTGGCTATCTCTTACTGTGTGTCTCTCTTTTAAGGCCAAAAACAGTGCATGGTGAGGGCGCAAGTAATGGTTACTTTAGAGTGAATTTCAGTGGTTTTGTTAGTTTCAAATAGTATATTTTATGTGACATTGTCACCTTACTATAACTTCCCTTTAACCTTTGTTTTTTCTAGTGAATTTCTAAGGTTTTGTTGATTTGAAAAGTTAGATATTCTTACACTTCCTGATTATAGTGTCACTTTAACCTTTGTTTTTTTCTGTGAATTTCTAGGGTTTTTGTAACGTAAAGTAAGATGTCCATCGTAATTCACAGCAAGGGGGCTGGGCACACGGTCTGGGCTGGCATTGCCCATTGTGCTGCTCCCTTTAAAGGGAATTTTATTAGGACTGCAAGGGCACTTCTAAACACATTGGTAATACGTTAATGGGGCAATACCTGCATTTCTAATAAGGCTCTTAATAATGTTGAGGGATGCTTGTGGTTCTCATCCCATCCCCATCAGTAAGGGACATTTAAGTATCCCACCACACTCACTATGGCTGGGCCACCTTCCCCACTCTCCAGTCTGCCAGAGCAAGAAAACAGCCAGAGGAGTTTTAAGGAATGAGCTATGGGGACAATTGCAAAGGCCCCTACCTTCCAAGATCCCTTCTGATAAAATTATCTCTCACTCTCTTTTTTCTCACCTCTGACTCTTTAAAAAATATCTCTCTCCCTCTCCCTGGCTATCTCTTACTGTGTCTCTCTTTCTCTTTCAAGGGCAAAAACAGTGCATGGTGAGGGCGCAAGTAATGGTTACTTTAGAGTAAATTTCAGTGGTTTTGTTAGTTTCAAATAGTATATTTTATGTGATGTTGTCACCTTACTATAACTTCCCTTTAACCTTTGTTTTTTCTAGTGAATTTCTAAGGTTTTTTGATTTGAAAAGTTAGATATTCTTACACTTCTTGATTATAGTGTCACTTTAACCTTTGTTTTTTTCAGTGAATTTCCAGGGTTTTTGTAACGTAAAGTAAGATGTTCATCATAATTCACGGCAAGGGGGCTGGGCACAGGGTCTGGGCTGGCATTGCCCATTGTGCTGCTCCCGTCCAAACTTGCTGCATCTAACACCCCCTCCTCCGTTGTCCAAGTCCATACCCCTTCCACCACGTCCAGCTCTGTGTGCCAATGTTCTACCACTGCCTTTCAAGCATGTAGACGACAGTACTTCCCTGGTTGACCTTGCTAACTGTTCATCATCCTATGATGACAATACAGCCAGCTCTTTTTTGAGGAGTAACATAATAAAGGAACATCGAATCAAAGAAAGTAGTCAGGCATCAACATCAAAATCCCACTTGCAAGTGAATTCTTGGCAGACAACTTGTCATTGAATGATTATAGCGACCCAGTGCAACCAAAACTTCAAACGTTCCCCTTAACTGCATGCTGTAGGTTTAATGGAGATTACAAAGCCCATCCTTGGGTAGAGTATTCAGTCCTCAAAGATGCTGTTTATTGTTTTGCATGCAGGCATTTTAGTGCTGGTTCTGTGGAAGGAGGAGGACGTGAACCTGGCAATGTTGAATTTGTTCATATTGGCTTCAGTAAGTGGGAAAAGCTTACTGGTTCTTTGTCCAAACATTTACAGTGAAGAAGCATAAATTGTCAGTCATTGCTTGGACAAACTTCAGAAGATTACAGCAGCCTACAAACCGTCAGCAGTCAGTTTCTTCCATGATAGTAAGAGGTACAGACAGGAAATTGAGGAGATTAAACAACATGTGAAGCGGCTGCTTAAAGTAGTATGTTTCTTGGGTCTTTAAGGGCTTGCATTCCGTGCCACAGATGAAACTGAGCATTCTCACAATTAGGGGACATTTCATTGAATTGTTACAGATGATTTCTGATAAAGATGATAGGTTAAAAGAAAAAATGTCCAGGAGGTATGGGAACTATACCTCTCCTGATTACCAAAATGACATGATATCTGTGGTGTATTTGCGGTGTTAGTTGATTAAACCAATGATGTCTTACATAAAGAGCAGCTGAGCTTTATTATCCACTTTGTTGATGGTGATGGAAATGTTCAGGAGACTGCGCTAAGGTGTTACCATATGGAGAAGTTCGATGCCTCCAGCCTTGCTGCAGCCATTGTTAAAGCAGTACACAATGCTGGCCTTGACTGCAAGAAATGTGTTGCACAGTGCTACAATGGAGCATCCATTGTGAGTGGCTTTTTTAATGGTGTCCGTGCGAAAATAAAAGAGATTGCATCACAAGCAATTTATGTACACTGCCATGCCCATTGACTAAACCTTGCGTTAGTGCAAACAGTAACTAACATACAACCAGTAAAACATTTCTTTTCAACAATGCAAGCAGTTTATATTTTTCTTCCACAAAGTTCACCAATGCATGAGCTCTTTGTGAAAGCTCAGAAAGAGAGTAATCTGTATGTAATGGAACTAGAAAGACTCTCAGGTATGAGGTGGTTTTACTGGTACTCCTGTGTTAGAAAAGTACAGATGCGATTTGAATCTATTATCGTTTTTCTCCGTGTAATAGAATCACAACAACATGACAAGGAGGCTAGTTCAGAAGCCATAGGACTTCTTAAGAACATTGAAAACTCACTGCCTGCTGTAGAACCACCAAAGCCATGGTGCTGGCACCCACCAGATTAGAAGTTAAATGAAGAGCCTGACATGCAGACCGCTGTTTTTAGAGGGCTGACTGCACCTTCATGCATGGTGTGGCATACATGCCACACAGTGCAGGAATTGGGGGTTCAAAACCAGGAGGGCACTACATGTGCCTCCCCACATGCACCCCCAGGCCCAGGAACAGCAGTGTTGCCTCTCTACCAGCCTTTTTATGGTGGGCTCACCACCATGAAAAAGGAGGGGGACAGGCAACTCCTAATATGTTTGGCGGTGCCGCAGCAGCACCACCAGCATATTAGTGCTCCTGACCGCTGCGCGACTGACGCAGTATTCCTGATACCCAGCTGTCGCATCAACACTGTGGTGGTGGTCTGACCCCCATACTCATAATACTGTGGGAGGGCTAGCAGTGTAGAGGTGGTTGGACCACCACTGCGGGTTCGGAGGTCCTATGGACCGCCGAACCCGTAATAAGGCCCTTAGATTTAATTACATGGTACTCTTAGGGGCATATTCACAAGGACTTATCTCCGATTTATCGGCACCTTAACTCATCAAAAGTTGAGATAGATTTAACACCCCATTCACAAGCGGGTGCAAACTGCAGACATCGCCAGTATTCCCGAGATAACTGCCCCAAAATTTATCTCCACGGTGGACACCACCAACTAACCCTAATGAGATGCAGAGTAGGCGTTCCCGTGCAAAAACATACGAAAAAACCACAACACCACTTTCACAACGAACTGCCAGATCTGCGATGCAAACCAAAAACAGGCGATAAGCCGTGGTAGCACCAGGGATTTAACACCTGCCTTTTGCTGGTGCTAAGCAGGACGACTACCCGCAGCATGAAAGGGAGCCCAGCCAAGAGCCACACCTGAAGACCCACAGATGCCATGGAGACAATCATCATGTAGCTCCGATGCCCATGAGGGCCACAACACCCACCTCCACCACCCCCAGGCCCGCCACCACCCCCAGGACCCGTCCCGCCCCCGGGAACACCACAGAGGCAGCGTACACAAAGACAGCGGACCCACCTGAAACGCACCTGCCGCCCAGACCCAACGCCAGAGGAGGACATTGCCCACTACAGGCCCAAAAGAACAACAAACCCCCGCATCCTGACCCACATTCTCCACCTGCTGACGGTACCAACCCAGTGGACAACCAACATCCCTCCGCAGACAAAGCTGCCGGCTGCGCAGCACAAGTCCGCCTCTGGTACCATCCAACCCACAACTGCCAGAGTCAGAGGAGTCACACAGCCAGCCCCATACAAGGGCATCACACCTGTCCTGGATGCCAACATCAGCCTGGTACCCAAGCCCCTCCACTTCACCCACACTGCGCAGGAGCAGGCGGAGGCCAAGCAAGGCCCCTACGCCATAGCTGGATTCTCTCACATGTCAGGGCCAACTGCACACATGTACCCCTCGTGCCCCCTGCCCACACAGCACACAACTACCACAACTGAAAGCACATGCATCCCATGAATGTGCAGGCAATAGTGGACCGCCCGGGACCCCTCAACAATGTCGTGGCCAACTCCCCAGGCAGAGTGCCTGATTCACACATCTCCCGACAGTCCGTCATCACCCAGCGCACCCATGATGGCACCCATGGCAATGCAGTGTTCGTTGGTAAGTACCAAATGAACACACCACACACCTCCAGCCCACAGTCATGCAACTCACGACACTGGCAATGGGCATGCAGCACAACTAAACTCAACATGCCACACAACATGCCAACCTACCAGACACGACAACACGACTCCATTAGGAACTTGACCTTGCCATGCCCACAACCCAGCCACGGCATGGCACCACAGACACACAATAGAAGGATGTGAGGAGAGGCATGGAGCAGGCATGTGCGAGAGCGGCAAGTGACTAAGGAATGTGAACCTACCCAATGCCAGATGTGGCGTGGAGATGCCGGACAGACCACAGCGTGCAAATCACGGAAATGGCCATGTGGAGATGAACTGCTGGAGCATGGAGTGTAGTGGCCAGTGGACGCTACCATGTCCCCACAGGCTGTGGGGCAGAAAGCGGAAATGTCGCACGTTACGTCCCCCCCTGCATGCACGTGCGGAGTGGGTTGGCCCTGCGTACGCCAGGCCTGCGTAGGGTTATGAATAAAAAGCCGGTCGCACTGGGCGTGGTTCTCTTTCGGAATGGACAACGCGTCTGCCAGGGCGGCGCCTCCCAGCCCGCCACGAGTCCAGCGCAGAGCATGGCAGGGCCTGCGTCCCTGTGCGCCTGCTGCACCCCGGGACGCTGGGCCCCTGACCCGTCATGCCTGCACCATCGCACCAACGAGGCTCCGCTCACCTGCCGACACCGGCGTGTGTCAAAGAGGGCCCACCACGTGCCGGTGCAAGCTCCAGGCCCCAGGCCCGCAACCTTTGCAGCCTCCGCAGCACCTCCCTGGCCTCCACGGCGCAGGCCCACAGTACTCCTTTTACATTCACACACTCCACCGGCCTCCTCCTCGGCCCAGTGGGTCCCACATGTGGAACTGTGTCCTGAGTCATGAATGGCAGTGACCCCAAGTCCGTGGCAGCGGCCACAGCACCAGACTCCCTTCGATCAGTGAGGCATAATTCCATATCGCAGGCCGGTGACACGTGGTTCCACTAATCCTGTTCAACGCAAGCCGTCCACATGTGGTGCCACTAACCCTGTTCAACGCAAGCCGTCCACACGTGGTGCCCCTAACCCTGTTCAACGCAAGCCGGCGACACGTGGAGCCACTAACCCTGTTCAACGCAAGCCGGCGACACGTGGATGAGGGCACAGGCCTACACAGCGACCCAGTGGACCCACATGTGGAACTGTGTCCTGAGTCATGAATGGCAGTGACCAGATGTCTACTGCAGGGGTGAGATCACTAAACCCCCTGCTATCAGAGAAGCAAACGAAATCATCACAAGCACACGACATGTGTCTGTGGGCCCGTGCTGACCGCTGCCCCCGGCCTACACTGCGGTCCAGTAGGCCCCACATCCAGCACTCAGTCGTGATTCGTGGATGGCAGAGTCCATACCAGTGACCGCACGGAGAGGAGTAAGAGGAAGATGCGGTTCAGTCCGGATGAAAGCCAGATCCTCGTTACGGAGGTGACCGAACACTAGCAACAACTGACCTAGTGCCACTAACCCTGTGCAATGCAAGTCCGCGTCCCATGGTGCCACTGAACCTGAACTACACAGGCCGGTGGGACCATCCAACCTAACCCGGCGACACTCGGTGAATGGCCCCTGCTGGCCGCTGCCTCAGGCCTACACTGCGGTCCAGTAGGCCACACATGTGGAACTGTGTCCTGGGTAAGATATGGAGGAGTCCACACCATTGGACACGCCTCATCGCAGGCGGCATCCCCTATCAGCACAGGTGCCACTAACTCTGTGTGCAATGACTCATGGGCACTCTCTGGTTGAACTTTGGTGTCGTCTGAGTCCATGGCCTGGGGGTTGTCTGCATCATCATCTGGCTGGGACGGACTTGGTGTCCGACATGTGTTTGCTCCACTCATCTCCACCATGGTGACTGTTTCTGCGTGGTTGTGCCCTCGGCATCATGCCCTGGGGGTACACCTTCCACTGTCCACCGAGACACTCCGCGACAACCCCCCTAGTCATCTGCGGGAACCTGCTCTGCCCTCGTGACCCTGCCCCAGTGCACCGCAAGTCAGTGGCCCGTGGCGGTAGGCCCGTGCAGAACGCTGTGCATCCGGGGCCACTAACTCTGTGCAGCTCAGGTCATGGGTCCTTTACGGTTGAATGGTTGTGTCCTTTATGATGTACACTGTTGTCGATTTCTGACTGCATCAGGCAGCCCTTGCCAGCTGGTGTGCACACACCCCACACACATCCAACCCAGGTGTCACTCGATATGTGTGCCTGCTAATAAATGTGGCCGGGCGCACGTGCTCGTAGCCATTCACACCATCTGAGCAAGTGTGTCCGTGCGGTCATTGTGTCAGCATGATGGGCATGGCACTGCAACATCACAGTGTGCTATCCTCAGCGGACGATACCATGTCACCTCAGCGTTGCCAGTGACCTTGGAAATGTAGCTTTGCCCGGCCCCCCCTGCATGCACAAGCGGCGTGTGCTGGTCCGGCGTACATCAGTTCAGCGCAGGGGTGTGCTGCATCGGCAGGGAGAGCAGGGGTGGCTCGGACCTGGCCTTGGGCAGGATGTGCGGTAAGTGTGTCTCTGTGTTGGGGTGTTGTCGCCACCAGGGCCACAGTAGACGATGTTGCAATGTAGCATGCACCAGGAGGGCAAGCCCGCACGGACGGGGAAATGTAGGAGCGCAAGACCGCTCGGGGTCTTAGCACATTCATGCCAAGTGTTATGTGTATCGGTCCTGCGGCTGCATGAGTCAGTTGCCTAGCCTCATTTGCTGCGTGATCACAGCCAGCCATGGACTGTACACTTGTGTCCGCCCTGTCCGGACCATTGGCCTACACTCACTTGGCCGCACACCTTCAAAGGCCAGCGTCACGGTGTTAGTGGCATGCCGCTGGACATGCGCGGACAGGCATCTCAATGGTGTGCCTTAGGAGTGCACGTGATACAACCACGCAGGGCACACAAATGTGGGGGCTCGTGGAAGGGTGGAGCAGCTGTGAGGCAACGTAACACACAGTGAGGCCGCACATGTGCCACGTGCTGGGCATATCATCCATGATTCCCAGGGTCGCAGACATCACACAACACCCACGGCCGGCCTCTGTGCGTCTCCTGGATGCATGCAGATGGTGTAGTTACTGTAGGGATGAATGGTCCTTTATCTGCACTATCTGGGGGTAGCATATCTGCAGCTCCTGGATGTGACTTGCATGTGCCCAGCACCCCCTGACAGATAGGATAGCATTTCCAGGCGACTCCCACACTACGCACTGCCAGACGTGAGGCCAACGTGTACACATCCCACACACAGAAGTCCTTGATCGTAGTTTGCGTGCGTGAAATGGCCTTCACTCGTACTCCCACCACACCCCAGGCCTTCACCTGTTGTACACAGACACTGCTCATTGCTCCGAGCTGTTGCGTTTCATCCACAGGACTGGCGCAGGTCCTCACAGTGCCGCTTCAAGCAGAGCCACTGACGCAATGGCAGACCATCCCGGACACATGCTCTACTCCAGTCACGTGGACCTGTACCGTGCACGTCTGCTGCATGTACTGGGGGCACTGCCATTGGCAGTGCTGCAGATCAGTTACAGGCTGAGCTTCCGCCTTGCCAACGTCACCTGCGTTCAGCCTGTTTTGCACTGTCGCTCGTGTATATTCGAGTGGTCCATGGATGTCTGCCTCTCCAACGTGACTGTAGCTGACCTGGATTTCGACTTGTGTGTGCGCCCCCTGTTAGACCACGACCAGGAGTGTCACCGTGATGCCCGTTTATGGTATGCCTGGATGTTTGGCATGCATGCTGGGGACTGGACCTGGGAGATTGCAGGAGTCGTCGTGTGCAGTGACCACATAGAGCCGCTCCCCGATTGGGCTTTCGTGCATATTGGGGCCAGGGGTTGGAGTGAGCACATCTGTCCGGGACAGCTGATGGGTTACGTCACCGACATGTCAGATGTGGTGGACAACAATCTCGCATTGGAAATGTTGGCCTACGCTGCTGCACTCGCGTTCATGGACGAGTGACAAGGTAACTGCAGCCAGGACTGCATGTGACCCAATGCACGTGTACCGACGCCTGGTTGCATGTTGGGGATCTGGTCACTTGTCCCTGGGAGACAGTGGACATGGCTGCATTGGCCTGGACTCCTGGTCCATGCGCGGACAACATACGCGGGATGGCAATGACTTGTGTTGGTGATGGACTCCCCTGCGGTGGACATGGGCGCTTTCCAACGTTCCTCATTCAGACATGCTGCTGCATTGGTCTGCATGTCGTGGCACTTCCCTTGGCCGTACTGACACGCAATTGTTGATAAAGTTTCCGCACGTTCACTTGTCTCCAACTGTGTTGAGTGTTTATTTGTATGCCAATGTGTGTGTCACGGCCTATCTGGGTCCCTGCCTTACATGCATTGCTGCCCCATCAGGGCTGTGGGTTGGTACTTGTGCATTACCATGTCCCTGTTTCGTGCTTTGCCAGATGCGTATGGCCATTTCCCGGCCACAAGCGGGTGAACTTGGGTCCTGTGTTCGGTTGTGCTGATGTTCGTGTTTGTACCACATTGCGTTGCATGATGTGTAAAGTTACGTTAACATTTTTTGGAGATGTTTAGCACACGTTCTCGTGAATATACCCCTTAGTTTCTAAAACAAATGATAAAGTGAACTTGTTTTGAACATTATAGGCCCATCAACCTTCCCATTTTATAAGTTATTTGATATTGATAATGGCTGATTTCAACTTAACCAGTGTATTCGCCATTTTTTCAAGAAAAAATGGAAGGTGCACTCGTTGGGGAGTCAATCAAGCAAGCAAGAATCTGTTCCAAAATTGCTTCTTTTATTCAATCAATCTTTAAAACTGGCACACAGCCAACGTGTTTCGTTCCCAATTTTGCCAGAGGGAACTTCGTCAGGGCTCCTAAATAATCAGCTGGTCAGTGGTTGTGAGAAGTATGAAATAAGGCAAGGTCCCAGTCACCACTGTTCCGTCAAAGGACTTTGTTGATGTAAAGTCATGTTGTATGTACTTTTAGAATAGCATCTGCTCGTGTAGCGGCATGATAACCGGCAAAGCTTTGCCGGTTATCATGCAGCTACACGAGCAGATGCTAATCAACAAAGTCCTTTGACGGAACAGTGTTGACTGGGACCTTGCCTTATCTCTATAATATTACCCTGGACACTTGTAACCCTGCGGTTCCTGGGCGCGAGATTTCGCAAAAACATACCGCTACTGAGGCCAATTTTACCCCCTGAGGTCCAATTTCACCATACATACTTCTCACAACCACTGACCAGCTGATTATTTAGGAGCCCTCATGAAGTTCTCTCTGGCAAAATTAGGAACAAAACGCGTTGGCTGTGTGCCAGTTTTAAAGATTGATTGAATAAAAGAAGCAATTTTGGAACAGATTCTTGCTTGCTTGATTGACTCCGCAACGAGTGCACCTTACATTTTTTCTTGAAAATGTCGCTACTACTGACACCACCGGACGGCGGGTGCGGGAAGTGATTGCACCACTTTCTAATATATTGTACATGTGGACTGGATGTGCTTGACCTTGGTCTTATATCCAAAGGAGGGACTGAGAGCTGGGTTATGAGGTCCTGCACACTTGCTCCCAAAAGAGACTAGTTTTTAAAGAAGGTATGCAGTTCCAATGTGTGGGATGAGGGTTAGGAGGAAAGGAAGTGAAGGGAGAAAGACAGGTCTATCATCGTGTTGCCCTCACACACCCCTGGGGGTGTCATGCTTCATCATAGGGCGGGTGCCCCTCGCCAGGCCGGCGCTGCAATGCCTGACGGGCTCCGGGACCGGGGCTCTTTATCGGGGATCTTTTAAAGAGGAAGCCGTTGGGTGCGTGCGGGTGTGAGGGCGGGGTAGTGCACAAAAGGAAGTGAAATAAAATAGGTAAAGAGCAGTCCTCTAAAGTCAATTTTTTAATAAAAAGGTTGCTCTAGCCTAAATAAAAACAAAAGTGCGCCCCTATAAGGATATTAATGTTCCTAAGGGGCAATCTAAGTGTATAAGGTCAACATGTTTCGTGCCTATATTTGCCCCTAACGGGTCAATTGGCACTTCTTCAGGACTGTGCTAAAGATGAATGCGTGCACTACCGCCTGGTAATCAATTAGTGGATGTAAATCACCAGGGGCGGTAGAGACCCTAGTTGACGTTCACTAGGGGCTAGGTAGACCCCTAGGCAAACGTACTGGGCCGACGGGGAAAGGCAGAGCATGTAGTTACTCACGGTAATGGATTCAAAGAAGCAACTTGCTCTGATCCTACCCTGGCTCACGGGGCCCAGGAGCCAGGGTAGGATCAGAGCAAGTAGTGCACGCATTCATCTTTAGCACGGTGTGTGAGGGCAACACGATGATAGACCTGTCTTTCTCCCTTCACTTCCTTTCCTCCTAACCCTCATCCCATCACATAGGAACTGCATACCTTCTTTAAATACTTGACCTTGGTCTGCCGTTTGTTCTTTCAGTGTATTCTCCATTGCTATATACAATTTGATAGATTCTTAACCAATGCTACCTTATCTTAATTGTATATCTGAAGATACAACCTGAAACACTGTATGCAGCTGCATTTTCAATAGGATTTGAAGTATTTCTGTTTATAGGGTACTTCGTGTGTATCTGTAGAAATGTTCCAACCTCTATTTGTGATGTAAGTAACCAAAAGTTAGATGCTTCACTTCCTGTGATACCACCAAGTCAAAAGTCTTGAAATGTTGGTTCCTTTGATTTCATGGGTGTCCAAAGGGCAGGTGATTTAACTTCCTGTGATGTCACCAGGTCAATGTTTGTGTGGTCACTTCCTGTGACATCATCTTAGTGAGTCAAAGGGCAGGCAATGTCACTTCCTGTGATGTCATCAGGTCAAAGTTCATGAAATGTCACTTCCTGTGACATCAGGCACGGGTCACATGGCATGTGATGTCACTTCCGCTACCCCAGACATTTTGATGAATCGACATCCATGAAGAAAAAAGAAAATAGTGAAACCCAGGCAGTGTGTGAGAGAGAGAGAGAGAGTGATACAGAAAAAGACTGACAGAGAGAAGCAAAAAGAGAAGTGACAGCCAAATCGAGACACAGAGGGTTAGAAAGAGGGAGGCAGACAGACAGGCAAACCAAACAAATGCAGAAAGAGAGATAGAGAAAGAAAGAGGGAAGTAGAGAGCGGGACAGTGAGTCCAACTAACAGAACAAAAGATGAACTAGAAAGAGATAGAACGAGAGAAAAAGCACATGCATTAAGTCTGAATTGAATTATGTTAAATGCTTGATGGAGGTTGTATGAGATGGATAGTATAATCAATAATAAGATACTATTGATTTCCCTCCATTAATTACAGACTGTCCCTGTTATGGGCACTTTTAAAAGACGGGTTTATCCTTGCTTTCCTACAGGACGCTTGATGTTTGCTCTCTTGGATTGTTTTGCTTACATTTTAACAATAGGTACATTGTGCGAGCAGCACATATGCTGGCTTCAATCATCTGGGTACTATTTATACAGCATATGAAGAAGAGACAGAATGTTTTCCTTGAGATTTATTTGACTGTCTCAGAGATGATGAATGTGTAGCTGGAGAAGAAACATGAGACATATGTGATGTTTACGCCCAAAGCCCAGGATGCAAAGCAATTCTTCACATCTGGCAGAGACTGCTGCTACACGAACAACAGTAATGAGCAAGCGCTTTCCAAGGCCCAGCAGCTCGGGTCAGACACATTTGGGGCAGATAAATCATGTCCAGTCCCATTGTTAGGTAAACTGTTGATCGGCGTACTTTAATATCCACAATCTTCCTTCTCACCTGCATTAAATGTGCTATGTTACCTATCAGAATACTTTGTAAAAACATTTCTACAAACTTAGGGGCATATTTACTAACATTTCACGCAACACCTAAAGGAAAGAGAGCAGAATTGTGTCATATTTCCAAAGAAATGCCACATTTCTGCTCTCTCCCATCACTGGTGCATTTATGGCTACATATCGCAATGGTGCCTGTGTTGTGGTCAGGATAGTTTTTGTGCAGGAAGGAAAACATTCCTACACAAGAACTATCCTTTGAGTCTATTTCCCATTTGCATGTGCGCTGCGGATTGCAGCACACATGCAAACAGGAAAAAAACAAGGAGAAGTAAAGATATTTCTCCTTGTTACTCCAGCCTCATGTATGCACACCATTTTGACACAACCCATGTTTATAAGTCTTTGCGTAGGTTGTCGTCAAAATACATGGGTAGATGAACGGGAATGCTGATTCACCACTCATGTAACCCCTACCTGATGCAATGTAAAGCAAGGCCGTGCTAGGGACTGTATTGTCTTACTTTTGTTTTTTACAAAGCCATCTGGGCCTCGATCTCAAAGTTATATTTTTCAGTATCCTCACATTTTAAAAGCTTGTCAAATGTCTCACTGTATATTAATTTGTTGACAAATACCAAATAGGAAATCCCATAACATGTAAATACTGTGTTTTACACCAATGATCACTGAAAGTCACATAAATAACGGCATCCATTAGCATGACTTAGCATCACTCTTTAGGTCTGGCTATAGACACCATTGGCTGACTTAATTTAATCAATTCTTCAAAAAAGTACAATAAGTACGGAGTACCTTCAACTATTCGTTTTCATGTGTTTTCAAGGTTTGCTTTTGCTTGGATGGGCTATCCGTGAAGGCCATGGCATGCTGTGAATGGTTACATTGTTCCTTTTGTGGTCCAATTACATTTTGGTGATGGAGAATCTTTTAGCTGAGATAATGACACTTGAATTGCTAATTTACATCTTTTGGTTCAGGAAGTGAATGCAGGTGTGTGTTCACCTGATCTACCCTAATGATAAAATGATATCGGATTTGGAGCTGTTCAGTTAACAACGTAAAGATGTGCATGCACATAGGCTCAAAGATGCAACACACATACTGTCCTTTTAACAAAAGTATGTACTATGCTATATTTTGCTGTGTTAGCCTTTTAAGTTCACCAGTTACATTACGAATTTGTTCTAACTTCTTTTCATAACACTCCACATTGAGGCTAAAGCTTACCTCTACTAATGCAGCCTGTTCAGAACATACACCTAACTCCCAGCTTACATATTATTGTAGCCAAAGAAGCTGATTACAGGATTTTCTATCTAAGATAGCTGGGGGCAACACACACTAATTTTCCCAAATATTACCAAACACTTCACCTGACAATAAGCCCAAACTATTGGCTTTGCTTGCTTGTCTAGTGATGGTCACAACTTTTCCTGTCCTTAGACACCACATAGTGTTACATCACGTATTGTTTGCTTTAGTTTGTGTCACCTTATTTTGTGGTCCTGTCTCATACACGGTCTTGATGCTACCACTTAATCTGAATGTATTCTACCACATGCTAGCAATCTTTGCAGAGGAATTGATGCCTAGCCAAGTGGGTCCCACATATTGCTCATCCTGCACAGACCAAAAACCATGCACAGTAAAATACTTGACATGAATCCTCATTGTTAAATGAGGACAGCTCCGTCAATGTTGGTGTAAGGGCCTCCTGTGGAGCCATACCTATTTGTTTCCACATGCAGTACAAATAATCTCTCATTTTAACTATCATTATCTGGACTGATATTGTAACTGTGGTCTGCAATCACCTATGGTTCAGTTAGAGACCAATGCCAGAAGTGAAGATAGCTATACACCATTTTGAAATCAGCGCACTGCGCAACCAAAGTGTTTGAACACTGTTGTATACAAACACTTTTCATAGCAATACCGCAGTTATTTTACTGCTGCCTTTGGGCACCACCTCAAGGGAACAAATGCAAAGAGTGGATGCTGTAGTTTCAACGTCCTCATCTACCTGCTTCTCCACAAATCTTCAAAGACTAGGGTAAAGTTTTCAAAGTGTGGGCTTTCACCAGTGTATTCCAACATCCTGAGGTCTTCATAGACTGGTAGAAATTATTGGAATTTGGGTGCAGCTTTGCTCCCTCTCTTGTCTTCCATTGCTTCCAACAGTTCTTTACAGAGCAAGGCGAAGGGTCGAAAAGTGCAAGCTACAGTACCCTTCCATCAGCCTCAATGGGTGTGCAGAGACCTGAGGCACATTGTCCACTAGACTAAAATATTGACTGGAACATGGAATGCTCGCTAACATGGACATCAAACAACAAATGCAGCTCTTCAAATATGCACCAGCAGCTCTACAGACAGCAATTCTGGTCATCGAAGACTCTGTTTTGTAGATTCACACTGATGAGGCATGAGAATGAGCCCCAGCAATGCATGCTGGGCTATCCTCCAGGTAGAACTCCCACTCGCTGATTTCATGCATACCATTCTAGCAATAGTGGTACGTATGGACAGCAGGAAGCACCATGTCCAAAGCAAAGCTGGAGAAAACCTGAACATACAGCAGAAAGCACCTGATACAAGCACATGCAAAGTGAACACACATATTGATCACACACAACAATGATTCAAAATGAACATTCCTTAATGCAGCACTAATGCAATGTTATGACATTGCTCATCAAATATAAAGCTCTCTTTCTCACTCTCTCTAGAAACAAGTGCGAACTAGATCTTGCATGTTCAGCTCCTGTTCTGTCTGGATCATAAAAAGAGAGCAACTGCTAGTCCACATTTCCCTGACTTGGTGGCAACACAACGTTTATTCTGTCAGGCCAACTTAAGACAGCACAAAGCAGCACACTTTATTAGACAGAAAACTTGTCTTAGGCTACAACAGGTTTCAATGTAGCCCAGCAACTAAACCTTTTGTCAATATTCACTTGTTTAACTTGATTCTAAAGCTTCGTCTGCTATATTTCTTGGGGCCAGGTCTACCCGACTTCTGTTATCCCTGAGCTGCAGCTTTTCTCTACTGCTCCACAGAATAACAACACTACATAGTTGGTGCTGGAGCATCTCCACTTGATGCTGCAAGGTGGACTTTGTTGATAGATGGCTACATGTAGATTTTAATTTCCTGTTTCCACAATTTCTCAAGCAGGCTCCAAGTTCAACATCAAGACAGCACATCCAGTTCTTGAAAACTTTAGTTCTCCTCTTCAATATTGAAGCCACTCAATTCAAATGAGGACTGGAGGCAGGATAGTAGCATTTATTGAAAGTTATTCTAGCTCCTCGATTAACAGTGTGTACATAGTAACACATTCTGCACCAATAAAAGTAAAAATGTAAAGACATCTCCTAAAAAGAAATGTTACAAAATAGCATTTTTGCCACTTCACACTCAGCTAAAATCTATCCCTTCCTGCAGTCACAGAAACAGAGAAATTATTGAACTATGTAAAGTACAGATAGAACTATATTTCTTTTCTCCAACTACCTTCCCATGGACAGCATACAAACAACTTAGAACCTTCCTCCCCTGCTGTCAAAAGGCTATGATTGCTTCTCCCTGAGTCTCAATCCAATTCCAACTACCTAAATCCTAACTACTACCTCGAAAATCTAATACTGATACCACCAAATAAGACACGACTATCAACAGATTCAGGAAACTAGCAGATCCCTGCTCATATACAGCACAAGTATTCCAAATATTAGCACAACAACAGTACTCTAGCTTAGACCACAGTTGGTGAATTACTTGTTAAGTTTGGCTCTGTAATAATTTCCATTTTCGTTCTCAATGCTTTGAAGAGTTTATTGGCTCAGTGAACTGTTAAGCTAGTGACAAATAAGCCTGTGTTAGACCCGCCCCCCTCAAGGAGGGCTCTACACCCTTCCATCTTCCCAGTGCATCCATTCACAACCCAGGACATGCTCCTTTGTATTCTGCAAAACACACATGTTCACAACATTCCTTCAACAGCAAGTTACCGTCCTGATTTTTATCATCTGAGTATTGAAGTTAAAGACAGATGAGCAAATTAAACTAAGCCAATAAAGTTGACCAGGTCTGAGAGAAATATAATAATGAGCAGGCAGAAAGTGCTGACTTTTCTCATGTTTCTTGATGTGTTCAAAAAACGCAAATTACTTCCAGGCTTCAAAATATCACTAAATTCAATAAGCCTTTTACTGATCCATTCCAACATTTTGTGTATCCTCTTGCATGCAGATTTAGCTTAAACAACCTCCAGTAAGTTCCATCTTAATGGTGATCAGCCCAATGTCCTCCAAAATACACAAATCTCTCAATGTATAAAGCAATCAATATCCACCCCTCTTTTACATTTTAGACCTCTAGCTAGTACAGTGTATGACACTCCACATGCTCCAATAACAGAGAACAGGCACAATAACACATGTAATCGTTCCTAATTCACTTGACATTTATTTACGGGAGTCAGTGATCTCAAAATGCTTATTTATTTACAAATAAATGCACTCCTCATACTAAAATAATTAGTGGTAAAAAATATATAGTTCAAAAAGCAAAGTAACTTACAATACTTTCAAAATCAAATAAACTAAAGAACAGCTACAATAGTTAAATAGTTAAGAATGGTGGAGCTATATGAACCCACTGTCTTTTGCTGAAAAAAACACAAACAGTAGTACAAATCTCTGCACTAATTGTAGGAAATACCCTCTAAGATGACAACTACATGTATTAAGGGCAATACTATATCAACTGAAGCACCCATCAATTCCTACGAGACCCACCGTCCTCTTCCACTGCACCGAGCACAGCGCCTCCTCCTCCAGAGAGTCTACAGCTCTTCTTTCACTGCTCTGTGTTAATGTTTGTTCTTAAAATTAAAAACTGTGAGAGGGCAGAGCAACTGACCAATAGTGCTCTGCTATGCTCAAATGTTGGTGACTCCTCAAATCTAATATACAGAACCCTCTCTCTGGAATTAGTTTGGGCAAATTCACAACATTTTGTTCTTTATTTCCACACTAGTACAGCCACATCCTTAATCTCCCAAAAGCTGTAGGAAGTGGAGTGGAGCTCTGAGTGCCGTGACCGTGAACAGGATGGTAAGCCTGTGCCCATACAGTGAAGCACAACACACAAGCTCCACGTTTGCTCACACTCACCATACCTCCTCCATGCAGAGTGAGCATGTACTTTCCACCCAGGCAAAAATTAGAGAAAGACCTGGTTGAAGGACACTATCTGACCTTTTAAAAGGAAAGGCCTGTAGGCATCTCTAATTTGAAGGCAAAAGGGAAAAATTGCAAATTATTATATTAAAATGAATGCTAGCACAACTGCCAGTCTCTCAATCTGGTGAGAAGACAGTAGCCACCTTCAAAAGGAGGAGTTCTCTTTGGAAGCCCCTATTAGGACCATCCCCATATTATTGGATCTCAAGTCATTACATGGGACTAATGATAGTCTGAGCTGCGTGGGAGGGAAATTTGAGAGGCAACAAATGTTTTACCAAAGGAAGGGCACTAGGAAATGGAAAGGCACTATACCAAAGGCATATGTTGACTCAGAAATAAACAAGGTGGGGGGTTGGCTTTATGTACGGTAATAAAATATTACTTTATGTTAAAAAAAAGTAGAAATTCACAGAAAAATCCAAAGGGAAAAGTACCATTATAGTTAGGTGTGATAAAAAAAGATCTGTTTTTGTTTACAAATAAACCTTAGAATTTTACTGAGTTAATGTTCAATACAAAGATTTCTAATGTGTTCAATACCTCTATACACCTATGTTGCATTAGGAGGACATGCGTTTGGAAACCCTTACACCCATTAGCTGGACACATGCTGTACACAATTAGGTAGAAAAGTAATATGGTACTTGCCCGTCACTATGTAAACTATAAAACAAAATAACACAGTCGTTGAATGATGTCATCAATTATGTCATTTGAGATGTTCTCAGTGAAGTCAGAAATGATGTCATAGAACATGTGTGAACATGAGTGATGTAATATGTGAGGTCATAAGCAGTGCATGAAGGGGGTTGCACATTATAGTTATCTCTGTCAACTATAACAGGTGAATTTCTGTGTTTTTTTAAGTTTGAGACTTTAATGTTGTCACTGACATATTCACTTAACTATAATGTCACTTTAACCTTTGGTTTTTCAGTAACTGTCTAAGGTTTTATTTTTAAAACAACACAGATCTTTTTATCACACCTAATTATAATGTTAATCTTTTACCTTTTATTTTTTTCAGTGAATTTCTACTTTAAAAAAAATATAAAGTAATATTTTATTACCATACATAAAGCCAAACTCCTGCCACACACGGCCTTTGGCCGTGCACGGTGGGATGGCTGGCTGCAGGGCCTGGCCTGACCTGTGGCAAACCCCCCAAAGACAGCAACCCCATGCAGTGCACAGCCAGCTTTCGTTGGTGCACAGCGAGGGTTGGCCACAGGGCTTGGCCTTCCATCACCCTGTAGCCAAAACCCCAGCAGCTTGCCAACCCCATGCTGCGCACAGCCTTTGGTGTATGCAGAGTATGGTAGAATTAGCCTTTGGGCCACAGGGACCCTATTCTCTGGGGCCAAAACATACACATTAAGTGGAGGGGTGCATGCAGCTCCCCTGTCATAGCCTTAATTGGCCCAGGGGACCCCATCCCTGGGCCTATTCCAATAAAAAGATCAGGAGACCTCATCCCCCAGGACCAAATACAATTAATAGAAGAGGAGGCGTGTGGCCCCCCTCCCTGAGCATTCTTGGGGCCAGGAACCCTATTCTCCAGGGTCAAAATCTAAGGGGAGGAGGGCATGCAGCACCCCCTCCCTGATCCTTAAAAGGCCAGGGGGCACCATCACCCAAGGCCAAATACAATTAAAAAAAAGGGAAGGGGCCCACATGGCCCCCTCCCCAAGCCATTTTGGGCCCAGGGACCCCATCCCCAGCCCAAGTATAATAAAACAGAGGACACCAAAGTTATTGCAAATGTAAAAACGCTTTTCCTATGGAAACTACATCCTAACTATAGCTACCTACTGGTGACTGCGTCCCCTGGCGCAGTGCTGGTTGGGGAATGAAGTCCCCTTGGCTCCAGAGGGTCCTTGGGGTCCAACAAGCCCTGCTGTTACCTCTAGTAAGACCCACACAGCGGGATTGCTGAAAGGTCTTTGGAGGCCGCGCCTCCTTTCTCCACCACTCTGCAAATGTGCCTCCTGGTGCACTGCTGGTTGGGGGATGTAGTCCCCTTGGCTCGAGAGTGTCTTTGGGGGCAAACAAGCCCTCCTGTTACCTCCAATAAGTCCCACAGAGTGGAATTGCTAAGGAGGCCTTCAGAGGCCACGCCCCCTTTCTCCATAATTCTGCAAACACGCCTCTTGGTGCACTGCTGGTTGGGGGATGAAGTCCTCTTGGAAGCTGAGGGTTCTTGGGGGCCCAGAAGCCCTCCTGTTACCTCCAGTAAGTCAGACACAGCAGGTTTCCTGAGAACTGGTCAGAGGCCCCACCCTCTTTCTCCACCACTCTGCAAACGCAACTACAAGAAAAAGAAAACATAGAAATTTACTTTAGAAAACCAAAGATTACAGGTACGTTATAGTAAGGAAATAGAATTTGAAAAACCTTAGAAATTCACTTAAAACTAACCCTGGGCAAAGCACTACGTTACTTAAAACACCAAAGGTTACAGGGTTGTTATAGTTAAGAAATAGAGTTTAAAAAAAACCTTAGAAATTCACTGAAAAAAACAAAGGCTACAGGGACGTTACAGTTAGGCTCAGATTTCACCCATACAAAACCAGTGAAATTCAGCAGTTATAGTTACCTGAGGTAACTATAATGTACACCCCTGCAATGCACTGCTTATTACCTCACATATTACATCATTCATGACATGGTCAGTGACATCAGGGATGACATCTCAAAAAATATCACTGATGACATCATCCACAGGACCACTCACACACCCAATCACACACCCACTCACACCCCATACAACCTCTTGTATGCCCACTCACACACCCACACAACCACTCACATACCCATTCACAGATCCATACAAGTACTCATACAACCACTCATAGAGACACTTACACAACCACTCACTCAGCCATACACCCACTCACACAATCAGTCAGTCACCCATACAGCCAGTCACAGATGCACATACTGACCCAAACAGCTACTCACACACCCACCTATTTACCTACACAGTTGCTGACACACTCACTCACCCACCCATACAGGCTCTCAACACAGCCACTCGCTTACCCTTACAAGCACTCACACACTCATTCATACTCCCACACAACCACTTACACACTCATTCACACATCCATACAAGCACTCACACATCTGCTCACTCACCCATATAGCCATTCACACAGACACTCATTCTCCAATACAGCCACTCACACAGTAACTCACGTAACCAAGCACCCATTCAAACACCCACTCACTCACCCATACAGTCACTTACACACCCTCCTACCCACTCATAGAGCCACTCACACCACCACTCACTCACCCATACAGCCACTGCCCTACCCACTCATCAATACAACCACTCGCACATCAACTCCCTCACCCACACAGCTACTCACACACCCACTTATATACCCATACAGCCACTCACACCCATATACACAAGGATACATACAGTCACACAGGCCCTCACATTATATATGTTAGAAGCAGTATCATTCAGTTTTGCACCTAGTATACTAATTTAACTTTTGTGGTAGGTTAGCATATATGTTTAGCAATTATAAACTCTTAGAAAACACTTACACTCACTGGATGATGTCATCAGTGATGCAATTTGAGATGTCATCAGTGATGTCACTGGCAATGTCATGAGTAATGTAATATGTGAGGTCAAAAGCAGTGTATTGCAGGGGCGCAAATTATAGTTAGCTCAGGTAACTATAACTGCGGAATTTCACTGGTTTTGTACAAGTGAAATCTGATCCTGACTATAACGTTCCTGTAACCTTTGTTTTTTTTCAGTGAATTTCTAATATATATATTTAGGAATTGGTTCATTCAAATAGAGATGTCATGTACGCATTATTGAGTGCATATTTCCATGAAGTTACTATTCATTTTTCTTTATAGACATATTGATTAAATTGCTCTCTGTTGATCAGATGTAGATTTTTCTCAGGATCTTACTCTCTGTAAATATGGATTGCTTTTTGGAAACATTGGATTATGGGGAAATATTTGGAAATGCTATTGGTGAGAAATCTTTTAACCTGAGGAACTGGAAATATGTTGTATATGCTACCACCAATTCACGCAGATCAATTCCCAAATATATTTGGGCATATATTTTAGATAAATACTGTAAGAACGAAAGTCCTTCACACATTGTGCATTGGTGCCATACTGCATGTTTTCCTTTTACCTTGATATTTCTATTCATTTTACATTTTGATAACAGTTTGTGGGGTCCCTGTTCCCTATGGATCACTTAAATGCATACAGGCACTCCTCAAGGTCACCCTTTAGTCTGCTTATCCTTAATCTAAAAGGAAGCTCAAATGATCCAATCTGAAAGTCCTAGCAGTTGACAAACATGCTATAGCTTTTAGGCTGCCCAGAGGTAACATGGTAGAAACCTACTGACTTTCCAAAGTATATAATGCCCAGAGGTTTGGGAAAGACTGAGACACCTTCATATTTTTACTTAACCGTAATATAATTCTTCACTGGATCCTGATTGGTAGTGTACATCTTTCCAACTTCCCAAACTTGAGAAAGTTAGCAGACCATGCCCTACAGCTCACTGAACAATGTTTAACCTTAGGGTGCTGCTACTGAAGGTGCAATCCAGAATGTCGAGCCAGTATGCTGACCATTTCCTTCTTTCTAAGGCTAAGCCTATTAGCCCTGCTTAAGATCGCTTTCCTGTATTGGTGCTAAATTTGCCCTGCATGGAAGTCCCCTGTAAGACCAAGGAGACTTAGAATAAGGAAACATCTGAGTCTGCTGTAACCTGTACCACCAAGCAGGCTACTGAAACATCGACCTTAATGACCTCAGACATTGGTGAACATCCTCTGAGTACCTCAGATCCCTCACCATAGATGGAGTTAGGCTGTTCAAGTGATTGGCCTCCGCAAAGAAGAGGTGAGAGGATGGTAACTCAGCCTAGTGAGTACACATCCTTTTGCACTGACTTTTGTGAGTTTTATCATTTTCATCAATGCTCTCTTCATCAGCCAAATATTACAATCTGCCACTGCGATAATTAGCAAACAAGCTGGATCCAGAGACGTTTGGGGTCTGCTTGAACCTTGTGTAATCTTAGGCTTGATTCACTGTGTGTTCTTGGCACCCTGGTGTCCACAAATTTGACACACGAACTGCGAAATATTGTCCCATATCCTCACAGGTACCCTTGACTCAGTAGCTGCCATGGTCTTGTGCTTCAGGTTGCATCATTTTAAATGTTCTTGAAAGAGGAATTAAGAGTAAGTAATGCACAGAATTCATACTACATCTGATATGTTTGGTCATTTTAGAATCTTTAATGTTCAATAAGCCAGTACTAAATTAAATTGAATTCTGGTTTTGCCAGTATATTTAAAAACCTATAAATTTACAAAAATGTTAGATTCATCTGTATAATGAAATTCTGTAAATATTACACCTGTCTAAGATCAAGCCGGTATTGCCTTATGACAAGCATGTCATGGCAAAAGCACAAATTATCTAAATACAAAACCCAGAGTGATCAAACAAATGGATAGCATCATAGATATTGAATCTTTTGTTGAGTGTAGATTAGACAAACCCTATTTAGAGTTTTCAAAAGTCCACAAAAATTGTAGGCTGAGTTCTTACTTGTGCTTTTATATCATTCCCCATTTGAGAAGTCAAATTGATTTTGAGCAAGCTTACACAAAGACTAGAAAATGTAAGTTATGATTACATTTTATTTTCACAATAATTGCTTATGGGGTAACCTTCTATTGCTCAGAACTTTGGCTGAATCAGTCCTCACAAGAATATGAATCAATTCAAACAACCTGTTCATGGATTATGACAAAATGTATATAGCCAAGGTGCTCCATAGAAACAAGTGATGTGGGGCAGTGCACGTGATTTGGGACAGAAGCAACATTTGTCAATTAAGTAACAACTTGAAATTATGAAAATCTTGGACATTTATATGCATTTTGAGAAAATCAATGGTCTAATTGTACATTTGTCCTCAATGCTTAATTGCAATTCATATTCTTCAGGGCACGTTCATATTTTTCATTGATGTTTCAATCCATAGGCAAATCATTTGTGAAGTCGGGTCTTCATCAGGCCAAAGTAAAAGGATGCACCCTAAAAATCAGAATCAAAGAGTCATGCACTTGTGATGTGTGAATACTTAATTAAAAAAAAAAGGACATTATGAATGGGAGAAAAAATTAGTGAAAATTCACCTAATCTCATATCCAAAAAATGGAAATGTCGCTGTCACTAAAGAAACGCAAAAGAAACCTTAAAAAATGGCTGCAAGACTACACAATTTTGTAAACAAATTTTATTGATTTGCAATAAGACAAAGAAAACAGCACGCAGGGTATTGCGAAAAGCATGATGGCCTTCTCATGGTTCAACCCAGTGGGACACAAAAGCACAACATAACCCTTCAGCATCAGTTATCAGTCCAACTGTTGGGGAAATACAGGAATGTACATCGTGTGCCAGTGCCCGCCCCCAGCTCGGATCTCGTAGCGCATATTGATGCACTCTATAAGCCCCACTGCCCTCCTGATGGCCCTGCGTGAGTACCATCTAACAAACCCCCTCCCACCTCCCCAACCCCCCAACACCCTCCAAACCCCCTCCCTTCCCACCCCCCAGGCATGTCACTGATACTGCAACTCAGCTATATTCGGACAGTGGTCGGTTCAACCATATAGTAGGGGCGGAATAGCTCACGTACCCAGCATGTGCACTATGGGGTGAGATAATTATCATGGCAGCCTTACCTAAAGAAGCCCACAGGGCAACAAGGCAGTCCTGGATTCATTCACCTGCTAAAGGGTCCACTCCCCCCAAGTCATCCGCAGCGTCATCAGCCGGGTGTTTCAACAGGTCCACCAATGCCACCCACGCCCGTGCCATCTCCTACGTTTTTTCATTTCCAGTGCGACTGGCCATCTGCAATGGAAAGGTCCCCTCGCATTCCGCACACTTCACCAGCTCCCTATTCCATCGTGTCACACTTGGGCCATTTTTCTGTTTCCAATTACTAGTAAGTTCTCGTTTGGCCAACACCAGCCCTAGATCAATAAACTTACTAGTAGCTTTAGTCCTGGCGGTATGGGGGAACCAGTGCAGCAAGCAATCACCTGGTGTCAACGCTATTACTCTCTCTGTCACGGCCGTCAGTCCAGTCGTCACCCCCCCTCCAGAATCCTCCCAACTGCGGACAATCCCAGAACATGTGGATAAACCCCGCACCCTCTAAATTACATCTCGGGCACGCAGTCCGGGCCCCGAAGTATTCATTGATTTCGCCCGGGGTGAGGTACGCCCTGTGCAGGACATAGAAGTGAATCAGCTGGAAGCGTGCGTTCTTAGAGCTCTTCCAGGCCCTTTCCACAAGTTCCCCCCATGGTTTCTCATCAATGACCTCACCCAGGTCCTCCTCCCATTTGAGCCGCAGTGCTGTTAGGGGCCGGTGCATCCCCTGTGTAATACGCCGGTAGAGGCAAGTGACCGCTTTGATAGTACCAGCCGCCATCACCACATATTGACAGGCCAGGGAGGTCTGAGGCTCCACCATCCCCTCCCGCCAATGCTTTTGGATACCTGCCGTCAGGGCGGCATGAAGGAGGAAATCACTCCGAGGGAGATCGTGACGCTCCACAAGGTCATTAAAAGGGAGTAAGGTATTATCCTCAAATAAATCCCCTAGTGTGGAGATCCCGGCCTCGCTCCAGGATCCCAACCTACTCCAATCCCCCCCATGGGGCAGTGCCTCACAGACAACTAGCGGGATCTCAGGCGCATATGGGGTCTGCACATGCTCTCGCCTAGCTAGTCGGTTCCAGCACTGGCGCACCGTTTGTAGGTCCTGGGGATCTCCCCCCACCCCCACGGGCAGAAGCAGCAGTAGCCTAGACAGGAGGCTCAGGCATGGATCCAGACCCTTAAGGTCCGCTGTATTCTTTAGTCACCCTGCCATCCATTTCGTGTACCACTGTAGTTGTGCCGCATGGTAATAGGCCTCAAAATCCGGCACTGCGAAACCCCCCTCTGCCCTAGGTCTCATCATAGTGGTGAGAGCCACTCTCCACCTCCCGGCACCCCAGAGAAACCCCGTGAGGATTGTGTTAAGTTGAGCAAAGATCTTAGGTGGGATCCAGATTGGGAGTGTCCCAAAGAAATAGAGAAGCCTGGGTAGCGTAACCATCTTCACTAATGCCACCCTACCCGCTACGGATAGTGGAAGGGTCCCCCAGAACTTAAAATTACTTTTTGCGCCACGCACGGCGCGCCCTATGTTCCCTTCTAGCAGATCTACAGGGTTGTGGTACATCCGGGTACCCAGATAAGGCAAACATCTAGTCTCCCAAGGCACGCCCTCTGCTTCCGTTGACCCATCTCTACCCGACCATGTGGGGAAAAGGCATGACTTGGTCCAGTTCACCCTGAGCCCCGCAACTCTCCCCAGAACTTCCAGCAGCGCCTTGGCTCCTCGCAGGGCCTCCCCCGAGTTAGCCAGGAACAGTAGGAGGTCATCCGCATAGAGCACAATGTGTTGTATCTGTCCCCCTACCTCCAGCCCCTGATAGTAACGGCCCGACCTGGCGTGTACAGCCATGGGCTCCATCGCCAGCGCGAACAACAGGGGCGACAGCGGGCAGCCCTGCCTCGTACCTCTGCCCACCATGCACGCCTCCGAAGTCAACCCCCCCCCCGTCTGCACTATGGCAGTAGAATTTTTGTACAAGGGCGCCGTCCATTCCACGAAGCGGTCTCCCAGGCCGAAGGCTTTAAGAACCCGAAAGAGATAAGGCCATTCTAGGCTGTCAAAAGCCTTCTCAATGTCAACCGTAAAAATGCATGCCTCCTCCTTGCAATAAGTGTCTGCCCCCAGTATGCGCAGCAGCCTACGTACATTCATCGCCGTGTTCCTGGACGGGATAAAACCTGCCTGATCCATGTGGATAAGCGTCGGCATGTGGGCTAAGAGCCGACTCGCCAATATACGACTTATGATTTTATAGTCTAAGTTTAGCATGGCGAGGGGCCGGTAGGCAGCGCGGTCTTCAGGTGGTTTACCAGGCTTTAAAAGTGGGATAATTATCGCTTCCCTTGTTGAGGCAGGGAGACAGCCCTCTTGCTTCACCCTATTATATAATGTCACGAGCCGTGGGGCCAAGCTATCTACGTATGCAGAGTAAAACTCCACCGGGAGCCCATCCGTCCCTGGGGTCTTATTCCTAGCCATATGCTTGATGGCGCTACGAACTTCCCCAACCTCCACCTCTCTGCCCAGAACCTCCGCCGCCTCAGCACCGACCGTGGGCAGCTCCACATCAGCCAAGAAACCCGCCTCCTCCTCTGCCTCCGGATCAAGTCTGCTCTGGTATAGGGAAGCGTAGTATTCCAAGAACTGAGCATTGATGTCTTGTTGACTATAAAACACTTCATCTCCCTGCCCCCACAACTCCAAGATCGTCCTGCCTCTACGCGCTGGGTTGGCCAACCATGCCACCAGTGCCCCATATTTATCACGTTCCGTATGGGCTCGGGCGATGTATGCTCTATAATCAAAACAGCGCAGCTTTTCTACATGCGTGGCCAAGACTTCCCGAGCCGCAAGGAGATCGGGCTGTCTATCTATTCGCTCCGGTCTCTCCTTCTCCAATTCCCGGAGCCTATGCTCCACATTTAGCACGTCCTGTAGTAGCACCCTCCGCACTCCAACCACCTCGCCAATGCAGCGTCCCCTAACTACAGTTTTAAAGGTGTCCCACTCAATAAGCGAACTCGTCGCTGTCCCGGCATTGTCTAAAAAGTAATCGTCAATGACGGAGCCAATCGTGGCCCGGAACACTGAATCTTCCAACGCCTCCGGATGCAGGCGCCAGCTAGGTATGGTAGATCGAGTCCGCTGCCAATCTAAGGACAGCAAAGACATTCATAAATCAATAGAGCATGTCTTTTCAAAGAAACACCACATTAGTAAATCGCACAATTCAAAAACGTTTGAAATAGAACTATATACAACATTTACATAGTGCAAAAAAAAAAATTGTGAGAAAAAATAATAATATATGGAACGTTTTTGCAAACAAATAATAACAACAAATCAATAATCACAAGAAAAACATCAATAGCTCATGTGTGCCAGCCTGAAATTAAACCAGTCCTACATTCATATTAACACCAGACGGACAGTTACTCATTTTCGCAACACATGTTTCCTGTCCTGCCTGTGAGAGGATGGGGATACCTAACCTACTGGTGGGTGTTGTCAGAAGCTGCTGAGGGAAATATTATTTAACATTCCTCATGACACACCCCATCAACAGTCCCCCATACTCAAAGCCACCGCGTTTCGAATCCGTAACAAATCCGGGATTCTCTTCAGGACTTGGACTTGGTATTTTGGCTCTGCAAAATTAAAAGAAATATTGTTGGTTTTCATTCTGACACCCCCGTGTACCACCATTACTTTACGGACAGGGAATATTTTAGGTACCTTAATTGTGGTGTGGAGTTGTTCCACAGGAACTGATGTCCAGAAACGTTGCTTCAAATCTTATATTGTGATCGAAGCTACAGAGGGTTAAACATTAGGGCATTAGCAATTAAATGTACTGAATGGGACAGCTCTTCATGCAACATAGGACCAAAGGGAAGAGATCCTACCTTCAAATGTATGTGACATGTGGGACAACTCAGTGGTGTCAGTCCATTACCTACAAACAATGAATGGAATGACTGTGAGCGCTCTATGAGAAAAGAATTCAGTGTGCGCATGGTGCTACGTGACAATGCAAAACTAACTCAGCTGCACTGTTACCTTAAAATCGAAAAAAGCTATAATTGATGCTTTTAAACAGCAGCTGCTCCCAAATCGTATCTGTTTCCTATAAAAGGGAAACATAATTTCAGTAAGATTCTGAATAAATGTGTGCAATTATTCCTCCACCAATGGCAGCGTGTCACTTGCCTGTAATTCTTTCTCTATACTGCAGGAAATATCAATCCAACATGCTACTCTGCTTCCAAACCGGCAGCAATGAGGCCATTGCAACACTGGTTCCTTTAATACAACCTGGAAGGGGAACTGAGAGGTCAGACGCCTCCGGGCATTGTGGGACATGAAGTCCTGGGGAATGAGAACACGGAGACAGTACTACAAATCATGAGGAAATCTGCGATCATCAACCTTTCGGACATGATACTTTCAAAGTAACAGACAGAAGTCTTGGAATTGGGGCTTTCCTTTGTTCCTGGGGTCAACATGGATTTCACAAAGGTTAAGATGGAAATTTTAGAACTGTTCCGCAAGATTCGGCTAAAGGCATTTTTTATGAATAAAGAAGAGAAGATGCGCCCAGAGGCCTCTGGATTACGCAACAAATCTTCATTCTGCCCACCAGCAAATAGCATACCAAAGAACATCTTGGCATTCGAACACGCTGTGCTGTCTTTACTAGATGTGTTGGAAAGGAAGAAAGTTCACGTGACAAGAAGTATCTCGCAAGAACACAAGAAAGCTATAGCTGCACTAAAGGAACAACAAATAGCAGTTATAAAACCAGCGGATAAGGGTGGGGTGGTGGTTCTCTGGTCCCAGCAAGCATATTTAGCGGAAGGAAAAAACCATGTACAGAATCCCCTATGGTACCGGAGGATTCCACAGGACCCTACAAATGAGATCTCACAAGAAATTGCGAATGCAGTCACTGAAGGTACGGAGCACCACATATTAGGACCAAGAGAGGCGGAATATCTAACAAAAAATATGCCAGGGTGCCCGTACTTTACTTTCTCCCGAAGGTACACAAGGACGCAACTAATCCACCGGGCCGCCCAATTGTTTCTGGGTGTGATTCCATTTTGGAACCGCTGTCCAAGTACGTAGACATATTCTTAAAACCATTCTTGCAGGAAGTCCCATCTTACCTACACGATACCATGGATTTTATTAACAGGATCGAAGGTTTTCCTTTTGATCCGGATACCAACCTATTAGTCACAATGGATGTGTCATCATTATACACACAGATTCCCCAACAAGATGGCCTTGATGCAATGGAAGTATTCCTGGAAGCAAGACCCAGACCCCATCGGGTGCCGACGGAATTCATTCTTAAATTGGCATCTATCTCACTGAGGAGCAACTTCTTTAAATTTGACAATGAATTTTTATCCAAGTCAAAGGCGTAGCCATGGGCTGTCCTTTTGCGCCTGAGCTGGCAATCCTGTACATGGCGATATATGAAGATCGATTTGTGTATCACAACAATCCATACAGTGCATATTTAAAACAGTGGTACAGGTATATTGATGATATTTGGTGCCTGTGGGAGGGGCCCGAAAACATCTTACAAGAGTTCCACACATGGCTTAATGACCGCAGCCCAGATATTAAATTCAGCCTTGAATACAGCAAACATAGTCTTTCATTTTTGGATGTGAGTGTGAAAATTTCACCCAGTGGTTTGATTACCACATTACATACAAAACCCACGGACAAAAATAATGCCCTACACTACAGAAGCTACCATCCCAGAAACCTTAAGAACAATTTGCCATTTGGGCAATTTTTACACATAAGACGTAACTGTTCGAGAAGGGAAGACTATGAGTTACATGCAGAAGCACTCGTCAACAAACTCTTGGAAAGGGGATATCCCAAGAAACTGTTAAAACATTCTCTCAAAAGGGCATGGTTCACCCCCAGGGAACATTTGTTAAATAAGAAAAGCAGACCACCGACTGACCGCATTGTTTGTGTTTCCACGTTTGGGCCCTACACACAACCTGTGAAGAAAATTATACATAACAACTGGCATTTGATTGAAGGAACCATTCCCAACATCGGGCCACCACTCTTCGCTCTTAAAAAAAACAGGAGTATCGGTCAACAAGTTACGAACACAGCAGGACAACAAAGAAAACCAGCGACGCTTTGCACTATGTTAAATCTTCCACCTGTGCAAGGGCATCATAAATGTGGAACATGTTCAGTTTGTAACTCAACCGCAGAAGGATGCACCTTCACTGACGGCCAAAGACACTGGCGGCACAATGAATTTACAAATTGCAAATCCAAAAATGTGGTCTACGCTGTGACATGTCCGTGTAAAAAGATATATATTGGAAAAACATCCCAAGAAGTGCGAAATCGTATTGTGCAACATTGTTCCCGATTGAAAAATAAGATCCTCACTGCCCCAATGGTTGAACATTTTACAACTCTAAACCACAGATTTGATGATTTTACATGGACTGTATTATCATTGATAATTAAGAACAACCAAAGAGGCGGCGATCCGGAAGTATTACTGGCACAGAGGGAGGCATTCTTAATTATGAAATTCAACAAGGCACTGCACGGCCTCAATGAGTTGTCTGAAGTCACAAAACTCTAAAAGGCAACAGTCCGAACACACATGAACTTCATGTCCCACAATGCCCGGAGGCGCCTGACCTCTCAGTTCCCCTTCCAGGTTGTATTAAAGGAACCAGTGTTGCAATGGCCTCATTGCTGCCGGTTTGGAAGCAGAGTAGCATGTTAGATTGATATTTCCCGCAGTATAGAGAAAGAATTACAGGCAAGTGACACGCTGCCACTGGGGGAGGAATAATTGCACACATTTATTCAGAATCTTACCGAAATTATGTTTCCCTTTTATAGGAAACAGATACGATTTGGGAGCAGCTGCTGTTTAAAAGCATCAATTATGGCTTTTTCGATTTTAAGGTAACAGTGCAGCTGAGTTAGTTTTGCATTGTCACGCAGCACCATGCGCACACTGAATTCTTTTTCTCATAGAGCGCTCACAGTCATTCCATTCATTGTTTGTAGGTAATGGACTGACACCACTGAGTTGTCCCACACGTCACATACATTTGAAGGTAGGATCTCTTCCCTTTGGTCCTCTGTTGCACGAAGAGCTGTCCCATTCAGTACATTTAATTGCTAATGCCCTAATGTTTAACCCTCTGTAGCTTCGATCACAATATAAGATTTGAAGCAACGTTTCTGGACATCAGTTCCTGTGGAACAACTCCACACCACAATTAAGGTACCTAAAATATTCCCTGTCCGTAAAGTAATGGTGGTACACGGGGGTGTCAGAATGAAAACCAACAAGCAGAGCAAGACCACTGACTCATTGTCAGTGAAATTGCTCTCCCACCCTCGCAGCTCCACCATTAAGTGAGGCCTGCCCCTGCCCCTGCCCCTGCACTCTCGAGTGTTGGTGATCGAGACCCTCCTCCACCCGCAGGTTTCCCTGCGCCTCATCCCTGGTGGTCCAGTGGACCTCTGTCTCCTTCCTCTAACTCTGCTCTTTCACTCGTTTTTCTACCTTTTATCTTTCATCTTTCTGCACTTTTCTGCATCTCTGCTCTTTTGTGCCTTATTTCTGCTCATTTTCCCTTCCTCTCGCTCTGCCCTTTCACTTGTTTTCACTCGTTTTTCTACCCTCTTTTATCTTTCACCTTTCTGCACTTTTCTGCATCTCTGCTCTTCTGTGCCTTATTTCTGCTCATTTTCCTTCCTCTCGCTCTGCCCTTTCACTAGTTTTCACTCGTTTTTCTACCCTCTTTTATCTTTCTCCTTTCTGCATCTCTGCTCTTTTGTGCCTTATTTCTGCCTATTTTCCATTTTTTTCTTTATCCCTTATTTCCTACCTTTCCCCGCCGCTGCTGCCCCCGCGGCCCCTCCCCCAGCGCGACCGGCCCAATCCAGCTCCCCTCCCCGCTCCCGCCTCCCAGCTGTCCAGCCCTCCTCGACCCCTACTTAATGGCGGCCACTGCAGGGTCAGGCGAGCAAGACCACTGACTCATTGTCAGTGAAATTGCTCTCCCACCCTCGCAGCTCCACCATTAAGTGAGGCCTGCCCCTGCCCCTGCACTCTTGAGTGTTGGTGATCGTGGCCCTCCTCCACCTGCAGGTTTCCCTGCGCCTCATCCGTGGTGGTCCAGTGGACCTCTGTCTCCTTCCTCTAACTCTGCTCTTTCACTCGTTTTTCTACCTTTTATCTTTCACCTTTCTGCACTTTTCTGCATCTCTGCTCTTTTGTGCCTTATTTCTGCTCATTTTCCCTTCCTCTCGCTCTGCCCTTTCACTTGTTTTCACTCGTTTTTCTACCCTCTTTTATCTTTCACCTTTCTGCACTTTTCTGCAACTCTGCTCTTTTGTGCCTTATTTCTGCTCATTTTCCCTTCCTCTCGCTCTGCCCTTTCACTAGTTTTCACTGCGTTTTCTACCCTCTTTTATCTTTCTCCTTTCTGCATCTCTGCTCTTTTGTGCCTTATTTCTGCCTATTTTCCCTTTTTTCTTTATCCCTTATTTCCTACCTTTCCCCGCCGCTGCTGCCCCCGCGGCCCCTCCCCCCAGCGCGACCGGCCCAATCCAGCTCCCCTCCCCGCTCCCGCCTCCCAGCTGTCCAGCCCTCCCCGACCCCTACTTAATGGCGGCCACTGCGGGGACAGGCGAGCAAGACCACTGACTCATTGTCAGTGAAATTGCTCTCCCACCCTCGCAGCTCCACCATTAAGTGAGGCCTGCCCCTGCCTCTGCACTCTCGAGTGTTGGTGATCGAGGCCCTCCTCCACCCGCAGGTTTCCCTGCGCCTCATCCCTGGTGGTCCAGTGGACCTCTGTCTCCTTCCTCTAACTCTGCTCTTTCACTCGTTTTTCTATCTTTTATCTTTCACCTTTCTGCACTTTTCTGCATCTCTGCTCTTTTGTGCCTTATTTCTGCTCATTTTCCCTTCCTCTCGCTCTGCCCTTTCACTTGTTTTCACTTGTTTTTCTACCCTCTTTTATCTTTCACCTTTCTGCACTTTTCTGCATCTCTGCTCTTTTGTGCCTTATTTCTGCTCATTTTCCCTTCGTCTCGCTCTGCCCTTTCACTAGTTTTCACTCGTTTTTCTACCCTCTTTTATCTTTCTCCTTTCTGCATCTCTGCTCTTTTGTGCCTTATTTCTGCCTATTTTCCCTTTTTACTTTATCCCTTATTTCCTACCTTTCCCCACCGCTGCTGCCCCCGCGGCCCCTCCCCGCCAGCGCGACCGGCCCAATCCAGCTCCCCTCCCCGCTCCCGCCTCCCAGCTGTCCAGCCCTCCCCGACCCCTACTTAATGGCGGCCACTGCAGGGACAGGCGAGCAAGACCACTGACTCATTGTCAGTGAAATTGCTCTCCCACCCTCGCAGCTCCACCATTAAGTGAGGCCTCTGCCTCTGCACTCTCGAGTGTTGGTGATCGAGGCCCTCCTCCACCCGCAGGTTTCCTGCGCCTCATCCCTGGTGGTCCAGTGGACCTCTGTCTCCTTCCTCTAACTCTGCTCTTTCACTCGTTTTTCTACATTTTATCTTTCACCTTTCTGCACTTTTCTGCATCTCTGCTCTTTTGTGCCTTATTTCTGCTCATTTTCCCTTCCTCTCGCTCTGCCCTTTCACTTGTTTTCACTCGTTTTTCTACCCTCTTTTATCTTTCACCTTTCTGCACTTTTCTGCATCTCTGCTCTCTTGTGCCTTATTTCTGCTCATTTTCCCTTCCTCTCGCTCTACCCTTTCACTAGTTTTCACTCGTTTTTCTACCCTCTTTTATCTTTCTCCTTTCTGCATCTCTGCTCTTTTGTGCCTTATTTCTGCCTATTTTCCCTTTTTCTTTATCCCTTATTTCCTACCTTTCCCCGCCGCTGCTGCCCCCCGGCCCCCTCCCAGCGCGACCGGCCCAATCCAGCTCCACTCCCGCTCCCGCCTCCCAGCTGTCCAGCCCTCCCCGACCCCTACTTAATGGCAGCCACTGCGGGGACAGGTGAGCAAGACCACTGACTCATTGTCAGTGAAATTGCTCTCTCACCCTCGCAGCTCCACCATTAAGTGAGGCCTGCCCCTGCACTCTCGAGTGTTGGTGATCGAGGCCCTCCTCCACCCGCAGGTTTCCTGCGCCTCATCCCTGGTGGTCCAGTGGACCTCTGTCTCCTTCCTCTAACTCTGCTCTTTCACTCGTTTTTCTACCTTTTATCTTTCACCTTTCTGCACTTTTCTGCATCTCTGCTCTTTTGTGCCTTATTTCTGCTCATTTTCCCTTCCTCTCGCTCTGCCCTTTCACTTGTCTTCAATCGTTTTTCTACCCTCTTTTATCTTTCACCTTTCTGCACTTTTCTGCATCTCTGCTCTTTTGTGCCTTATTACTGCTCATTTTCCCTTCCTCTCGCTCTGCCCTTTCACTAGTTTTCACTCGTTTTTCTACCCTCTTTTATCTTTCTCCTTTCTGCATCTCTGCTCTTTTGTGCCTTATTTCTGCCTATTTTCCCTTTTTTCTTTATCCCTTATTTCCTACCTTTCCCCTCCGCTGCTGCCCCCGCGGCCCCTCCCCCCCAGCGCGACTGGCCCAATCCAGCTCCCCTCCCCGCTCCCGCCTCCCAGCTGTCCAGCCCTCCCGACCCCTACTTAATGGCGGCCACTGCGGGGACAGGCGAGCAAGACCACTGACTCATTGTCAGTGAAATTGCTCTCCCACCCTCGCAGCTCCACCATTAAGTGAGGCCTGCCCCTGCCTCTGCACTCTCGAGTGTTGGTGATCGAGGCCCTCCTCCACCCGCAGGTTTCCCTGCGCCTCATCCCTGGTGGTCCAGTGGACCTCTGTCTCCTTCCTCTAACTCTGCTCTTTCACTCGTTTTTCTACCTTTTATCTTTCACCTTTCTACACTTTTCTGCATCTCTGCTCTTTTGTGCCTTATTTCTGCTCATTTTCCCTTCCTCTCGCTCTGCCCTTTCACTTGTTTTCACTTGTTTTTCTACCCTCTTTTATCTTTCACCTTTCTGCACTTTTCTGCATCTCTGCTCTTTTGTGCCTTATTTCTGCTCATTTTCCCTTCGTCTCGCTCTGCCCTTTCACTAGTTTTCACTCGTTTTCTACCCTCTTTTATCTTTCTCCTTTCTGCATCTCTGCTCTTTTGTGCCTTATTTCTGCCTATTTTCCCTTTTACTTTATCCCTTATTTCCTACCTTTCCCCACCGCTGCTGCCCCGCGGCCCCTCCCCGCCAGCGCGACCGGCCCAATCCAGCTCCCCTCCCCGCTCCCGCCTCCCAGCTGTCCAGCCCTCCCGACCCCTACTTAATGGCGGCCACTGCAGGGACAGGCGAGCAAGACCACTGACTCATTGTCAGTGAAATTGCTCTCCCACCCTCGCAGCTCCACCATTAAGTGAGGCCTGCCCCTGCCCCTGCACTCTCGAGTGTTGGTGATCGAGCCCTCCTCCACCCGCAGGTTTCCCTGCGCCTCATCCCTGGTGGTCCAGTGGACCTCTGTCTCCTTCCTCTAACTCTGCTCTTTCACTCATTTTTCTACCTTTTATCTTTCACCTTTCTGCACTTTTCTGCATCTCTGCTCTTTTGTGCCTTATTTCTGCTCATTATCCCTTCCTCTCGCTCTGCCCTTTCAATTGTTTTCACTCGTTTTTCTACCCTCTTTTATCTTTCACCTTTCTGCACTTTTCTGCATCTCTGCTCTTTTGTGCCTTATTTCTGCTCATTTTCCCTTCCTCTCGCTCTGCCCTTTCACTAGTTTTCACTCGTTTTTCTACCCTCTTTTATCTTTCTCCTTTCTGCATCTCTGCTCTTTTGTGCCTTATTTCTGCCTATTTTCCCTTTTTTCTTTATCCCTTATTTCCTACCTTTCCCCGCTGCTGCTGCCCCCGCGGCCCCTCCCCCCCAGCGCGACCGGCCCAATCCAGCTCCCCTCCCCGCCTCCCAGCTGTCCAGCCCTCCCCGACCCCTACTTAATGGCGGCCACTGCGGGGACAGGCGAGCAAGACCACTGACTCATTGTCAGTGAAATTGCTCTCCCACCCTCGCAGCTCCACCATTAAGTGAGGCCTGCCCCTGCCCCTGCACTCTCGAGTGTTGGTGATCGAGGCCCTCCTCCACCCGCAGGTTTCCTGCGCCTCATCCCTGGTGGTCCAGTGGACCTCTGTCTCCTTCCTCTAACTCTGCTCTTTCACTCGTTTTTCTACCTTTTATCTTTCACCTTTCTGCACTTTTCTGCATCTCTGCTCTTTTGTGCCTTATTTCTGCTCATTTTCCCTTCCTCTCGCTCTGCCCTTTCACTTGTTTTCACTCGTTTTTCTACCCTCTTTTATCTTTCTCCTTTCTGCATCTCTGCTCTTTTGTGCCTTATTTCTGCCTATTTTCCCTTTTTTCTTTATCCCTTATTTCCTACCTTTCCCCGCCGCTGCTGCCCCCACGGCCCCTCCCCCCCAGCACAACCGGCCCAATCCAGCTCCCCTCCCCGCTCCCGCCTCCCAGCTGTCCAGCCATCCCGACCCCTACTTAATGGCGGCCACTGCGGGGACAGGCGAGCAAGACCACTGACTCATTGTCAGTGAAATTGCTCTCCCACCCTCGCAGCTCCACCATTAAGTGAGGCCTGCCCCTGCACTCTCGAGTGTTGGTGATCGAGGCCCTCCTCCACCCGCAGGTTTCCCTGCGCCTCATCCCCTGGTGGTCCAGTGGACCTCTGTCTCCTTCCTCTAACTCTGCTCTTTCACTCATTTTTCTACCTTTTATCTTTCACCTTTCTGCACTTTTCTGCATCTCTGCTCTTTTGTGCCTTATTTCTGCTCATTTTCCCTTCCTCTCGCTCTGCCCTTTCACTTGTTTTCACTCGTTTTTCTACCCTCTTTTATCTTTCACCTTTCTGCACTTTTCTGCATCTCTGCTCTTTTGTGCCTTATTTCTGCTCATTTTCCCTTCCTCTCGCTCTGCCCTTTCACTAGTTTTCACTCGTTTTTCTACCCTCTTTTATCTTTCTCCTTTCTGCATCTCTGCTCTTTTGTGCCTTATTTCTGCCTATTTTCCCTTTTTTCTTTATCCCTTATTTCCTACCTTTCCCCGCCGCTGCTGCCCCCGCGGCCCCTCCCCCCAGGACGACCGGCCCAATCCAGTTTCCTCTCCCTGCTCCCGCCTCCCAGCTGTCCAGCCCTCCCGACCCCTACTTAATGGCGGCCACTGCGGGGACAGGCGAGCAAGACCACTGACTCATTGTCAGTGAAATTGCTCTCCCACCCTCGCAGCTCCACCATTAAGTGAGGCCTGCCCCTGCCCCTGCACTCTCGAGTGTTGGTGATCGAGGCCCTCCTCCACCCGCAGGTTTCCCTGCGCCTCATCCCTGGTGGTCCAGTGGACCTCTTTCTCCTAACTCTGCTCTTTCACTCGTTTTTCTACCTTTTATCTTTCACCATTCTGCACTTTTCTGCATCTCTGCTCTTTTGTGCCTTATTTCTGCTCATTTTCCCTTCCTCTCGCTCTGCCCTTTCACTTGTTTGCACTCGTTTTTCTACCCTCTTTTATCTTTCTCCTTTCTGCATCTCTGCTCTTTTGTGCCTTATTTCTGCCTATTTTCCCTTTTTTCTTTATCCCTTATTTCCTACCTTTCCCTGCCGCTGCTGCCCCCGCGGCCCCTCCCCCCCAGCGCGACCGGCCCAATCCAGCTCCCCTCCCCGCTCCCGCCTCCCAGCTGGCCAGCCCTCCCCGACCCCTACTTAATGGCGGCCACTGCGGGGACAGGCGAGCAAGACCACTGAATCATTGTCAGTGAAATTGCTCTCCCACCCTCGCAGCTCCACCATTAAGTGAGGCCTGACCCTGCACTCTCGAGTGTTGGTGATCGAGGCCCTCCTCCACCCGCAGGTTTCCCTGCGCCTCATCCCTGGTGGTCCAGTGGACCTCTGTCTCCTTCCTCTAACTCTGCTCTTTCACTCGTTTTTCTACCTGTTATCTTTCACCTTTCTGCACTTTTCTGCATCTCTGCTCTTTTGTGCCTTATTTCTGCTCATTTTCCCTTCGTCTCGCTCTGCCCTTTCACTTGTTTTCACTCGTTTTTCTACCCTCTTTTATCTTTCACCTTTCTGCACTTTTCTGCATCTCTGCTCTTTTGTGCCTTATTTCTGCTCATTTTCCCTTCCTCTCGCTCTGCCCTTTCACTAGTTTTCACTCGTTTTTTTACCCTCTTTTATCTTTCTCCTTTCTGCATCTCTGCTCTCTTGTGCCTTATTTCTGCCTATTTTCCCTTTTTTCTTTATCCCTTATTTCCTACCTTTCCCCGCCGCTGCTGCCCCCGCGGCCCCTCCCACCAGCGCAACCGGCCCAATCCAGCTCCCTCCCCGCCTCCCAGCTGTCCAGCCCTCCCCGACCCCTACTTAATGGCGGCCACTGCAGGGACAGGCGAGCAAGACCACTGACTCATTGTCAGTGAAATTGCTCTCCCACCCTCGCAGCTCCACCATTAAGTGAGGCCTGCCCCTGCACTCTCGAGTGTTGGTGATCGAGGCCCTCCTCCACCCGCAGGTTTCCCTGCGCCTCATCCCTGGTGGTCCAGTGGACCTCTGTCTCCTTCCTCTAACTCTGCTCTTTCACTCGTTTTTCTACCTTTTATCTTTCACCTTTCTGCACTTTTCTGCATCTCTGCTCTTTTGTGCCTTATTTCTGCTCATTTTTCCTTCCTCTCGCTCTGCCCTTTCACTTGTTTTCACTCGTTTTTCTACCCTCTTTTATCTTTCACCTTTCTGCACTTTTCTGCATCTCTGCTCTTTTGTGCCTTATTTCTGCTCATTTTCCCTTCCTCTCGCTCTGCCCTTTCACTAGTTTTCACTCGTTTTTCTACCCTCTTTTATCTTTCTCCTTTCTGCATCTCTGCTCTTTTGTGCCTTATTTCTGCCTATTTTCCCTTTTTCTTTATCCCTTATTTCCTACCTTTCCCCGCCGCTGCTGCCCCCGCGGCACCTCCCCCAGCGCGACCGGCCCAATCCAGCTCCCCTCCCCGCTCCCGCCTCCCAGCTGTCCAGCCCTCCCCGACCCCTACTTAATGGTGGCCACTGCGGGGACAGGCGAGCAAGACCACTGACTCATTGTCAGTGAAATTGCTCTCCCACCCTCGCAGCTCCACCATTAAGTGAGGCCTGCCCCTGCCCCTGCACTCTCGAGTGTTGGTGATCGAGGCCCTCCTCCACCCGCAGGTTTCCTGCGCCTCATCCCTGGTGGTCCAGTGGACCTCTGTCTCCTTCCTCTAACTCTGCTCTTTCACTCGTTTTTCTACCTTTTATCTTTCACCTTTCTGCACTTTTCTGCATCTCTGCTCTTTTGTGCCTTATTTCTGCTCATTTTCCCTTCCTCTCGCTCTGCCCTTTCACTTGTTTTCACTCGTTTTTCTACCCTCTTTTATCTTTCACCTTTCTGCACTTTTCTGCATCTCTGCTCTTTTGTGCCTTATTTCTGCTCATTTTCCCTTCCTCTCGCTCTACCCTTTCACTAGTTTTCACTCGTTTTTCTACCCTCTTTTATCTTTCTCCTTTCTGCATCTCTGCTCTTTTGTGCCTTATTTCTGCCTATTTTCCCTTTTTTCTTTATCCCTTATTTCCTACCTTTCCCCGCCGATGCTGCCCCCGCGGCCCCCCCCTCCCAGCGCGACCGGCCCAATCCAGCTCCCCTCCCCGCTCCCGCCTCCCAGCTGTCCAGCCCTCCCCGACCCCTACTTAATGGCAGCCACTGCGGGGACAGGTGAGCAAGACCACTGACTCATTGTCAGTGAAATTGCTCTCTCACCCTCGCAGCTCCACCATTAAGTGAGGCCTGCCCCTGCCCCTGCACTCTCGAGTGTTGGTGATCGAGGCCCTCCTCCACCCGCAGGTTTCCCTGCGCCTCATCCCTGGTGGTCCAGTGGACCTCTGTCTCCTTCCTCTAACTCTGCTCTTTCACTCGTTTTTCTACCTTTTATCTTTCACCTTTCTGCACTTTTCTGCATCTCTGCTCTTTTGTGCCTTATTTCTGCTCATTTTCCCTTCCTCTCGCTCTGCCCTTTCACTTGTTTTCACTCGTTTTTCTACCCTCTTTTATCTTTCACCTTTCTGCACTTTTCTGCATCTCTGCTCTTTTGTGCCTTATTTCTGCTCATTTTCCCTTCCTCTCGCTCTGCCCTTTCACTAGTTTTCACTCGTTTTTCTACCCTCTTTTATCTTTCTCCTTTCTGCATCTCTGCTCTTTTGTGCCTTATTTCTGCCTATTTTACCTTTTTTCTTTATCCCTTATTTCCTACCTTTCCCCGCCGCTGCTGCCCCGCGGCCCCTCCCCCCAGCGCGACCGGCCCAATCCAGCTCCCTCCCCGCTCCCGCCTCCCAGCTGTCCAGCCCTCCCCGACCCCTACTTAATGGCGGCCACTGCGGGGACAGGCGAGCAAGACCACTGACTCATTGTCAGTGAAATTGCTCTCCCACCCTCGCAGCTCCACCATTAAGTGAGGCCTGCCCCTGCACTCTCGAGTGTTGGTGATCAAGGCCCTCCTCCACCCGCAGGTTTCCCTGCGCCTCATCCCTGGTGGTCCAGTGGACCTCTGTCTCCTTCCTCTAACTCTGCTCTTTCACTCGTTTTTCTACCTTTTATCTTTCACCTTTCTGCACTTTTCTGCATCTCTGCTCTTTTGTGCCTTATTTCTGCTCATTTTCCCTTCCTCTCGCTCTGCCCTTTCACTTGTTTTCACTCGTTTTTCTACCCTCTTTTATCTTTCACCTTTCTGCACTTTTCTGCATCTCTGCTCTTTTGTGCCTTATTTCTGCTCATTTTCCCTTCCTCTCGCTCTGCCCTTTCACTAGTTTTCACTCGTTTTTCTACCCTCTTTTATCTTTCTCCTTTCTGCATCTCTGCTCTTTTGTGCCTTATTTCTGCCTATTTTCCCTTTTTTCTTTATCCCTTATTTCCTACCTTTCCCCGCCGCTGCGGCCCCTTCACCCCAGCGTGACCGGCCCAATCCAGCTCCCCTCCCCGCTCCCGCCTCCCAGCTGTCCAGCCCTCCCCGACCCCTACTTAATGGCGGCCACTGCGGGGACAGGCGAGCAAGACCACTGACTCATTGTCAGTGAAATTGCTCTCCCACCCTCGCAGCTCCACCATTAAGTGAGGCCTGCCCCTGCCCCTGCACTCTCGAGTGTTGGTGATCGAGGCCCTCCTCCACCCGCAGGTTTCCTGAGCCTCATCCCTGGTGGTCCAGTGGACCTCTGTCTCCTTCCTCTAACTCTGCTCTTTCACTCGTTTTTCTACCTTTTATCTTTCACCTTTCTGCACTTTCCTGCATCTCTGCTCTTTTGTGCCTTATTTCTGCTCATTTTCCCTTCCTCTCGCTCTGCCCTTTCACTTGTTTTCACTCGTTTTTCTACCCTCTTTTATCTTTCTCCTTTCTGCATCTCTGCTCTTTTGTGCCTTATTTCTGCCTATTTTCCCTTTTTTCTTTATCCCTTATTTCCTACCTTTCCCCGCCGCTGCTGCCCCCGCGGCCCCTCCCCCAGCGCAACCGGCCCAATCCAGCTCCCCTCCCCGCTCCCGCCTCCCAGATGTCCAGCCCTCCCCGACCCCTACTTAATGGCGGCCACTGCGGGGACAGGCGAGCAAGACCACTGAATCATTGTCAGTGAAATTGCTCTCCCACCCTCGCAGCTCCACCATTAAGTGAGGCCTGCCCCTGCCCCTGCCCCTGCACTCTCGAGTGTTGGTGATCGAGGCCCTCCTCCACCCGCAGGTTTCCCTGCGCCTCATCCCTGGTGGTCCAGTGGACCTCTGTCTCCTTCCTCTAACTCTGCTCTTTCACTCGTTTTTCTACCTTTTATCTTTCACCTTTCTGCACTTTTCTGCATCTCTGCTCTTTTGTGCCTTATTTCTGCTCATTTTCCCTTCGTCTCGCTCTGCCCTTTCACTTGTTTTCACGTGTTTTTCTACCCTCTTTTATCTTTCACCTTTCTGCACTTTTCTGCATCTCTGCTCTTTTGTGCCTTATTTCTGCTCATTTTCCCTTCCTCTCGCTCTGCCCTTTCACTAGTTTTCACTCGTTTTTCTACCCTCTTTTATCTTTCTCCTTTCTGCATCTCTGCTCTTTTGTGCCTTATTTCTGCCTATTTTCCCTTTTTCTTTATCCTTTATTTCCTACCTTTCCCTGCCGCTGCTGCCCCCACGGCCCCTCCCCCCAGCGCGACCAGCCCAATCCAGCTCCGCTCCCCGCTCCCGCCTCCCAGCTGTCCAGCCCTCCCCGACCCCTACTTAATGGCGGTCACTGCGGGGACAGGCGAGCAAGACCACTGACTCATTGTCAGTGAAATTGCTCTCCCACCCTCGCAGCTCCACCATTAAGTGAGGCCTGCCCCTGCCCCTGCACTCTCGAGTGTTGGTGATCGAGGCCCTCCTCCACCCGCAGGTTGTCCTGCGCCTCATCCCTGGTGGTCCAGTGGACCTCTGTCTCCTTCCTCTAACTCTGCTCTTTCACTCGTTTTTCTACCTTTTATCTTTCACCTTTCTGCACTTTTCTGCATCTCTGCTCTTTTTTGCTTTATTTCTGCTCATTTTCCCTTCCTCTCGCTCTGCCCTTTCACTAGTTTTCACTCGTTTTTTACCCTCTTTTATCTTTCTCCTTTCTGCATCTCTGCTCTTTTGTGCCTTATTTCTGCCTATTTTCCCTTTTTTCTTTATCCCTTATTTCCTACCTTTCCCCGCCACTGCTGCCCCCGCGGCCCCTCCCCCCAGCGCGACCGGCCCAATCCAGCTCCCTCCCCGCTCCCAGCTGTCCAGCCCTCCCCGACCCCTACTTAATGGCGGCCACTGCGGGGACAGGCGAGCAAGACCACTGACTCATTGTCAGTGAAACTGCTCTCCCACCCTCGCAGCTCCACCAATAAGTGAGGCCTGCCCCTGCACTCTCGAGTGTTGGTGATCGAGGCCCTCCTCCACCCGCAGGTTTCCCTGCGCCTCATCCCTGGTGGTCCAGTGGACCTCTGTCTCCTTCCTCTAACTCTGCTCTTTCACTCATTTTTCTACCTATTATCTTTCACCTTTCTGCACTTTTCTGCATCTCTGCTCTTTTGTGCCTTATTTCTGCTCATTTTCCCTTCCTCTCGCTCTGCCCTTTCACTAGTTTTCACTCGTTTTTCTACCCTCTTTTATCTTTCTCCTTTCTGCATCTCTGCTCTTTTGTGCCTTATTTCTGCCTATTTTCCCTTGTTTCTTTATCCCTTATTTCCTACCTTTCCCCGCCGCTGCTGCCCCCGCGGCCCCACCCACCCAGCGCAACCGGCCCAATCCAGCTCCCCTCCCCGCCTCCCAGCTGTCCAGCCCTCCCCGACCCCTACTTAATGGCGGCCACTGCGGGGACAGGCGAGCAAGACCACTGACTCATTGTCAGTGAAATTGCTCTCCCACCCTCGCAGCTCCACCAGTAAGTGAGGCCTGCCCCTGCCCCTGCACTCTCGAGTGTTGGTGATCGAGGCCCTCCTCCACCCGCAGGTTTCCCTGCGCCTCATCCCTGGTGGTCCAGTGGACCTCTGTCTCCTTCCTCTAACTCTGCTCTTTCACTCGTTTTTCTACCTTTTATCTTTCACCTTTCTGCACTTTTCTGCATCTCTGCTCTTTTGTGCCTTATTTCTGCTCATTTTCCCTTCCTCTCGCTCTGCCCTTTCACTTGTTTTCACTCGTTTTTCTACCCTCTTTTATCTTTCTCCTTTCTGCATCTCTGCTCTTTTGTGCCTTATTTCTGCCTATTTTCCCTTTTTTCTTTATCCCTTATTTCCTACCTTTCCCCGCCGCTGCTGCCCCCGCGGCCCCTCCCCCCAGCGCAACCGGCCCAATCCAGCTCCCTCCCCGCTCCCGCCTCCCAGCTGTCCAGCCCTCCCCGACCCCAACTTAATGGCGGCCACTGCGGGGACAGGCGAGCAAGACCACTGAATCATTGTCAGTGAAATTGCTCTCCCACCCTCGCAGCTCCACCATTAAGTGAGGCCTGCCCCTGCCCCTGCCCCTGCACTCTCGAGTGTTGGTGATCGAGGCCCTCCTCCACCCGCAGGTTTCCCTGCGCCTCATCCCTGGTGGTCCAGTGGACCTCTGTCTCCTTCCTCTAACTCTGCTCTTTCACTCGTTTTTCTACCTTTTATCTTTCACCTTTCTGCACTTTTCTGCATCTCTGCTCTTTTGTGCCTTATTTCTGCTCATTTTCCCTTCGTCTCGCTCTGCCCTTTCACTTGTTTTCACGCGTTTTTCTACCCTCTTTTATCTTTCACCTTTCTGCACTTTTCTGCATCTCTGCTCTTTTGTGCCTTATTTCTGCTCATTTTCCCTTCCTCTCGCTCTGCCCTTTCACTAGTTTTCACTCGTTTTTCTACCCTCTTTTATCTTTCTCCTTTCTGCATCTCTGCTCTTTTGTGCCTTATTTCTGCCTATTTTCCCTTTTTTTCTTTATCCTTTATTTCCTACCTTTCCCTGCCGCTGCTGCCCCCACGGCCCCTCCCCCAGCGCGACCAGCCCAATCCAGCTCCGCTCCCCGCTCCCGCCTCCCAGCTGTCCAGCCCTCCCGACCCCTACTTAATGGCGGTCACTGCGGGGACAGGCGAGCAAGACCACTGACTCATTGTCAGTGAAATTGCTCTCCCACCCTCGCAGCTCCACCATTAAGTGAGGCCTGCCCCTGCCCCTGCACTCTCGAGTGTTGGTGATCGAGGCCCTCCTCCACCCGCAGGTTGTCCTGCGCCTCATCCCTGGTGGTCCAGTGGACCTCTGTCTCCTTCCTCTAACTCTGCTCTTTCACTCGTTTTTCTACCTTTTATCTTTCACCTTTCTGCACTTTTCTGCATCTCTGCTCTTTTTGCTTTATTTCTGCTCATTTTCCCTTCCTCTCGCTCTGCCCTTTCACTAGTTTTCACTCGTTTTTTTACCCTCTTTTATCTTTCTCCTTTCTGCATCTCTGCTCTTTTGTGCCTTATTTCTGCCTATTTTCCCTTTTTTCTTTATCCCTTATTTCCTACCTTTCCCCGCCACTGCTGCCCCCGCGGCCCCTCCCCCCAGCGCGACCGGCCCAATCCAGCTCCCTCCCCGCTCCCAGCTGTCCAGCCCTCCCCGACCCCTACTTAATGGCGGCCACTGCGGGGACAGGCGAGCAAGACCACTGACTCATTGTCAGTGAAACTGCTCTCCCACCCTCGCAGCTCCACCAATAAGTGAGGCCTGCCCCTGCACTCTCGAGTGTTCGTGATCGAGGCCCTCCTCCACCCGCAGGTTTCCTGCGCCTCATCCCCTGGTGGTCCAGTGGACCTCTGTCTCCTTCCTCTAACTCTGCTCTTTCACTCATTTTTCTACCTATTATCTTTCACCTTTCTGCACTTTTCTGCATCTCTGCTCTTTTGTGCCTTATTTCTGCTCATTTTCCCTTCCTCTCGCTCTGCCCTTTCACTAGTTTTCACTCGTTTTTCTACCCTCTTTTATCTTTCTCCTTTCTGCATCTCTGCTCTTTTGTGCCTTATTTCTGCCTATTTTCCCTTGTTTCTTTATCCCTTATTTCCTACCTTTCCCCGCCGCTGCTGCCCCCGCGGCCCCTCCCACCCAGCGCAACCGGCCCAATCCAGCTCCCCTCCCCGCCTCCCAGCTGTCCAGCCCTCCCCGACCCCTACTTAATGGCGGCCACTGCGGGGACAGGCGAGCAAGACCACTGACTCATTGTCAGTGAAATTGCTCTCCCACCCTCGCAGCTCCACCATTAAGTGAGGCCTGCCCCTGCCCCTGCACTCTCGAGTGTTGGTGATCGAGGCCCTCCTCCACCCGCAGGTTTCCCTGCGCCTCATCCCTGGTGGTCCAGTGGACCTCTGTCTCCTTCCTCTAACTCTGCTCTTTCACTCGTTTTTCTACCTTTTATCTTTCACCTTTCTGCACTTTTCTGCATCTCTGCTCTTTTGTGCCTTATTTCTGCTCATTTTTCCTTCCTCTCGCTCTGCCCTTTCACTTGTTTTCACTCGTTTTTCTACCCTCTTTTATCTTTCACCTTTCTGCACTTTTCTGCATCTCTGCTCTTTTGTGCCTTATTTCTGCTCATTTTCCCTTCCTCTCGCTCTGCCCTTTCACTAGTTTTCACTCGTTTTTCTACCCTCTTTTATCTTTCTCCTTTCTGCATCTCTGCTCTTTTGTGCCTTATTTCTGCCTATTTTCCCTTTTTTCTTTATCCCTTATTTCCTACCTTTCCCCGCCGCTGCTGCCCCCGCGGCCCCTCCCACCCAGCGCAACCGGCCCAATCCAGCTCCCCTCCCCGCCTCCCAGCTGTCCAGCCCTCCCCGACCCCTACTTAATGGCGGCCACTGCGGGGACAGGCGAGCAAGACCACTGACTCATTGTCAGTGAAATTGCTCTCCCACCCTCGCAGCTCCACCATTAAGTGAGGCCTGCCCCCTGCACTCTCGAGTGTTGGTGATCGAGGCCCTCCTCCACCCGCAGGTTTCCCTGCGCCTCATCCCTGGTGGTCCAGTGGACCTCTGTCTCCTTCCTCTAACTCTGCTCTTTCACTCGTTTTTCTACCTTTTATCTTTCACCTTTCTGCACTTTTCTGCATCTCTGCTCTTTTGTGCCTTATTTCTGCTCATTTTTCCTTCCTCTCGCTCTGCCCTTTCACTTGTTTTCACTCGTTTTTCTACCCTCTTTTATCTTTCACCTTTCTGCACTTTTCTGCATCTCTGCTCTTTTGTGCCTTATTTCTGCTCATTTTCCCTTCCTCTCGCTCTGCCCTTTCACTAGTTTTCACTCGTTTTTCTACCCTCTTTTATCTTTCTCCTTTCTGCATCTCTGCTCTTTTGTGCCTTATTTCTGCCTATTTTCCCTTTTTCTTTATCCCTTATTTCCTACCTTTCCCCGCCGCTGCTGCCCCCGCGGCACCTCCCCCCCAGTGCGACCGGCCCAATCCAGCTCCCCTCCCCGCTCCCGCCTCCCAGCTGTCCAGCCCTCCCCGACCCCTACTTAATGGTGGCCACTGCGGGGACAGGCGAGCAAGACCACTGACTCATTGTCAGTGAAATTGCTCTCCCACCCTCGCAGCTCCACCATTAAGTGAGGCCTGCCCCTGCCCCTGCACTCTCGAGTGTTGGTGATCGAGGCCCTCCTCCACCCGCAGGTTTCCTGCGCCTCATCCCTGGTGGTCCAGTGGACCTCTGTCTCCTTCCTCTAACTCTGCTCTTTCACTCGTTTTTCTACCTTTTATCTTTCACCTTTCTGCACTTTTCTGCATCTCTGCTCTTTTTGTGCCTTATTTCTGCTCATTTTCCCTTCCTCTCGCTCTGCCCTTTCACTTGTTTTCACTCGTTTTTCTACCCTCTTTTATCTTTCACCTTTCTGCACTTTTCTGCATCTCTGCTCTTTTGTGCCTTATTTCTGCTCATTTTCCCTTCCTCTCGCTCTACCCTTTCACTAGTTTTCACTCGTTTTCTACCCTCTTTTATCTTTCTCCTTTCTGCATCTCTGCTCTTTTGTGCCTTATTTCTGCCTATTTTCCCTTTTTTCTTTATCCCTTATTTCCTACCTTTCCCCGCCGATGCTGCCCCCGCGGCCCCCCCCTCCCAGCGCGACCGGCCCAATCCAGCTCCCCTCCCCGCTCCCGCCTCCCAGCTGTCCAGCCCTCCCCGACCCCTACTTAATGGCAGCCACTGCGGGGACAGGTGAGCAAGACCACTGACTCATTGTCAGTGAAATTGCTCTCTCACCCTCGCAGCTCCACCATTAAGTGAGGCCTGCCCCTGCACTCTCGAGTGTTGGTGATCGAGGCCCTCCTCCACCCGCAGGTTTCCTGCGCCTCATCCCTGGTGGTCCAGTGGACCTCTGTCTCCTTCCTCTAACTCTGCTCTTTCACTCGTTTTTCTACCTTTTATCTTTCACCTTTCTGCACTTTTCTGCATCTCTGCTCTTTTGTGCCTTATTTCTGCTCATTTTCCCTTCCTCTCGCTCTGCCCTTTCACTTGTTTTCACTCGTTTTTCTACCCTCTTTTATCTTTCACCTTTCTGCACTTTTCTGCATCTCTGCTCTTTTGTGCCTTATTTCTGCTCATTTTCCCTTCCTCTCGCTCTGCCCTTTCACTAGTTTTCACTCGTTTTTCTACCCTCTTTTATCTTTCTCCTTTCTGCATCTCTGCTCTTTTGTGCCTTATTTCTGCCTATTTTACCTTTTTTCTTTATCCCTTATTTCCTACCTTTCCCCGCCGCTGCTGCCCCCGCGGCCCCTCCCCCCAGCGCGACCGGCCCAATCCAGCTCCCTCCCCGCTCCCGCCTCCCAGCTGTCCAGCCCTCCCCGACCCCTACTTAATGGCGGCCACTGCGGGGACAGGCGAGCAAGACCACTGACTCATTGTCAGTGAAATTGCTCTCCCACCCTCGCAGCTCCACCATTAAGTGAGGCCTGCCCCTGCACTCTCGAGTGTTGGTGATCAAGGCCCTCCTCCACCCGCAGGTTTCCCTGCGCCTCATCCCTGGTGGTCCAGTGGACCTCTGTCTCCTTCCTCTAACTCTGCTCTTTCACTCGTTTTTCTACCTTTTATCTTTCACCTTTCTGCACTTTTCTGCATCTCTGCTCTTTTGTGCCTTATTTCTGCTCATTTTCCCTTCCTCTCGCTCTGCCCTTTCACTTGTTTTCACTCGTTTTTCTACCCTCTTTTATCTTTCACCTTTCTGCACTTTTCTGCATCTCTGCTCTTTTGTGCCTTATTTCTGCTCATTTTCCCTTCCTCTCGCTCTGCCCTTTCACTAGTTTTCACTCGCTTTTCTACCCTCTTTTATCTTTCTCCTTTCTGCATCTCTGCTCTTTTGTGCCTTATTTCTGCCTATTTTCCCTTTTTTCTTTATCCCTTATTTCCTACCTTTCCCCGCCGCTGCTGCCCCCGCGGCCCCTCCCCCAGCGTGACCGGCCCAATCCAGCTCCCTCCCCGCTCCCGCCTCCCAGCTGTCCAGCCCTCCCGACCCCTACTTAATGGCGGCCACTGCGGGGACAGGCGAGCAAGACCACTGACTCATTGTCAGTGAAATTGCTCTCCCACCCTCGCAGCTCCACCATTAAGTGAGGCCTGCCCCTGCCCCTGCACTCTCGAGTGTTGGTGATCGAGGCCCTCCTCCACCCGCAGGTTTCCCTGAGCCTCATCCCTGGTGGTCCAGTGGACCTCTGTCTCCTTCCTCTAACTCTGCTCTTTCACTCGTTTTTCTACCTTTTATCTTTCACCTTTCTGCACTTTCCTGCATCTCTGCTCTTTTGTGCCTTATTTCTGCTCATTTTCCCTTCCTCTCGCTCTGCCCTTTCACTTGTTTTCACTCGTTTTTCTACCCTCTTTTATCTTTCTCCTTTCTGCATCTCTGCTCTTTTGTGCCTTATTTCTGCCTATTTTCCCTTTTTTCTTTATCCCTTATTTCCTACCTTTCCCCGCCGCTGCTGCCCCCGCGGCCCCTCCCCCCCAGCGCAACCGGCCCAATCCAGCTCCCCTCCCCGCTCCCGCCTCCCAGATGTCCAGCCCTCCCCGACCCCTACTTAATGGCGGCCACTGCGGGGACAGGCGAGCAAGACCACTGAATCATTGTCAGTGAAATTGCTCTCCCACCCTCGCAGCTCCACCATTAAGTGAGGCCTGCCCCTGCCCCTGCCCCTGCACTCTCGAGTGTTGGTGATCGAGGCCCTCCTCCACCCGCAGGTTTCCTGCGCCTCATCCCTGGTGGTCCAGTGGACCTCTGTCTCCTTCCTCTAACTCTGCTCTTTCACTCGTTTTTCTACCTTTTATCTTTCACCTTTCTGCACTTTTCTGCATCTCTGCTCTTTTGTGCCTTATTTCTGCTCATTTTCCCTTCGTCTCGCTCTGCCCTTTCACTTGTTTTCACGTGTTTTTCTACCCTCTTTTATCTTTCACCTTTCTGCACTTTTCTGCATCTCTGCTCTTTTGTGCCTTATTTCTGCTCATTTTCCCTTCCTCTCGCTCTGCCCTTTCACTAGTTTTCACTCGTTTTTCTACCCTCTTTTATCTTTCTCCTTTCTGCATCTCTGCTCTTTTGTGCCTTATTTCTGCCTATTTTCCCTTTTTTCTTTATCCTTTATTTCCTACCTTTCCCTGCCGCTGCTGCCCCCACGGCCCCTCCCCCCAGCGCGACCAGCCCAATCCAGCTCCGCTCCCCGCTCCCGCCTCCCAGCTGTCCAGCCCTCCCGACCCCTACTTAATGGCGGTCACTGCGGGGACAGGCGAGCAAGACCACTGACTCATTGTCAGTGAAATTGCTCTCCCACCCTCGCAGCTCCACCATTAAGTGAGGCCTGCCCCTGCCCCTGCACTCTCGAGTGTTGGTGATCGAGGCCCTCCTCCACCCGCAGGTTGTCCTGCGCCTCATCCCTGGTGGTCCAGTGGACCTCTGTCTCCTTCCTCTAACTCTGCTCTTTCACTCGTTTTTCTACCTTTTATCTTTCACCTTTCTGCACTTTTCTGCATCTCTGCTCTTTTTTGCTTTATTTCTGCTCATTTTCCCTTCCTCTCGCTCTGCCCTTTCACTAGTTTTCACTCGTTTTTTTACCCTCTTTTATCTTTCTCCTTTCTGCATCTCTGCTCTTTTGTGCCTTATTTCTGCCTATTTTCCCTTTTTTCTTTATCCCTTATTTCCTACCTTTCCCCGCCACTGCTGCCCCCGCGGCCCCTCCCCCCCAGCGCGACCGGCCCAATCCAGCGCCCCTCCCCGCTCCCAGCTGTCCAGCCCTCCCCGACCCCTACTTAATGGCGGCCACTGCGGGGACAGGCGAGCAAGACCACTGACTCATTGTCAGTGAAACTGCTCTCCCACCCTCGCAGCTCCACCAATAAGTGAGGCCTGCCCCTGCACTCTCGAGTGTTGGTGATCGAGGCCCTCCTCCACCCGCAGGTTTCCCTGCGCCTCATCCCTGGTGGTCCAGTGGACCTCTGTCTCCTTCCTCTAACTCTGCTCTTTCACTCATTTTTCTACCTATTATCTTTCACCTTTCTGCACTTTTCTGCATCTCTGCTCTTTTGTGCCTTATTTCTGCTCATTTTCCCTTCCTCTCGCTCTGCCCTTTCACTAGTTTTCACTCGTTTTTCTACCCTCTTTTATCTTTCTCCTTTCTGCATCTCTGCTCTTTTGTGCCTTATTTCTGCCTATTTTCCCTTGTTTCTTTATCCCTTATTTCCTACCTTTCCCCGCCGCTGCTGCCCCCGCGGCCCCTCCCACCCAGCGCAACCGGCCCAATCCAGCTCCCCTCCCCGCCTCCCAGCTGTCCAGCCCTCCCCGACCCCTACTTAATGGCGGCCACTGCGGGGACAGGCGAGCAAGACCACTGACTCATTGTCAGTGAAATTGCTCTCCCACCCTCGCAGCTCCACCATTAAGTGAGGCCTGCCCCTGCCCCTGCACTCTCGAGTGTTGGTGATCGAGGCCCTCCTCCACCCGCAGGTTTCCCTGCGCCTCATCCCTGGTGGTCCAGTGGACCTCTGTCTCCTTCCTCTAACTCTGCTCTTTCACTCGTTTTTCTACCTTTTATCTTTCACCTTTCTGCACTTTTCTGCATCTCTGCTCTTTTGTGCCTTATTTCTGCTCATTTTCCCTTCCTCTCGCTCTGCCCTTTCACTTGTTTTCACTCGTTTTTCTACCCTCTTTTATCTTTCTCCTTTCTGCATCTCTGCTCTTTTGTGCCTTATTTCTGCCTATTTTCCCTTTTTTCTTTATCCCTTATTTCCTACCTTTCCCCGCCGCTGCTGCCCCCGCGGCCCCTCCCCCCAGCGCAACCGGCCCAATCCAGCTCCCTCCCCGCTCCCGCCTCCCAGCTGTCCAGCCCTCCCCGACCCCTACTTAATGGCGGCCACTGCGGGGACAGGCGAGCAAGACCACTGAATCATTGTCAGTGAAATTGCTCTCCCACCCTCGCAGCTCCACCATTAAGTGAGGCCTGCCCCTGCCCCTGCCCCTGCACTCTCGAGTGTTGGTGATCGAGGCCCTCCTCCACCCGCAGGTTTCCCTGCGCCTCATCCCTGGTGGTCCAGTGGACCTCTGTCTCCTTCCTCTAACCTCTGCTCTTTCACTCGTTTTTCTACCTTTTATCTTTCACCTTTCTGCACTTTTCTGCATCTCTGCTCTTTTGTGCCTTATTTCTGCTCATTTTCCCTTCGTCTCGCTCTGCCCTTTCACTTGTTTTCACGCGTTTTTCTACCCTCTTTTATCTTTCACCTTTCTGCACTTTTCTGCATCTCTGCTCTTTTGTGCCTTATTTCTGCTCATTTTCCCTTCCTCTCGCTCTGCCCTTTCACTAGTTTTCACTCGTTTTTCTACCCTCTTTTATCTTTCTCCTTTCTGCATCTCTGCTCTTTTGTGCCTTATTTCTGCCTATTTTCCCTTTTTTCTTTATCCTTTATTTCCTACCTTTCCCTGCCGCTGCTGCCCCCACGGCCCCTCCCCCCCAGCGCGACCAGCCCAATCCAGCTCCGCTCCCCGCTCCCGCCTCCCAGCTGTCCAGCCCTCCCCGACCCCTACTTAATGGCGGTCACTGCGGGGACAGGCGAGCAAGACCACTGACTCATTGTCAGTGAAATTGCTCTCCCACCCTCGCAGCTCCACCATTAAGTGAGGCCTGCCCCTGCCCCTGCACTCTCGAGTGTTGGTGATCGAGGCCCTCCTCCACCCGCAGGTTGTCCTGCGCCTCATCCCTGGTGGTCCAGTGGACCTCTGTCTCCTTCCTCTAACTCTGCTCTTTCACTCGTTTTTCTACCTTTTATCTTTCACCTTTCTGCACTTTTCTGCATCTCTGCTCTTTTTGCTTTATTTCTGCTCATTTTCCCTTCCTCTCGCTCTGCCCTTTCACTAGTTTTCACTCGTTTTTTACCCTCTTTTATCTTTCTCCTTTCTGCATCTCTGCTCTTTTGTGCCTTATTTCTGCCTATTTTCCCTTTTTTCTTTATCCCTTATTTCCTACCTTTCCCCGCCACTGCTGCCCCCGCGGCCCCTCCCCCCAGCGCGACCGGCCCAATCCAGCTCCCTCCCCGCTCCCAGCTGTCCAGCCCTCCCCGACCCCTACTTAATGGCGGCCACTGCGGGGACAGGCGAGCAAGACCACTGACTCATTGTCAGTGAAACTGCTCTCCCACCCTCGCAGCTCCACCAATAAGTGAGGCCTGCCCCTGCACTCTCGAGTGTTCGTGATCGAGGCCCTCCTCCACCCGCAGGTTTCCCTGCGCCTCATCCCTGGTGGTCCAGTGGACCTCTGTCTCCTTCCTCTAACTCTGCTCTTTCACTCATTTTTCTACCTATTATCTTTCACCTTTCTGCACTTTTCTGCATCTCTGCTCTTTTGTGCCTTATTTCTGCTCATTTTCCCTTCCTCTCGCTCTGCCCTTTCACTAGTTTTCACTCGTTTTTCTACCCTCTTTTATCTTTCTCCTTTCTGCATCTCTGCTCTTTTGTGCCTTATTTCTGCCTATTTTCCCTTGTTTCTTTATCCCTTATTTCCTACCTTTCCCCGCCGCTGCTGCCCCCGCGGCCCCTCCCACCCAGCGCAACCGGCCCAATCCAGCTCCCCTCCCCGCCTCCCAGCTGTCCAGCCCTCCCCGACCCCTACTTAATGGCGGCCACTGCGGGGACAGGCGAGCAAGACCACTGACTCATTGTCAGTGAAATTGCTCTCCCACCCTCGCAGCTCCACCATTAAGTGAGGCCTGCCCCTGCCCCTGCACTCTCGAGTGTTGGTGATCGAGGCCCTCCTCCACCCGCAGGTTTCCCTGCGCCTCATCCCTGGTGGTCCAGTGGACCTCTGTCTCCTTCCTCTAACTCTGCTCTTTCACTCGTTTTTCTACCTTTTATCTTTCACCTTTCTGCACTTTTCTGCATCTCTGCTCTTTTGTGCCTTATTTCTGCTCATTTTTCCTTCCTCTCGCTCTGCCCTTTCACTTGTTTTCACTCGTTTTTCTACCCTCTTTTATCTTTCACCTTTCTGCACTTTTCTGCATCTCTGCTCTTTTGTGCCTTATTTCTGCTCATTTTCCCTTCCTCTCGCTCTGCCCTTTCACTAGTTTTCACTCGTTTTTCTACCCTCTTTTATCTTTCTCCTTTCTGCATCTCTGCTCTTTTGTGCCTTATTTCTGCCTATTTTCCCTTTTTTCTTTATCCCTTATTTCCTACCTTTCCCCGCCGCTGCTGCCCCCGCGGCACCTCCCCCCCAGCGCGACCGGCCCAATCCAGCTCCCCTCCCCGCTCCCGCCTCCCAGCTGTCCAGCCCTCCCCGACCCCTACTTAATGGTGGCCACTGCGGGGACATGCGAGCAAACCACTGACTCATTGTCAGTGAAATTGCTCTCCCACCCTCGCAGCTCCACCATTAAGTGAGGCCTGCCCCTGCCCCTGCACTCTCGAGTGTTGGTGATCGAGGCCCTCCTCCACCCGCAGGTTTCCCTGCGCCTCATCCCTGGTGGTCCAGTGGACCTCTGTCTCCTTCCTCTAACTCTGCTCTTTCACTCGTTTTTCTACCTTTTATCTTTCACCTTTCTGCACTTTTCTGCATCTCTGCTCTTTTGTGCCTTATTTCTGCTCATTTTCCCTTCCTCTCGCTCTGCCCTTTCACTTGTTTTCACTCGTTTTTCTACCCTCTTTTATCTTTCACCTTTCTGCACTTTTCTGCATCTCTGCTCTTTTGTGCCTTATTTCTGCTCATTTTCCCTTCCTCTCGCTCTGCCCTTTCACTAGTTTTCACTCGTTTTTCTACCCTCTTTTATCTTTCTCCTTTCTGCATCTCTGCTGTTTTGTGCCTTATTTCTGCCTATTTTCCCTTTTTTCTTTATCCTTTATTTCCTACCTTTCCCTGCCGCTGCTGCCCCCACGGCCCCTCCCCCCCAGCGCGACCAGCCCAATCCAGCTCCGCTCCCCGCTCCCGCCTCCCAGCTGTCCAGCCCTCCCCGACCCCTACTTAATGGCGGCCACTGCGGGGACAGGCGAGCAAGACCACTGACTCATTGTCAGTGAAATTGCTCTCCCACCCTCGCAGCTCCACCATTAAGTGAGGCCTGCCCCTGCCCCTGCACTCTCGAGTGTTGGTGATCAAGGCCCTCCTCCACCCGCAGGTTGTCCTGCGCCTCATCCCTGGTGGTCCAGTGGACCTCTGTCTCCTTCCTCTAACTCTGCTCTTTCACTCGTTTTTCTACCTTTTATCTTTCACCTTTCTGCACTTTTCTGCATCTCTGCTCTTTTTTGCCTTATTTCTGCTCATTTTCCCTTCCTCTCGCTCTGCCCTTTCACTAGTTTTCACTCGTTTTTCTACCCTCTTTTATCTTTCTCCTTTCTGCATCTCTGCTCTTTTGTGCCTTATTTCTGCCTATTTTCCCTTTTTTCTTTATTCCTTATTTCCTACCTTTCCCCGCCACTGCTGCCCCCGCGGCCCCTCCCCCCAGCGCGACTGGCCCAATCCAGCTCCCCTCCCCGCTCCCGCCTCCCAGCTGTCCAGCCCTCCCCGACCCCTACTTAATGGCGGCCACTGCGGGGACAGGCGAGCAAGACCACTGACTCATTGTCAGTGAAACTGCTCTCCCACCCTCGCAGCTCCACCAATAAGTGAGGCCTGCCCCTGCACTCTCGAGTGTTGGTGATCGAGGCCCTCCTCCACCCGCAGGTTTCCCTGCGCCTCATCCCTGGTGGTCCAGTGGACCTCTGTCTCCTTCCTCTAACTCTGCTCTTTCACTCATTTTTCTACCTTTTATCTTTCACCTTTCTGCACTTTTCTGCATCTCTGCTCTTTTGTGCCTTATTTCTGCTCATTTTCCCTTCCTCTCGCTCTTCCCTTTCACTAGTTTTCACTCGTTTTTCTACCCTCTTTTATCTTTCTCCTTTCTGCATCTCTGCTCTTTTGTGCCTTATTTCTGCCTATTTTCCCTTTTTTCTTTATCCCTTATTTCTACCTTTCCCCGCCGCTGCTGCCCCCGCGGCCCCTCCCACCCAGCGCGACCGGCCCAATCCAGCTCCCCTCCCCGCTCCCGCCTCCCAGCTGTCCAGCCCTCCCCGACCCCTACTTAATGGTGGCCACTGCGGGGACAAGCGAGCAAGACCACTGACTCATTGTCAGTGAAATTGCTCTCCCACCCTCGCAGCTCCACCATTAAGTGAGGCCTGCCCCTGCACTCTCGAGTGTTGATGATCGAGGCCCTCCTCCACCCGCAGGTTTCCCTGCGCCTCATCCCTGGTGGTCCAGTGGACCTCTGTCTCCTTCCTCTAACTCTGCTCTTTCACTCGTTTTTCTACCTTTTATCTTTCACCTTTCTGCACTTTTCTGCATCTCTGCTCTTTTGTGCCTTATTTCTGCTCATTTTCCCTTCCTCTCGCTCTGCCCTTTCACTTGTTTTCACTCGTTTTTCTACCCTCTTTTATCTTTCACCTTTCTGCACTTTTCTGCATCTCTGCTCTTTTGTGCCTTATTTCTGCTCATTTTCCCTTCCTCTCGCTCTGCCCTTTCACTAGTTTTCACTCGTTTTTCTACCCTCTTTTATCTTTCTCCTTTCTGCATCTCTGCTCTTTTGTGCCTTATTTCTGCCTATTTTCCCTTTTTTCTTTATCCCTTATTTCCTACCTTTCCCCGCTGCTGCTGCCCCCGCGGCCCCTCCCCCCCAGCGCAACCGGCCCAATCCAGCTCCCCTCCCCGCTCCCGCCTCCCAGCTGTCCAGCCCTCCCCGACCCCTACTTAATGGCGGCCACTGCGGGGACAGGCGAGCAAGACCACTGACTCATTGTCAGTGAAATTGCTCTCCCACCCTCGCAGCTCCACCATTAAGTGAGGACTGCCCCTGCCCCTGCACTCTCGAGTGTTGGTAATCGAGGCCCTCCTCCACCCACAGCTTTCCCTGCGCCTCATCCCTGGTGGTCCAGTGGACCTCTGTCTCCTTCCTCTAACTCTGCTCTTTCACTCGTTTTTCTACCTTTTATCTTTCACCTTTCTGCACTTTTCTGCATCTCTGCTCTTTTGTGCCTTATTTCTGCTCATTTTCCCTTCCTCTCGCTCTGCCCTTTCACTAGTTTTCCCTCGTTTTTCTACCCTCTTTTATCTTTCTCCTTTCTGCATCTCTTCTCTTTTGTGCCTTATTTCTACATATTTTTCCCTTTTTTCTTTATCCCTTATTTCCTACCTTTCCCCGCCGCTGCTGCCCCCGCGGCCCCTCCCTCCCAGCGCGACCGGCCCAATCCAGCTCCCCTCCCCGCTCCCGCCTCCCAGCTGTCCAGCCCTCCCCGACCCCTACTTAATGGCGGCCACTGCGGGGACAGGCGAGCAAGACCACTGACTCATTGTCAGTGAAATTGCTCTCCCACCCTCGCAGCTCCACCATTAAGTGAGGCCTGCCCCTGCCCCTGCACTCTCGAGTGTTGGTGATCGAGGCCCTCCTCCACCCGCAGGTTTCCCTGCGCCTCATCCCTGGTGGTCCAGTGGACCTCTGTCTCCTTCCTCTAACTCTGCTCTTTCACTCGTTTTTCTACCTTTTATCTTTCACCTTTCTGCACTTTTCTGCATCTCTGCTCTTTTGTGCCTTATTTCTGCTCATTTTCCCTTCCTCTCGCTCTGCCCTTTCACTTGTTTTCAGTTGTTTTTCTACCCTCTTTTATCTTTCACCTTTCTGCACTTTTCTGCATCTCTGCTCTTTTGTGCCTTATTTCTGCTCATTTTCCCTTCCTCTCGCTCTGCCCTTTCACTAGTTTTCACTCGTTTTTCTACCCTCTTTTATCTTTCTCCTTTCTGCATCTCTGCTCTTTTGTGCCTTATTTCTGCCTATTTTCCCTTTTTTCTTTATCCCTTATTTCCCTACCTTTCCCCGCCGCTGCTGCCCCCGCGGCCCCTCCCACCCAGCGCAACCGTCCCAATCCAGCTCCCTCCCCGCCCGCCTCCCAGCTGTCCAGCCCTCCCCGACCCCTACTTAATGGCGGCCACTGCGGGGACAGGCGAGCAAGACCACTGACTCATTGTCAGTGAAATTGCTCTCCCACCCTCGCAGCTCCACCATTAAGTGAGGCCTGCCCCTGCACTCTCGAGTGTTGGTGATCGAGCCCTCCTCCACCCGCAGGTTTCCCTGCGCCTCATCCCTGGTGGTCCAGTGGACCTCTGTCTCCTTCCTCTAACTCTGCTCTTTCACTCGTTTTTCTACCTTTTATCTTTCACCTTTCTGCACTTTTCTGCATCTCTGCTCTTTTGTGCCTTATTTCTGCTCATTTTTCCTTCCTCTCGCTCTGCCCTTTCACTTGTTTTCACTCGTTTTTCTACCCTCTTTTATCTTTCACATTTCTGCACTTTTCTGCATCTCTGCTCTTTTGTGCCTTATTTCTGCTCATTTTTCCTTCCTCTCGCTCTGCCCTTTCACTAGTTTTCACTCGTTTTTCTACCCTCTTTTATCTTTCTCCTTTCTGCATCTCTGCTCTTTTGTGCCTTATTTCTGCCTATTTTCCCTTTTTTCTTTATCCCTTATTTCCTACCTTTCCCCGCCGCTGCTGCCCCCGCGTCACCTCCCCCCCAGCGCGATCGGCCCAATCCAGCTCCCCTCCCCGCTCCCGCCTCCCAGCTGTCCAGCCCTCCCCGACCCCTACTTAATGGCGGCCACTGCGGGGACAGGCGAGCAAGACCACTGACTCATTGTCAGTGAAATTGCTCTCCCACCCTCGCAGCTCCACCATTAAGTGAGGCCTGCCCCTGCCCCTGCACTCTCGAGTGTTGGTGATCGAGGCCCTCCTCCACCCGCAGGTTTCCCTGTGCCTCATCCCTGGTGGTCCAGTGGACCTCTGTCTCCTTCCTCTAACTCTGCTCTTTCACTCGTTTTTCTACCTTTTATCTTTCACCTTTCTGCACTTTTCTGCATCTCTGCTCTTTTGTGCCTTATTTCTGCTCATTTTCCCTTCCTCTCGCTCTGCCCTTTCACTTGTTTTCACTCGTTTTTCTACCCTCTTTTATCTTTCACCTTTCTGCACTTTTCTGCATCTCTGCTCTTTTGTGCCTTATTTCTGCTCATTTTCCCTTCCTCTCGCTCTGCCCTTTCACTAGTTTTCACTCGTTTTTCTACCCTCTTTAATCTTTCTCCTTTCTGCATCTCTTCTCTTTTGTGCCTTATTTCTGCCTATTTTCCCTTTTTTCTTTATCCCTTATTTCCTACCTTTCCCCGCCGCTGCCGCCCCCGCAGCCCCTCCCCCCCAGCGCGACCGGCCCAATCCAGCTCCCCTCCCCGCTCCCGCCTCCCAGCTGTCCAGCCCTCCCCGACCCCTACTTAATGGCGGCCACTGCGGGGACAGGCGAGCAAGACCACTGACTCATTGTCAGTGAAATTGCTCTCCCACCCTCGCAGCTCCACCATTAAGTGAGGCCTGCCCCTGCACTCTCGAGTGTTGGTGATCGAGGCCCTCCTCCACCCGCAGGTTTCCCTGCGCCTCATCCCAGGTGGTCCAGTGGAACTCTGTCTCCTTCCTCTAACTCTGCTCTTTCACTCGTTTTTCTACCTTTTATCTTTCACCTTTCTGCACTTTTCTGCATCTCTGCTCTTTTGTGCCTTATTTCTGCTCATTTTCCCTTCCTCTCGATCTGCCCTTTCACTTGTTTTCACTCGTTTTTCTACCCTCTTTTATCTTTCACCTTTCTGCATCTGCTCCTGCTCTTTTGTGCCTTATTTCTGCTCATTTTCCCTTCCTCTCGCTCTGCCCTTTCACTAGTTTTCACTTGTTTTTCTACCCTCTTTTATCTTTCTCCTTTCTGCATCTCTGCTCTTTTGTGCCTTATTTCTGCCTATTTTCCCTTTTTTCTTAATCCCTTATTTCCCTACCTCTCCCCGCCGCTGCTGCCCCCGCGGCCCCTCCCCCCCAGCGCGACCGGCCCAATCCAGCTCCCCTCCCCGCTCCCGCCTCCCAGCGGTCCAGCCCTCCCCGACCCCTTCTAAATGGCGGCCACTGCGGGGACAGGCGAGCAAGACCACTGACTCATTGTCAGTGAAATTGCTCTCCCACCCTTGCAGCTCCACCATTAAGTGAGGCCTGCCCCTGCCACTGCACTCTCGAGTGTTGGTGATCGAGGCCCTCCTCCACCCGCAGGTTTCCCTGCGCCTCATCCCTGGTGGTCCAGTGGACCTCTGTCTCCTTCCTCTAACTCTGCTCTTTCACTCGTTTTTCTACCTTTTATCTTTCACCTTTCTGCACTTTTCTGCATCTCTGCTCTTTTGTGCCTTATTTCTGCTCATTTTCCCTTCCTCTCGCTCTGCCCTTTCACTTGTTTTCACTCGTTTTTCTACCCACTTTTATCTTTCACCTTTCTGCACTTTTCTGCATCTCTGCTCTTTTGTGCCTTATTTCTGCTCATTTTCCCTTCCTCTCGCTCTGCCCTTTCACTAGTTTTCACTCGTTTTTCTACCCTCTTTTATCTTTCTCCTTTCTGCATCTCTGCTCTTTTGTGCCTTATTTCTGCCTATTTTCCCTTTTTTCTTTATCCCTTATTTCCTACCTTTCCCTGCCGCTGCTGCCCCCGCGGCCCCTCCCCCCCAGCGCGACCGGCCCAATCCAGCTCCCCTCCCCGCTCCCGCCTCCCAGCTGTCCAGCCCTCCCCGACCCCTACTTAATGGCGGCCACTGCGGGGACAGGCGAGCAAGACCACTGACTCATTGTCAGTGAAATTGCTCTCCCACCCTCGCAGCTCCACCATTAAGTGAGGCCTGCCCCTGCCCCTGCACTCTCGAGTGTTGGTGATCGAGGCCCTCCTCCACCCACAGGTTTCCCTGCGCCTCATCCCTGGTGGTCCAGTGGACCTCTGTCTCCTTCCTCTAACTCTGCTCTTTCACTCGTTTTTCTACCTTTTATCTTTCACCTTTCTGCACTTTTCTGCATCTCTGCTCTTTTGTGCCTTATTTCTGCTCATTTTCCCTTCCTCTCGCTCTGCCCTTTCACTTGTTTTCACTTGTTTTTCTACCCTCTTTTATCTTTCACCTTTCTGCACTTTTCTGCATCTCTGCTCTTTTGTGCCTTATTTCTGCTCATTTTCCCTTCCTCTCGCTCTGCCCTTTCACTAGTTTTCACTCGTTTTTCTACCCTCTTTTATCTTTCTCCTTTCTGCATCTCTGCTCTTTTGTGCCTTATTTCTGCCTATTTTCCCTTTTTTCTTTATCCCTTATTTCCTACCTTTCCCCGCCGCTGCTGCCCCCGCGGCACCTCCCCCCCAGCGCGACCGGCCCAATCCAGCTCCCCACCCCGCTCCCGCCTCCCAGCTGTCCAGCCCTCCCCGACCCCTACTTAATGGCGGCCACTGCGGGGACAGGCGAGCAAGACCACTGACTCATTGTCAGTGAAATTGCTCTCCCACCCTCGCAGCTCCACCATTAAGTGAGGCCTGCCCCTGCCCCTGCACTCTCGAGTGTTGGTGATCGAGGCCCTCCTCCACCCGCAGGTTTCCCTGCGCCTCATCCCTGGTGGTCCAGTGGACCTCTGTCTCCTTCCTCTAACTCTGCTCTTTCACTCGTTTTTCTACCTTTTATCTTTCACCTTTCTGCACTTTTCTGCATCTCTGCTCTTTTGTGCCTTATTTCTGCTCATTTTCCCTTCCTATCGATCTGCCCTTTCACTTGTTTTCACTCGTTTTTCTACCCTCTTTTATCTTTCACCTTTCTGCATCTCTGCTCTTTTGTGCCTTATTTCTGCTCATTTTCCCTTCCTCTCGCTCTGCCCTTTCACTAGTTTTCACTTGTTTTTCTACCCTCTTTTATCTTTCTCCTTTCTGCATCTCTGCTCTTTTGTGCCTTATTTCTGCCTATTTTCCCTTTTTTCTTAATCCCTTATTTCCTACCTCTCCCCGCCGCTGCTGCCCCCGCGGCCCCTCCCCCCCAGCGCGACCGGCCCAATCCAGCTCCCCTCCCCGCTCCCGCCTCCCAGCGGTCCAGCCCTCCCCGACCCCTTCTAAATGGCGGCCACTGCGGGGACAGGCGAGCAAGACCACTGACTCATTGTCAGTGAAATTGCTCTCCCACCCTCGCAGCTCCACCATTAAGTGAGGCCTGCCCCTGCCACTGCACTCTCGAGTGTTGGTGATCGAGGCCCTCCTCCACCCCCAGGTTTCCCTGCGCCTCATCCCTGGTGGTCCAGTGGACCTCTGTCTCCTTCCTCTAACTCTGCTCTTTCACTCGTTTTTCTACCTTTTATCTTTCACCTTTCTGCACTTTTCTGCATCTCTGCTCTTTTGTTCCTTATTTCTGCTCATTTTCCCTTCCTCTCGCTCTGCCCTTTCACTTGTTTTCACTCGTTTTTCTACCCACTTTTATCTTTCACCTTTCTGCACTTTTCTGCATCTCTGCTCTTTTGTGCCTTATTTCTGCTCATTTTCCCTTCCTCTCGCTCTGCCCTTTCACTAGTTTTCACTCGTTTTTCTACCCTCTTTTATCTTTCTCCTTTCTGCATCTCTGCTCTTTTGTGCCTTATTTCTGGCTATTTTCCCTTTTTCTTTATCCCTTATTTCCTACCTTTCCCCGCCGCTGCTGCCCCCGCGGCCCCTCCCCCCAGCGCGACCGGCCCAATCCAGCTCCCTCCCCGCTCCCGCCTCCCAGCTGTCCAGCCCTCCCCGACCCCTACTTAATGGCGGCCACTGCGGGGACAGGCGAGCAAGACCACTGACTCATTGTCAGTGAAATTGCTCTCCCACCCTCGCAGCTCCACCATTAAGTGAGGCCTGCCCCTGCCCCTGCACTCTCGAGTGTTGGTGATCGAGGCCCTCCTCCACCCGCAGGTTTCCCTGCGCCTCATCCCTGGTGGTCCAGTGGACCTCTGTCTCCTTCCTCTAACTCTGCTCTTTCACTCGTTTTTCTACCTTTTATCTTTCACCTTTCTGCACTTTTCTGCATCTCTGCTCTTTTGTGCCTTATTTCTGCTCATTTTCCCTTCCTCTCGCTCTGCCCTTTCACTTGTTTTCACTCGTTTTTCTACCCTCTTTTATCTTTCACCTTTCTGCACTTTTCTGCATCTCTGCTCTTTTGTGCCTTATTTCTGCTCATTTTCCCTTCCTCTCGCTCTGCCCTTTCACTAGTTTTCACTCGTTTTTCTACCCTCTTTTATCTTTCTCCTTTCTGCATCTCTGCTCTTTTGTGCCTTATTTCTGCCTATTTTCCCTTTTTTCTTTATCCCTTATTTCCTACCTTTCCCCGCCGCTGCTGCCCCCGCGGCCCCTCCCCCAGCGCGACCGGCCCAATCCAGCTCCCCTCCCCGCTCCCGCCTCCCAGCTGTCCAGCCCTCCCGACCCCTACTTAATGGCGGCCACTGCGGGGACAGGCGAGCAAGACCACTGACTCATTGTCAGTGAAATTGCTCTCCCACCCTCGCAGCTCCACCATTAAGTGAGGCCTGCCCCTGCCCCTGCACTCTCGAGTGTTGGTGATCGAGGCCCTCCTCCACCCGCAGGTTTCCCTGCGCCTCATCCCTGGTGGTCCAGTGGACCTCTGTCTCCTTCCTCTAACTCTGCTCTTTCACTCGTTTTTCTACCTTTTATCTTTCACCTTTCTGCACTTTTCTGCATCTCTGCTCTTTTGTGCCTTATTTCTGCTCATTTTCCCTTCCTCTCGCTCTGCCCTTTCACTTGTTTTCACTCGTTTTTCTACCCTCTTTTATCTTTCACCTTTCTGCACTTTTCTGCATCTCTGCTCTTTTGTGCCTTATTTCTGCTCATTTTCCCTTCCTCTCGCTCTGCCCTTTCACTAGTTTTCACTCGTTTTTCTACCCTCTTTTATCTTTCTCCTTTCTGCATCTCTGCTCTTTTGTGCCTTATTTCTGCCTATTTTCCCTTTTTTCTTTATCCCTTATTTCCTACCTTTCCCCGCCGCTGCTGCCCCGCGGCCCCTCCCCCCAGCGCGACCGGCCCAATCCAGCTCCCTCCCCGCTCCCGCCTCCCAGCTGTCCAGCCCTCCCCGACCCCTACTTAATGGCGGCCACTGCGGGGACAGGCGAGCAAGACCACTGACTCATTGTCAGTGAAATTGCTCTCCCACCCTCGCAGCTCCACCATTAAGTGAGGCCTGCCCCTGCCCCTGCACTCTCGAGTGTTGGTGATCGAGGCCCTCCTCCACCCGCAGGTTTCCCTGCGCCTCATCCCTGGTGGTCCAGTGGACCTCTGTCTCCTTCCTCTAACTCTGCTCTTTCACTCGTTTTTCTACCTTTTATCTTTCACCTTTCTGCACTTTTCTGCATCTCTGCTCTTTTGTGCCTTATTTCTGCTCATTTTCCCTTCCTCTCGCTCTGCCCTTTCACTAGTTTTCACTCGTTTTTCTACCCTCTTTTATCTTTCTCCTTTCTGCATCTCTGCTCTTTTGTGCCTTATTTCTGCCTATTTTCCCTTTTTTCTTTATCCCTTATTTCCTACCTTTCCCCGCCGCTGCTGCCCCCGCGGCCCCTCCCCCCAGCGCGACCGGCCCAATCCAGCTCCCCTCCCCGCTCCCGCCTCCCAGCTGTCCAGCCCTCCCCGACCCCTACTTAATGGCGGCCACTGCGGGGACAGGCGAGCAAGACCACTGACTCATTGTCAGTGAAATTGCTCTCCCACCCTCGCAGCTCCACCATTAAGTGAGGCCTGCCCCTGCCCCTGCACTCTCGAGTGTTGGTGATCGAGGCCCTCCTCCACCCGCAGGTTTCCCTGCGCCTCATCCCTGGTGGTCCAGTGGACCTCTGTCTCCTTCCTCTAACTCTGCTCTTTCACTCGTTTTTCTACCTTTTATCTTTCACCTTTCTGCACTTTTCTGCATCTCTGCTCTTTTGTGCCTTATTTCTGCTCATTTTCCCTTCCTCTCGCTCTGCCCTTTCACTTGTTTTCACTCGTTTTTCTACCCTCTTTTATCTTTCACCTTTCTGCACTTTTCTGCATCTCTGCTCTTTTGTGCCTTATTTCTGCTCATTTTCCCTTCCTCTCGCTCTGCCCTTTCACTAGTTTTCACTCGTTTTTCTACCCTCTTTTATCTTTCTCCTTTCTGCATCTCTGCTCTTTTGTGCCTTATTTCTGCCTATTTTCCCTTTTTTCTTTATCCCTTATTTCCTACCTTTCCCCGCCGCTGCTGCCCCCGCGGCCCCTCCCCCAGCGCGACCGGCCCAATCCAGCTCCCCTCCCCGCTCCCGCCTCCCAGCTGTCCAGCCCTCCCCGACCCCTACTTAATGGCGGCCACTGCGGGGACAGGCGAGCAAGACCACTGACTCATTGTCAGTGAAATTGCTCTCCCACCCTCGCAGCTCCACCATTAAGTGAGGCCTGCCCCTGCCCCTGCACTCTCGAGTGTTGGTGATCGAGGCCCTCCTCCACCCGCAGGTTTCCCTGCGCCTCATCCCTGGTGGTCCAGTGGACCTCTGTCTCCTTCCTCTAACTCTGCTCTTTCACTCGTTTTTCTACCTTTTATCTTTCACCTTTCTGCACTTTTCTGCATCTCTGCTCTTTTGTGCCTTATTTCTGCTCATTTTCCCTTCCTCTCGCTCTGCCCTTTCACTTGTTTTCACTCGTTTTTCTACCCTCTTTTATCTTTCACCTTTCTGCACTTTTCTGCATCTCTGCTCTTTTGTGCCTTATTTCTGCTCATTTTCCCTTCCTCTCGCTCTGCCCTTTCACTAGTTTTCACTCGTTTTTCTACCCTCTTTTATCTTTCTCCTTTCTGCATCTCTGCTCTTTTGTGCCTTATTTCTGCCTATTTTCCCTTTTTTCTTTATCCCTTATTTCCTACCTTTCCCCGCCGCTGCTGCCCCCGCGGCCCCTCCCCCCAGCGCGACCGGCCCAATCCAGCTCCCCTCCCCGCTCCCGCCTCCCAGCTGTCCAGCCCTCCCCGACCCCTACTTAATGGCGGCCACTGCGGGGACAGGCGAGCAAGACCACTGACTCATTGTCAGTGAAATTGCTCTCCCACCCTCGCAGCTCCACCATTAAGTGAGGCCTGCCCCTGCCCCTGCACTCTCGAGTGTTGGTGATCGAGGCCCTCCTCCACCCGCAGGTTTCCCTGCGCCTCATCCCTGGTGGTCCAGTGGACCTCTGTCTCCTTCCTCTAACTCTGCTCTTTCACTCGTTTTTCTACCTTTTATCTTTCACCTTTCTGCACTTTTCTGCATCTCTGCTCTTTTGTGCCTTATTTCTGCTCATTTTCCCTTCCTCTCGCTCTGCCCTTTCACTTGTTTTCACTCGTTTTTCTACCCTCTTTTATCTTTCACCTTTCTGCACTTTTCTGCATCTCTGCTCTTTTGTGCCTTATTTCTGCTCATTTTCCCTTCCTCTCGCTCTGCCCTTTCACTAGTTTTCACTCGTTTTTCTACCCTCTTTTATCTTTCTCCTTTCTGCATCTCTGCTCTTTTGTGCCTTATTTCTGCCTATTTTCCCTTTTTTCTTTATCCCTTATTTCCCTACCTTTCCCCGCCGCTGCTGCCCCCGCGGCCCCTCCCCCCAGCGCGACCGGCCCAATCCAGCTCCCCTCCCCGCTCCCGCCTCCCAGCTGTCCAGCCCTCCCCGACCCCTACTTAATGGCGGCCACTGCGGGGACAGGCGAGCAAGACCACTGACTCATTGTCAGTGAAATTGCTCTCCCACCCTCGCAGCTCCACCATTAAGTGAGGCCTGCCCCTGCCCCTGCACTCTCGAGTGTTGGTGATCGAGGCCCTCCTCCACCCGCAGGTTTCCCTGCGCCTCATCCCTGGTGGTCCAGTGGACCTCTGTCTCCTTCCTCTAACTCTGCTCTTTCACTCGTTTTTCTACCTTTTATCTTTCACCTTTCTGCACTTTTCTGCATCTCTGCTCTTTTGTGCCTTATTTCTGCTCATTTTCCCTTCCTCTCGCTCTGCCCTTTCACTTGTTTTCACTCGTTTTTCTACCCTCTTTTATCTTTCACCTTTCTGCACTTTTCTGCATCTCTGCTCTTTTGTGCCTTATTTCTGCTCATTTTCCCTTCCTCTCGCTCTGCCCTTTCACTAGTTTTCACTCGTTTTTCTACCCTCTTTTATCTTTCTCCTTTCTGCATCTCTGCTCTTTTGTGCCTTATTTCTGCCTATTTTCCCTTTTTTCTTTATCCCTTATTTCCCTACCTTTCCCCGCCGCTGCTGCCCCCGCGGCCCCTCCCCCCAGCGCGACCGGCCCAATCCAGCTCCCCTCCCCGCTCCCGCCTCCCAGCTGTCCAGCCCTCCCCGACCCCTACTTAATGGCGGCCACTGCGGGGACAGGCGAGCAAGACCACTGACTCATTGTCAGTGAAATTGCTCTCCCACCCTCGCAGCTCCACCATTAAGTGAGGCCTGCCCCTGCCCCTGCACTCTCGAGTGTTGGTGATCGAGGCCCTCCTCCACCCGCAGGTTTCCCTGCGCCTCATCCCTGGTGGTCCAGTGGACCTCTGTCTCCTTCCTCTAACTCTGCTCTTTCACTCGTTTTTCTACCTTTTATCTTTCACCTTTCTGCACTTTTCTGCATCTCTGCTCTTTTGTGCCTTATTTCTGCTCATTTTCCCTTCCTCTCGCTCTGCCCTTTCACTTGTTTTCACTCGTTTTTCTACCCTCTTTTATCTTTCACCTTTCTGCACTTTTCTGCATCTCTGCTCTTTTGTGCCTTATTTCTGCTCATTTTCCCTTCCTCTCGCTCTGCCCTTTCACTAGTTTTCACTCGTTTTTCTACCCTCTTTTATCTTTCTCCTTTCTGCATCTCTGCTCTTTTGTGCCTTATTTCTGCCTATTTTCCCTTTTTTCTTTATCCCTTATTTCCTACCTTTCCCCGCCGCTGCTGCCCCCGCGGCCCCTCCCCCCAGCGCGACCGGCCCAATCCAGCTCCCCTCCCCGCTCCCGCCTCCCAGCTGTCCAGCCCTCCCCGACCCCTACTTAATGGCGGCCACTGCGGGGACAGGCGAGCAAGACCACTGACTCATTGTCAGTGAAATTGCTCTCCCACCCTCGCAGCTCCACCATTAAGTGAGGCCTGCCCCTGCCCCTGCACTCTCGAGTGTTGGTGATCGAGGCCCTCCTCCACCCGCAGGTTTCCCTGCGCCTCATCCCTGGTGGTCCAGTGGACCTCTGTCTCCTTCCTCTAACTCTGCTCTTTCACTCGTTTTTCTACCTTTTATCTTTCACCTTTCTGCACTTTTCTGCATCTCTGCTCTTTTGTGCCTTATTTCTGCTCATTTTCCCTTCCTCTCGCTCTGCCCTTTCACTTGTTTTCACTCGTTTTTCTACCCTCTTTTATCTTTCACCTTTCTGCACTTTTCTGCATCTCTGCTCTTTTGTGCCTTATTTCTGCTCATTTTCCCTTCCTCTCGCTCTGCCCTTTCACTAGTTTTCACTCGTTTTTCTACCCTCTTTTATCTTTCTCCTTTCTGCATCTCTGCTCTTTTGTGCCTTATTTCTGCCTATTTTCCCTTTTTTCTTTATCCCTTATTTCCTACCTTTCCCCGCCGCTGCTGCCCCGCGGCCCCTCCCCCCAGCGCGACCGGCCCAATCCAGCTCCCCTCCCCGCTCCCGCCTCCCAGCTGTCCAGCCCTCCCCGACCCCTACTTAATGGCGGCCACTGCGGGGACAGGCGAGCAAGACCACTGACTCATTGTCAGTGAAATTGCTCTCCCACCCTCGCAGCTCCACCATTAAGTGAGGCCTGCCCCTGCCCCTGCACTCTCGAGTGTTGGTGATCGAGGCCCTCCTCCACCCGCAGGTTTCCCTGCGCCTCATCCCTGGTGGTCCAGTGGACCTCTGTCTCCTTCCTCTAACTCTGCTCTTTCACTCGTTTTTCTACCTTTTATCTTTCACCTTTCTGCACTTTTCTGCATCTCTGCTCTTTTGTGCCTTATTTCTGCTCATTTTCCCTTCCTCTCGCTCTGCCCTTTCACTTGTTTTCACTCGTTTTTCTACCCTCTTTTATCTTTCACCTTTCTGCACTTTTCTGCATCTCTGCTCTTTTGTGCCTTATTTCTGCTCATTTTCCCTTCCTCTCGCTCTGCCCTTTCACTAGTTTTCACTCGTTTTTCTACCCTCTTTTATCTTTCTCCTTTCTGCATCTCTGCTCTTTTGTGCCTTATTTCTGCCTATTTTCCCTTTTTTCTTTATCCCTTATTTCCTACCTTTCCCCGCCGCTGCTGCCCCCGCGGCCCCTCCCCCAGCGCGACCGGCCCAATCCAGCTCCCCTCCCCGCTCCCGCCTCCCAGCTGTCCAGCCCTCCCCGACCCCTACTTAATGGCGGCCACTGCGGGGACAGGCGAGCAAGACCACTGACTCATTGTCAGTGAAATTGCTCTCCCACCCTCGCAGCTCCACCATTAAGTGAGGCCTGCCCCTGCCCCTGCACTCTCGAGTGTTGGTGATCGAGGCCCTCCTCCACCCGCAGGTTTCCCTGCGCCTCATCCCTGGTGGTCCAGTGGACCTCTGTCTCCTTCCTCTAACTCTGCTCTTTCACTCGTTTTTCTACCTTTTATCTTTCACCTTTCTGCACTTTTCTGCATCTCTGCTCTTTTGTGCCTTATTTCTGCTCATTTTCCCTTCCTCTCGCTCTGCCCTTTCACTTGTTTTCACTCGTTTTTCTACCCTCTTTTATCTTTCACCTTTCTGCACTTTTCTGCATCTCTGCTCTTTTGTGCCTTATTTCTGCTCATTTTCCCTTCCTCTCGCTCTGCCCTTTCACTAGTTTTCACTCGTTTTTCTACCCTCTTTTATCTTTCTCCTTTCTGCATCTCTGCTCTTTTGTGCCTTATTTCTGCCTATTTTCCCTTTTTTCTTTATCCCTTATTTCCTACCTTTCCCCGCCGCTGCTGCCCCCGCGGCCCCTCCCCCCAGCGCGACCGGCCCAATCCAGCTCCCCTCCCCGCTCCCGCCTCCCAGCTGTCCAGCCCTCCCCGACCCCTACTTAATGGCGGCCACTGCGGGGACAGGCGAGCAAGACCACTGACTCATTGTCAGTGAAATTGCTCTCCCACCCTCGCAGCTCCACCATTAAGTGAGGCCTGCCCCTGCCCCTGCACTCTCGAGTGTTGGTGATCGAGGCCCTCCTCCACCCGCAGGTTTCCCTGCGCCTCATCCCTGGTGGTCCAGTGGACCTCTGTCTCCTTCCTCTAACTCTGCTCTTTCACTCGTTTTTCTACCTTTTATCTTTCACCTTTCTGCACTTTTCTGCATCTCTGCTCTTTTGTGCCTTATTTCTGCTCATTTTCCCTTCCTCTCGCTCTGCCCTTTCACTTGTTTTCACTCGTTTTTCTACCCTCTTTTATCTTTCTCCTTTCTGCATCTCTGCTCTTTTGTGCCTTATTTCTGCCTATTTTCCCTTTTTTCTTTATCCCTTATTTCCTACCTTTCCCCGCCGCTGCTGCCCCGCGGCCCCTCCCCCCAGCGCGACCGGCCCAATCCAGCTCCCCTCCCCGCTCCCGCCTCCCAGCTGTCCAGCCCTCCCCGACCCCTACTTAATGGCGGCCACTGCGGGGACAGGCGAGCAAGACCACTGACTCATTGTCAGTGAAATTGCTCTCCCACCCTCGCAGCTCCACCATTAAGTGAGGCCTGCCCCTGCCCCTGCACTCTCGAGTGTTGGTGATCGAGGCCCTCCTCCACCCGCAGGTTTCCCTGCGCCTCATCCCTGGTGGTCCAGTGGACCTCTGTCTCCTTCCTCTAACTCTGCTCTTTCACTCGTTTTTCTACCTTTTATCTTTCACCTTTCTGCACTTTTCTGCATCTCTGCTCTTTTGTGCCTTATTTCTGCTCATTTTCCCTTCCTCTCGCTCTGCCCTTTCACTAGTTTTCACTCGTTTTTCTACCCTCTTTTATCTTTCTCCTTTCTGCATCTCTGCTCTTTTGTGCCTTATTTCTGCCTATTTTCCCTTTTTTCTTTATCCCTTATTTCCTACCTTTCCCCGCCGCTGCTGCCCCCGCGGCCCCTCCCCCCAGCGCGACCGGCCCAATCCAGCTCCCCTCCCCGCTCCCGCCTCCCAGCTGTCCAGCCCTCCCCGACCCCTACTTAATGGCGGCCACTGCGGGGACAGGCGAGCAAGACCACTGACTCATTGTCAGTGAAATTGCTCTCCCACCCTCGCAGCTCCACCATTAAGTGAGGCCTGCCCTGCCTGCACTCTCGAGTGTTGGTGATCGAGCCCTCCTCCACCCGCAGGTTTCCCTGCGCCTCATCCCTGGTGGTCCAGTGGACCTCTGTCTCCTTCCTCTAACTCTGCTCTTTCACTCGTTTTTCTACCTTTTATCTTTCACCTTTCTGCACTTTTCTGCATCTCTGCTCTTTTGTGCCTTATTTCTGCTCATTTTCCCTTCCTCTCGCTCTGCCCTTTCACTTGTTTTCACTCGTTTTTCTACCCTCTTTTATCTTTCACCTTTCTGCACTTTTCTGCATCTCTGCTCTTTTGTGCCTTATTTCTGCTCATTTTCCCTTCCTCTCGCTCTGCCCTTTCACTAGTTTTCACTCGTTTTTCTACCCTCTTTTATCTTTCTCCTTTCTGCATCTCTGCTCTTTTGTGCCTTATTTCTGCCTATTTTCCCTTTTTTCTTTATCCCTTATTTCCTACCTTTCCCCGCCGCTGCTGCCCCCGCGGCCCCTCCCCCCCAGCGCGACCGGCCCAATCCAGCTCCCCTCCCCGCTCCCGCCTCCCAGCTGTCCAGCCCTCCCCGACCCCTACTTAATGGCGGCCACTGCGGGGACAGGCGAGCAAGACCACTGACTCATTGTCAGTGAAATTGCTCTCCCACCCTCGCAGCTCCACCATTAAGTGAGGCCTGCCCCTGCCCTGCACTCTCGAGTGTTGGTGATCGAGGCCCTCCTCCACCCGCAGGTTTCCCTGCGCCTCATCCCTGGTGGTCCAGTGGACCTCTGTCTCCTTCCTCTAACTCTGCTCTTTCACTCGTTTTTCTACCTTTTATCTTTCACCTTTCTGCACTTTTCTGCATCTCTGCTCTTTTGTGCCTTATTTCTGCTCATTTTCCCTTCCTCTCGCTCTGCCCTTTCACTTGTTTTCACTCGTTTTTCTACCCTCTTTTATCTTTCACCTTTCTGCACTTTTCTGCATCTCTGCTCTTTTGTGCCTTATTTCTGCTCATTTTCCCTTCCTCTCGCTCTGCCCTTTCACTAGTTTTCACTCGTTTTTCTACCCTCTTTTATCTTTCTCCTTTCTGCATCTCTGCTCTTTTGTGCCTTATTTCTGCCTATTTTCCCTTTTTTCTTTATCCCTTATTTCCTACCTTTCCCCGCCGCTGCTGCCCCCGCGGCCCCTCCCCCCAGCGCGACCGGCCCAATCCAGCTCCCCTCCCCGCTCCCGCCTCCCAGCTGTCCAGCCCTCCCCGACCCCTACTTAATGGCGGCCACTGCGGGGACAGGCGAGCAAGACCACTGACTCATTGTCAGTGAAATTGCTCTCCCACCCTCGCAGCTCCACCATTAAGTGAGGCCTGCCCCTGCCCCTGCACTCTCGAGTGTTGGTGATCGAGGCCCTCCTCCACCCGCAGGTTTCCCTGCGCCTCATCCCTGGTGGTCCAGTGGACCTCTGTCTCCTTCCTCTAACTCTGCTCTTTCACTCGTTTTTCTACCTTTTATCTTTCACCTTTCTGCACTTTTCTGCATCTCTGCTCTTTTGTGCCTTATTTCTGCTCATTTTCCCTTCCTCTCGCTCTGCCCTTTCACTTGTTTTCACTCGTTTTTCTACCCTCTTTTATCTTTCACCTTTCTGCACTTTTCTGCATCTCTGCTCTTTTGTGCCTTATTTCTGCTCATTTTCCCTTCCTCTCGCTCTGCCCTTTCACTAGTTTTCACTCGTTTTTCTACCCTCTTTTATCTTTCTCCTTTCTGCATCTCTGCTCTTTTGTGCCTTATTTCTGCCTATTTTCCCTTTTTTCTTTATCCCTTATTTCCTACCTTTCCCCGCCGCTGCTGCCCCCGCGGCCCCTCCCCCCAGCGCGACCGGCCCAATCCAGCTCCCTCCCCGCTCCCGCCTCCCAGCTGTCCAGCCCTCCCCGACCCCTACTTAATGGCGGCCACTGCGGGGACAGGCGAGCAAGACCACTGACTCATTGTCAGTGAAATTGCTCTCCCACCCTCGCAGCTCCACCATTAAGTGAGGCCTGCCCCTGCCCCTGCACTCTCGAGTGTTGGTGATCGAGGCCCTCCTCCACCCGCAGGTTTCCCTGCGCCTCATCCCTGGTGGTCCAGTGGACCTCTGTCTCCTTCCTCTAACTCTGCTCTTTCACTCGTTTTTCTACCTTTTATCTTTCACCTTTCTGCACTTTTCTGCATCTCTGCTCTTTTGTGCCTTATTTCTGCTCATTTTCCCTTCCTCTCGCTCTGCCCTTTCACTTGTTTTCACTCGTTTTTCTACCCTCTTTTATCTTTCACCTTTCTGCACTTTTCTGCATCTCTGCTCTTTTGTGCCTTATTTCTGCTCATTTTCCCTTCCTCTCGCTCTGCCCTTTCACTAGTTTTCACTCGTTTTTCTACCCTCTTTTATCTTTCTCCTTTCTGCATCTCTGCTCTTTTGTGCCTTATTTCTGCCTATTTTCCCTTTTTTCTTTATCCCTTATTTCCTACCTTTCCCCGCCGCTGCTGCCCCCGCGGCCCCTCCCCCCAGCGCGACCGGCCCAATCCAGCTCCCCTCCCCGCTCCCGCCTCCCAGCTGTCCAGCCCTCCCCGACCCCTACTTAATGGCGGCCACTGCGGGGACAGGCGAGCAAGACCACTGACTCATTGTCAGTGAAATTGCTCTCCCACCCTCGCAGCTCCACCATTAAGTGAGGCCTGCCCCTGCCCCTGCACTCTCGAGTGTTGGTGATCGAGCCCTCCTCCACCCGCAGGTTTCCCTGCGCCTCATCCCTGGTGGTCCAGTGGACCTCTGTCTCCTTCCTCTAACTCTGCTCTTTCACTCGTTTTTCTACCTTTTATCTTTCACCTTTCTGCACTTTTCTGCATCTCTGCTCTTTTGTGCCTTATTTCTGCTCATTTTCCCTTCCTCTCGCTCTGCCCTTTCACTTGTTTTCACTCGTTTTTCTACCCTCTTTTATCTTTCACCTTTCTGCACTTTTCTGCATCTCTGCTCTTTTGTGCCTTATTTCTGCTCATTTTCCCTTCCTCTCGCTCTGCCCTTTCACTAGTTTTCACTCGTTTTTCTACCCTCTTTTATCTTTCTCCTTTCTGCATCTCTGCTCTTTTGTGCCTTATTTCTGCCTATTTTCCCTTTTTTCTTTATCCCTTATTTCCTACCTTTCCCCGCCGCTGCTGCCCCCGCGGCCCCTCCCCCAGCGCGACCGGCCCAATCCAGCTCCCCTCCCCGCTCCCGCCTCCCAGCTGTCCAGCCCTCCCCGACCCCTACTTAATGGCGGCCACTGCGGGGACAGGCGAGCAAGACCACTGACTCATTGTCAGTGAAATTGCTCTCCCACCCTCGCAGCTCCACCATTAAGTGAGAGCCTGCCCCTGCCCCTGCACTCTCGAGTGTTGGTGATCGAGGCCCTCCTCCACCCGCAGGTTTCCCTGCGCCTCATCCCTGGTGGTCCAGTGGACCTCTGTCTCCTTCCTCTAACTCTGCTCTTTCACTCGTTTTTCTACCTTTTATCTTTCACCTTTCTGCACTTTTCTGCATCTCTGCTCTTTTGTGCCTTATTTCTGCTCATTTTCCCTTCCTCTCGCTCTGCCCTTTCACTTGTTTTCACTCGTTTTTCTACCCTCTTTTATCTTTCACCTTTCTGCACTTTTCTGCATCTCTGCTCTTTTGTGCCTTATTTCTGCTCATTTTCCCTTCCTCTCGCTCTGCCCTTTCACTAGTTTTCACTCGTTTTTCTACCCTCTTTTATCTTTCTCCTTTCTGCATCTCTGCTCTTTTGTGCCTTATTTCTGCCTATTTTCCCTTTTTTCTTTATCCCTTATTTCCTACCTTTCCCCGCCGCTGCTGCCCCCGCGGCCCCTCCCCCAGCGCGACCGGCCCAATCCAGCTCCCCTCCCCGCTCCCGCCTCCCAGCTGTCCAGCCCTCCCCGACCCCTACTTAATGGCGGCCACTGCGGGGACAGGCGAGCAAGACCACTGACTCATTGTCAGTGAAATTGCTCTCCCACCCTCGCAGCTCCACCATTAAGTGAGGCCTGCCCCTGCCCCTGCACTCTCGAGTGTTGGTGATCGAGGCCCTCCTCCACCCGCAGGTTTCCCTGCGCCTCATCCCTGGTGGTCCAGTGGACCTCTGTCTCCTTCCTCTAACTCTGCTCTTTCACTCGTTTTTCTACCTTTTATCTTTCACCTTTCTGCACTTTTCTGCATCTCTGCTCTTTTGTGCCTTATTTCTGCTCATTTTCCCTTCCTCTCGCTCTGCCCTTTCACTTGTTTTCACTCGTTTTTCTACCCTCTTTTATCTTTCACCTTTCTGCACTTTTCTGCATCTCTGCTCTTTTGTGCCTTATTTCTGCTCATTTTCCCTTCCTCTCGCTCTGCCCTTTCACTAGTTTTCACTCGTTTTTCTACCCTCTTTTATCTTTCTCCTTTCTGCATCTCTGCTCTTTTGTGCCTTATTTCTGCCTATTTTCCCTTTTTTCTTTATCCCTTATTTCCTACCTTTCCCCGCCGCTGCTGCCCCCGCGGCCCCTCCCCCCAGCGCGACCGGCCCAATCCAGCTCCCCTCCCCGCTCCCGCCTCCCAGCTGTCCAGCCCTCCCCGACCCCTACTTAATGGCGGCCACTGCGGGGACAGGCGAGCAAGACCACTGACTCATTGTCAGTGAAATTGCTCTCCCACCCTCGCAGCTCCACCATTAAGTGAGGCCTGCCCCTGCCCCTGCACTCTCGAGTGTTGGTGATCGAGGCCCTCCTCCACCCGCAGGTTTCCCTGCGCCTCATCCCTGGTGGTCCAGTGGACCTCTGTCTCCTTCCTCTAACTCTGCTCTTTCACTCGTTTTTCTACCTTTTATCTTTCACCTTTCTGCACTTTTCTGCATCTCTGCTCTTTTGTGCCTTATTTCTGCTCATTTTCCCTTCCTCTCGCTCTGCCCTTTCACTTGTTTTCACTCGTTTTTCTACCCTCTTTTATCTTTCACCTTTCTGCACTTTTCTGCATCTCTGCTCTTTTGTGCCTTATTTCTGCTCATTTTCCCTTCCTCTCGCTCTGCCCTTTCACTAGTTTTCACTCGTTTTTCTACCCTCTTTTATCTTTCTCCTTTCTGCATCTCTGCTCTTTTGTGCCTTATTTCTGCCTATTTTCCCTTTTTTCTTTATCCCTTATTTCCTACCTTTCCCCGCCGCTGCTGCCCCCGCGGCCCCTCCCCCCAGCGCGACCGGCCCAATCCAGCTCCCCTCCCCGCTCCCGCCTCCCAGCTGTCCAGCCCTCCCCGACCCCTACTTAATGGCGGCCACTGCGGGGACAGGCGAGCAAGACCACTGACTCATTGTCAGTGAAATTGCTCTCCCACCCTCGCAGCTCCACCATTAAGTGAGGCCTGCCCCTGCCCCTGCACTCTCGAGTGTTGGTGATCGAGGCCCTCCTCCACCCGCAGGTTTCCCTGCGCCTCATCCCTGGTGGTCCAGTGGACCTCTGTCTCCTTCCTCTAACTCTGCTCTTTCACTCGTTTTTCTACCTTTTATCTTTCACCTTTCTGCACTTTTCTGCATCTCTGCTCTTTTGTGCCTTATTTCTGCTCATTTTCCCTTCCTCTCGCTCTGCCCTTTCACTTGTTTTCACTCGTTTTTCTACCCTCTTTTATCTTTCACCTTTCTGCACTTTTCTGCATCTCTGCTCTTTTGTGCCTTATTTCTGCTCATTTTCCCTTCCTCTCGCTCTGCCCTTTCACTAGTTTTCACTCGTTTTTCTACCCTCTTTTATCTTTCTCCTTTCTGCATCTCTGCTCTTTTGTGCCTTATTTCTGCCTATTTTCCCTTTTTTCTTTATCCCTTATTTCCTACCTTTCCCCGCCGCTGCTGCCCCCGCGGCCCCTCCCCCCAGCGCGACCGGCCCAATCCAGCTCCCCTCCCCGCTCCCGCCTCCCAGCTGTCCAGCCCTCCCCGACCCCTACTTAATGGCGGCCACTGCGGGGACAGGCGAGCAAGACCACTGACTCATTGTCAGTGAAATTGCTCTCCCACCCTCGCAGCTCCACCATTAAGTGAGGCCTGCCCCTGCCCCTGCACTCTCGAGTGTTGGTGATCGAGGCCCTCCTCCACCCGCAGGTTTCCCTGCGCCTCATCCCTGGTGGTCCAGTGGACCTCTGTCTCCTTCCTCTAACTCTGCTCTTTCACTCGTTTTTCTACCTTTTATCTTTCACCTTTCTGCACTTTTCTGCATCTCTGCTCTTTTGTGCCTTATTTCTGCTCATTTTCCCTTCCTCTCGCTCTGCCCTTTCACTTGTTTTCACTCGTTTTTCTACCCTCTTTTATCTTTCACCTTTCTGCACTTTTCTGCATCTCTGCTCTTTTGTGCCTTATTTCTGCTCATTTTCCCTTCCTCTCGCTCTGCCCTTTCACTAGTTTTCACTCGTTTTTCTACCCTCTTTTATCTTTCTCCTTTCTGCATCTCTGCTCTTTTGTGCCTTATTTCTGCCTATTTTCCCTTTTTTCTTTATCCCTTATTTCCTACCTTTCCCCGCCGCTGCTGCCCCCGCGGCCCCTCCCCCCAGCGCGACCGGCCCAATCCAGCTCCCCTCCCCGCTCCCGCCTCCCAGCTGTCCAGCCCTCCCCGACCCCTACTTAATGGCGGCCACTGCGGGGACAGGCGAGCAAGACCACTGACTCATTGTCAGTGAAATTGCTCTCCCACCCTCGCAGCTCCACCATTAAGTGAGGCCTGCCCCTGCCCCTGCACTCTCGAGTGTTGGTGATCGAGGCCCTCCTCCACCCGCAGGTTTCCCTGCGCCTCATCCCTGGTGGTCCAGTGGACCTCTGTCTCCTTCCTCTAACTCTGCTCTTTCACTCGTTTTTCTACCTTTTATCTTTCACCTTTCTGCACTTTTCTGCATCTCTGCTCTTTTGTGCCTTATTTCTGCTCATTTTCCCTTCCTCTCGCTCTGCCCTTTCACTTGTTTTCACTCGTTTTTCTACCCTCTTTTATCTTTCACCTTTCTGCACTTTTCTGCATCTCTGCTCTTTTGTGCCTTATTTCTGCTCATTTTCCCTTCCTCTCGCTCTGCCCTTTCACTAGTTTTCACTCGTTTTTCTACCCTCTTTTATCTTTCTCCTTTCTGCATCTCTGCTCTTTTGTGCCTTATTTCTGCCTATTTTCCCTTTTTTCTTTATCCCTTATTTCCTACCTTTCCCCGCCGCTGCTGCCCCCGCGGCCCCTCCCCCCAGCGCGACCGGCCCAATCCAGCTCCCCTCCCCGCTCCCGCCTCCCAGCTGTCCAGCCCTCCCCGACCCCTACTTAATGGCGGCCACTGCGGGGACAGGCGAGCAAGACCACTGACTCATTGTCAGTGAAATTGCTCTCCCACCCTCGCAGCTCCACCATTAAGTGAGGCCTGCCCCTGCCCCTGCACTCTCGAGTGTTGGTGATCGAGGCCCTCCTCCACCCGCAGGTTTCCCTGCGCCTCATCCCTGGTGGTCCAGTGGACCTCTGTCTCCTTCCTCTAACTCTGCTCTTTCACTCGTTTTTCTACCTTTTATCTTTCACCTTTCTGCACTTTTCTGCATCTCTGCTCTTTTGTGCCTTATTTCTGCTCATTTTCCCTTCCTCTCGCTCTGCCCTTTCACTTGTTTTCACTCGTTTTTCTACCCTCTTTTATCTTTCACCTTTCTGCACTTTTCTGCATCTCTGCTCTTTTGTGCCTTATTTCTGCTCATTTTCCCTTCCTCTCGCTCTGCCCTTTCACTAGTTTTCACTCGTTTTTCTACCCTCTTTTATCTTTCTCCTTTCTGCATCTCTGCTCTTTTGTGCCTTATTTCTGCCTATTTTCCCTTTTTTCTTTATCCCTTATTTCCTACCTTTCCCCGCCGCTGCTGCCCCCGCGGCCCCTCCCCCCAGCGCGACCGGCCCAATCCAGCTCCCCTCCCCGCTCCCGCCTCCCAGCTGTCCAGCCCTCCCCGACCCCTACTTAATGGCGGCCACTGCGGGGACAGGCGAGCAAGACCACTGACTCATTGTCAGTGAAATTGCTCTCCCACCCTCGCAGCTCCACCATTAAGTGAGGCCTGCCCCTGCCCCTGCACTCTCGAGTGTTGGTGATCGAGCCCTCCTCCACCCGCAGGTTTCCCTGCGCCTCATCCCTGGTGGTCCAGTGGACCTCTGTCTCCTTCCTCTAACTCTGCTCTTTCACTCGTTTTTCTACCTTTTATCTTTCACCTTTCTGCACTTTTCTGCATCTCTGCTCTTTTGTGCCTTATTTCTGCTCATTTTCCCTTCCTCTCGCTCTGCCCTTTCACTTGTTTTCACTCGTTTTTCTACCCTCTTTTATCTTTCACCTTTCTGCACTTTTCTGCATCTCTGCTCTTTTGTGCCTTATTTCTGCTCATTTTCCCTTCCTCTCGCTCTGCCCTTTCACTAGTTTTCACTCGTTTTTCTACCCTCTTTTATCTTTCTCCTTTCTGCATCTCTGCTCTTTTGTGCCTTATTTCTGCCTATTTTCCCTTTTTTCTTTATCCCTTATTTCCTACCTTTCCCCGCCGCTGCTGCCCCCGCGGCCCCTCCCCCCAGCGCGACCGGCCCAATCCAGCTCCCCTCCCCGCTCCCGCCTCCCAGCTGTCCAGCCCTCCCCGACCCCTACTTAATGGCGGCCACTGCGGGGACAGGCGAGCAAGACCACTGACTCATTGTCAGTGAAATTGCTCTCCCACCCTCGCAGCTCCACCATTAAGTGAGGCCTGCCCCTGCCCCTGCACTCTCGAGTGTTGGTGATCGAGGCCCTCCTCCACCCGCAGGTTTCCCTGCGCCTCATCCCTGGTGGTCCAGTGGACCTCTGTCTCCTTCCTCTAACTCTGCTCTTTCACTCGTTTTTCTACCTTTTATCTTTCACCTTTCTGCACTTTTCTGCATCTCTGCTCTTTTGTGCCTTATTTCTGCTCATTTTCCCTTCCTCTCGCTCTGCCCTTTCACTTGTTTTCACTCGTTTTTCTACCCTCTTTTATCTTTCACCTTTCTGCACTTTTCTGCATCTCTGCTCTTTTGTGCCTTATTTCTGCTCATTTTCCCTTCCTCTCGCTCTGCCCTTTCACTAGTTTTCACTCGTTTTTCTACCCTCTTTTATCTTTCTCCTTTCTGCATCTCTGCTCTTTTGTGCCTTATTTCTGCCTATTTTCCCTTTTTTCTTTATCCCTTATTTCCTACCTTTCCCCGCCGCTGCTGCCCCCGCGGCCCCTCCCCCCAGCGCGACCGGCCCAATCCAGCTCCCCTCCCCGCTCCCGCCTCCCAGCTGTCCAGCCCTCCCCGACCCCTACTTAATGGCGGCCACTGCGGGGACAGGCGAGCAAGACCACTGACTCATTGTCAGTGAAATTGCTCTCCCACCCTCGCAGCTCCACCATTAAGTGAGGCCTGCCCCTGCACTCTCGAGTGTTGGTGATCGAGGCCCTCCTCCACCCGCAGGTTTCCCTGCGCCTCATCCCTGGTGGTCCAGTGGACCTCTGTCTCCTTCCTCTAACTCTGCTCTTTCACTCGTTTTTCTACCTTTTATCTTTCACCTTTCTGCACTTTTCTGCATCTCTGCTCTTTTGTGCCTTATTTCTGCTCATTTTCCCTTCCTCTCGCTCTGCCCTTTCACTTGTTTTCACTCGTTTTTCTACCCTCTTTTATCTTTCACCTTTCTGCACTTTTCTGCATCTCTGCTCTTTTGTGCCTTATTTCTGCTCATTTTCCCTTCCTCTCGCTCTGCCCTTTCACTAGTTTTCACTCGTTTTTCTACCCTCTTTTATCTTTCTCCTTTCTGCATCTCTGCTCTTTTGTGCCTTATTTCTGCCTATTTTCCCTTTTTTCTTTATCCCTTATTTCCTACCTTTCCCCGCCGCTGCTGCCCCGCGGCCCCTCCCCCCAGCGCGACCGGCCCAATCCAGCTCCCCTCCCCGCTCCCGCCTCCCAGCTGTCCAGCCCTCCCCGACCCCTACTTAATGGCGGCCACTGCGGGGACAGGCGAGCAAGACCACTGACTCATTGTCAGTGAAATTGCTCTCCCACCCTCGCAGCTCCACCATTAAGTGAGGCCTGCCCCTGCCCCTGCACTCTCGAGTGTTGGTGATCGAGGCCCTCCTCCACCCGCAGGTTTCCCTGCGCCTCATCCCTGGTGGTCCAGTGGACCTCTGTCTCCTTCCTCTAACTCTGCTCTTTCACTCGTTTTTCTACCTTTTATCTTTCACCTTTCTGCACTTTTCTGCATCTCTGCTCTTTTGTGCCTTATTTCTGCTCATTTTCCCTTCCTCTCGCTCTGCCCTTTCACTTGTTTTCACTCGTTTTTCTACCCTCTTTTATCTTTCACCTTTCTGCACTTTTCTGCATCTCTGCTCTTTTGTGCCTTATTTCTGCTCATTTTCCCTTCCTCTCGCTCTGCCCTTTCACTAGTTTTCACTCGTTTTTCTACCCTCTTTTATCTTTCTCCTTTCTGCATCTCTGCTCTTTTGTGCCTTATTTCTGCCTATTTTCCCTTTTTTCTTTATCCCTTATTTCCTACCTTTCCCCGCCGCTGCTGCCCCCGCGGCCCCTCCCCCAGCGCGACCGGCCCAATCCAGCTCCCCTCCCCGCTCCCGCCTCCCAGCTGTCCAGCCCTCCCCGACCCCTACTTAATGGCGGCCACTGCGGGGACAGGCGAGCAAGACCACTGACTCATTGTCAGTGAAATTGCTCTCCCACCCTCGCAGCTCCACCATTAAGTGAGGCCTGCCCCTGCCCCTGCACTCTCGAGTGTTGGTGATCGAGGCCCTCCTCCACCCGCAGGTTTCCCTGCGCCTCATCCCTGGTGGTCCAGTGGACCTCTGTCTCCTTCCTCTAACTCTGCTCTTTCACTCGTTTTTCTACCTTTTATCTTTCACCTTTCTGCACTTTTCTGCATCTCTGCTCTTTTGTGCCTTATTTCTGCTCATTTTCCCTTCCTCTCGCTCTGCCCTTTCACTTGTTTTCACTCGTTTTTCTACCCTCTTTTATCTTTCTCCTTTCTGCATCTCTGCTCTTTTGTGCCTTATTTCTGCCTATTTTCCCTTTTTTCTTTATCCCTTATTTCCTACCTTTCCCCGCCGCTGCTGCCCCCGCGGCCCCTCCCCCAGCGCGACCGGCCCAATCCAGCTCCCCTCCCCGCTCCCGCCTCCCAGCTGTCCAGCCCTCCCCGACCCCTACTTAATGGCGGCCACTGCGGGGACAGGCGAGCAAGACCACTGACTCATTGTCAGTGAAATTGCTCTCCCACCCTCGCAGCTCCACCATTAAGTGAGGCCTGCCCCTGCCCCTGCACTCTCGAGTGTTGGTGATCGAGCCCTCCTCCACCCGCAGGTTTCCCTGCGCCTCATCCCTGGTGGTCCAGTGGACCTCTGTCTCCTTCCTCTAACTCTGCTCTTTCACTCGTTTTTCTACCTTTTATCTTTCACCTTTCTGCACTTTTCTGCATCTCTGCTCTTTTGTGCCTTATTTCTGCTCATTTTCCCTTCCTCTCGCTCTGCCCTTTCACTTGTTTTCACTCGTTTTTCTACCCTCTTTTATCTTTCACCTTTCTGCACTTTTCTGCATCTCTGCTCTTTTGTGCCTTATTTCTGCTCATTTTCCCTTCCTCTCGCTCTGCCCTTTCACTAGTTTTCACTCGTTTTTCTACCCTCTTTTATCTTTCTCCTTTCTGCATCTCTGCTCTTTTGTGCCTTATTTCTGCCTATTTTCCCTTTTTTCTTTATCCCTTATTTCCTACCTTTCCCCGCCGCTGCTGCCCCCGCGGCCCCTCCCCCCAGCGCGACCGGCCCAATCCAGCTCCCCTCCCCGCTCCCGCCTCCCAGCTGTCCAGCCCTCCCCGACCCCTACTTAATGGCGGCCACTGCGGGGACAGGCGAGCAAGACCACTGACTCATTGTCAGTGAAATTGCTCTCCCACCCTCGCAGCTCCACCATTAAGTGAGGCCTGCCCCTGCACTCTCGAGTGTTGGTGATCGAGGCCCTCCTCCACCCGCAGGTTTCCCTGCGCCTCATCCCTGGTGGTCCAGTGGACCTCTGTCTCCTTCCTCTAACTCTGCTCTTTCACTCGTTTTTCTACCTTTTATCTTTCACCTTTCTGCACTTTTCTGCATCTCTGCTCTTTTGTGCCTTATTTCTGCTCATTTTCCCTTCCTCTCGCTCTGCCCTTTCACTTGTTTTCACTCGTTTTTCTACCCTCTTTTATCTTTCACCTTTCTGCACTTTTCTGCATCTCTGCTCTTTTGTGCCTTATTTCTGCTCATTTTCCCTTCCTCTCGCTCTGCCCTTTCACTAGTTTTCACTCGTTTTTCTACCCTCTTTTATCTTTCTCCTTTCTGCATCTCTGCTCTTTTGTGCCTTATTTCTGCCTATTTTCCCTTTTTTCTTTATCCCTTATTTCCTACCTTTCCCCGCCGCTGCTGCCCCCGCGGCCCCTCCCCCCAGCGCGACCGGCCCAATCCAGCTCCCCTCCCCGCTCCCGCCTCCCAGCTGTCCAGCCCTCCCCGACCCCTACTTAATGGCGGCCACTGCGGGGACAGGCGAGCAAGACCACTGACTCATTGTCAGTGAAATTGCTCTCCCACCCTCGCAGCTCCACCATTAAGTGAGGCCTGCCCCTGCCCCTGCACTCTCGAGTGTTGGTGATCGAGGCCCTCCTCCACCCGCAGGTTTCCCTGCGCCTCATCCCTGGTGGTCCAGTGGACCTCTGTCTCCTTCCTCTAACTCTGCTCTTTCACTCGTTTTTCTACCTTTTATCTTTCACCTTTCTGCACTTTTCTGCATCTCTGCTCTTTTGTGCCTTATTTCTGCTCATTTTCCCTTCCTCTCGCTCTGCCCTTTCACTAGTTTTCACTCGTTTTTCTACCCTCTTTTATCTTTCTCCTTTCTGCATCTCTGCTCTTTTGTGCCTTATTTCTGCCTATTTTCCCTTTTTTCTTTATCCCTTATTTCCTACCTTTCCCCGCCGCTGCTGCCCCCGCGGCCCCTCCCCCCAGCGCGACCGGCCCAATCCAGCTCCCCTCCCCGCTCCCGCCTCCCAGCTGTCCAGCCCTCCCCGACCCCTACTTAATGGCGGCCACTGCGGGGACAGGCGAGCAAGACCACTGACTCATTGTCAGTGAAATTGCTCTCCCACCCTCGCAGCTCCACCATTAAGTGAGGCCTGCCCCTGCCCCTGCACTCTCGAGTGTTGGTGATCGAGCCCTCCTCCACCCGCAGGTTTCCCTGCGCCTCATCCCTGGTGGTCCAGTGGACCTCTGTCTCCTTCCTCTAACTCTGCTCTTTCACTCGTTTTTCTACCTTTTATCTTTCACCTTTCTGCACTTTTCTGCATCTCTGCTCTTTTGTGCCTTATTTCTGCTCATTTTCCCTTCCTCTCGCTCTGCCCTTTCACTAGTTTTCACTCGTTTTTCTACCCTCTTTTATCTTTCTCCTTTCTGCATCTCTGCTCTTTTGTGCCTTATTTCTGCCTATTTTCCCTTTTTTCTTTATCCCTTATTTCCTACCTTTCCCCGCCGCTGCTGCCCCCGCGGCCCCTCCCCCCAGCGCGACCGGCCCAATCCAGCTCCCCTCCCCGCTCCCGCCTCCCAGCTGTCCAGCCCTCCCCGACCCCTACTTAATGGCGGCCACTGCGGGGACAGGCGAGCAAGACCACTGACTCATTGTCAGTGAAATTGCTCTCCCACCCTCGCAGCTCCACCATTAAGTGAGGCCTGCCCCTGCCCCTGCACTCTCGAGTGTTGGTGATCGAGGCCCTCCTCCACCCGCAGGTTTCCCTGCGCCTCATCCCTGGTGGTCCAGTGGACCTCTGTCTCCTTCCTCTAACTCTGCTCTTTCACTCGTTTTTCTACCTTTTATCTTTCACCTTTCTGCACTTTTCTGCATCTCTGCTCTTTTGTGCCTTATTTCTGCTCATTTTCCCTTCCTCTCGCTCTGCCCTTTCACTTGTTTTCACTCGTTTTTCTACCCTCTTTTATCTTTCACCTTTCTGCACTTTTCTGCATCTCTGCTCTTTTGTGCCTTATTTCTGCTCATTTTCCCTTCCTCTCGCTCTGCCCTTTCACTAGTTTTCACTCGTTTTTCTACCCTCTTTTATCTTTCTCCTTTCTGCATCTCTGCTCTTTTGTGCCTTATTTCTGCCTATTTTCCCTTTTTTCTTTATCCCTTATTTCCTACCTTTCCCCGCCGCTGCTGCCCCCGCGGCCCCTCCCCCCAGCGCGACCGGCCCAATCCAGCTCCCCTCCCCGCTCCCGCCTCCCAGCTGTCCAGCCCTCCCCGACCCCTACTTAATGGCGGCCACTGCGGGGACAGGCGAGCAAGACCACTGACTCATTGTCAGTGAAATTGCTCTCCCACCCTCGCAGCTCCACCATTAAGTGAGGCCCGCCCCTGCCCCTGCACTCTCGAGTGTTGGTGATCGAGGCCCTCCTCCACCCGCAGGTTTCCCTGCGCCTCATCCCTGGTGGTCCAGTGGACCTCTGTCTCCTTCCTCTAACTCTGCTCTTTCACTCGTTTTTCTACCTTTTATCTTTCACCTTTCTGCACTTTTCTGCATCTCTGCTCTTTTGTGCCTTATTTCTGCTCATTTTCCCTTCCTCTCGCTCTGCCCTTTCACTTGTTTTCACTCGTTTTTCTACCCTCTTTTATCTTTCACCTTTCTGCACTTTTCTGCATCTCTGCTCTTTTGTGCCTTATTTCTGCTCATTTTCCCTTCCTCTCGCTCTGCCCTTTCACTAGTTTTCACTCGTTTTTCTACCCTCTTTTATCTTTCTCCTTTCTGCATCTCTGCTCTTTTGTGCCTTATTTCTGCCTATTTTCCCTTTTTTCTTTATCCCTTATTTCCTACCTTTCCCCGCCGCTGCTGCCCCCGCGGCCCCTCCCCCCAGCGCGACCGGCCCAATCCAGCTCCCCTCCCCGCTCCCGCCTCCCAGCTGTCCAGCCCTCCCCGACCCCTACTTAATGGCGGCCACTGCGGGGACAGGCGAGCAAGACCACTGACTCATTGTCAGTGAAATTGCTCTCCCACCCTCGCAGCTCCACCATTAAGTGAGGCCTGCCCCTGCACTCTCGAGTGTTGGTGATCGAGGCCCTCCTCCACCCGCAGGTTTCCCTGCGCCTCATCCCTGGTGGTCCAGTGGACCTCTGTCTCCTTCCTCTAACTCTGCTCTTTCACTCGTTTTTCTACCTTTTATCTTTCACCTTTCTGCACTTTTCTGCATCTCTGCTCTTTTGTGCCTTATTTCTGCTCATTTTCCCTTCCTCTCGCTCTGCCCTTTCACTTGTTTTCACTCGTTTTTCTACCCTCTTTTATCTTTCACCTTTCTGCACTTTTCTGCATCTCTGCTCTTTTGTGCCTTATTTCTGCTCATTTTCCCTTCCTCTCGCTCTGCCCTTTCACTAGTTTTCACTCGTTTTTCTACCCTCTTTTATCTTTCTCCTTTCTGCATCTCTGCTCTTTTGTGCCTTATTTCTGCCTATTTTCCCTTTTTTCTTTATCCCTTATTTCCTACCTTTCCCCGCCGCTGCTGCCCCCGCGGCCCCTCCCCCCAGCGCGACCGGCCCAATCCAGCTCCCTCCCCGCTCCCGCCTCCCAGCTGTCCAGCCCTCCCCGACCCCTACTTAATGGCGGCCACTGCGGGGACAGGCGAGCAAGACCACTGACTCATTGTCAGTGAAATTGCTCTCCCACCCTCGCAGCTCCACCATTAAGTGAGGCCTGCCCTGCCCCTGCACTCTCGAGTGTTGGTGATCGAGGCCCTCCTCCACCCGCAGGTTTCCCTGCGCCTCATCCCTGGTGGTCCAGTGGACCTCTGTCTCCTTCCTCTAACTCTGCTCTTTCACTCGTTTTTCTACCTTTTATCTTTCACCTTTCTGCACTTTTCTGCATCTCTGCTCTTTTGTGCCTTATTTCTGCTCATTTTCCCTTCCTCTCGCTCTGCCCTTTCACTTGTTTTCACTCGTTTTTCTACCCTCTTTTATCTTTCACCTTTCTGCACTTTTCTGCATCTCTGCTCTTTTGTGCCTTATTTCTGCTCATTTTCCCTTCCTCTCGCTCTGCCCTTTCACTAGTTTTCACTCGTTTTTCTACCCTCTTTTATCTTTCTCCTTTCTGCATCTCTGCTCTTTTGTGCCTTATTTCTGCCTATTTTCCCTTTTTTCTTTATCCCTTATTTCCTACCTTTCCCCGCCGCTGCTGCCCCCGCGGCCCCTCCCCCCAGCGCGACCGGCCCAATCCAGCTCCCCTCCCCGCTCCCGCCTCCCAGCTGTCCAGCCCTCCCCGACCCCTACTTAATGGCGGCCACTGCGGGGACAGGCGAGCAAGACCACTGACTCATTGTCAGTGAAATTGCTCTCCCACCCTCGCAGCTCCACCATTAAGTGAGGCCTGCCCCTGCACTCTCGAGTGTTGGTGATCGAGGCCCTCCTCCACCCGCAGGTTTCCCTGCGCCTCATCCCTGGTGGTCCAGTGGACCTCTGTCTCCTTCCTCTAACTCTGCTCTTTCACTCGTTTTTCTACCTTTTATCTTTCACCTTTCTGCACTTTTCTGCATCTCTGCTCTTTTGTGCCTTATTTCTGCTCATTTTCCCTTCCTCTCGCTCTGCCCTTTCACTTGTTTTCACTCGTTTTTCTACCCTCTTTTATCTTTCACCTTTCTGCACTTTTCTGCATCTCTGCTCTTTTGTGCCTTATTTCTGCTCATTTTCCCTTCCTCTCGCTCTGCCCTTTCACTAGTTTTCACTCGTTTTTCTACCCTCTTTTATCTTTCTCCTTTCTGCATCTCTGCTCTTTTGTGCCTTATTTCTGCCTATTTTCCCTTTTTTCTTTATCCCTTATTTCCTACCTTTCCCCGCCGCTGCTGCCCCGCGGCCCCTCCCCCCAGCGCGACCGGCCCAATCCAGCTCCCCTCCCCGCTCCCGCCTCCCAGCTGTCCAGCCCTCCCCGACCCCTACTTAATGGCGGCCACTGCGGGGACAGGCGAGCAAGACCACTGACTCATTGTCAGTGAAATTGCTCTCCCACCCTCGCAGCTCCACCATTAAGTGAGGCCTGCCCCTGCCCCTGCACTCTCGAGTGTTGGTGATCGAGGCCCTCCTCCACCCGCAGGTTTCCCTGCGCCTCATCCCTGGTGGTCCAGTGGACCTCTGTCTCCTTCCTCTAACTCTGCTCTTTCACTCGTTTTTCTACCTTTTATCTTTCACCTTTCTGCACTTTTCTGCATCTCTGCTCTTTTGTGCCTTATTTCTGCTCATTTTCCCTTCCTCTCGCTCTGCCCTTTCACTTGTTTTCACTCGTTTTTCTACCCTCTTTTATCTTTCACCTTTCTGCACTTTTCTGCATCTCTGCTCTTTTGTGCCTTATTTCTGCTCATTTTCCCTTCCTCTCGCTCTGCCCTTTCACTAGTTTTCACTCGTTTTTCTACCCTCTTTTATCTTTCTCCTTTCTGCATCTCTGCTCTTTTGTGCCTTATTTCTGCCTATTTTCCCTTTTTTCTTTATCCCTTATTTCCTACCTTTCCCCGCCGCTGCTGCCCCCGCGGCCCCTCCCCCCAGCGCGACCGGCCCAATCCAGCTCCCCTCCCCGCTCCCGCCTCCCAGCTGTCCAGCCCTCCCCGACCCCTACTTAATGGCGGCCACTGCGGGGACAGGCGAGCAAGACCACTGACTCATTGTCAGTGAAATTGCTCTCCCACCCTCGCAGCTCCACCATTAAGTGAGGCCTGCCCCTGCACTCTCGAGTGTTGGTGATCGAGGCCCTCCTCCACCCGCAGGTTTCCCTGCGCCTCATCCCTGGTGGTCCAGTGGACCTCTGTCTCCTTCCTCTAACTCTGCTCTTTCACTCGTTTTTCTACCTTTTATCTTTCACCTTTCTGCACTTTTCTGCATCTCTGCTCTTTTGTGCCTTATTTCTGCTCATTTTCCCTTCCTCTCGCTCTGCCCTTTCACTTGTTTTCACTCGTTTTTCTACCCTCTTTTATCTTTCTCCTTTCTGCATCTCTGCTCTTTTGTGCCTTATTTCTGCCTATTTTCCCTTTTTTCTTTATCTCTTATTTCCTACCTTTCCCCGCCGCTGCTGCCCCCGCGGCCCCTCCCCCCAGCGCGACCGGCCCAATCCAGCTCCCCTCCCCGCTCCCGCCTCCCAGCTGTCCAGCCCTCCCCGACCCCTACTTAATGGCGGCCACTGCGGGGACAGGCGAGCAAGACCACTGACTCATTGTCAGTGAAATTGCTCTCCCACCCTCGCAGCTCCACCATTAAGTGAGGCCTGCCCCTGCCCCTGCACTCTCGAGTGTTGGTGATCGAGGCCCTCCTCCACCCGCAGGTTTCCCTGCGCCTCATCCCTGGTGGTCCAGTGGACCTCTGTCTCCTTCCTCTAACTCTGCTCTTTCACTCGTTTTTCTACCTTTTATCTTTCACCTTTCTGCACTTTTCTGCATCTCTGCTCTTTTGTGCCTTATTTCTGCTCATTTTCCCTTCCTCTCGCTCTGCCCTTTCACTAGTTTTCACTCGTTTTTCTACCCTCTTTTATCTTTCTCCTTTCTGCATCTCTGCTCTTTTGTGCCTTATTTCTGCCTATTTTCCCTTTTTTCTTTATCCCTTATTTCCTTACCTTTCCCCGCCGCTGCTGCCCCCGCGGCCCCTCCCCCCAGCGCGACCGGCCCAATCCAGCTCCCCTCCCCGCTCCCGCCTCCCAGCTGTCCAGCCCTCCCCGACCCCTACTTAATGGCGGCCACTGCGGGGACAGGCGAGCAAGACCACTGACTCATTGTCTGTGAAATTGCTCTCCCAACCTCGCAGCTCCACCATTAAGTGAGGCCTGCCCCTGCACTCTCGAGTGTTGGTGATCGAGGCCCTCCTCCACCCGCAGGTTTCCCTGCGCCTCATCCCTGGTGGTCCAGTGGACCTCTGTCTCCTTCCTCTAACTCTGCTCTTTCACTCGTTTTTCTACCTTTTATCTTTCACCTTTCTGCACTTTTCTGCATCTCTGCTCTTTTGTGCCTTATTTCTGCTCATTTTCCCTTCCTCTCGCTCTGCCCTTTCACTTGTTTTCACTCGTTTTTCTACCCTCTTTTATCTTTCACCTTTCTGCACTTTTCTGCATCTCTGCTCTTTTGTGCCTTATTTCTGCTCATTTTCCCTTCCTCTCGCTCTGCCCTTTCACTAGTTTTCACTAGTTTTTCTACCCTCTTTTATCTTTCTCCTTTCTGCATCTCTGCTCTTTTGTGCCTTATTTCTGCCTATTTTCCCTTTTTTCTTTATCCCTTATTTCCTACCTTTCCCCGCCGCTGCTGCCCCACGGCCCCTCCCCCCAGCGTGACCGGCCAAATCCAGCTCCCCTCCCCGCTCCCGCCACCCAGCTGTCCAGCCCTCCCCGACCCCTACTTAATGGCGGCCACTGCGGGGACAGGCGAGCAAGACCACTGACTCATTGTCAGTGAAATTGCTCTCCCACCCTCGCAGCTCCACCATTAAGTGAGGCCTGCCCCTGCCCCTGCACTCTCGAGTGTTGGTGATCGAGCCCTCCTCCACCCGCAGGTTTCCCTGCGCCTCATCCCTGGTGGTCCAGTGGACCTCTGTCTCCTTCCTCTAACTCTGCTCTTTCACTCGTTTTTCTACCTTTTATTTTTCACCTTTCTGCACTTTTCTGCATCTCTGCTCTTTTGTGCCTTATTTCTGCTCATTGTCCCATCCTCTCGCTCTGCCCTTTCACTTGTTTTCACTCGTTTTTCTACCCTCTTTTATCTTTCACCTTTCTGCACTTTTCTGCATCTCTGCTCTTTTGTGCCTTATTTCTGCTCATTTTCCCTTCCTCTCGCTCTGCCCTTTCACTAGTTTTCACTCGTTTTTCTACCCTCTTTTATCTTTCTCCTTTCTGCATCTCTGCTCTTTTGTGCCTTATTTCTGCCTATTTTCCCTTTTTTCTTTATCCCTTATTTCCTACCTTTCCCCGCCGCTGCTGCCCCCGCGGCCCCTCCCCCCAGCGCGACCGGCCCAATCCAGCTCCCCTCCCCGCTCCCGCCTCCCAGCTGTCCAGCCCTCCCCGACCCCTACTTAATGGCGGCCACTGCGGGGACAGGCGAGCAAGACCACTGACTCATTGTCAGTGAAATTGCGCTCCCACCCTCGCAGCTCCACCATTAAGTGAGGCCTGCCCCTGCACTCTCGAGTGTTGGTGATCGAGGCCCTCCTCCACCCGCAGGTTTCCCTGCGCCTCATCCCTGGTGGTCCAGTGGACCTCTGTCTCCTTCCTCTAACTCTGCTCTTTCACTCGTTTTTCTACCTTTTATCTTTCACCTTTCTGCACTTTTCTGCATCTCTGCTCTTTTGTGCCTTATTTCTGCTCATTTTCCCTTCCTCTCGCTCTGCCCTTTCACTTGTTTTCACTCGTTTTTCTACCCTCTTTTATCTTTCTCCTTTCTGCATCTCTGCTCTTTTGTGCCTTATTTCTGCCTATTTTCCCTTTTTTCTTTATCTCTTATTTCCTACCTTTCCCCGCCGCTGCTGCCCCCGCGGCCCCTCCCCCCAGCGCCACCGGCCCAATCCAGCTCCCCTCCCCGTTCCTGCCTCCCAGCTGTCCAGCCCTCCCCGACCCCTACTTAATGGCGGCCACTGCGGGGACAGGCGAGCAAGACCACTGACTCATTGTCAGTGAAATTGCTCTCCCACCCTGGCAGCTCCACCATTAAGTGAGGCCTGCCCCTGCCCCTGCACTCTCGAGTGTTGGTGATCGAGGCCCTCCTCCACCCGCAGGTTTCCCTGCGCCTCATCCCTGGTGGTCCAGTGGACCTCTGTCTCCTTCCTCTAACTCTGCTCTTTCACTCGTTTTTCTACCTTTTATCTTTCACCTTTCTGCACTTTTCTGCATCTCTGCTCTTTTGTGCCTTATTTCTGCTCATTTTCCCTTCCTCTCGCTCTGCCCTTTCACTTGTTTTCACTCGTTTTTCTACCCTCTTTTATCTTTCACCTTTCTGCACTTTTCTGCATCTCTGCTCTTTTGTGCCTTATTTCTGCTCATTTTCCCTTCCTCTCGCTCTGCCCTTTCACTAGTTTTCACTCGTTTTTCTACCCTCTTTTATCTTTCTCCTTTCTGCATCTCTGCTCTTTTGTGCCTTATTTCTGCCTATTTTCCCTTTTTTCTTTATCCCTTATTTCCTACCTTTCCCCGCCGCTGCTGCCCCCGCGGCCCCTCCCCCCAGCGCGACCGGCCCAATCCAGCTCCCCTCCCCGCTCCCGCCTCCCAGCTGTCCAGCCCTCCCCGACCCCTACTTAATGGCGGCCACTGCGGGGACAGGCGAGCAAGACCACTGACTCATTGTCAGTGAAATTGCTCTCCCACCCTGGCAGCTCCACCATTAAGTGAGGCCTGCCCCTGCACTCTCGAGTGTTGGTGATCGAGCCCTCCTCCACCTGCAGGTTTCCCTGCGCCTCATCCCTGGTGGTCCAGTGGACCTCTGTCTCCTTCCTCTAACTCTGCTCTTTCACTCGTTTTTCTACCTTTTATCTTTCACCTTTCTGCACTTTTCTGCATCTCTGCTCTTTTGTGCCTTATTTCTGCTCATTTTCCCTTCCTCTCGCTCTGCCCTTTCACTTGTTTTCACTCGTTTTTCTACCCTCTTTTATCTTTCACCTTTCTGCACTTTTCTGCATCTCTGCTCTTTTGGGCCTTATTTCTGCTCATTTTCCCTTCCTCTCGCTCTGCCCTTTCACTAGTTTTCACTCGTTTTTCTACCCTCTTTTATCTTTCTCCTTTCTGCATCTCTGCTCTTTTGTGCCTTATTTCTGCCTATTTTCCCTTTTTTCTTTATCCCTTATTTCCTACCTTTCCCCGCCGCTGCTGCCCCCGCGGCCCCTCCCCCCCAGCGCGACCGGCCCAATCCAGCTCCCCTCCCCGCTCCCGCCTCCCAGCTGTCCAGCCCTCCCCGACCCCTACTTAATGGCAGCCACTGCAGGGACAGGCGAGCAAGACCACTGACTCATTGTCAGTGAAATTGCTCTCCCACCCTCGCAGCTCCACCATTAAGTGAGGCCTGCCCCTGCCCCTGCACTCTCGAGTGTTGGTGATCGAGGGCCTCCTCCACCCGCGGGTTTCCCTGCGCCTCATCCCTGGTGGTCCAGTGGACCTCTGTCTCCTTCCTCTAACTCTGCTCTTTCACTCGTTTTTCTACCTTTTATCTTTCACCTTTCTGCACTTTTCTGCATCTCTGCTCTTTTGTGCCTTATTTCTGCTCATTTTCCCTTCCTCTCGCTCTGCCCTTTCACTTGTTTTCACTCGTTTTTCTACCCTCTTTTATCTTTCACCTTTCTGCACTTTTCTGCATCTCTGCTCTTTTGTGCCTTATTTCTGCTCATTTTCCCTTCCTCTCGCTCTGCCCTTTCACTAGTTTTCACTCGTTTTTCTACCCTCTTTTATCTTTCTCCTTTCTGCATCTCTGCTCTTTTGTGCCTTATTTCTGCCTATTTTCCCTTTTTCTTTATCCCTTATTTCCTACCTTTCCCCGCCGCTGCTGCCCCCGCGGCCCCTCCCCCCAGCGCGACCGGCCCAATCCAGCTCCCCTCCCCGCTCCCGCCTCCCAGCTGTCCAGCCCTCCCCGACCCCTACTTAATGGCGGCCACTGCGGGGACAGGCGAGCAAGACCACTGACTCATTGTCAGTGAAATTGCTCTCCCACCCTCGCAGCTCCACCATTAAGTGAGGCCTGCCCCTGCCCCTGCACTCTCGAGTGTTGGTGATCGAGGCCCTCCTCCACCCGCAGAGTTTCCCTGCGCCTCATCCCTGGTGGTCCAGTGGACCTCTGTCTCCTTCCTCTAACTCTGCTCTTTCACTCATTTTTCTACCTTTTATCTTTCACCTTTCTGCACTTTTCTGCATCTCTGCTCTTTTGTGCCTTATTTCTGCTCATTTTCCCTTCCTCTTGCTCTGCCCTTTCACTTGTTTTCACTCGTTTTTCTACCCTCTTTTATCTTTCACCTTTCTGCACTTTTCTGCATCTCTGCTCTTTTGTGCCTTATTTCTGCTCATTTTCCCTTCCTCTCGCTCTGCCCTTTCACTAGTTTTCACTCGTTTTTCTACCCTCTTTTATCTTTCTCCTTTCTGCATCTCTGCTCTTTTGTGCCTTATTTCTGCCTATTTTCCCTTTTTTCTTTATCCCTTATTTCCTACCTTTCCCCGCCGCTGCTGCCCCCGCGGCCCCTCCCCCCAGCGCGACCGGCCCAATCCAGCTCCCTCCCCGCTCCCGCCTCCCAGCTGTCCAGCCCTCCCCGACCCCTACTTAATGGCGGCCACTGCGGGGACAGGCGAGCAAGACCACTGACTCATTGTCAGTGAAATTGCTCTCCCACCCTCGCAGCTCCACCATTAAGTGAGGCCAGCCCCTGCCCCTGCACTCTCGAGTGTTGGTGATCGAGGCCCTCCTCCACCCGCAGGTTTCCCTGCGCCTCATCCCTGGTGGTCCAGTGGACCTCTGTCTCCTTCCTCTAACTCTGCTCTTTCACTCGTTTTTCTACCTTTTATCTTTCACCTTTCTGCACTTTTCTGCATCTCTGCTCTTTTGTGCCTTATTTCTGCTCATTTTCCCTTCCTCTCGCTCTGCCCTTTCACTTGTTTTCACTCGTTTTTCTACCCTCTTTTATCTTTCACCTTTCTGCACTTTTCTGCATCTCTGCTCTTTTGTGCCTTATTTCTGCTCATTTTCCCTTCCTCTCGCTCTGCCCTTTCACTAGTTTTCACTCGTTTTTCTACCCTCTTTTATCTTTCGCCTTTCTGCATCTCTGCTCTTTTGTGCCTTATTTCTGCCTATTTTCCCTTTTTTCTTTATCCCTTATTTCCTACCTTTCCCCGCCGCTGCTGCCCCGGCCCCCCCAGCGCGACCGGCCCAATCCAGCTCCCCACCCCGCACCCGCCACCCAGCTGTCCAGCCCTCCCCGACCCCTACTTAATGGCGGCCACAGCGGGGACAGGCGAGCAAGACCACTGACTCATTGTCAGTGAAATTGCTCTCCCACCCTCGCAGCTCCACCATTAAGTGAGGCCTGCCCCTGCACTCTCGAGTGTTGGTGATCGAGGCCCTCCTCCACCCGCAGGTTTCCCTGCGCCTCATCCCTGGTGGTCCAGTGGACCTCTGTCTCCTTCCTCTAACTCTGCTCTTTCACTCGTTTTTCTACCTTTTATCTTTCACCTTTCTGCACTTTTCTGCATCTCTGCTCTTTTGTGCCTTATTTCTGCTCATTTTCCCTTCCTCTCGCTCTGCCCTTTCACTAGTTTTCACTCGTTTTTCTACCCTCTTTTATCTTTCTCCTTTCTGCATCTCTGCTCTTTTGTGCCTTATTTCTGCCTATTTTTCCTTTTTTCTTTATCCCTTATTTCCTACCTTTCCCCGCCGCTGCTGCCCCCGCGGCCCCTCCCCCCCAGCGCGACCGGCCCAATCCAGCTCCCCTCCCCGCTCCCGCCTCCCAGCTGTCCAGCCCTCCCCGACCCCTACTTAATGGCGGCCACTGCGGGGACAGGCGAGCAAGACCACTGACTCATTGTCAGTGAAATTGCTCTCCCACCCTCGCAGCTCCACCATTAAGTGAGGCCTGCCCCTGCACTCTCGAGTGTTGGTGATCGAGGCCCTCCTCCACCCGCAGGTTTCCCTGCACCTCATCCCTGGTGGTCCAGTGGACCTCTGTCTCCTTCCTCTAACTCTGCTCTTTCATTCGTTTTTCTACCTTTTACCTTTCACCTTTCTGCACTTTTCTGCATCTCTGCTCTTTTGTGCCTTATTTCTGCTCATTTTCCCTTCCTCTCGCTCTGCCCTTTCACTTGTTTTCACTCGTTTTTCTACTTTCTTTTATCTTTCACCTTTCTGCACTTTTCTGCATCTCTGCTCTTTTGTGCCTTATTTCTGCTCATTTTCCCTTCCTCTCGCTCTGCCCTTTCACTAGTTTTCACTCGTTTTTCTACCCTCTTTTATCTTTCTCCTTTCTGCATCTCTGCTCTTTTGTGCCTTATTTCTGCCTATTTTCCCTTTTTTCTTTATCCCTTATTTCCTACCTTTCCCCGCCGCTGCTGCCCCCCCGGCCCCTCGCCCCCAGCGTGACCGGCCCAATCCAGCTCCCCTCCCCGCCTCCCAGCTGTCCAGCCCTCCCCGACCCCTACTTAATGGCGGTGGGGACAGGCGAGCAAGACCACTGACTCATTGTCAGTGAACTTGCTCTCCCACCCTCGCAGCTCCACCATTAAGTGAGGCCTGCACCTGCCCCTGCACTCTCGAGTGTTGGTGATCGAGGCCCTCCTACACCCGCAGGTTTCCCTGCGCCTCATCCCTGGTGGTCCAGTGGACCTCTGTCTCCTTCCTCTAACTCTGCTCTTTCACTCGTTTTTCTACCTTTTATCTTTCACCTTTCTGCACTTTTCTGCATCTCTGCTCTTTTGTGCCTTATTTCTGCTCAGTTTCCCTTCCTCTCGCTCTGCCCTTTCACTTGTTTTCACTCGTTTTTCTACCCTCTTTTATCTTTCACCTTTCTGCACTTTTCTGCATCTCTGCTCTTTTGTGCCTTATTTCTGCTCATTTTCCCTTCCTCTCGCTCTGCCCTTTCACTAGTTTTCACTCGTTTTTCTACCCTCTTTTATCTTTCTCCTTTCTGCATCTCTGCTCTTTTGTGCCTTATTTCTGCCTATTTTCCCTTTTTTCTTTATCCCTTATTTCCTACCTTTCCCCGCCGCTGCTGCCCCCGCGGCCCCTCCCCCCAGCGCGACTGGCCCAATCCAGCTCCCTCCCCGCTCCCGCCTCCCAGCTGTCCAGCCCTCCCCGACCCCTACTTAATGGCGGCCACTGCGGGGACAGGCGAGCAAGACCACTGACTCATTGTCTGTGAAATTGCTCTCCCAACCTCGCAGCTCCACCATTAAGTGAGGCCTGCCCCCTGCACTCTCGAGTGTTGGTGATCGAGGCCCTCCTCCACCCGCAGGTTTCCCTGCGCCTCATCCCTGGTGGTCCAGTGGACCTCTGTCTCCTTCCTCTAACTCTGCTCTTTCACTCGTTTTTCTACCTTTTATCTTTCACCTTTCTGCACTTTTCTGCATCTCTGCTCTTTTGTGCCTTATTTCTGCTCATTTTCCCTTCCTCTCGCTCTGCCCTTTCACTTGTTTTCACTCGTTTTTCTACCCTCTTTTATCTTTCACCTTTCTGCACTTTTCTGCATCTCTGCTCTTTTGTGCCTTATTTCTGCTCATTTTCCCTTCCTCTCGCTCTGCCCTTTCACTAGTTTTCACTAGTTTTTCTACCCTCTTTTATCTTTCTCCTTTCTGCATCTCTGCTCTTTTGTGCCTTATTTCTGCCTATTTTCCCTTTTTTCTTTATCCCTTATTTCCTACCTTTCCCCGCCGCTGCTGCCCCCACGGCCCCTCCCCCCCAGCGTGACCGGCCAAATCCAGCTCCCCTCCCCGCTCCCGCCACCCAGCTGTCCAGCCCTCCCCGACCCCTACTTAATGGCGGCCACTGCGGGGACAGGCGAGCAAGACCACTGACTCATTGTCAGTGAAATTGCTCTCCCACCCTCGCAGCTCCACCATTAAGTGAGGCCTGCCCCTGCCCCTGCACTCTCGAGTGTTGGTGATGGAGGCCTAACTCCACCCGCAGGTTTCCCTGCGCCTCATTCCTGGTGGTCCAGTGGACCTCTGTCTCCTTCCTCTAACTCTGCTCTTTCACTCGTTTTTCTACCTTTTATTTTTCACCTTTCTGCACTTTTCTGCATCTCTGCTCTTTTGTGCCTTATTTCTGCTCATTTTCCCATCCTCTCGCTCTGCCCTTTCACTTGTTTTCACTCGTTTTTCTACCCTCTTTTATCTTTCACCTTTCTGCACTTTTCTGCATCTCTGCTCTTTTGTGCCTTATTTCTGCTCATTTTCCCTTCCTCTCGCTCTGCCCTTTCACTAGTTTTCACTCGTTTTTCTACCCTCTTTTATCTTTCTCCTTTCTGCATCTCTGCTCTTTTGTGCCTTATTTCTGCCTATTTTCCCTTTTTTCTTTATCCCTTATTTCCTACCTTTCCCCGCCGCTGCTGCCCCCGCGGCCCCTCCCCCCCAGCGCGACCGGCCCAATCCAGCTCCCCTCCCCGCTCCCGCCTCCCAGCTGTCCAGCCCTCCCCGACCCCTACTTAATGGCAGCCACTGCAGGGACAGGCGAGCAAGACCACTGACTCATTGTCAGTGAAATTGCTCTCCCACCCTCGCAGCTCCACCATTAAGTGAGGCCTGCCCCTGCACTCTCGAGTGTTGGTGATCGAGGGCCTCCTCCACCCGCGGGTTTCCCTGCGCCTCATCCCTGGTGGTCCGGTGGACCTCTGTCTCCTTCCTCTAACTCTGCTCTTTCACTCGTTTTTCTACCTTTTATCTTTCACCTTTCTGCACTTTTCTGCATCTCTGCTCTTTTGTGCCTTATTTCTGCTCATTTTCCCTTCCTCTCGCTCTGCCCTTTCACTTGTTTTCACTCGTTTTTCTACCCTCTTTTATCTTTCTCCTTTCTGCATCTCTGCTCTTTTGTGCCTTATTTCTGCCTATTTTCCCTTTTTTCTTTATCTCTTATTTCCTACCTTTCCCCGCCGCTGCTGCCCCCGCGGCCCCTCCCCCCCAGCGCCACCGGCCCAATCCAGCTCCCCTCCCCGTTCCCGCCTCCCAGCTGTCCAACCCTCCCCGACCCCTACTTAATGGCGGCCACTGCGGGGACAGGCGAGCAAGACCACTGACTCATTGTCAGTGAAATTGCTCTCCCACCCTGGCAGCTCCACCATTAAGTGAGGCCTGCCCCTGCCCCTGCACTCTCGAGTGTTGGTGATCGAGGCCCTCCTCCACCCGCAGGTTTCCCTGCGCCTCATCCCTGGTGGTCCAGTGGACCTCTGTCTCCTTCCTCTAACTCTGCTCTTTCACTCGTTTTTCTACCTTTTATCTTTCACCTTTCTGCACTTTTCTGCATCTCTGCTCTTTTGTGCCTTATTTCTGCTCATTTTCCCTTCCTCTCGCTCTGCCCTTTCACTAGTTTTCACTCGTTTTTCTACCCTCTTTTATCTTTCTCCTTTCTGCATCTCTGCTCTTTTGTGCCTTATTTCTGCCTATTTTCCCTTTTTTCTTTATCCCTTATTTCCTTCCTTTCCCCGCCGCTGCTGCCCCCGCGGCCCCTCCCCGCCAGCGCGACCGGCCCAATCCAGCTCCCCTCCCCGCTCCCGCCTCCCAGCTGTCCAGCCCTCCCCGACCCCTACTTAATGGCGGCCACTGCGGGGACAGGCGAGCAAGACCACTGACTCATTGTCTGTGAAATTGCTCTCCCAACCTCGCAGCTCCACCATTAAGTGAGGCCTGCCCCTGCACTCTCGAGTGTTGGTGATCGAGGCCCTCCTCCACCCGCAGGTTTCCCTGCGCCTCATCCCTGGTGGTCCAGTGGACCTCTGTCTCCTTCCTCTAACTCTGCTCTTTCACTCGTTTTTCTACCTTTTATCTTTCACCTTTCTGCACTTTTCTGCATCTCTGCTCTTTTGTGCCTTATTTCTGCTCATTTTCCCTTCCTCTCGCTCTGCCCTTTCACTTGTTTTCACTCGTTTTTCTACCCTCTTTTATCTTTCACCTTTCTGCACTTTTCTGCATCTCTGCTCTTTTGTGCCTTATTTCTGCTCATTTTCCCTTCCTCTCGCTCTGCCCTTTCACTAGTTTTCACTAGTTTTTCTACCCTCTTTTATCTTTCTCCTTTCTGCATCTCTGCTCTTTTGTGCCTTATTTCTGCCTATTTTCCCTTTTTTCTTTATCCCTTATTTCCTACCTTTCCCCGCCGCTGCTGCCCCACGGCCCCTCCCCCCAGCGTGACCGGCCAAATCCAGCTCCCCTCCCCGCTCCCGCCACCCAGCTGTCCAGCCCTCCCCGACCCCTACTTAATGGCGGCCACAGCGGGGACAGGCGAGCAAGACCACTGACTCATTGTCAGTGAAATTGCTCTCCCACCCTCGCAGCTCCACCATTAAGTGAGGCCTGCCCCTGCCCCTGCACTCTCGAGTGTTGGTGATCGAGGCCCTACTCCACCCGCAGGTTTCCCTGCGCCTCATCCCTGGTGGTCCAGTGGACCTCTGTCTCCTTCCTCTAACTCTGCTCTTTCACTCGTTTTTCTACCTTTTATTTTTCACCTTTCTGCACTTTTCTGCATCTCTGCTCTTTTGTGCCTTATTTCTGCTCATTTTCCCATCCTCTCGCTCTGCCCTTTCACTTGTTTTCACTCGTTTTTCTACCCTCTTTTATCTTTCACCTTTCTGCACTTTTCTGCATCTCTGCTCTTTTGTGCCTTATTTCTGCTCATTTTCCCTTCCTCTCGCTCTGCCCTTTCACTAGTTTTCACTCGTTTTTCTACCCTCTTTTATCTTTCTCCTTTCTGCATCTCTGCTCTTTTGTGCCTTATTTCTGCCTATTTTCCCTTTTTTTTTATCCCTTATTTCCTACCTTTCCCCGCCGCTGCTGCCCCCGCGGCCCCTCCCCCCAGCGCGACCGGCCCAATCCAGCTCCCCTCCCCGCTCCCGCCTCCCAGCTGTCCAGCCACTCCCGACCCCTACTTAATGGCAGCCACTGCAGGGACAGGCGAGCAAGACCACTGACTCATTGTCAGTGAAATTGCGCTCCCACCCTCGCAGCTCCACCATTAAGTGAGGCCTGCCCCTGCACTCTCGAGTGTTGGTGATCGAGGGCCTCCTCCACCCGCAGGTTTCCCTGCGCCTCATCCCTGGTGGTCCAGTGGACCTCTGTCTCCTTCCTCTAACTCTGCTCTTTCACTCGTTTTTCTACCTTTTATCTTTCACCTTTCTGCACTTTTCTGCATCTCTGCTCTTTTGTGCCTTATTTCTGCTCATTTTCCCTTCCTCTCGCTCTGCCCTTTCACTTGTTTTCACTCGTTTTCTACCCTCTTTTATCTTTCTCCTTTCTGCATCTCTGCTCTTTTGTGCCTTATTTCTGCCTATTTTCCCTTTTTTCTTTATCTCTTATTTCCCTACCTTTCCCCGCCGCTGCTGCCCCGCGGCCCCTCCCCCCAGCGCCACCGGCCCAATCCAGCTCCCCTCCCCGTTCCTGCCTCCCAGCTGTCCAACCCTCCCCGACCCCTACTTAATGGCGGCCACTGCGGGGACAGGCGAGCAAGACCACTGACTCATTGTCAGTGAAATTGCTCTCCCACCCTGGCAGCTCCACCATTAAGTGAGGCCTGCCCCTGCCCCTGCACTCTCGAGTGTTGGTGATCGAGCCCTCCTCCACCCGCAGGTTTCCCTGCGCCTCATCCCTGGTGGTCCAGTGGACCTCTGTCTCCTTCCTCTAACTCTGCTCTTTCACTCGTTTTTCTACCTTTTATCTTTCACCTTTCTGCACTTTTCTGCATCTCTGCTCTTTTGTGCCTTATTTCTGCTCATTTTCCCTTCCTCTCGCTCTGCCCTTTCACTTGTTTTCACTCGTTTTTCTACCCTCTTTTATCTTTCACCTTTCTGCACTTTTCTGCATCTCTGCTCTTTTGTGCCTTATTTCTGCTCATTTTCCCTTCCTCTCGCTCTGCCCTTTCACTAGTTTTCACTCGTTTTTCTACCCTCTTTTATCTTTCTCCTTTCTGCATCTCTGCTCTTTTGTGCCTTATTTCTGCCTATTTTCCCTTTTTTCTTTATCCCTTATTTCCCTACCTTTCCCCGCCGCTGCTGCCCCGCGGCCCCTCCCCCCAGCGCGACCGGCCCAATCCAGCTCCCCTCCCCGCTCCCGCCTCCCAGCTGTCCAGCCCTCCCGACCCCTACTTAATGGCGGCCACTGCGGGGACAGGCGAGCAAGACCACTGACTCATTGTCAGTGAAATTGCTCTCCCACCCTGGCAGCTCCACCATTAAGTGAGGCCTGCCCCTGCACTCTCGAGTGTTGGTGATCGAGCCCTCCTCCACCTGCAGGTTTCCCTGCGCCTCATCCCTGGTGGTCCAGTGGACCTCTGTCTCCTTCCTCTAACTCTGCTCTTTCACTCGTTTTTCTACCTTTTATCTTTCACCTTTCTGCACTTTTCTGCATCTCTGCTCTTTTGTGCCTTATTTCTGCTCATTTTCCCTTCCTCTCGCTCTGCCCTTTCACTTGTTTTCACTCGTTTTTCTACCCTCTTTTATCTTTCACCTTTCTGCACTTTTCTGCATCTCTGCTCTTTTGGGCCTTATTTCTGCTCATTTTCCCTTCCTCTCGCTCTGCCCTTTCACTAGTTTTCACTCGTTTTTCTACCCTCTTTTATCTTTCTCCTTTCTGCATCTCTGCTCTTTTGTGCCTTATTTCTGCCTATTTTCCCTTTTTCTTTATCCCTTATTTCCTACCTTTCCCCGCCGCTGCTGCCCCGCGGCCCCTCCCCCCAGCGCGACCGGCCCAATCCAGCTCCCCTCCCGCTCCCGCCTCCCAGCTGTCCAGCCCTCCCCGACCCCTACTTAATGGCGGCCACTGCGGGGACAGGCGAGCAAGACCACTGACTCATTGTCAGTGAAATTGCTCTCCCACCCTCGCAGCTCCACCATTAAGTGAGGCCTGCCCCTGCCCCTGCACTCTCGAGTGTTGGTGATCGAGGCCTCCTCCACCCGCAGGTTTCCCTGCGCCTCATCCCTGGTGGTCCAGTGGACCTCTGTCTCCTTCCTCTAACTCTGCTCTTTCACTCGTTTTTCTACCTTTTATCTTTAACCTTTCTGCACTTTTCTGCATCTCTGCTCTTTTGTGCCTTATTTCTGCTCATTTTCCCTTCCTCTCGCTCTGCCCTTTCACTTGTTTTCACTCGTTTTTCTACCCTCTTTTATCTTTCAGCTTTCTGCACTTTTCTGCATCTCTGCTCTCTTGTGCCTAATTTCTGCTCATTTTCCCTTCCTCTCGCTCTGCCCTTTCACTAGTTTTCACTCATTTTTCTACCCTCTTTTATCTTTCTCCTTTCTGCATCTCTGCTCTTTTGTGCCTTATTTCTGCCTATTTTCCCTTTTTTCTTTATCCCTTATTTCCTACCTTTCCCCGCCGCTGCTGCCCCCGCGGCACCTCCCCCCCCAGCGCGACCGGCCCAATCCAGCTCCCCTCCCCGCTCCCGCCTCCCAGCTGACCAGGCCTCACCGACCCCTACTTAATGGCGGCCACTGCGGGGACAGGCGAGCAAGACCACTGACTCATTGTCAGTGAAATTGCTCTCCCACCCTCGCAGCTCCACCATTAAGTGAGGCCAGCCCCTGCCCCTGCACTCTCGAGTGTTGGTGATCGAGGCCCTCCTCCACCCGCAGGTTTCCCTGCGCCTCATCCCTGATCGTCCAGTGGACCTCTGTCTCCTTCCTCTAACTCTGCTCTTTCACTCGTTTTTCTACCTTTTATCTTTCACCTTTCTGCACTTTTCTGCATCTCTGCTCTTTTGTGCCTTATTTCTGCTCATTTTCCCTTCCTCTCGCTCTGCCCTTTCACTTGTTTTCACTCGTTTTTCTTCCCTCTTTTATCTTTCACCTTTCTGCACTTTTCTGCATCTCTGCTCTTTTGTGCCTTATTTCTGCTCATTTTCCCTTCCTCTCGCTCTGCCCTTTCACTAGTTTTCACTCGTTTTTCTACCCTCTTTTATCTTTCGCCTTTCTGCATCTCTTCTCTTTTGTGCCTTATTTCTGCCTATTTTCCCTTTTTCTTTATCCCTTATTTCCTACCTTTCCCCGCCGCTGCTGCCCCCGCGGCCCCTCCCCCCAGCGCGACCGGCCCAATCCAGCTCCCCTTCCCGCTCCCGCCTCCCAGCTGTCCAGCCCTCCCCGACCCCTACTTAATGGCGGCCACTGCGGGGACAGGCGAGGCAAGACCACTGACTCATTGTCAGTGAAATTGCTCTCCCACCCTCGCAGCTCCACCATTAAGTGAGGCCTGCCCCTGCACTCTCGAGTGTTGGTGATCGAGGCCCTCCTCCACCCGCAGGTTTCCCTGCGCCTCATCCCTGGTGGTCCAGTGGACCTCTGTCTCCTTCCTCTAACTCTGCTCTTTCACTCGTTTTTCTACCTTTTATCTTTCACCTTTCTGCACTTTTCTGCATCTCTGCTCTTTTGTGCCTTATTTCTGCTCATTTTCCCTTCCTCTCGCTCTGCCCTTTCACTTGTTTTCACTCGTTTTTCTACCCTCTTTTATCTTTCACCTTTCTGCACTTTTCTGCATCTCTGCTCTTTTGTGCCTTATTTCTGCTCATTTTCCCTTCCTCTCGCTCTGCCCTTTCACTAGTTTTCACTCGTTTTTCTCCCTCTTTTATCTTTCTCCTTTCTGCATCTCTGCTCTTTTGTGCCTTATTTCTGCCTATTTTTCCTTTTTCT